>JAAALK010000285.1:72880767-72897479 GCA_019279435.1 Zizania palustris | reverse complement strand
AGTACCTCGCCCGGTACTTCGTCCTAGGTATTCACCCCAAAGGGTTAATACCGCCTTGCAATCCTTCGTGTCATGGCTTCTATTGTCACCATGCACGCAGTAGAAAAAGCTCTGGCGCCTGCCAGGTATTCTTTCTTGGGGCTTCGGTGCTCCAGCCTTGAAGCTTTGCGCCTGCTGAAAGTTGGCAGGTGCCTTCGCAATGGAGGGTGCAATGTTCAACACCTCCGAGTGGAAGTGTTTCTTTCCCCGCCTGTGATCATTGAAGCGATTGTCTTGAGGGGGTTGCGGAGTAGTTGAGGCTTCGGGCTCCGTCTTCACTTCCCGAAGGGCTGGTGCAGGTGTTGCGGCTCGTCGGAGACTGCCTTCCTCCACCTTGGCATACTGTTCGAAGTATGCCATCAGCTGTTCCACGGATGACACTGGCTTCCGATGAATCTTGCTTAGGAGATCTGGGTTCAACACCCCTTCGCGGGCGGCGTCGACTACCGAAGAGGTAGACAAGCCTTGATCTACGATTTGGTGTGGGCGAAGCGCGTGAAGTATTCCCGAAGCATCTCCCCTGCTCGCTGCTTCAATTGAAATAAGCTCCCCATTGACATCGGAGCCACAAAGGTACCTTGGAAGTTGCTTACAAACTTCCTCTTCAACTGCTCCCAGGATTTGATCGATCCTAGCTTCAAAGACCAGAACCATCGGAGAGCCACACCTTCGAGAGCGAGGGGGAAAACACTTTGCCATAGTGTTACGCACCCCTCCGCTTGCTTCTATTGCTAGGGCATATGAACGAGCGAATTCTCCAGGGTCGGACCCACCGGAATACTTGTGCAGCTTCAAGGCTTTCAACCTAGGGTCAAAGGGCACCTTTTGCAAGTCCGAATGTAGCGGAGACTCATCATCGAAAGATGAGTTCTCAGCCTCCTCCGGGACTTGGAAAGCTTCGGGAAGGTTGCGAGCACCACCGTTTGAGGCCCTTATGGAGCTTGGGTGGAAGCTTGGGAGCGGAGGCGATCAGTAGCTTCTTGCCTCCACCTAGCCACTTCCTCCTGAATTCACGCTACCTGAGTAGCCTCATCCTCAGGAAGGTCTTCGTCTCCATCGGAGGGGAGCTCCGGGTCTCGGGAACTGACATAATTGGTTTGGAGCACCGTAGGAGCGGCCCAAGGGCCTCTAGGTACTCGACGCCCAGCGACGCCTTCTGGGGTTGTTGGAACAGCTGAGGGTCCTGCTTCGTTGGTCCGAGGGGACCTTTGGGGAGGATCCGAGGCTAGGCTCCGCTTGGGAGGCATAGCTAATGAAAAAGAGGTCCGAAGACCGAGGACTTTGATTGGTTTGGGAAGGCGAGGAAAGGCCTTCGAACCGCACTAAGAAGCCCCTTACCGAAGGGTGCGCGGAATCTTGACACTACGAATCTCCCTCCGCAAGTGTTCTTCGAAGTGCAATCAGCAGTAGAGAACTAGCTTTTAGAACTAGGGTCCCCATGGACGGCGCCAACTGTTGGCGTAAAAGATTACGCTAACAGGTTCTCTAAGATTAATAACTAACAAACAGTGAATTTCGTGTTAAGAACTATCTCAAGCCTCTAAATTGGATAATAGCTTAAGTAGTTCGAATGTGTGTATTGAATAGCTGAGTATTCGATGCCAATTACACGGTAAGAAGGGGGGTATTTATAGGCAAAAAAGTATAAGGAAAAGACCTATTTACCCCTGAATTACAATCGACATAGTGGAAACTATTCGGTACCCTCAACAGGGTTAAAATGGTAAAATCTACCCGGAGTAAGTAGATAAGACAAACATCTTATCAACCTTGCAGTTTTGCACCGGAGCTTCATATCCTACGAAGGGTTCCTTCGGATTGTAAGTCGAAGCACCCTTCGGCTTAATGACTCCACCACCTTTGGGCATAAGCTTATCAGCTCCGAAGCTGATAAGTTATCTTGACCTGTTAATCTCTAAGTCCTGAAGGTGAAGTATTTTCCCCCAACAACCATGATGATGAACAGTGAATACAAAGTGATTAAGGACTGAACCAGTTTGAAAACAAACTTTAGGAATTAGAATTAATCACAAATAGTTTAATTTAATCCTGAACCCATATTGCAGAGTTGAAAACTGAACACAAGGACAATTTTGAATTCAGATTGAGTTCTGATTAGATATTTGTGAAATAATCTCAACTCAGTTTCCTGTAACACACGGTTTGAATCATCTAAATAAAATTGTAAAGTATTCAAGGATAAGCTCAAACTTGAAAACACATTTCAGCTTTTCAGTCCAATTCAAAACAAAATAAATGATTCAACCTTTAGATTCCAGGAGTTTCAACACCAAAACTTAGCTACTGTGAATTCAGAATTTGTTTACATGAATAATTGATCAACAGAAATTTTTAACAGCAGTTACACAGAAGTTGATTGAAATTTCAGTTGGAAATGCTGACCTTCTATTACTTTCTTGCAGAAGAACAGTGAGTACTCAATTCAAAACAGAATACAGAAAAAGAACTATCTAATCACCTTCAATTAAAATTTCCCTAAGACAAATTTCAGATTCACATTCAGTACTTAATTCAGAGAAAACTTCATTTCTGAAATTGTACAGTGTTCTTAGAGGACAGTATCAACTAAATCCAAAACTGTGAAATCAGAAAACATCTTTGATCAGTTTCGATTTGATTTAAACCAGAGAACAATTTGCAGATTTACAATTCACCTCAAAACAACAATTTCAGATATACATATTCAAAATAGATTTGCTGATCAGAACCTTGTATTGGTGTTTATAGTTCTAAGATGTAAAGCTCAACCAAAACACATCAAACAAACCAAATCCAGGAAATAAAAATCTTCAAGCAGATTCAGAGCACATAATAGAGCCTGATTTAACTTCAGTATGTCCAAAAGTATGAACCAGTCATTTTCTCAAACACCAAAAAGGGGGTTCAGCACTATTCAGAGAAAACCAATCTGCTGAAAATCAAAGTAGAGTGGTACCACTTTTAATCAGCAAAATAATCAAGAAAGAATCGCAGAAATCAGTTGCAACTTTCAAAAATGGAACATTCAAAACATCCACAACAAAAGATGTATAAACATCTAACACAGGTTCTGCAGTAAATTCACCAGAAACAAGCTCTCAAAATTGAATCTAGAAAGGAATACCTCCGGCGCCACCTCCTGTTCTAGGCCGATGCAGTGCTACCGAAAAGCCTGTAGCCGATCAAGCATTTTTCATCCAATCACTGTAGCACGTCAAGAATGCATCCAAACAAAGTTTTCTCTCATTTTGTGGATCAAAGTTCTGTCTCCAAAGTCCCAGCCAACATAGGGGATAAGATCCCTTAAGTAGGCAGCTTCTAGAAGTCAATTTTACAAGATACCCATTAGGAAATTTCAGAATTGAATATTCTGAAAATTACCGGTTTTGACTCAAAAGAAAAATTATAAATAGACTCAACTTTCAATATATTTTCAGAATAAAACCATTCTAAAAATATTCCAAAAGATTACACTATAAAACTAAAATACTCAAACTAAAATTAAACTTCTAATTATTGTATTCGAAACATTTAGTGATTTGACGGTTTTCAGCAAAAACCGACAAAGCCTCTCAACTCTTCGACTCATGACACCGCTTTGTGACTCCGAGCGCTAGCAAGCCACTTCCACTCTCTATCCCCTTGAGCCATCTGAATGCTTGCCCTGGCCTCCCTCTCACAGACCCGGTCATCACACAGTCGCAATCAACCGTCCGTCCAAGTCTTGCTCGGTCTCTTCGTGCACTCTTGAGATGTTCTCCAACTTCACCCGGCCTCCCTGATCCTTCGGCATCAAGCTTCCCGCTTGACCCTCGATCACTCGCCGTTAACAGTTGGTCAGCATCTCCACCCTGCACATCCAAGATAAGCCAAAAAAAGAACGCGACACACTACCGAAACCCTCGGCACTCAATCCTCAATTTTACATCGAACCCTTCGATGCACACAACCCTTCACTAATACATTCACTCGATCGCTCATCCTTGTCAATCACTCATCATCCAGACAGAAACCACCCTCGGTTTCACAAGTAGACATAGGGGGCACAAAAGTACCCTGAAAGTTGCTTATGAATTTTTTTTAACTGCTCCTAGGATTTAATTATCTTGGCTTCAAAGACAAGAACCAACGCAAAGCAACTCCTTCAAGCACAAGGGGGAAGTATTGTGCCATTTTATCTCAAACCCCTCTGCTAGCTTCAATTGCCAAGGCATATGAACGAGAGAACTCTCTTGGATCTTCTTCCCCGGAATACTTACAGATCTTTGAAGTTTTGAATTTGGGGTCGAAGCGCACCTTTTGCAAGTCGGGGTGCAGCGGAGACTCGCTATCAAAAGAACCATTCTCACGGGCTTCAGGGTAAAAAGTGAGGTCATCGTCTTGAGACACCTCCAGAATGATAGGGGTAGCTTGGGGATGAAGCCTGTCTGCAGCTTCCTGCCTCCACCTTGTCACTTCGGCTTGAAGACTAGACATATGGGTTGCCACATCATCAAGGCGGTCTACATTTCTTCTAGAAGGAGCTTCCGGGCCTTGAGAACTAAATAGGTCCATTCAGAGTATAGTCGGAGCTACAGGAGAGGCTCCGTCGGTTCTAAGCATATACGATGTACCTGAAGGGGCTTTGTATGCTCGAGGAAGAGTATTCATTTCGGGGGTCTGAGGTGGGGGAACTATAGAAGATCCTCCGACCTCTACAGTATTCGAAGATCTCACTCCAGAGGTCCGAGGGGACCTCCAAAAGGGACTACCACCTAAACTTCGTTTACGAGGCATGGCTCTAGAAATAAATTGGTAGAGAACAAAGTTTTCGTACTAGGTTCCCCACGGACAGTGCCAACTGTTGGCGTAAAAGATTACGCTAACAGGTTTAAGAAATTGTATATGTGACAAATGAAGTGTTTATAGGAGGGACTATCTCAAGCCTCCATGAAGGATAATAGCTCAAAATAGTTCGAAGTTATGTATTGAACATCTGAGTATTTGATTCCTATTACAGGATGAGAAGGGGGGTATTTATAGGTAAAAACTCTAAGGAAAAGACCTTTTTACCCCTCTATTACAACTGACATAGTGGAAACTATTCGGTATTTCGAATAGGGATAATATGGTAAAAGACTAATTTAATCAGAAATAAGATAAATCTTATATCCTTACTAGCAACACCCCTTCGGGTGTAAGGACTTCAGGAGACTTCATCATTCCGAAGCCTTGACAGAGGTCTTCGCTGCATAACACTCTGAATACGGCATAGCTCCGATGCTTTTAAAAGCTTTGAAGATTAAAGCTTCGGACTTCACCTCTTCTACTGGTAAATATAGGGGAGCATTCTTGAACTCTGGAGGATGAAATATTTTCCCCCAACACACTATTTAAGGGTCATTGGAATGCGACGTCGGAGTTGTGTTGCACTTAGGGGTTTACTCCTAAGTATTCACACGCTTTTGGATCGTCGAACTGACATCAGTGTGCCAACACGCTTTCGTGTCAACAGAGTCGAAGCCAATGGAATCGTCGTGAGATGGCCAATGCAAATGCATCACCCTTAGACCAAAGCACAACATGATAATATCTAATAGCTTCCACGAAACCAAGGCGAATCAGAGATGACTACTTCAAAAGCATGGGAAGAGGGCCGAACGAGGAACGACGAGGGAATATTTATCGATCGTACGGACAGAGCTTAAAAGTATATATGCATAGAAGCCAATGTCAATGGCATCTCCTCGAGATGGCCGATGCAAAGGTATCGCCCTTAGAGGATCAGAAGGGGACAGACAAAAGGTACTTAAGGAAAGTTGTTAGCCAAAACATAAAAGACCAGCACACGAGTCAGCCGACGCCGACGATATCGCTTTTAGATGGCCGATGCAGAGGCATCGTACTCCACAGAACACAATTCGAAGTCAAGATATGGAATTAACAAGATACATTCAAACTCCCGGACTACAAGGAAAAAATGTTACACAAAATTACAAAAAGGAAAAAACTGCCAAGATGGCTTCCGTTAGTTTCACTTTTGAATCATCTTCTTCCCCCAAGCAGCCGATTGAAGTTCCTCTGCCCTATCGATGATCTAGGCTCGCCTCCCATTCACCCACGGAGAGGGAGTGGGGGTGCCAGCGCCCAGGTTTGTAGTGGCGATACCGACCCATATTGTATCGGGCAGCCACTAAAGCTCACTAGGGGGCATCATGATCAACATCCTGTACAAAGCAAGTTAATTAGATGGAACAGAAGATGGCGGAAGGCAAATTAAAAGGGGTGTCAGGGTGTTTACCTCTGGTCATGCATCAGCATCATCTGGGTGAAGCCGCTTCCGGTAAACCAAGGAGGAACGATTGAAGACATGTTGCTTCAACTTGTCCCACCATCGACGTAAGGTATAGGAGGTCACCCGATAGGTTGCCCAGGAAGCAAGGCATCCGAACGGGATCCCATCAATCATATGGGAAAGGCGGTCCCACTCTAAGGAGCACCACCGGGTATACTCATTGTTAATGTCAATGGGAAGAAAATAGGGAAAGGTGGCCATTGAAAAGATACAAAAATATTCTGCATCCAGTGACACATCAGGCAGAACAAGCCGATAGGAGCGTTCATACTCCGAATGGTATCCAAAAGGGAACCAGATTGTCCGATCAGAGAATCTTAGGTAATAGCTCTTAAAGAAAATGACCAAGGTCGCAGAAGACAAATGAAAGGGAGGAAAGAATGTCACCGCTTCGTCTAGAGAAGAGCAGCGGCAATAGGTGGAATGGCCGATTATGGAAAATCGACAAGAAAGTGTGAATGAGTAAGAGGGGTTCCTCCAATAAGATCAGTAGAATAAACATTGAGCCAAATCTAGAGGAACCACCAGGGCCCTTGTGCCGGCGATGAATTTATCAACCGATAGGTTAGCTGACACAAGGTGAAGGAAATGGTAGGTCGGTCCAAAGAGGTAATGACCGAGGGGAACTCGCACAAGGGCAGCGAGTCGTTCAGCTAAAAAGTGAAGCTGAAGGGTCGGGGCCGGAGCCGACACACAAAAGACAAATTCCTCCAACTAGATGCTGAGGAAAGCAATGTGTCTGCGAGCGCCTATGGGGCCGGTTTTCTTGTTGTGTCTAGTAATATATCGGCTCCAGTTATCGGCTGAGTTAATGCCAATGTCGTTGGATGGTTCGAAATAAAGAAAGGAGGGATTGACCTATGAATTAATATCAAGGCAAGATAAGAAGAAGACGTCAACAAGAGTGGACTCATCGGCCATGACCAAAAATGAAAGAATTTAAGGTATCGGACCAGAAATAACAAGATGCAGCTAGCATCGGCTCATTCTTGTATGGCTCAACCAAAGAAAGGTCGATACAATGACCAATGTCAATCTTATCCCAAAGGGGGCGGTAAGTGGCAGACACCCTAAGATACTAGTCACGCCATTCAGGGATAGAAGGAAGAAAGGATTCAAAGCCTATGTCCTAGTTGGAGGAACACATAGGGAAAATTAGAAGGGTATCCGACAAGTATCAGCATTTATGAAATCCATGGGGTCGAGATTGCCTAAATGACCCAGAAAGAAGCTAAAGGGGTGAGTGACTATTGGAATGAAAACCTGGTTTCACAAGCCCTGCCAAAACAAAAGTGGAATCAGAAGAGAAGGAGCGATGAGTGAGTCGGGAATAAAAGGTCGAAGACTTACTTGGGGTCACATCAATGGTGGCCATACTTACACTGATGAGGAGCACATTCAATGAAGAAAGATGGCGAGCGACAGCTAGCACTAGGATGAACGGTGAAAAATTTGATGGCTAGAAACAAGTGATGAGTCAAAAGCTGAAGAAGAAAGGAAGAGCGGCCGATGCTTATAAACCAACCCATTGCAGTCATGGATGGCTTGAAAGGGAAGAGATAGAGTCGGAACTCTAGGAAAATGTGAAAGCATTGGAAGACGAAGGGTTTCAGCAATTAAATTGAGAAGACGCAATAGAAATATGTCTAAAAGAAATGGCGGTAGAAGGTGATGATGACCGAAAATTTCAAAGCGTCGGTTACCTCTTAATGCTTCGAAACTAGGGGGTATGTGTTGACGCTAAGATTTGGTAGAAGGCCAGGCCCACTAAAGATGTCAAACGGTCAACATAAGTCAAAGAAGCCAGTCCATGCCATGCACGATCAAATAGGAAAAGTCGATGGAGATTAGAGTGGAAAAGAAGATGTAGGTTACCGTAATCGGTTAGGATATGATACTTGGACGGCAAGTCTCCGGACTATAAATATGTACCCTTAGTTAGCTTAGAAAAACACATCATTGCCAATCAACTACTCGGCACATCACCACCCTTGGCTTCCAAGGTTAATCCGACGGGGTTCGGCACTCAGAGTTAGGCTGCATCGTTTTGATTTCTAGCGAAGAAGTGAGTCCTGCCACTACCAACGTTCGTACCAATTAGGACAGTATCCTCACGGTTGCATCAGATTGATGTCTTGAGGTGAACATCGAAATAGTACGGTCACCGGTTGTTCTCGATGTATTAGCTAGGTCTAAGGCTGCATCAGTTCAATTTGATCTCTTAGATTGATGTGATCTAGGTGTGATAGTTTGAGGCTTCATCGGTTAGGTCCGACATCTCATGCTATTGTATCTCTTTCATGCTATATACCATTCATCTAAATAAAGCATGCCCGATACTTTGACATATTATTAAGATCATAGTGACTTGTGAGGAGCCATGCTGAATAGCGTGGGCCTCATGGCTCCAGAAGTGATGAGTCATTGTCAACGATAGTCAAAGAGGACTGAAGAAGAGAAGAGATCTGCTGTTTCATGGGCCGCGTGTGACTCAGGTACACGGGGCAGCGAGCGATTGTCGGGCAGAGGAGGCTGCGAAGTAAGGCTGGCCCAATCCGGGTGCATGGGCCAGAAGCAGTAGAAGACCCACTGGGCTGTTGACCAGGATTGACTCAGGTACACGGGCGGCGAGCGATTGTCGGGCTGAGAGAGCTGCGGAGTCGGGCCGGCCCAATCCGGGTACCTGGTGCAAAGCTGGTGGAGGCTTTGTCAGTTTCGGCGCAAAACTGACAACCGTTGATTTTGTATCCGACTGTCTAGAAGAGAAGCCGTAGTCGCTACGAAAACTTAGCTTCCGGATAAGTCATCTGTAACTCTAGGCCCACAGTCAGTCAGTCGTGTCTGTAAAAATTCCTAAGGGCAGTAGAGTCTTTTCCATTATTTTTGAGTCTGTAAAAACCCTAAGGGGCTGGTAGAATATTCCTAGTGTTGGGCTGCCTATAAATAGGACCCCAATCCCTAGGGTTTGGACTACCCTTTTGGCTGAAATCAAATCTACTCTATTGGGTCATTTTGTCTCTCACGTTCTCTCTCCTGTGTGCGCCGCCAGGTTCTTACTTGCTCCATTTTTGCCTTGCATTTGTTCTAATATTTTGGATGCATTAAAGCCTTGGTCTCTGTTGATTTCTTTCGGTACTCATCGTTTGGCTTGGGGAGTTAATGCTTCGGTTACAGGCAGCCTGAATTTATTTCGTGAGCAGAAGCTTCTCTTTTGCTTCTGTTCTTCACGAACAGAGTACTAGTTCTTGCTGTTGCAAGTAGTACTACTTCCCTGTAGCTACAGTGTTCTGTGCCAGCTTTTCTCCTTCCATTGCGCAGCTTTTTGATCGAGGGTGTCAGCTCTGAGTACCTTTTCTGGCTGTTTCTGGCGAAGCCAACCTTCTCTGTTCGAAGCCCCTCAGCTCCGTGAGGCAGGCTTCGATCTAACATCTTCGAAGGCTTCGCTCGATCTTCGATCTTCAGTTTGCGTCCTGTGTTGCTTAGCTTCGAAATATTTTCTGAACAGCATCGCATACTTCGATCAACAGTGCGAAGGGACTTCGGCTCTAGCTGTTCGAAGTCCATACCTCGATAGTTTTCGAAGTTGGGTTCGAAGCTTGTAGTTCTGCTAGGCCTCGCACTGACTTTTGTGTGGTGTGTCACCCTTCGCTTCTCTTTTCGAAGCTTGCTCTTTTCGGAGGTAGAGTATAGGCTTCGAACTTGGTTTCTTGTCGTGTGACAGGCTTCGCTTCTTTGTTTCGAAGGTTGTCTGTTTGTGTGTCGTGTTCAAAGCTTTCTGTTCGAAGGTTTTGCTTCGAAGCTTTCGACTCAAAGTTGTGTTCGAAGTCTTGTCTTCGAAGTGCACACTTCGAAGCAAGCTCCGACTCTGTTACTTTGATCTGAAGCATACTTCGCTCCCTGCTCCTTCGAACTAGACTAAATACCTTCGGCCTCTTCGACATGCTTCGCAACTGATCTCCGAAGCAGGCTCCGTCACCAACCTCCGAAGCAGACCTCGACGTGCAAAGGGGGCTTCGCCAAGTTCCGAACAGGAGACAAATTTGGACAGTAACTTCTCTTTTCATCTTACACATACTTAGATCATTTCATTGAGAAGTTTAGGCCTGTTACACCATGTTCATCTGCAATCATTTGCTTCTAGGTTAGAAACCTTTAGACTTAGGCCTTTTTTTGTTTATTTTCTACTGCTTAGTCTTTTGAGGTGCGTTGGGTATTGGGAACAGGCCATTGATTCGAAAGAATTTTTAAGGCGCCCATTCACCCCCCTCTGGTCGCTACTTTCGGTCCTACAACTTGCTACTATTTTGGTGAGGTCCAATCTAGTTATTGTGATGATTTTAATGATATAGACATGTTATTTGGAACATTTTATTTATTTCTATCGGAGTACAAGCCAACATGTTATCTTTAATTCAATGCCACATATTATTCGCCATCGGAGAGTGTCCATCGGCCGAAGGCATGGTTGCCTGATCGGTTCAAATAGGGTCATCGGCCCTTTGGCTGATCGACATGATATTCCACGATTTCACCATCTTTGCCATAGTCATCGGCTGGCCAACTGATCGTCTATGCTACTAATGTCATATTGTCTATTCCCATATCAGTTGCAGGGGTCAAACTAATTGGCACGCCTCGAACCCTTTTTCTATGAACATAGGACCTGCATTGGAGTTAAGAAATCTCTCAGGCCACACGTGTGTCAAAGTGTGACCAAAAAACACACTAACACTAGGTCACCAACTGGTCGTATAAGAACCAACTGTGAATATCGGGATAACTGTTGGGTATGTATATGGGTCCTATCTTATTGTACGACTACTCATAAGAAGAACAATAAAATCTCTTTTCCCCTACTCTATGTCTCTTTTCTATTGTCGAAGATGATCTGAATTACATAAATAGTAGAGCTGGTTACAACATTGACTTTTGTAGAGCTCTTTCCGAGAGCCCTTGGGTACAACTCTTGAATTTGGGCTATGTGCCTAGGTCCGATGGTCACTCGGCCTAGGCATTAGGCTTGGGCCCATGAACCGAAGGACAATAGTTTCGACCATTGTAGGCTTATGGTCTCAAATCTAGCTTACGAAGGTTAATTTTCGGCCGGGGCCTGGAATAATATGGGCTTCATCGATCACATTATTGATTTGGAACTTACGTTGCATATCCTTTTTCAGTGTTCCATATCATTGCTCTCGAATAGAGATGGCAACAGGTAAAATACCGACGGGTACCTTGTGCCCATAGCCATACCCGACTGACAAAATCCATACCCATTCTTGTACCCATATCTGCTGATGGGTATAAATTTTTATTCCATACCCGTACCTGTGCAGGTAATAGATACCCGATGGTTATCCATACCCGAGAAAAAAGCAATATTCAGCACTAGTGGGAGGAGAGAGACAGCTATGGTGAGAGGACACAAGTAGCAGTGACCATTGTCAGACAACGTCAGAGATGGCGATAGCCGTGGGCAATGAGATGCAATAGCAGGATCCTCCTAAAGGCGGTGGGCAGCACTCTATGCACGCCCTAATGGGGACTTGGGTGGCCCGATGTTTCGGTGAGTAGAAGATAAGATGATAATTTCGATTGGTAGAAGATGACATTGACGACCTAACTACAACCGTATTGGACGTTCGTGTTGCGCCTAGCGATCGATACACCAACTCCAAGGGTTGTTGATCTTATAGGTGATCAACTTTGTTCGTGCAAACAATCGAAGAATGAGCAAGAATGAGATAAAGGAGGCAACTACAATTTCTGGATATGAAAGACGCACAAAGAGTAGTTGGGGTTATGAAACGTGAAACCGGCGATCTAACTGATCATAGGTTTACACGGACAAGTAGCATTGGCTAAACTTTTATCTAATCAAAACCCATGTACAACTGAAGTCTCTAGGGTTATTTATAGACCTAGGGATGTTCCGAAAGTTGGAAACTTATTACATATAGAAGGACTAATATTTCCTAAACAGATTGACTAAATATAGAAATTCCATGCTTAATGGGTTCGTCCTAAAATGGAACACCCATTGATTTGGTGATTGCGATCTCCTTTGATGGAATCTGGAGGTGTAGCTAGATCCGTTGGAAAGAGGCCATCTCAAGCTTTCCAAAAAGTCTAAGATCATCCTAATTGGAGCTTCCATGTAAAAGTTATGTGCGTTGAATTGATATTGTTCCTGTAGTCCGAGTCTGAATCCCACACGTGTAGAACTTTATCTCCAACTTTTTATTGGCCAAAAATGATGTCTCAAAGTGCATATTATATTTGGATTAACTTGACTTGGTCCCCAATCAACTTCCATGATGTTCCATGCTCTTGATGTGCTCTTAACGTGTCGCTTGATACATGAAAGAATTTATGTAATTGAAAACAAAGCCAACTCATGGTTTAGCATCCTTAGCTCAAACATATAAAATGTAATCTAATATAAAAATGAATGAACCTTGGGTTGTTTATTGTAAGTATAAGCATGGTCCGAGCTAGTGATGTCCTCATCATGCCCACAATGGTGGCACACCACCCCGTGACCACATCCACACCCAGCGACCCTAGGCTTTGTGCCACTAGCCACCACTCCCCGTCGAGGTGAGAGACAATCTGTCGCTGACTCAGCATGAAGAGCGAGGAGGGAGATGACCACAAGAGAAGGAAACATTGGGAGGAGGCAATGACGGCAAGAGGAGGTGGTGGTGAGATGAGGGAGGTGGCAGTGGCTACCAGCCGTGAGAGGAGGGAGGAGGGATGTAGGGCCATACAGTGGTGATGAGGGGCTATGGGAGAAGCAGAAGGTGGTGGTAGGAGGGATTGAGGGAGGGTGGTGGCCGGACTGCAAGAGGAGGGTTGTAGTGCTTAGGGTTTGTATAGTGTGCTTTGATCGGTTATTTTTGGCTATTAAAAATAGTCGCGTATTTAGGTAAATGGGTATGGGTACTAATGTCTCGTACCTATACCGTTTACCCAATGGGTATAGATTTTTCCCTATTATATACCTACGTGTACTAATTCTTTCTCATATATGTACCCTAATAGAGTAATTACCCACGGGTAAAAGGTATCGGGTACCCATTGACATCTCTACTCTCGATCTCCCTCCACCGCTGTAGCCGATCGCCTCCTTGCTGTCGCTGGACGCAGCCTAGGAACGCCACGGCCACGCCATTGCCCCTCCCCTGTTGAATAAACCTTGTCCACGACGCTACTTTGATTAGGTTCTTAGTTAGCTGGTCATGTGTGTGATCTCCGTCTAATGGTTGCGCGCATACAGTGGAGCTCTGACATGCGCTGATCTCACATGGGAGCGCATCACGCAGCACGTCTCTAAGCATTGGATGGCGGTTTGCTGAATAGAGTCGTTGTATACCTGAAAAACGCTGCTTTTGTTCAGCAGCACAAATCCTTGTGTGCCAGATCAGATACAGGAGCTTCGCGTGTGCGTTTTCCGGACACCCTAGTCCCCAACAGACCATGGAGATTCGGGCATCCAGGCCAGGGCTGGCGAAGAATCCTCAGTGATTACTCCCTAACTACTTCATAAGCATGGCGCGCTTGGGCGTGTACCTCCCAATGCGTCCTCCACGCCCGCGCACTCGAATCCCCGCCATCGGATCTGACCAACTCGAACCACTCAACATTCCTCACCGTAATGAGGTCAGTACACGAAGTCCCCACTTTTTGTGATATCACAAATTGGTATATGGAAGATGCATGCGTGGATATCTTGCAAATCTGAGTGATTACTGATTAGTTTCTGTGACCTTAAGATCTGAATATAATTGGCTGATCTTTAAACAACTGACGGATAACTGGACATTCAATTATTCAAATCTTCAAAGATGAACTCTTACATTAAAAATCCGTCTATGGTTGGATTTGTAAACAATAACTAAACTGAAATAATCGTTAGTGATTCCAAGATGAACTCCCCAACACATATCAAGAAAAGAATTAGCAACCTCTAGTATCCAGGGAAAATCACAGTAGAACAAAATTAGCCTATTCTGATGGAAACACGTATCGATGTGTTAGGGCCAGATGGGGCTCATCAATGTCACGGATTGCCCTCTAAATTCTTGATCTGTGTCATCCGCACAAATCCAATGGTGGACCCTACCATACATGAATCCCCTATTGCATCCATCGATCTCGCTTCAATGGTGCGATAAATGACTTGCAAAGCCGACTACATCTCAATTCGTCAGGGTTGGGTTTCTATGGAGGTCAGCTACTACTACTATCGAACCATTTATTCCCACGGCGTAACGATGACAATGCTAGAAGCGGGATGCATCATAGTGGATGGTGATGCCGTTGAGGTGCTGGAAGACAAACTCCTGGCCGCCTTGAGCAACTCCCTAAACACGGGGTGATGAAGTACACCACCGACATCACGTACTAAGTGAACTCGCATAACGTGGTGTAGCCAATGTACACCACCACTCATCCCTCGGGCATCGACACCAACTCGCAATCATCAAGCATATGCATCATGTTGTCCTTCCTACGAGTCTTAGCGTTGTGCCAGCGACTGTCCCCACCATAGCACAGGTGCTACCCTATTCTCATCTGTCGACCATAGAGCACCTATGTTCTACAGGTGTAGTATTGAGGATATGACACCAGCCCGAGTGGATTTATGATAATCGAGTGGAGAGAGAGGTCAATAGACAAATTATAAAAGATGAGCAACTAATGGTCGGGTTCTTCAACAAGCCAAGAAGCAGTCGGAACACAAAAGACTCCCTAAGTCCAGCATTCGGGATCCTTCCCTTAGTGCCGACACTCGGACAGTCACAATGAAGTATCAAGCTGCTCCATTAAACTTCACGACAAGTAATTGTCCAATCAATAAAGCAAATAACGCATAGAGTTAGAGCCACAAACTGACTGTTTTCCAATATAATTGGTCATTAGTAGGGCACATTAATTATAAATTATAACCCTGACCCCTCTCATATATAAAGGGCTCGGGGAAGCCTATTACGGACAGTTTTTCCTAGCTAAAGACATATTCTCATATGCTTAAGGCAATTTTCAGCACATAAACTATATTACACATACAGAGTATGATTATTATCCTCTAGAAGACCCAAACCTGTTGTTGGCGTGCTTTTTGGTCACACACTAAAACACGGGCGGCATGGGGGATCTGCTTTACTCTAGTGCAGGTCCTACGTCTTAGAAAAGGGTCGGCGTGCCAATCAGTTTGACCCTGCAACTGATAAGGGATCGGAAAATATAGACGTTAGTAGCATTGCTGATCGTCTGGCAAGCTGATGACTATGGCGTAAAAGATAAAACCATGAACCAGCATGCCAATCGGTCATACGGACGATAGCTTGAGTTGGCGAAATCGAGCAAGCACCATCGGCCGATAGAAAAGACAATATATGCATATAAGTCGATGTCCACCCTTCGACGGTGAACATGATAGGAGATGAATTAAAGAAACCTCTCATCTTGTACTCTGATGGAAATAAATAAAGCATGCCAGATAACAGATCTATATCATGGAAATCATCACAATAACTAGATCAGACCTAACCGAGATAGTAGCTAGTCACGATGATCTGAACAATATATAACAAATCAAGCAACTTTATTTATATGAACAGTATACGGCATGACAAAGATAAAATAGCAAGAGATGTCGAACCTAACAATGAGCCTCAAGCTATCAAACCCATATCGCTTCAATCTAAGAGATCAAACCTAACTGATGCAGCCTTAGACCTAGCCAAATACACTAGAACAACCGGTGACCATGTTATTCACCATTCTCCTCAAGAGATTGAATGAATCGATGCAGCTGTGAGGGTACTAACCGTTGGCACGGAAGTTGGGTTGGTGGGACTCGCCTCTTCACTGGAGATCAAATTGATGTAGTCCAGCTCCGAGAACCCGAGTTCTGCCGAATAACCTTGGGCACAAGTGTGCGATGTATCGATTGTTGATTGAACGAGAGTTAACTAATCCTAACCTAAGGGCCATATTTATAATCCATATACATGTCGTCCAAGTAACCTATTAAGCTGATTTCGGATGAATTTGTAACCCCTGTTGCTCTTACTCCATCGCTCCTTCCCGTCATGCAGTTATTGCGGACGGACTCCTTGACTTTCTTTGACCTGGATCTTCCTTGACATTTCATTAACCACGTGGCAACTCGTAGTGGGCTCCTACCTTACCAAATTGGCATCAACACCTGACAAAAAAACTTTTTCTATCTCTTGTCTTAGATAATCATTGAGATTAATTTACAAAACTCCCTAAAAGCTATAAAATCAGTCCTATCTAACCTTATTGTTGTGTATAATGACAATGGGCA
>JAAALK010000285.1:72432279-72879767 GCA_019279435.1 Zizania palustris | reverse complement strand
CCTTTAGATTCCAGGAGTTTCAACACCAAAACTTAGCTACTGTGAATTCAGAATTTGTTTACATGAATAATTGATCAACAGAAATTTTTAACAGCAGTTACACAGAAGTTGATTGAAATTTCAGTTGGAAATGCTGACCTTCTATTACTTTCTTGCAGAAGAACAGTGAGTACTCAATTCAAAACAGAATACAGAAAAAGAACTATCTAATCACCTTCAATTAAAATTCCCTAAGACAAATTTCAGATTCACATTCAGTACTTAATTCAGAGAAAACTTCATTTCTGAATTGTACAGTGTTCTTAGAGGACAGTATCAACTAAATCCAAAACTGTGAAATCAGAAAACATCTTTTGATCAGTTTCGATTTGATTTAAACCAGAGAACAATTTGCAGATTTACAATTCACCTCAAAACAACAATTTCAGATATACATATTCAAATAGATTTGCTGATCAGAACCTTGTATTGGTGTTTATAGTTCTAAGATGTAAAGCTCAACCAAAACACATCAAACAAACCAAATCCAGGAAATAAAAATCTTCAAGCAGATTCAGAGCACATAATAGAGCCTGATTTAACTTCAGTATGTCCAAAAGTATGAACCAGTCATTTTCTCAAACACCAAAAAGGGGGTTCAGCACTATTGAGAGAAACCAATCTGCTGAAAATCAAAGTAGAGTGGTACCACTTTTAATCAGCAAAATAATCAAGAAAGAATCGCAGAAATCAGTTGCAACTTTCAAAAATGGAACATTCAAAACATCCACGACAAAAGATGTATAAACATCTAACACAGGTTCTGCAGTAAATTCACCAGAAACAAGCTCTCAAAATTGAATCTAGAAAGGAATACCTCCGGCGCCACCTCCTGTTCTAGGCCGATGCAGTGCTACCGAAAAGCCTGTAGCCGATCAAGCATTTTTCATCCAATCACTGTAGCACGTCAAGAATGCATCCAAACAAAGTTTTCTCTCATTTTGTGGATCAAAGTTCTGTCTCCAAAGTCCCAGCCAACATAGGGGATAAGATCCCTTAAGTAGGCAGCTTCTAGAAGTCAATTTTACAAGATACCCATTAGGAAATTTCAGAATTGAATATTCTGAAAATTACCGGTTTTGACTCAAAAGAAAAATTATAAATAGACTCAACTTTCAATATATTTTCAGAATAAAACCATTCTAAAAATATTCCAAAAGATTACACTATAAAACTAAAATACTCAAACTAAATTAACTTCTAATTATTGTATTCGAAACATTTAGTGATTTGACGGTTTTTAGCAAAAACCGACAAAGCCTCTCAACTCTTCGACTCATGACACCGCTTTGTGACTCCGAGCGCTAGCAAGCCACTTCCACTCTCTATCCCCTTGAGCCATCTGAATGCTTGCCCTGGCCTCCCTCTCACAGACCCGGTCATCACACAGTCGCAATCAACCGTCCGTCCAAGTCTTGCTCGGTCTCTTCGTGCACTCTTGAGATGTTCTCCAACTTCACCCGGCCTCCCTGATCCTTCGGCATCAAGCTTCCCGCTTGACCCTCGATCACTCGCTGTTAACAGTTGGTCAGCATCTCCACCCTGCACATCCAAGATAAGCCAAAAAAGAACGCGACACACTACCGAAACCCTCGGCACTCAATCCTCAATTTTACATCGAACCCTTCGATGCACACAACCCTTCACTAATACATTCACTCGATCGCTCATCCTTGTCAATCACTCATCATCCAGACAGAACCACCCTCGGTTTCACAAGTAGACATAGGGGGCACAAAAGTACCCTGAAAGTTGCTTATGAATTTTTTTAACTGCTCCTAGGATTTAATTTATCTTGGCTTCAAAGACAAGAACCAACGCAAAGCAACTCC
The DNA here is from genome assembly GCA_019279435.1 of Zizania palustris. NCBI lineage: Eukaryota > Viridiplantae > Streptophyta > Magnoliopsida > Poales > Poaceae > Zizania > Zizania palustris. The sequence goes on along the minus strand of JAAALK010000285.1, from coordinate 72,877,896 downwards.
TTCAAGCACAAGGGGGAAGTATTGTGCCATTTTATCTCAAACCCCTCTGCTAGCTTCAATTGCCAAGGCATATGAACGAGAGAACTCTCCTGGATCTTCTTCCCCGGAATACTTACAGATCTTTGAAGTTTGAATTTGGGGTCGAAGCGCACCTTTTGCAAGTCGGGGGTGCAGCGGAGACTCGCTATCAAAAGAACCATTCTCACGGGCTTCAGGGTTAAAAAGTGAGGTCATCGTCTTGAGACACCTCCAGAATGATAGGGGTAGCTTGGGGATGAAGCCTGTCTGCAGCTTCCTGCCTCCACCTTGTCACTTCGGCTTGAAGACTAGACATCTGGGTTGCCACGTCATCAAGGCGGTCTACATTTCTTCTAGAAGGAGCTTCCGGGTCTTGAGAACTAAATAGGTCCATTCAGAGTATAGTCGGAGCTACAGGAGAGGCTCCGTCGGTTCTAAGCATATACGATGTACCTGAAGGGGCTTTGTATGCTTGAGGAAGAGTATTCATTTCGGGGGTCTGAGGTGGGGGAACTATAGAAGATCCTCCGACCTCTACAGTATTCGAAGATCTCACTCCAGAGGTCCGAGGGGACCTCCAAAAGGGACTACCACCTAAGCTTCGTTTAGGAGGCATGGCTCTAGAAATAAATTGGTAGAGAACAAAGTTTTCGTACTAGGTTCCCCACGGACAGTGCCAACTGTTGGCGTAAAAGATTACGCTAACAGGTTTAAGAAATTGTATATGTGACAAATGAAGTGTTTATAGGAGCGGACTATCTCAAGCCTCCATGAATGATAATAGCTCGAAATAGTTCGAAGTTATGTATTGAACATCTGAGTATTCGATTCCTATTACAGGATGAGAAGGGGGGTATTTATAGGTAAAAACTCTAAGGAAAAGACATTTTTACCCCTCTATTACAACTGACATAGTGGAAACTATTCGGTATTTCAAATAGGGATAATATGGTAAAAGACTAATTTAATCAAAAATAAGATAAATCTTCTATCCTTACTAGCAACACCCCTTCGGGTGTAAGGACTTCAGGAGACTTCATCATTCCGAAGCCTTGACAGAGGTCTTCGCTGCATAACACTCTGAATACGGCATAGCTCCGATGCTTTTAAAAGCTTTGAAGATTAAAGCTTCGGACTTCACCTCTTCTACTGGTAAATATAGGGGAGCATTCTTGAACTCTGGAGGATGAAATATTTTCCCCCAACACACTATTTAAGGGTCATTGGAATGCGACGTCGGAGTTGTGTTGCACATAGGGGTTTACTCCTAAGTATTCACACGCTTTTGGATCGTCGAACTGACATCAGTGTGCGACACGCTTTCGGGTCAACAGAGTCGAAGCCAATGGAATCGTCGTGAGATGGCCAATGCAAATGCATCACCCTTAGACCAAAGCACAACATGATAATATCTAACAGCTTCCACGAAACCAAGGCGAATCAGAGATGACTACTTCAAAAGCATGGGAAGGGGCCGAACGAGGAACGACGAGGGAATATTTATCGATCGTACGGACGGAGCTTAAAAGTCTATATGCATAGAAGCCAATGTCAATGGCATCTCCTCGAGACGGCCGATGCAAAGGTATTGCCCTTAGAGGATCAGAAGGGGACAGACAAAAGGTACTTAAGGAAAGTTGTTAGCCAAAACATAAAAGACCAGCACACGAGTCAGCCGACGGCGACGATATCGCTTTTAGATGGCCGATGCAGAGGCATCGTACGCCACAGAACACAATTCGAAGTCAAGATATGGAATTAACAAGATACATTCAAACTCCCGGACTACAAGGAAAAAATGTTACACAAAATTACAAAAAAGGAAAAAACTGCAAAGATGGCTTCCGTTAGTTTCACTTTTGAATCATCTTCTTCCCCAAGCAGTCGGTTGAAGTTCCTCTGCCCTATCGATGATCTAGGCTCGCCTCCCATTCACCCACGCAGAGGGAGTGGGGGTGCCAGCGCCCAGGTTTGTAGTGGCGATACCGACCCGTATTGTATCGGGGCAGCCACTAAAGCTCACTAGGGGGCATCGTGATCAACATCCTGTACAAAGCAAGTTAATTAGATGGAACAGAAGATGGCGGAAGGCAAATGAAAAGGGGTGTCAGGGTGTTTACCTCTGGTCATGCATCAGCATCATCTGGGTGAAGCCGCTTCGGGTAAACCAAGGAGGAACGATTGAAGACATGTTGCTTCAACTTGTCCCACCATCGACGTAAGGTATAGGAGGTCACCCGATAGGTTGCCCAGGAAGCAAGGCATCCGAACGGGATCCCATCAATCATATGGGAAAGGCGGTCCCACTCTAAGGAGCACCACCGGGTATACTCATTGTTAATGTCAATGGGAAGAAAACAGGGAAAGGTGGCCATTGAAAAGATACAAAAATATTGCTGCATCCAGTGACACATCAGGCAGAACAAGCCGATAGGAGCGTTCATACTCCGAATGGTATCCAAAAGGGAACCAGATTGTCCGATCAGAGAATCTTAGGTAATAGCTCTTAAAGAAATGACCAAGGTCGCAGAAGACAAATGAAAGGGAGGAAAGAATGTCACCGCTTCGTCTAGAGAAGAGCAGCGGCAATAGGTGGAATGGCCGATTATGGAAAAACGACAAGAAAGTGTGAATGAGTAAGAGGGGTTCCTCCAATAAGATCAGTAGAATAAACATTGAGCCAAATCTAGAGGAACCACCAGGGCCCTTGTGCCGGCAATGAATTTATCGACCGATAGGTTAGCTGACACAAGGTGAAGGAAATGGTAGGTCGGTCCAAGGAGGTAATGACCGAGGGGAACTCGCACAAGGGCAGCGAGTCGTTCGGCTAAAAAGTGAAGCTGAAGGGTCGGGGCCGGAGCCGACACACAGAAGACAAATTCCTCCAACTAGATGCTGAGGAAAGCAATGTGTCCGCGAGCGCCTATGGGGCCGGTTTTTCTTGTTGTGCCTAGTAATATATTGGCTCCAGTTATCGGCTGAGTTAATGCCAATGTCGTTGGATGGTTCGAAATAAAGAAAGGAGGGATTGACCTATGAATTAATATCAAGGCAAGATAAGAAGAAGACGTCAACAAGAGTGGGACTCATCGGCCATGACCAAAAATGAAAGAATTTAAGGCATCGGACCAGAAATAACAAGATGCAGCTAGCATCGGCTCATTCTTGTATGGCTCAACCAAAGAAAGGTCGATACAATGACCAATGTCAATCTTATCCCAAAGGGGGCGGTAAGTGGCAGACACCCTAAGATACTAGTCACGCCATTTAGGGATAGAAGGAAGAAAGGATTCAAAGCCTATGTCCTAGTTGGAGGAACACATAGGGGAAAATTAGAAGGGTATCCGACAAGTCTCAGCATTTATGAAATCCATGGGGTCGAGATTGCCTAAATGACCTAGAAGAAGCTAAAGGGGTGAGTGACTATTGGAATGAAAACCTGGTTTCACAAGCCCTGCCAAAACAAAAGTGGAATCAGAAGAGAAGGAGCGATGAGTGAGTCGGGAATAAAAGGTCGAAGACTTACTTGGGGTCACATCAATGGTGGCCATACTTACACTGATGAGGAGCACATTCAATGAAGAAAGATGGCGAGCGACAGCTAGCACTAGGATGAACGGTGAAAATTTGATGGCTAGAAACAAGTGATGAGTCAAAAGCTGAAGAAGAAAGGAAGAGCGGCCGATGCTTATAAACCAACCCATTGCAGTCATGGATGGCTGGAAAGGGAAGAGATAGAGTCGGAACTCTAGGAAAATGTGAAAGCATTGGAAGACGAAGGGTTTCAGCAATTAAATTGAGAAGACGCAATAGAAATATGTCTAAAAAGACATGGCGGTAGAAGGTGATGATGACCGAAAATTTCAAAGCGTCGGTTACCTCTTAATGCTTCGAAACTAGGGGGTATGTGTTGACGCTAAGATTTGGTAGAAGGCCAGGCCCACTAAAGATGTCAAACGGTCAACATAAGTCAAAGAAGCCAGTCCATGCCATGCACGATCAAATAGGAAAGTCGATGGAGATAAGAGTGGAAAAGAAGATGTAGGTTACCGTAATCGGTTAGGATATGATACATGGACGGCAAGTCTCCGGACTATAAATATGTACCCTTAGTTAGCTTAGAAAAACACATCATTGCCAATCAACTACTCGGCACATCACCACCCTTGGCTTCCAAGGTTAATCCGACGGGGTTCGGCACTCAGAGTTAGGCTGCATCATTTTGATTTCTAGCGAAGAAGTGAGTCCTGCCACTACCAACGTTCGTACCAATTAGGACAGTATCCTCACGGTTGCATTAGATTGATGTCTTGAGGTGAACATCGAAATAGTACGGTCACCGGTTGTTGTCGATGTATTAGCTAGGTCTAAGGCTGCATCAGTTCAATTTGATCTCTTAGATTGATGTGATCTAGGTGTGATAGTTTGAGGCTTCATCGGTTAGGTCCGACATCTCATGCTATTGTATCTCTTTCATGCTATATACCATTCATCTAAATAAAGCATGCCCAATACTTTGACATATTATTAAGATCATAGTGACTTGCTACTATTTTGGTGAGGTCCAATCTAGTTATTGTGATGATTTTAATGATATAGACATGTTATTTGGAACATTTTATTTATTTCTATCGGAGTACAAGCCGACAAGTTATCTTTAATTCAATGCCACATATTATTCGCCATCGGAGAGTGTACATCGGCCGAAGGCATGGTTGCCCGATCGGTTCAAATAGGGTCATCGGCCCTTTGGCTGATCGACATGATATTCCATGATTTCACCATCTTTGCCATAGTCATCGGCTGGCCAACTGATCGTCTATGCTACTAATGTCATATTGTCTATTCCCATATCAGTTGCAGGGTCAAACTAATTGGCACACCTCGAACCCTTTTTCTATGAACATAGGACCTGCATTGGAGTTAAGAAAATCTCTCAAGCCACACGTGTGTCAAAGTGTGACCAAAAAACACACTAACACTAGGTCACCAACTGGTCGTATAAGAACCAACTGTGAATATCGGGATAACTGTTGGGTATGTAGATGGGTCCTATCTTATTGTACGACTACTCATAAGAAGAACAATAAAATCTCTTTCCCCCTACTCTATGTCTCTTTTCTATTGTCGAAGATGATCTGAATTACATAAATAGTAGAGCTGGTTACAACATTGACTTTTGTAGAGCTCTTTCCGAGAGCCCTTGGGTACAACTCTTGAATTTGGGCTATGTGCCTAGGTCCGATGGTCACTCGGCCTAGGCATTAGGCTTGGGCCCATGAACCGAAGGACAATAGTTTCGACCATTGTAGGCTTATGGTCTCAAATCTAGCTTACGAAGGTTAATTTTCGGCCGGGGCCTGGAATAATATGGGCTTCATCGATCACATTATTGATTTGGAACTTTACGTTGCATATCCTTTTTCAGTGTTCCATATCATTGCTCTCGAATAGAGATGGCAACAGGTAAAATACCGACGGGTACCTTGTGCCCATAGCCATACCCGACTGACAAAATCCATACCCATTCTTGTACCCATATCTGCTGATGGGTATAAATTTTTATTCCATACCCGTACCTGTGCAGGTAATAGATACCCGATGGTTATCCATACCCGAGAAAAAAAGCAATATTCAGCACTAGTGGGAGGAGAGAGACAACTATGGTGAGAGGACACAAGTAGCAGTGACCATTGTCAGACAACGTCAGAGATGGCGATAGCCGTGGGCAATGAGATGCAATAGCAGGATCCTCCTAAAGGCGGTGGCAGCACTCTATGCACGCCCTAATGGGGACTTGGGTGGCCCGATGTTTCGGTGAGTAGAAGATAAGATGATAATTTCGATTGGTAGAAGATGACGTTGACGACCTGACTACAACCGTATTGGACGTTCGTGTTGCGCCTAGCGATCGATACACCAACTCCAAGGGTTGTTGATCTTATAGGTGATCAACTTTGTTCGTGCAAACAATCGAAGAATGAGCAAGAATGAGATAAAGGAGCAACTACAATTTCTGGATATGAAAGACGCACAAAGAGTAGTTGGGGTTATGAAACGTGAAACCGGCGATCTAACCGATCATAGGTTTACACGGACAAGTAGCATTGGCTAAACTTTTATCTAATCAAAACCCATGTACAACTGAAGTCTCTAGGGTTATTTATAGACCTAGGGATGTTCCGAAAGTTTGGAAACTTATTACATATAGAAAGGACTAATTATTTCCTAAACAGATTGACTAAAATATAGAAATTCCATGCTTAATTGGTTCGTCCTAAAAAGGAACACCCATTGATTTGGTGATTGCGATCTCCTCTGATGGAATCTGGAGGTGTAGCTGGATCCGTTGGAAAGAGGCCATCTCAAGCTTTCCAAAAAGTCTAAGATCATCCTAATTGGAGCTTCCATGTAAAAGTTATGTGCGTTTGAATTTGATATTGTTCTTGTAATCCGAGTCTGAATCCCACACGTGTAGAACTTTATCTCCACTTTTTATTGGCACAAAAATGACGTCTCAAAGTTGCATATTATATTTGGATTAACTTGACTTGGTCACCAATCAACTTCCATGATGTTCCATGCTCTTGATGTGCTCTTAACGTGTCGCTTGATACATGAAAGAATTTCTGTAATTGAAAACAAAGCCAACTCATGGTTTAGCATCCTTAGCTCAAACATATAAAATGTAAATCTAATATAAAATGAATGAACCTTGGGTTGTTTATTGTAAAGTATAAGCATGGTCCGAGCTAGTGATGTCCTCATCATGCCCACAATGGTGGCACCACCACCCGTGACCACATCCACACCCAGCGACCCTAGGCTTCGTGCCACTAGCCACCACTCCCCGTCGAGGTGAGAGACGGTCTGTCGCTGACTCAGCATGGAGAGGGAGGAGGGAGATGACCACAAGAGAAGGAAACATTGGGAGGAGGCAATGACGGCAAGAGGAGGTGGTGGCGAGATGAGGGAGGTGGCAGTGGCTACCAGCCGTGAGAGGAGGGAGGAGGGATGCAGGGCCATACAGTGGTGATGAGGGGCTATGGGAGAAGCAGAAGGTGGTGGTAGGAGGGATTGAGGGAGGGTGGTGGCCGGACTGCAAGAGGAGGGTTGTAGTGCTTAGGGTTGTATAGTGTGCTTTGATCGGTTTTTTTGGCCTATTAAAAATAGTCGCGTATTTAGGTAAATGGGTATGGGTACTAATGTCTCGTACCTATACCCGTTTACCCAATGGGTATAGATTTTTCCCTATTTATATACCTACGTGTACTAATTCTTTCTCATATATGTACCCTAATAGAGTAATTACCCACGGGTAAATAGGTATCGGGTACCCATTGACATCTCTACTCTCGATCTCCCCTCCACCGCTGTAGCCGATCGCCTCCTTGCTGTCGCTGGACGCAGCCCAGGAAATGCCACGTCCACGCCATGCCCCTCCCCATGTTGAATAAACCTTGTCCACGACGCTACTTTGATTAGGTTCTTAGTTAGCTGGTCATGTGTGTGATCTCCGTCTAAATGGTTGCGCGCATACAGTGGAGCTCTGACATGCGCTGATCTCGCATGGGAGCGCATCACGCGGCATGTCTCTAGCATTGGATGGCGGTTGCTGAATAGAGTCGTTGTATACCTGAAAAACGCTGCTTTTGTTCAGCAGCACAAATCCTTGTGTGCCAGATCAGATACAGGAGCTTCGCGTGTGCGTTTTCCGGACACCCCAGTCCCCAACAGCCCATGGAGATTTCCGGCACCCAGGCCAAGGCGGCCGAAGAATCCTCAGTGATTACTCCCTAACTACTTCATAAGCATGGCGCGCTTGGGCGTGTACCTCCCAATGCGTCCTCCACGCCCGCGCCACTCGAATCCCCGCCACCGGATCTGAAACAACTCGAACCACTCAACATTCCTCACCGTAATGAGGTCAGTACATGAAGTCCCCACTTTTTGTGATATCACAAATTGGTATATGGAAGATGCATGCGTGGATATCTTGCAAATCTGAGTGATTACTGATTAGTTTCTGTGACCTTAAGATCTGAATATAATTGGCTGATCTTTAAACAACTGACGGATAACTGGACATTCAATTATTCAAATCTTGAAAGATGAACTCTTACATTAAAAAATCCGTCTATGTTGGATTTGTAAACAATAACTAAACTGAAAACAATCGTTAGTGATTCCAAGATGAACTCCCCAACACATATCATGAAAAGAATTAGCAACCTCTAGATCCAGGGAAAATCACAGTAGAACAAAATTAGCCTATTCTGATGGAAACACGTATCGATGTGGTTAGGGCCAGATGGGGCTCATCTAATGTCACGGATTGCCCTCTAAATTCTTGATCTGTGTCATCCAGCACAAATCCAATGGTGGACCCTACCATACATGAATCCCCTATTGCATCCATCGATCTCGATTCAATGGTGCGATAAATGACTGCAAAGCCGACTACATCTCCATTCGTCAGAGTTGGGTTTCCTATGGAGGTCAATGCTACTACCTATTGAACCATTTATTCCCAGTGGCGTAACGACGACAATGCACTCGAAGCGGGATGCATCATAGTGGATGGTGATGCCGTTGAGGTGCTGGAAGACAAACTCCTTGGCCGCCTTGAGCAACTCCCTAAACACGGGGTGATTGAAGTACACCACCGACATCACGTACCTAAGTGACTCGCATAACGTGGTGTAGCCAATGTACACCACCACTCATCCCTCGGGCATCGACACCAACTCGCAATCATCAAGCATATGCATCATGTTGTCCTTCCTACCGAGTCTTAGGCGTTGTGCCAGCGACTGTCCCCACCATAGCACAGGTGCTACCCTATTCTCATCTGTGTCGACCATAGAGCACCTATGTTCTACAGGTGTAGTATTGAGGATATGACACCAGCCCGAGTGGATTTATGATAATCGAGTGGAGAGAGAGGTCAATAGACAAATTATAAAAGATGAGCAACTAATGGTCGGGTTCTTCAACAAGCCAAGAAGCAGTCGGAACACAAAAGACTCCCTAAGTCCAGCATTCGGGATCCTTCCCTTAGTGCCGACACTCGGACAGTCACAATGAAGTATCAAGCTGCTCCATTAAACTTCACGACAAGTAATTGTCCAATCAATAAAGCAAATAACGCATAGAGTTAGAGCCCACAAACTGACTGTTTTCCAATATAATTGGTCATTAGTAGGGCACATTAATTATAAATTATAACCCTGACCCCTCTCATATATAAAGGGCTCGGGGAAGCCTATTACGGACAGTTTTTCCTAGCTAAAGACATATTCTCATATGCTTAAGGCAATTTTCAGCACATAAACTAATATTACACATACATGAGTATGATTATTATCCTCTAGAAGACCCAAACCTGTTGTTGGCGTGCTTTTTGGTCACACACTAAAACACGGGCGGCATGGGGGATCTGCTTTACTCTAGTGCAGGTCCTACGTCTTAGAAAAGGGTCGGCGTGCCAATCAGTTTGACCCTGCAACTGATAAGGGATCGGAAAATATAGACGTTAGTAGCATTGCTGATCGTCTGGCAAGCTGATGACTATGGCGTAAAAGATAAAACCATGAACCAGCATGCCAATCGGTCATACGGACGATAGCTTGAGTTGGCGAAATCGAGCAAGCACACCATGGGCCGATAGAAAAGACAATATATGCATATAAGTCGATGTCCACCCTTCGACGGTGAACATGATACGGAGATGAATTAAAGATAACCTATCATCTTGTACTCTGATGGAAATAAATAAAGCATGCCAGATAACAGATCTATATCATGGAAATCATCACAATAACTAGATCAGACCTAACCGAGATAGTAGCTAGTCACGATGATCTGAACAATATATCAACAAATCAAGCAAACTTTATTTATATGAACAGTATACGGCATGACAAAGATAAAATAGCAAGAGATGTCGAACCTAACCAATGAAGCCTCAAGCTATCAAACCCATATCGCTTCAATCTAAGAGATCAAACCTAACTGATGCAGCCTTAGACCTAGCCAAATACACTAAGAACAACCGGTGACCATGTTATTTCACCATTCTCCTCAAGAGATTGAACTGAATCGATGCAGCCGTGAGGGTACTAACCTAGTTGGCACGGAAGTTGGGTTGGTGGGACTCGCCTCTTCACTGGAGATCAAATTGATGTAGTCCAGCTCCGAGAACCCGAGTTCTGCCGAATAACCTTGGGCACAAGTGTGGCGATGTATCGATTGTTGATTGAACAAGAGTTAAACTAATCCTAACCTAAGGGATACATATTTATAATCCATATACATGTCGTCCAAGTAACCTATTAAGCTTATTTCGGATGAATTTGTAACCACCTGTTGCTCTTACTCCATCGGCTCCCTTCCCGTCATGCAGTTATTGCGGACGGACTCCTTTGACTTTCTTTGACCGGATCTTCCTTGACATTCTATTAACCACGTGGCAACTCGTAGTGGGCTCCTAGGCCTTACCAAATCTTGGCATCAACACTTGACAAAAAACTTTTTCTATCTCTTGTCTTAAGATAATCATTGAGATTAATTTACAAAAACTCCCCTAAAGCATAATAAAATCAGTCCTATATAACCTTATTGTTTGTATATAATGACAATGGGCATTGGGGTGCACGCCGCACGTGCCACGCCTAGGTGTGCATCGTCGCACGCATGGGTTGCGTAGATGTAGGACCGAAAGTAGCGACCAGAGGGGGGGTGAATGGGCGCCTAAAAATTCTTTCGAATCAATGGCCTGCTCCCAAACCCCAACGCACCTCGACAGACTTAGTAGAGAAAAGTAAACAGATCAACAAGACCTAAAATGATCTAGCCTAAAAACGACGGGTGTCCTAATCGAAAAGACACCAACACAGTGCTTAAAAGCAGTTTAAGTTCATTCACTAAACAAATAGCATCTCCACAAGGATTTCACCAAATCACAGAAAATACATCATGTCCATCAAAAATATTCCTTCATGCATTTCATCCATCACAGGTATGTTCATCATAGGCATTAAAAAATATGACTTCAACGATCAGAGGATTAATAAAACAACACACTGAATCTAGTTGATAATAAAATTATCTAAGAATATTCATCAACTAGAAGCATCAGTGCATCAGAGGAATAATCACTGAACTAACTGTGACTGCACACAAAACGAGGCATTAGGAATACCATGAACTGTTGTCTCCTGTTCACAGAAACCTTCAGCCAAACACCTCGTAGACATTAATCAGTACAAAGCTTGCATCCGAGCTCCTGTGCTAACATGCTGCAATTTTTCACTGTGTAAGCGCTGAGTGCATCCCGTGGCATCCCAGCAACCACAGTGCAGAGAGCTATCAACAGCAGCAGGGATGGCTACAGCACACACTAGTGCTAGATGGAGGAAACCCAGCACCTCAAGCAAGCAGAATAGCGGAGAAATTAATGAAGACAGAAAAAACAAAAACAGGCAGTGACTATTTGGTCTTCACATGCTTAAATAGGAACTACACAGTAGCAAATCCACACGTAGTGTGCATTGCAAGAGCTACTATAGCAAGAGCTTTGCCCAAGAGAGTATGAATCGGGTGGAGTGCTTGACTTGTCCGGTGGATGAGGAAACACCAAAGTACCTGCACGCAGGGGTAGGTCCGAGGCAGCACTTACGGATGAAGCGGGAGTGGTGTTTGTTGCTCCCTTCGCGACATCGGAGCGACAAAGCCTGGCTGCTGAGTGTGCCCGCGATTGGCCGGAGAGACAAAACTTTGTGGCGTAGGGAAGGTTTTTGGCGGCGCACAGGAAGACAAGGAGGAAGATTCCGGGATAAAAAGTGAACTCTAGTATTTCAAATTAGATGAGTTAACCCTAACCCTAGGGATTGGGGCCTATTTATAGGCAGCCCAATAAATGGGTAAAATGCAGAAATACCCCTAGGGTTTTTTACAGACGCTGAGATAAATGGAAAAGACCAAACTGCCCTTAGGATATTTTTACAGACTCGACTGACTAACTATGGGCCTAAAGGCAAAATAGTAAAATCCTAAAAAAAGGTAACTTGTCCTGATGCGGAGCTTTCGTAGCAGCTACGGCTTCGCCTCAGAACGGTCAGATCCGAGATCAGCGGTCGTCAGTTTTGCGCCGAAACTGACAAAGCGTCCACCGTCTTCGCACCGGGTACCCGGATTAGGCCGGCCCGATTCCGCAGCTCTCTCAGCCCGGCAATCACTCGCCGCCCGTGTACCTGAGTCAATCCCGGTCAACAGCCCAGTGGATCCTCTGCTGCTCCTAGCCCATGTACCCGGATTGGGCCAGCCCGACTTCGCAGCCCTTCTGCCCGACAGTCGCTCGCTGCCCGTGTACCTGAGTCACACGTGGCCAGACGCAACAGGTCTTCTCTCTCCTTTCAGTCCTCTTTGACTATCGTTGACAATGACTCATCACATCTGGAGCCATGAGGCCCACACTATTCAGCATGGCTCCTCAGTAGAGCCTAGACGTGCCTTTTCCACGTTGCGCGTATGTGGTGGCGCAATGTGTTGGGTAATGGGGAAGCTACGCTAGCCGGCAATTTGCCCCAAGCCCAAGACTCATGCGCGTGCGAGATCATGGATCATTACCTTTTAGCACTTGACACGCTAGGTGCAGCGGAAGAAGAGGTCGATGAAGCATTTCAAGCCTATCCTCGCTTTGTCCCGGCCGTTCCTCGCCAATCCAATATGTGAAGAAGTCACCTACCTCATGGTGATGGCCACAAGCGTCGTTTTTGGAGCAACTCCTCCATGGAGTCCACACATACAGGGATGGATAGTTCCTCCCACGGCAACATGCTAGCACCACACGTGAGAGACGAGAAATCCTCGACCTCAACAATTGAGATCAAGAAAGGGAGTAGAGGAGTCTTTGGTGGCTAGGTCTAATATAGGCTTATTCCTTACTTCCATGACGTCCTCCTCTCCTTTTATAAGGCTGAGAGCCCCTTGGTCATTGTATGGGGAATAAGTTTTCCATAAAACAGGGGCCAAATGACGTCAGTCTCCATAAGCCTCCAGCCCAGAGCCTGACACTATCGAAGAAGATCCCTCCCGCCGAAGTTATTTCCATGCAGCAATCAGTCCAAGCCTCCGGGCTCCCTTCGGAGTTCTCCGGAGTCAAGCCTCCAGACTCCCTTTGGAGTTAGCTTCCGGGCTCCCTTAGGAGTCCTCCGGAGTCAAGCCTCTGGGATCCCTTCGGAGCCCTCTGGGGTCCATCCTTCGGGCTTCCTTCGGGGTTCCCCAGAGCCAGCCTCTAGACCCCTCTTCGGTCCCTCTCGAAGCTAAGTCTCCGGAAGTCTATTCGGAGTTCAGTTCGGAGAATACATCGAAGTCCACCTCAAAGTGCCCTTCGAAGCCTTTGATGCAGTATCCGCCTGAAGAGCTCTAGCCACTACCTCGAACTAGGAAAATATCTTAGCTCCGCTATAGTGTAGAGCCATACCGGGGGCCCCCGCCCCTAGTATGTTGTTTAGCTACTCAGAAGTGATGTTTATTTGACACGTCTGTAAAGCTATAAAGTTGTTTGTATAGTAGTCTAGTCTTCTTTCCCTTCTTGCCCCTACAAGGCCTATAAACTATAGAGGGCGTTTAGGTCTTTTCCTTTGGCCTGCATGCCTATAAAAGCAAGGCCATGCCCTTGTAATAGACATGTTCAGTAGAGGCAAAACTATGCCAAATCCACTGTAGACTGGACATAGGGCTATTATTCCTTCGGGGAGGCCTAAACCAGTATAAATCCTTTCTCCCTCTGTGAGAACCCTTTGAGGTTCACTCTATACACCATATACACACAAAACCTGCTGTAGCTAATGCAATTGCTACAACAGTTGGCGCCGTCTGTGGGGAACTTTTTACTAAAAGCTAACTTCTCTGCCACTGCTTATGTCTCGAAGTGCACTTGAGGGGGGAGCTTCGGAGTTTTATAGCTCCGCGCACCCTCCGACAAGGGGCTTTGAGTGCAGCTCGAATGCTTTTCTCGCCTTCCACCATCCCTCGTGCCTCAGAGCGCACCCTCCGACAAGGGGCTCCGCTTCGCGCACCAAAAGCCTCTGACGCCCTAGGGGCTATGAGGCAAGCCTTTCACCCTCACTTTACGTGGTATGTACACAGTCCGAAGCCCCACTTCGCAGTGCAAATTTGCAATTATTTTAATAAATCATTGAAGTTGTACTTTGCCTTAAAACTGAAGTCTTACTTCGTCCTTAAAGCAAAAACCTGCTCCACTATTAAAATTTGAAGCATTGCTTTGCATTTAAAATTTGAAGCCTTGCTTCGCATTTAAAAACTCGAAGCCTTGCTTCACTTTATCAAAAACCTGAAGCCTTGCTTCGCTTTATTCGAAATTTGAAGCCTCGTTTCGCTTTACAAAATTCGGAACACCCCTCCGTAGGCTACACAGTGCATCCGGGACCGTAGCAGTGGGCTTTAGGACTCCCTCGAGCGATGACTCGTGGTGTCCAAGACTTCCGAGCGATGGCTCGATGAGTCCAGGATTCCAGGCTCCGGCCTAACGCATCCCAGGGTCGATGGTGGCCCAGGGTCATATGAGACCCAGAGTCATAGGTGGCTCAACCCATCACAGGTTCGGTGAATCCACACCAAATATCATTTCATTCATTACAGGATCAATCATATTATCCAAATCCAAGCATGCCGAAGTCTTGCTTCCCGTGACGTGATCTAATCTAAAATTTAAGCATTTAGAAGTCATGCTTCGCCTAAAATCTAAGTGCATTTCGGAGCCTTGCTCGCGCATATTTTCCAAATCCAAGCATGCTGAAGCATGCTTCGCTTAATTTGAGTACGCTGAAGCCTTGCTTCGCTTCAAATTAATGTGTTCGAAGCACAAAAAGAGGACTTCGCTTGTGGTGATATGAGCATCTGAAGCCGCCAAAAGGCGCACCCCTTCGCATTCTTAATTGCTCGCACTAGCAATGACTAAGTCCCTAGCTACCACGCGCAAGGGGGACTGAAGTATGTATGCGAAGTGTGCGAATGAAATGCGCAGTACGAGGGTGACAAGCTAAATGTTCGAAACAATCAAATCATGCGAAGCATGCAGATGAAGTATGCAAATACAACAAATCTCATTCATTGAATGGTAATTGAGAAGTATGTTACAAATACACATCGAAAACAAAATTACGAGTAGTCTGTATCTAAGCCTAGGAGAAAGCGAGCTCGAGGCCCTAACATGTTCGGACCTCGTTTGTTCTTATTCCGAGCAGGACCCCCTCGGCTGGACGAAGCCCCATCAAAGCCTGTTCTCCTGTGGCCGGACCATCCATGCTCTGAAGCCCGCAGACCTCACCTTTCGCCTTGCAGGTTTGTCCAAGTCTAGGATGCAGGCGGTGCCATGTCGAAGGCAGAAAAGTCTAAGGATTCATCACCTGTTAAGGCCATACTCGAAGGATGTGCCCCCTCGCCACTTAAGTCTACTTCAAAACAGCTTAAGTATTGTGAGGAGGAAGAACTCTGAAGAGGCTCCATCTTCATGACAGCCAGCAGCTTCTAGGCTACTTTGGAAATGGCTTCGCCCCTAGGAATCCTCAGATGCTTGAACCGAGGGGGGCCTTCAGACCTAGCTACCTCGAGCACCACCCAAAGCTGGCGAAGCTCCTCAGAATCCTCAAGTACTTCGAGTTCAACATTCGAGGGTTGAGCCTAGGTAGGTATAAAGTACCCCGCATTTATATTAATAAGCTGATGAGTTGTTTACAAGCCTACAACTAAGAATTACAAGGAGCGTAAGGAGGTCTACACCTTCGGAGGTGAAGGCTTCGACGTCGAAGGTTGAGCTGGCGAGGCTTGTGCCCTGGCTCAGTGAAGGCAGAGGAGCCGTTGGAGGTTGAGGACTGCTTCGTAGCCTTAGGCCTTCCAAGGTTCCTAAAGACGGCGCCACGCTACGCGGACGTCTGAAGGCAGTGCGACCAAGTGTTGGCCTCCGAAGGCCACTAGAGTCGCCGAAGTTGCCGCCTCGAGGTGGTTGCACCCCGCGTCATGAAGCATCCACAACACTCCTTGGCCCACCACTCGGCCAGCCATCAGAGCGAAGCCCTTCATTGACGTCTCCGCCGTCGTAGCCACAGTCCACAGGAACTCGAGGCGATCCCTGATTGGGTCTTGAGGGTTAAAGTCTAGGGCCTGACACTCAGTCCCCAATTACTTGAGGACTGTATTCAATCACGAGGTGGCTTCATCGACCCCTCAGGCCACAAAGTTCTCCAGGCAGTGGCCGGCTGCGCGATGGTTAGAGCACTCCGCCGCAAGCTTCGCCCTGGCCTCCTCCAAAGCTCGAAGTGTTGCTCGAAGCTTGTTGGTTTCCGAGACCAAGACATTCCTCGCCTTCTCGGCCTCTGCCCTCGCCGCCTCTGCTGCTGCTTCGGCTCCCCTTTGCCTCTCGGCCTCCTCCGAGACATCGCGCCGAAGGATGTCCCTCTCCTCCACCAGGTCAGCCATCCGATGATCTGCGAAGACTGCTACTCCAGCATTCAGCGCGAAGGCCTGAAAAGGTTCAAGAAAATCCTAAGTGTTTAGTAAAAAAGAAAGTGCATCTCGAGAACGTATGGAGTTTCGCTTACCTGGACAATGGCTTGGGCATTTGCGAAGAGGTCCAAGGGGCTCGAGTGGCTGACTTGTGCCACCAAGCCCACTTCCCCTATAGCAACGCAACCTTTGTGGAACGTGTGAATGGCTACCTCCGTCATGGGTCCCCTCGGCTGCAGAGGTCGGACAATCTTTGTCGCGACCTCCTCCGGTGCGGACTCTCATGGGGCCAGGCTCCGGTCCACCACCTCGACATGCTCTTCGGCCTCGTTCCGAAGGGTCCATTCACCATGGCCGTCCCCCCTATCCTCTTCGGACGAAGTGCTCTCGGACCCTGAGCTATTGTTGCCATCACTACTGCTTCTCCCGCTGCTTCCGGAGGCCTCCGTGGGCCTCAGCATGACGGGCCTCGCACCGGTGTCAACATCTGTAGAAAAGCATAAGTCAATATTCATGTATGTAAAGAGACGAGTGATCAAGTGTTTACCTTCGTCGGAGGAGATGTCTTCGAAGGAGGGGGAGCGATGTGTGCTCCCAAATCCCTTCGTTGCGCGGGCGGGGGCTCGGCCCCCACACCCGAAGGGGTCGCTGTTGCGGTCTCCACTGCCACCACTTCGGTGGCCATCGCCGGAGCATCTACTGGCTCTGCTCCAGCAAAAAGGCTGGCGGCCGTTGGCTCCTACGCAGTAGGGGCTTCATCCACTGGGACCTCTGAGCGAACCCTCGAGGCTTCAGGTTCGTCGTCCACCCTCTTCCTCTTGGTGCCGCTCGCCGAGGGTGTTGGGTTGTTAAAGTCTGGCAGAGCTTGGACCCCCTTGACGCCGAGCCAAGTCCACACTCTATTCCAGCGTTCCCAAGTCCCCACCAGAGCGAGCCTATGAGCTTGCTCCTCAGGCGTCGGAGCCCCAACGACGTGCTCCGCCGCTATGATTGCCTCCTCCGGAGACCTTACTTCACGAGCAGCTTCATCAAAGTTTTAAGTTAGTACAAGTTGTTTCAGCGAAGTACGAAGATGAAGAAATTGAAGTCTTACCAAGGCGCTCCGCTGACACATTGCTTGGTCCCTCCTTGTTCGAAGGTTGAAAGAGGCCCTCCGGCCAAGAGAATGCGAGGGGGCTGAGCCGAAGGGTGATGAACTCTTCCGTGAGGTCACGGATGCTCATCCTCGAAGCCACCCGCCACAAGAGCAGGATCCTTGACCAGAGGACATCGGGTCTTGTCTTCACCACACCTTCGCGTCTATAGGAGATGAGCGCATTGGTACTCCGAAGGGGGGAGTCCGTGCCCACTGAAGCGTAGAACCATTCCTGGTCCCACTTCAACTACCATTTGCTGTTGACGGCCCTTGCTAGGAAGTTGTCTTGATACTCCTTTTGAAGCTAGAAGTTGGCACTCCCGAAGGCCAAGGCCCTCTTGACGTGGTCTACCCCCTTACTTTGCTTCAGCTGGCAGTTAGCATCATGGAGGGCGACGAAGACGTCTATGCGCCCCTCACAGCCTTCGGCCCTCATGGCCCACTCAAAGATGGCTAACCTCGCCACGGCATTTGGAGACAAATGAGGAAGCTCGAAGTTATATGCCTTCAACACTTCGCTCAACATGTCCACTACCGGCAGCCCGAGGCCGGCCTCGAAGAACGCCTTGAAAAGTACAACTTTGTCAGCCTGAGGCCTCGGTATGGCCTCTGACTTTGCAGGCACCCAAAGTTGGATCTCATCTGATACCTTCCCTTCGCAAACTCTTCGGACGGACTACTCCATTGAAGTTGAAGCCCTCATCTCCAACCTCTGCTTGAATTTGTCCGACGGTGACCGAAGGTCCCTCGGCCCCAAGCGCCTTGCTGTAGGCTTCACTGCCGCCACCGCCTACGCCTGGGCGGAGCTCGAACTCGCGCCCAGGGTCAAGGCCTTCTTCGACGCAACCTTCTTTGGCATCTTGTTAGGCTTCGGCGCGAAGGGCGCTGAGAGTTGTGAAGCTGGCTCCGCGTGAAGTTAAGGTGGAAAAAGGAAGGCGAAGGATGCTAGGAGTTGGAAAAGAAGCAAATGGGTGTGTGCCGAAGCCGTGTGCGGTAAACCCCTTTTTATAGGCGGTAAAAATCCCGATGGTTCCCGTGCCGAAGTCTATGTCAAGTGGGCCTGAGGCGAAGATGAAGTGAACTGACGCACCCCCCGCACTACAACGGACAATTTTATAACCATTGCGGAGTTGTTTGGTCTCCCCGAGATCACCCTACTAGTCGGAGCAGGCACTTATTACCTGCACAAGTCAAAGCCCCCTTCGGTCCAAGCTCCGAAGGCCTCTCTTCTCTGAAGTTACATTTTTTATTGTCATTTGTCCAGAGGTGCATGCACCCCTTCGCTCCAAAGGGCTGTGGGTGAGGGGCTACTATTGGGGGAATAAGTTTTCCCTTAAACAGGGGCCAAATGACGTCAGCCTCCATAGGCCTCTGGCCCCGAGCCTGACACTATCGAAGTAGATCCCTCCCGCCAAAGTTATTTCCAAGAAGCAATCAGTCCAAGCCTTCGGGCTCCCATCAGAGTCCTCCAGAGTCAAGCCTCCGGACTCCCTTTAGAGTTAGCTTCCAGGCTCCCTTCGGAGCTAGCCTCTGGGATCCCTTCGGAGTCCTCCGGAGTCAAGCCTCCGGGCTCCCTTCAGAGCTAGCCTCCACGCTCCCTTCAGAGCCCTCCGGGGTCAAGCCTTCGGGCTTCCTTCGGGGTTCCCTAGAGCCAGCCTCCGGACCCCTCTCCGGTCCCTCTCGAAGCTAAGTCTCCGGAAGTCCATTCAGAGTTCAGTTCAGAGCATACTTTGAAGTCCACCTCGAAGTTCCCTTCGAAGCCTTTGATGCAGTCTCCGCCCGAAGAGCTCTAGCCACTACCTCAAACCAGGAAAATATCTTAGCTCCTCTACAGTGTAGAGCCATACCGGAGGCCCCCCGCCCCTTGTATGTCGTTTAGCTTCTCAGAAGTGACGTTTATTTGACACGTCTGTAAAGCTGTAAAGCTATTTGTACAGTAGTCTAGTCTTCTTTCCCTTCTTGCCCCTATAAGGCCTATAACCTATAGAGGGCGTTTAGGTATTTTCCTTTGGCCCTCGTGCCTATAAAAGCAGGGTCATGCCCTTGTAATAGACAGGTTCAGTAGAGGCAAAACTATGCCAAATACACTGTAGACTGGACGTAGGGCTATTATCCCTTCGGGGAAGCCTGAACCAGTATAATTCCTTTCTCCCTCTGTGAGAACCCTTCGAGGTTCACTCTATACACCATATACACACAAAACCTGCTGTAGCCAACGCAATTGCTACAACAGTCGTGCTCATCTCAAAACCCTCAAATCCGTAATAGATCTAATCTATTTGCCCATGTCGGAACTTTCGATCTTGGATCGGAACTTCCAGCATGGTATTTTAGGTCTCCCAATATAGTACGACACCGAATAGATCCAATCTGTTATCTTCCACCTCGGAACTTCCGACACCATATTGGAACTTCCGAGTAGTACAAAATTCCTCGATTCTAAATCGAAACTTCTAGCTCGTCGGAACTTCTGATACCATATCAGAACTTCTGAAGAAACATTTGCTCTCTATATCGAGGCCAAATAATAATTGAAACTTCCGATACTACCTATCAGAACATTCAATCCATAGAATTTTCTTAGGCATATCTGTTGGGGGAAAATATCTCATCTTCGGGGTTATTGCCAAAGCAGCATGAAGACAGCCAACCAGTTCGAAGATTGTCCGAAGACCATCTTCGAAGATGCCCAGAACCTCGTTCGAAGCCCGAAGACAGGCACTGGTTCGAAGTATGTCTTCGAACCAAAGCCCTTCAGGATCTTTTCTGCCAGCTAAGATGGAAGACTTATCTTCTATCCTATTAGATTAGTCTTTTACCATTTTAGCCTTATTAAGGAAACCGAATAGTTTCCTTAATGTCGGTTGTAATAGAGGGGTAAATAGGTCTTTTCCTTAATGTTTAGGCCTATAAATACCCCCCATTTCACCCTGTAATAGGGACCGAATACAAGTGATTCAATACACACTTTCGAACTATTCTAAGCTATTATCCTTTCGGAGGCTTAGAACAGTTTGCTTCACAAACACTTCGTTTGTTAGTTTCTTTTCTACAGAAACCTGTTAGCGTAATCTTTTACGCCAACAGTTGGCGCCGTCCGTGGGGAACTTAGTCCGAAAAACATCGTTCTCTACCAATTTTTTACATCATGCCTCCTAAGCGGAGCGCACCTCGCAATCCCACTCGGAGGTCCTCTCGGATCTCCGGAGAGATACCCTTCGACACAGTCGAAGTCGGAGGGTCTTCGACTATCCCTCCACCTCAAACTCCGCAAGGGGCTTCTATCCCTCGAGGATACGAAACCTCTCCGCCAACCCCTTCCATACTCCGACCGCCCGGAGCCACTCCGCCACCCTCCATTCCGATTCGAACTGATCATACCAGTTCTCAAGACCCGGAAGGTCCTTCCGGAGGAGATGAAGATAGCCTTGGAGACATGGCCACTCACATGGCCAACCTTCAAGCTGAGGTAGCGAGGTGGCGACAAGAAGCTGCGAACAGGCTTCGCTCTCAAGCCACCCCAGCTATCCCCGAAGTGCCCGAAGATGACGATCTTGGTTATCCCGAAGCCTCGGAGAACGCCTCTTATGACAATGAATCTCCGTTGCATCCTGAGCTGCAGAAGGTTCGCTTCGATCCGAAGTTCAAAACCTCGAAGCTCTGCAAGTATGCCGGAGACGAAGATCCCAGTGAGTTTGCACGTTCTTATGCCCTAGCGATTGAGGCTAGCGGCGGAGACAGAGAAACTATGGCGAAGTGCTTCCCGTTAGCTCTTCAAGGAGTGGCGTTGAGATGGTTCTGGTCTTTAAAGCCAGGATCAATCACTTCGTGGTCACAGTTGAAGAGGAAGTTTATAAGTAACTTTCAGGGCACCTTCGTGCCCCCCATGTCAACAGGAAGCCTTTTCCAAGTGAAACAGCTCCCCGGAGAAACATTGAGGCAGTACTTCAAGCGCTTCGCTCACACGAAGTCGCAAATTCGGGGGCTGTCCACATCCTCAGTGGTTGATGCGGCTCGGGAAGGCATCAGTCATAAAGGCCTTCTGGATAAACTACATCGGAAGAGCATCACCACAGTATCACAACTGATGTCATACTTCGAGGAGTATGCGAGGTCAGAAGAGGGTTGGCTTCGAAGGACTACTGCTACTTCGACAGTATTGCAAGAAGTTAAAGCAGAGGTGAAGACTTCGGCACAGCCGCAAGAACCAGTCTTCGAAGTGCAGCATGATCGAAGAAGAGGGCAAAAGCACCCTCGCTCAGAAGTTTTGAACATTGCACCCCCACAGAAGTTTGCACCAAGAGCTCCACAGTCTGCGGGGAACAAGTCCAGCGGCTGGAGGCCGCCAGGGAAAACGGCTGGCAAGGGCCAGACCCTTTTTTGCTGTATTCATGGAGAGAATCGAAGCCATGCAACTGACACTTGCAAGGCTATCCTTACCCTAAGGGGAGAATACTTGGAAAGAACTTCGGGTCGAGGCAGTACCGACCGAAGTCCAGCAGCAGCGCGCCCAGACCCGGTCCAAGCTGTGGCGCGGATAGAAAATTTTGATGCTGCAAGGCACCCTCCGGTGGCCAATGTTATGCCACCTCCGAAGCAAGAGGAAGGGCAAGATAGAGGAAAGAGAGTAGTTCTCCCTATCTCCGGAGGAGGTACCCTCGGAAGCATGTCCAAGAGACAGCGAAGAGAGTACGTTCGAGAAGTAGGCCACATTGGGACTTCGTCATCTGCAGCTGCAATGCCGGAGTGGTCTCATGTTCCAATATCTTTCTCTGCGGAGGATGCAGCTGGTATTAAGTTCCCGCATGCAGATCCATTGGTTATTACTGCTGATATTGCAGGAACTGAAGTCCGAAGGGTGCTAATTGACGGAGGTAGCTCGGCAGATATCATCTTTGTGCAAGCCTTCGATCAGTTATGCATTTCCCGGAAGCATCTCCTCCCAGCGGCTCATCCTCTGCAAGGCTTCGCAGGACCTCCGCTTGATGCACTTGGCCAGATAGGCCTGGAAGTAACCTTCGGAGAAGGTTTACTAGCCCGAACTGAAGAAGTTATCTTTGATGTGGTAGATGCCCCGTATGCTTATAATGTCATCTTCGGACGGGGCATGTTGAATCAGTTCGGAGCTGTGGCGCATCACAACTACTTGTGCATGAAGATGCCCACACAAGCAGGAGTCCTGACAATCTTCGGAGATCAAGCCATGGCTCGGAGGACAGAATATGGTCACGGTCCTCCTCTTGATCCGAGGCAAGTAAACAGTGTTCAAAATAATGAAGAAATTTTTTCAGCCTCCTCCGAAGCTTCGAAGAAGTCGTTTCCAAGACCAAGCCCTGAAGGAGAGATTGCAACGAAGATCATTGTCAAAGATGGTAAAGAATACACTTTTCAATTTGGTAAAGAGTTACCTCCCGAAGTAGCAACCTCCTTGGAAAAAGTCGTGGAAGAAAATTTGGATGTCTTCGCTTGGTCTGACGAAGATATCACCGGAGTCGATCGGGATATTATTGAGCACAGTTTGCTTGTAAACCCGAAGGCCCGGCCTGTTCGACAAGGGCTCCGGAAGATGTCCGCAAAGAGAGCTGCTCTAGCTAAGGACGAAGTTGAAAAACTGTTGAAGGCTGGGATTATCAGAGAAGTGGCCCACACAGAATGGTTAGCCAACCCAGTCTTCGTCAGGAAAAAGTCTTCCGGAAAGTGGCGCATGTGCATTGATTTCACATCTTTGAATAAAGCGTGCCCACGTGACCCCTACCCAATGCCCCGAATTGATCAGCTAGTTGACTCCACTGCAGGTTCGGAGTTACTAAGCTTCCTTGACGCGTATTCTGGTTATCATCAAATATGGTTGAAGCGCGAAGATGAAATCAAGACGAGCTTTGTAACTCCTTCGGGAGTCTTCTGCTATGTAAGAATGCCCTTCGGCCTAAGAAATGCCGGGGCTACTTTTTCAAGATTAGTTGCTAAAGCTCTAGGTCATCAACTAGGCCGCAATGTGGAGGCCTATATGGATGATATTGTAATAAAGAGTGCTTTAAAGCACCAACATAGCCTAGACTTAGCAGAAACATTCAATAGCCTTCGGGCATGTGGGATCCGTCTTAACCCCGAAAAATGTATATTCGGAGCTAAGGCTGGAAAGTTGTTAGGGTACTTAGTTTCAAGCAGGGGAATTGAAGCTAGCCCTACTCAAATAACTGCGCTGCAGAAGATGGCTCCTCCGGAGAATTTAAAACAAGTGCAAAAGCTGACTGGACGTCTGGCCGCACTTAGCAGGTTTTTATCAAGGTCTGCGGAGAGAAGCTTGCCAATATTTAAAGCTTTGAAAGGGTCCGAAGATTTTGCATGGACACCGGAGTGTCAGAAAAGCTTCGAAGATATTAAAGATTATCTCAGCAATCTTGCTACACTCACAGTGCCTATTGCGGACGAAACCCTACTCCTGTATCTTGCAGCTACAGGTTCAGCTGTCAGCGCAGTCCTTGTCAGAGAAGCGGATATCAATGGGAAGTTGGTCCAAAATCCTGTCTATTTTGTATCCGAAGCATTGTCAGGAGCGAAGACAAGATACTCCGAACTTGAGAAGTTCGTTTATGCTCTGATAATGGCTTCGAGGAAGCTAAGACATTATTTTTTGGCTCATAATGTAATTGTACCAACTTCGTATCCTTTAGGAGATATGCTCCGAAGCAAAGATTCCACTGGAAGGATTGGAAAGTGGGCAGTAGAGCTAGCACCCTTCGGCATATCTTTCCTGGCAAGGACAGCTATCAAATCCCAAGTTTTAGCAGACTTCGTAGCAGAGTGGACTCCACCTGCGAAGTTGACTCCAGAGAAATCAGATGACGGAGTTTGGATTATTTACTCCGATGCAGCTTTCCAAGCATCCGGAGCAGGCATTGGGGCAGTATTGATTTCACCGTCAGGGCAAAGAGTAATGTACTCCGCAAGACTCAACTTTAAGTCTACCAATAATATAGCGGAGTACGAAGGGATTTTATTGGGACTCCGGAAAGCACGTGCTCTAGGGGCTACAAGGATAATTATAAAAACAGATTCTCAGATAGTAGCAGGGCACGTAGACAAAAGTTTTCAAGTCCGACATCCACAGCTTGCAAAGTACTTAGAAGAAATCCGCAAAATCGAAGCACATTTCAAGGGTATTTCCATTCGGAGTATACCAAGAGCTGAAAACGTGCAAGCGGACATTTTAGCGAAGGCTGCAGCCGGAGCTGTGGATGTGCCTGACGAAGCTTTCTATGAGGAGCTCAATGTACCTTCGGTGCCACAAATTGCCTCTGCGGAGATTCTTTGCATTCCTAGTGCAGATTGGAAAGATTCGATCATAGAACTCCTGCAAGGAGGAACAAATTTGCCCGAAGAGCCCCAATTATCAAGATTAAAGCTCAGAGCAAGAAACTATCAGTTAATCAACGGTATATTATACAAGGCCGGAGTATGTTCCCCTCTACTCCGATGTATATCTCAAGCCGAAGGCCAAGAGATTCTTCGGGAAATTCACGAAGGCCTTTGTGGAAGCCATTTAGCCCCTAGAGCTCTGGCAGGAAAAACACTTCGCCAGGGGCTTTATTGGCCCACAATAACAGCTGATGCGGAGAGCTTGGTCCGCACTTGTCAAGGATGCCAGTGGATGGGTCGACGGAGTCATCGCCCACCAACAGCTCTTCAAGTCATTGCTCCGGTATGGCCTATGGCCAGATGGGTATGGATCTAATTGGTCCCTTTCCCTTAGCAAAGGGAAATCTGAAGTTCGCAGTGGTAGTCATTGAATATTTTTCTAAGTGGGTGGAAGCAGAGCCCTTAACAGCTATCACTTCGAACAATGTACAGAAATTCTTTTGGAAGAACATTATTTGCCGGTTCGGAGTGCCTAGATATCTCACAGTTGATAATGGAACACAGTTCGACGCAGAACCCTTCAGGAAATTTTGCGAAGACCTAGGCATTCAACTATGTTTTGCTGCAGTGAGACATCCTCAGTCGAATGGAGCCGTTGAGCGAGCCAATGGAAATATTTTATCAGGGCTAAATCGAAGAATAGTAGGATTATCAAAGGGACTGTGGACCGAAGAGCTTCCGAAGATTCTGTGGTCCATTCGGACTACGCAAACAAGGTCCACAGGTTTTACTCCGTTCAGACTGCTATTCGGAGATGAAGCTATGACTCCAACGGAGCTCAAAGGGGGATCATTTCGCAGCATCGAACCAGACATCCAAGAAGAGAGACAAACTTCGTTAGATTTGTCAGAAGAAACAAGACTTCGAGCTGTATCTAATTTATCAAAGTATCACCAGCAGACGAAGACTTGGTATGACCCGAAGGTTAAGCTCAGCGAGTTAAGGCCGGGTCATTTGGTTCTACGAAGCATTATAGCACCAGGGAAGTTAGGCAATAAATAGGAAGGTCCATATCTAATTGTCCGCTCAGGGCGCCCTGGTTCATTTAAATTAGCTAATTTAGAAGGTGAAGAGTTAGCACATACTTGGCATGCGGAGCACCTAAAGCGATACTTCGCATAAGGGCTCCTTGTAATTCACTTGTAATTCGCTTGTAATCACCTCTAAATTAATAAAGCATACACCCTGATAGGGGCCTTCCCCTCATACACTCCCAGCTTCCCGAGCGGACGCGCTGGAACCGTGGGGTCGACTGAGAGGGAAGTGTCATTAAGCTGGGCTGTATTTCCGGACTTCGTACCCATAAAGTCGAAGCCTCCGGTGTGGTGGCTGAAATCCATCCGGAGCCCAAGCTGATACCTTGTAGGCATCCGTAAAAGAGCCAATACCACATTCTACGGAGTCCAAGCTTCGGCTGGTAGACTTCCGTAAAAAGAGCCGAAGGTGGCCAAAATCTGCGGAGTCCAAGCTACAGCTTGCAGACATCCGTAAAAAGAGCCGAAGGTGGCCAAATTCTGCGAAGTCCAAGCTCCGGCTGGTAGACTTCTGCAAAAAGAGCCGAAGGTGGCCAAATCCTGCGAAGTCCAAGCTCCGGCTGGTAGACTTCTGCAAAAATAGCCGAAGGTGGCTACATTTATACGGAGTCCAAGCCATTGGCTGGTAGACATCCGTAAAAAGAGCCGAAGGTGGCCAAATTCTGCGAAGTCCAAGCCATTGGCTGGTAGACTTCTGCAAAAATAGCCGAAGGTGGCTAAAACAAAAAAGCATTTGAGCCATGAGATTCGAATGTCTGTTAACATAGTCCAAAGTGACAAATTCTTTAAGACACTAAAGTGTCCTGGAAGTTATCTCAATTGATTTATTTCGTAAAACAAAGGTACCAAGTTACCATTCTTCTGACTACAAAAGTCGAAGACATTTCATAAGATTTCAAAAAGATCTTTAAATGACAGAGGGGCTCCGAACCCCCAAAAAATTGTACTCCGAAGTTTTTCTTTGCGCATAACCATCTTTGAATACAGTTCGAAGTTGCTTATACCCAAAGAGGGGCTAGTAAATATGGAGACAATTTTAAATCGGCATTCATTATTGAAATAAATGTATTTACAGATTACATTATGAAAAATTGGTATCTATACCAAGAAGGAATCGGAGACCTCTTCGGTCCCGAGAGCTAGGGGTGGAACGACTAGTTCCAACATCGGAAGTTCTAAGAACTTTACGTTTAACTCTCTTCCTCCCCTTCGAAGCTCTAAAATCCTTCTGCTCTTGTTGAAGCTCGACCCAAGTTCGAAGGCGCTCAGGGCTTCTTTCCCAGCTTCTAAGATCTTCAGATCTTTTATTTTGGGCTTCACCTTCGTCTTCAGACCAATTAGTGTCTTCAGAAGACGAGGTGTTTGCGTCAATCTCTTTATCTTCCTTTTTAATATAAGACAATACGTCTTTGATTACTTCGGGCACAATAACGCCGGAGTCATCTCGAGGAATAAGAAATCGAGGACGCTTATAACTCTTTAGAAGTTCGAAGGTGTTCCACAGTGAGCGAAGTTCGCTGTTAAGCTCTAACACTTCGATATCTTCCATAAGAGGCAAAGCCTAAAAATATGATAAACAAGACTTTCATTGATAAATGTTTACAAGCATAAAGCTTTACATGATTAGAAATCCTAAAATATTCCTAAACCTGCGGGTTCGAAGGAGGTTGACTGCTCGAAGCTTGGCTCCGAACTTGCTTCTGGCGTTGGCCTTCATCAATCCAAGCCTTGATCGCAGATCGACCTTCGGCTCTCCATGAAGTTTGAAAGGCTCGCCAGGCGGCAGCCACGCCTTCGGAAGGAGTCAGAAGTCTTGCGTCGTCGAAGATGATGGAACCCTCTGCGCTCAGAGTAATTACTCGGCCCAAATCCTCATAGTAACGAAGTAATCCAAAGGCAGACACTTGTCCGGAGAGTTCTCCATAACGCATGCCTGCCGTCTTCATTTTCTTCGCTGCTCCTTGGATCCTCTTTAACCGGCGCAGCAGAGTCACATTATCATCCGAAGGTAGTGATCCAGTAGTACCGAAGTACTCCAGGACACCTAGCATCTGCTCGATGACCTCCGAAGCCACCTTCTCAGATTTAAGCCTTTCCTCAATAAGCGCATCCTTGGCCGAAGTCGTTTCTGCTAAAATTCCGGAGATTCTAGCGTTCTCCGTAGTCAAAGCATTCTTTTGAGTCCGGAGTTGACCAGCCTCTTCTTGTAGCCTTACAAGTTCGGACCCCTTAGCAGCATCCTCCGTCCGCAGTCTCTCAACCTCTGCTCGAAGCACAATTCTTTCCGCTTCAAGCTCTTTCTTCGCAGCCTCCAAGCTTTGCCTAGCCCTTCGCTCTGCTAGTATTACGTTATCCATCTGAGCTACTCGACCTTCGGAGAAGTTAAAATTTCTTTGAAGAGCTTCGTTCTCTTCCCGAAGTTGAGCAATTTCATTTTCGCTCGATAAAGCCGCAGCGCGGGCTAAGACTGCTTGCTAAGAAAAAAGAAAAACTGAAATAAGAAATTATTCATATATAATTTGCTATTTGCTTCGAAGATGCTTTATACCTGATAAGCTGCTCTTTCTACAGCAAGGTTAAGCTCCGAGCCCTTCACTCTGCTTAAAAGGGCTACCAGTTCTGTTTCCCCGACTTTACGACTGGCTTGACCCAAAGGTTTAACCAAAGTCCCAAGTCCGGTTTTCTCCTCCAAAAAAGGAGTTATGAGAGGAAGCATTACTGAAGCCTTCTGATCAGCTCTGCTTAGCGAAGGTCCGGAGATTTCTTCCGAGGCTCTTGGAACTTCTGAAGATGGCCCCCCCTCAGTTGATTCACTTTCATCTGTTGACTCAGATGAAGTCGATTCTTGAGTCGGGAGAGGCTCTATGTGCCTTTTACCTCTTCCAGGCCCTTGTAGAGTAACCTCCGGCTGTGGCTCCGAAGTTGTCGAAGGCCTTTGAATTGTATCTTCGAGGGGTACTTCGACAACAGGAGGCTCTGCAATAACAGAAATATTATACATTGTATAATTTTGCAGAAATTGATAAGAATTATGCAAAAATTTACCTTCAACATTCTCCGGGAGATCGAGTACTGGACTGATCGGAGGTTCAAAAGTGAAGTCATCATCTGATTCCGCAGTTAGATTCTCCGTTGTCGGAGCATCTCCGTGATCAGCCCTTTCCTCCACAACCGAAGTTGCAGGAACTTCGGCTTCATCTCCACCCATAGGGGCTTCGATTTGTTCATCTTGGGTATCCGGAGCTCTTATTTCTTCGATGTTGGTTTGGGGCTCCGGTATACCTGCAGTATCTTCAATGTGAATACTTCGTTGAGCTGCATCTTCATCAATCAATTTCACTAATAAAGTACCTTCATCTTCTTTAGAACCAGAAAGTGAGGTTCTTGAGCTTGAAGGAGCAGGATCCGAAGGTGCGAGATTCTTTGGCTTCCGAGCCACCTTCTTCACCGGAGTTTTCGCTGAACTTGAAGCTCCGACTTCAGCTACTCTTTTCTTGGGGCCTTTCTCCTGAGGCACCCAATCCATCAGAGGGGGTGGAGTTAACTCCAGCATTCCCATACTCTGTTAAATCGCTCCCAACTTCCGACTAATTTGATTCGCCATTCTTTTTCCGACGGAGTTGGAGCACCCAGAATCTTCTCCGAAGCCCTTACAATTTGCTCTGAAGTAATAGGGGCTGAAGAAGCTAAAAAATAATTCGAGTTAGTCTTTCTTCGAAGTAAATATGTACAATGCATGTTGGTTTCGAAGTTACCTGCAGGGCTCGAAGTATAATTGATCTTGCGAAGACCACCTTCCGAGTCATCCTCGAAGACGATAGGCCAGTTGGCCATCAGCGGAGGAATTTGCAGTCCGAGGAATTCTTCGGCTAAGTCCTGCATGCTTAACCTTCGGCTGATTTTCTGAAGCAAGTTGAGGCGAGCTTCGAGCTGGCCTTCGTCAGGTTGCACTAGGGCTTCTTTCCGGAATCGGATTTCTTTGAGAGGCCCAGCCAGAGGACTGCTCGCTCCGACTTCGGCATAAAACCACCTCAGGACCCAATCAGTGTACCATCTAGCATTGATGGCCTTAGTAGGGAATTGCAGGGCATATTCGTCTCGAAGCCTAAAATTAATGCTTCCGAAGGCAACCACCACTTTCTCACCTCCGGAGCCTACGAAGGTCTTCGGCTGACAAGTTGCTCTATGAAGTGCAGCGAAGATTTCAGCCCTCCCCTCACAACCTTCGGCTCTCAGCGCCCACTCGAAGATAGCTAATCTAGCTACAACATTCGGAGATAGCTGGGGGAGAGTTACATGAAACAGGTCAAGTACTTCGGCCAAGAAATCCACAGCAAGGAGGCCCAAGCCTGCTTCGAAAAAAGCTTCGAATACTACGACCTCTCCGGGTCTTGGTGATGGAATCGATTCTTTGCCCGGCTTCCGAATCATAACTCCATTGCTAATCTTTCCCCCTGCTGTGATTGCCAAAGATTCTCTCTTGCAGGTAGAAGGCCCCAACTCAAAATACTGATCCAAGTATTTAGTCGAAGGTGGACACAGACCTTGGTCATCGGGGATTTGGGGATTTCTCCCCCCTGTCGCCATGGATGTTCCCGCCTGCATCGAGGGTGCCGCCGCCAATGTCGCCGCTGCTGCTGCTGCGGCTGCCTGTTGCCGAGCCAAAGCCGAAGGAGGTGCAGATCCTTTGGTCTTCACCATTATGATCGCTCGATTGCTCAAGAACTCAAAGACTAGGGCTCAAGAACTCAAGGGGCTCACAAAGCTTTTGACTGAGAGGAAGCGGTGAAAAGGTAATCGAGTAAGTTTTGGGCTCTTTATTTATAGCCTAAATGTTCCGTTTGTTACCGTTTGGGTTCTGCCCTTTCGCATTCTTGCCCGTTATTTTCCTCCGAAAATAACGGATCGTTTAACTTCTGCTAGAAGAAACAGGTTAACGGCTATTTTTTCTAAGTCTAAAAAGTCTTCAGTCTTTCTAAAGACACTTCTAAGTTACTTCGAATGTAACTTCTTCGAATATCAATCTGAAGCATTTATCTCCACATAGTTCGGAGATGATATAAATATGTTAACCCCTACGCATGAATACTTTTCTTGCGTATACTGCTCTCCTAAACGTTACAGGTCAAACGGAGAAGCGTATTCGAGGGGCTACTGTTGGGGGAAAATATCTCATCTTCGGGGTTATTGCCAAAGCAGCATGAAGACAGCCAACCAGTTCGAAGATTGTCCGAAGACCATCTTCGAAGATGCCCAGAACCTCGTTCGAAGCCCGAAGACAGGCACTGGTTCGAAGTATGTCTTCGAACTAAAGCCCTTCAGGATCTTTTCTGCCAGCTAAGATGGAAGACTTAACTTCTATCCTATTAGATTAGTCTTTTACCATTTTAGCCTTATTAAGGAAACCGAATAGTTTCCTTAATGTCGGTTGTAATAGAGGGGTAAATAGGTCTTTTCCTTAATGTTTAGGCCTATAAATACCCCCCATTTCACCCTGTAATAGGGACCGAATACAAGTGATTCAATACACACTTTCGAACTATTCTAAGCTATTATCCTTTCGGAGGCTTAGAACAGTTTGCTTCACAAACACTTCATTTGTTAGTTTCTTTTCTACAGAAACCTGTTAGCGTAATCTTTTACGCCAACAATATCCTTCAATCCGCAGAATGTTTTTCAATCCATCCCCTTAAGTGTGTGACCCGATAGGTTCATACACTAACGGTTGATCACCGGAACCCATTTCCGACTCACTTATAAATAGCGGTACCTAGTAGCACATATTGACCGCTGAAAGCGTACAAAATCAATTTTACTGAACCTTTGATATATGCAAGCACCAATCCTTTTACCACATGCCGTCAGTCAAGCTCAAGGCAAGATACGTACCACCCTTGTTGGTTAGCTCGACATTTCAGTCAATCAAGCATTGGATTCAAATCATGACTAACTCCTTAGCCATAGTGGCATGACCATGCACTTTTCCATTCCAATACCTCGAGGGGCCCAGAGACGACTCTCCCGTTATTAGGAGGGGTAAATTCCATCTTGACCGCTCACATCCTAAGACATGTTTCACAACACATCTAAAAACAACCCTTATTACTATCCAGTTACAAAATAGTGTTATGAAGCATCTAAGTGTGTCACTACACATTCTGGAATCAAATGATGATCTCAGGTCTAAGGACACTGCAGGCACACCATTGAGATGACAACTCATGGAACTTTACAATAACAATCCCATCAGTATCTCAAGTGGGTCTGTCCAACACCATGTTCACTAAATGTGTCCATATCACTAATTTGACATATATCTCTATGTCCATGATCTGTGAAAACACAATCATCAATCAGTCGGATATGCTAATACATGTATCATCACTGTCCCACATGATGACAAGATTAGGGACCCTTTTGAACAACATCGTCATAAAGAAAATAGTTTCACATAACAAGTCGTACTCACTAATTAAATGCAAATGACACTTATTCAAGGAACAAGATAACAATTATCCTCACACATTAACATAGACTCTACTAGCATCTTCCACATACACATGACTCACACACACAAGTATCTAATACACATGGAGCTTAGGTGCGCCTCATGCTTGGGCTATTGAAGAGGCTTCGTCAACGAATCTGCCATGTTCAAATCCGTGTGCACCTTGCAAATCTTCACATCACCTCTCTCAATGATCTCACGAATCAGGTGATATCGCCAAATTATATGTTTGGATTTCTGGTGTTATCTAGGATCCTTGACTTGCGCAATGGCACTACTATTATCATAATAGAGATCCACTAGACTAGATGCACTAGGAACAACACCCAGCTCAAAAACAAACTTTCTAATCCAAATGACCTCCTTCGCAGCTTAGGAAGCGGTGATATACTCAGCTTCTATTGTAGAATCGGCCACCGTTTATTGCTTGGAACTCTTCCTACTCATCGCGCCTCTATTGAGGCAGAACACAAAGCCAGATTGTGATCGAGAATCATATTTATCAGTCTAAAAGCTAGTATCCATGTAACCACTTATAATGAGCTGCTCTTCAGCACCGTATACTAGGAATATTTCCTCGGTCCTTCTCAAGTACTTGAGGGTACTCTTTACTACAGCCCAGTGACTTTCACTCGGGTTCGATTGGTACCTCCTCGTAACACCTAGAGCATATGACACATCTAGGTGTGTACATAGCATGGCATACATGATGGATCCAATTGCGGAGGCATATAGGATCACACTCATCTTCTCTAGCTCATCACTTGTCACAACACACTAAGTCTTACTAAGAGAAATACCATGTGACATTTGCAAAAACCCTTCTTAGAATTCTGCATTTTGTAACATTTCAAAACCTTATCAATGTACATACTTTGTCTTAATCCAATTAACAGTTTTGATCTATCTCTATAGATCTTTATGGCAAAAATGTATGCTGCCTCTGCAAGATCTTTCATCGAAAAACTATTTTTCAGTCAAGTCTTGACATCATTCAACAAAGGAATATCATTTTCAATCAACAATATGTCATCCACATATAGGACCAGAAACACAAGTGAGCTCCCACTAGCCTTCTTGTAAACACAAGGCTCTTCTTCATTCTTGATGAAGCCAGACCCTTTGACTACCTCATCAAAATGAAGATTCCAACTCCGAGAAGCTTGCTTCAATCCATAAATGGACTTTAGCAACTTGCAAACTTTCCCAGCATTTCCTAGACTATCTAGACCTCTAGGTTGTGTCATGTACACATCCTCACTTAGGTTTCCATTTAGGAAAGTCATCGTTACATCCATTTGCCATATCTCATAATCATAAAATATGACAATATCTAGGATGATACGAATAGACTTAACCATGGCGACGGGCAAAAACGTTTCATCATAATCAACACCTTGAATCTGTCTAAAACCTTTCGCCACCAATCATGCCTTATAGATGTGAAAATTTCCATCAACTTCTATCTTTCTCTTGAAGATCCATTTAAAATCAATAGTTTTTACACCATCGGGTGGATCAACCAAGTTCCAAACTTGGTTTTCTCTCATGGACTCCAACTCAGATCTAATGGTTCCAAGCCATTTCTCAGAATCTGGTCCCATCACTTCTTACGCATATGTCTTGGGCTCATCGTTGTCCAACAAAAACATGTCGCGATGCCAAGTGGTAAAGAACATGTACCTCTCTGGCGCATGGACTACTCTCCTAGACATTCATGGGGCTAGTGCATTTACAATAGGGTCTGCAACAGCTTGCCCCTCCTGCTCTAGTTCAGTGGGATATGGAACACTTTCCAGTGGTTCTCGAACCTCTTCGAGATGCACAATCCTCCCATTAACCTCTTTCGAGAGAAACTCTTTCTCAAGAAATACGCCATTCCAAGCGACAAACGCTTTGCCCTCTTCTGTATTATAGAAATAGTATCCTTTGGTTTCCTTAGGATACCTCAGAAAGAAGCACTTGTCAGACTTAGGACTAAGATTGTTAGACGTCATACGTTTGACATACGCCTCACATCCCCAAATCTTTAGAAAAGACAAACCGGGATGCCTCCCAAACCACATCTCATATGACGTCTTCTCTACTGACTTAGATAGAACTCTATTAGTCATGAAAGCTGTTGTTTCTAGAGCATGACCCCAAAAGGATAATGGAAGATCAGTGTGACTCAACATGGACCACACCATGTCCAACAAAGTACAGTTTCTCCGCTCAGACACCCCATTCCATTGGGGCGTGCCGAGTGGAGTCAGCTGTGGAACAATTCCACACTACTTCAGATGATCACTAAACACATGGCTCAAATATTCACCCCCACGATCAGATCGTAGAAATTTAATTGTCTAGCCCGTATGATTTTGCACTTCATTTTGGAACTCCTTGAACGTTTCAAGGGATTCACACTTATGCCTCATCAAGTAGACATAGCCATATCTACTAAAGTTGTCGGTAAAAGTGATAAAGTACTGAAAGCCCTCCCTAGCCGTGGGACTCATTGTTCCACACACATTAGTATGTACTATTGCAAATAGCTCACTCGCCCTATCAGTTTGTACAGTGAAAGGTGTCTTTATCATTTTACCAAGTAAGCAAGACTCACCTATGTCGTATGATTCAAAATCAAATGACTTCAAAAGTCCATCACAATGGACCTTCTGCACGCGCTTCTCATTTATATGGCCCAAACGATAATGCTAGATGTAGGTAGGATTCAAATCATTGAGTCGTTGTTTCTTAGTACTAATGTTGTAAATGTGTGCATCATAAAGACTTAGAATATATAATCTATTCACTAATGGACAAACACCATAGAACATGCCATTCGAAAATATTGAACAAGTCTTGTTCTTTATTATGAATTCAAAACCATCTTCCTCTAAACATGAAGAAGAGATAATGTTTCTGTCTAAGGCGGGAATGAAATAACAATTATACAAATCCAAAACGAGTCATGATGGTAGCGACAGTGAATAAACGCCGATGACCAACACTGCAACCTTTGCACCATTCCCGACAAGGATATTCAGCTTGCCACTTGCATACTTTCTTACTCTACTCAGCCCCTGCAATGATTTGCAAGTATGAATCATTGATCCGGTATCAAATACCCATGAATACCTGAAGCGGAAGTCCCACTTGCATACTTTATTTATTATGATTTGCAATGATTTGGACTTGTAGCGAGATTAATTTCAATAACATTAATACCTGAAGCGGAAGTCCCACTTCCCTTCGTGTTATTCTACTCTTCTTGGTACACCTTGCAATTGCGCATCTAATGCCCAGGCTTGTGGCAATGGTGGCACACATCAAAGTTGGCAGGACTAGACCTGGACTTTCCAGGTCGGTTTAGACTTTGTACTAGAGATCGAATCTGTAGTCTTAGTTTTTTTCCTCCTTCTGTTTTTTTCCCTCCATCTAAACCAACATCACTTGATTAGGAGACTTCCTGATACTCTCCTCAGTAGTTTTAAGCATCCCATACAACTCAGCTAGTGTCTTCTCCAGTCCAACCATGTTATAATTCATGATGAACGGCTCAAAGCTTAGTGGGAGCGACTGGAGAATGAAATCAATAGCTAGGTATGGATCTAGTGGAGTGCCCAATATCTCTAGATTCTCTACACAACCAATCATCTTGATCACATAAGGCCTCACTGGGCTCCCTTCAGCCATCCTGCTACCAAACAAGCACTTAGACACATTGTATCTCTCTACCCTTACTTGGTTCTGAAACATGCCCTTAAGACCTACGATCATATCGTAAGCATCACGTTCGTCATATTGTATCTGAAACTCAAAGGACATGCAGGCAAGCATCAAACAGCTGACATCCATGGAATCACTAGCATGCTTCTCATAAGTATGCTTGTCTGCTATAGTAGCATCCTCTCTTGGTTCATCAGGGTGAGGTTCCTACAGAACATAATCTTTTTTCTCGTTTAAGAACAATTTTCAAATTTTGATACCAATCCATAAAGTTTGTTCCAGATAGTTTCTCACGTTCAAGTATAGATCGCAAATTAAAAACTGGAGTGCTCTTAACAGTAGAAGTAGGTGCCATGATCTACAAAAGATTAAATGCAAGATTTAGCACTATGTAGTGTTTATCTTCTATCTAATAAAAGATGTTCCACTATTTTAAACCAAGTCACTTTCGCTCTAATGACTAATAGTGGTGCAAGATCCATGGTCACGCTATCTCCTAGTGAGCTTTGGCATCACTGCTAGAAGTTAGTTGACATAGGTAAGCAACTCCTTGCTAATCACATCGTATGTGACTCTTGTCATTAGAGAAGCATCCAATGCTCGACCCCAACTCCTATGCTCCAAGGCCCAAAATCGTTTTGATAGCCTTGTCAATTGAACCAATACTATGCGTGCAGAAGTCCGACTTTCACCCCAACTGGTCGAGATATAAGATAGCACTCTTCTTTGGCAGACCCACTGTCGATGAGCATGAACCTTGGTGGGTGCAGCTATTGGGAAGAGCATTAAAACTTAATTTTCTGAGGAAAAACTATTCTAGCACTATAACGTCGCTAACACACATGAAACATGCAAGAATAGAATAACATGAACATAAGAAAGCATCACCGGCAATCATATTGACTATGACATAGTATGACCCTCTTCACATGGCAATCTCCATCTCCATGGCTCCTGTCATTGAGTGCGTGCTCCCAGCCTTCATGAAGAGTACTAGTACATCTCGCATAGTCTATACTAATTACATGGGCCGAAGCACCGAGGAGACGACATGCAAGTCGTAATAAATTTTACATCAGCCTTGGGCTGTAAATAAACTTGACACGCATGCTATATTTAATTTACATTCATTGCATGCATCTCATACATCATATTTACCCATGGTCATGCCAGTCACATCATTCTCAACAAAACAAAGTTAGGCGAGCAATCTACAAGTGATTGGATTCTGGATCTGAAAAACCCGGCTCAACAGGCTCGGTATTTCAAATTCGCATGGGTGGGAACTTCTGATCTGGCATTGGAACTTCCGATCAATATTGGAATCCCATACCACAACAATTGCTTTCTGTATCGAATCATTATTCGATATCGGAACATCCGATCCGCCATCGGAACTTTCGATCATTATCAGATCTTCCGATTTGCTATGGACAGAAACATATCTAATCTTTTTTTCCACCATGTATCTCCATACATGGTGGATCTAGATCGAAAACTATGCACGTAGGCTCTGATACCACGGTTGGGATATGGGAATCTACGCTAGCCGGCAAATTCAAAAAATTTTGCCCTAAGCCCAAGGCTCCTGCGCGTGCGAGATCATTGATCGTTACCTTCTAGCACTTGACATGCTAGGTGCAACAAAAGAAGAGGTTGATGAAGCGCGTCAAGCCTATCCTCACTTCGTCCCGGTCGTTCTTCGCCAATCCAATCAGTGAATAAGTCACCTACCTCATGGTGATGGCCATGAGCATCGCTTTTAGAGCAACGCCTCCATGGAGTCCACACGTACAGGGATGGAGAGTTCCTCCCATGGCAGTGTGCTAGACAGCATGTGAGAGACGGGAAATCCTCGACCTTAACGATTGAGATCAAGAAAGGGAGTAGAGGAGTCTTTGGTGGCTTGGTCTAATCTAGGCTTATTCCTTGGTTCCAAGACGTCCTCCTCCTCTCTTTTTATAGGGCTAAGAGGCCCTTGGTCGTGTGTCACGCCCCGATTTAATAAAACCGGGGATTTATTGAAATTCCATAGAAAATCAATAAATACAAGACGTTCATCACATGACTGCGTACAATATGCCAATCAATCATGGTTCGTAGACCATATTAATACAAAAGAGTTAAATAAAGAGAAACTAATAAAATAAATCCTCTAGATGAATGTCTTCTTCCAGTCTCGTGCCTTGACTGGGTCGCTACTCCATACCTTCACCCTCCTCGTAGTAGACTGCCTCTGGTGGTGTAAGTCAACGGGGGTGAGTACAATCGTACTCAGCAAGCCACCGAATGCAATTATAATGCAAGGTAATAACAAGGAAGGTAGTGGCTTACTTTTGCGGAAAAGCACAATTTGTAAAGCAATTAATGTAATCAAGTTATTATTTGCAGAAAAGTAAACATGAGTCATGCATCATCTTTCATCATCTTCTACCTCGAGGGGTACAATCAGCCCACCCTCGCTCAATTGTCCTTACATGCCATGAATAACTCAAACATTCACATAAAAGTAAACAAGCTGCGAGAGGTCACACAACCCGCCCTTGACTGTGGGCTCGGCTTTTCGAAAAGATTTATTACTCTGATCAGAGGTGTACTACTATACCCACAAGGCACTCATTTCCCACACACCGCAGTGTGTTAAATGACTCCTGTCACGAGAAGCTTGTGCCAAAACCTTCAGCATGGAACGCACCAATTCGATAACACCCTCTTATAGGTTTCGTATGGTTTCCCAGTCACTTCGGGCCACGCCATACCCCCCTTGAGCCATGTCGCTACAAGTTAGGACTTACCCACTAGACTTGTGGTTAGTACGGAAGTGCTTTGCAACGGATCCTGCAGACCGGTCCTTATAGTGCTCAGGGTGCGACCAACCAATGCCCTAGCTTGCACCCGGAACC
This sequence comes from Zizania palustris, assembly GCA_019279435.1. NCBI lineage: Eukaryota > Viridiplantae > Streptophyta > Magnoliopsida > Poales > Poaceae > Zizania > Zizania palustris. The sequence goes on along the minus strand of JAAALK010000285.1, from coordinate 72,838,638 downwards.
CACCATACTTATAACATAGCCAACTCCAATAGAGTCCAGAGAGGAGAATAACGGGGAAATACATATAGTAGAATCCATCTATCTACGACTCATTCTTTTATCCTATAGCAGTTGTGTCGGTCATTGGACACTAGCTAATATAATATTGTAGAGTGATAAGGAGTTCAGGCTCAATAAGCATGGCTTGGGTTTACACACAAGGACGGGATCTAATAAATATAATATAGGGCTTGATAACAGACTAATGCAATATTCAATTCCTATGAGTTATAGCGGTAATTATGAAAAACTGAGCTCAATGATGATCAACTATTTCCACGGGAGGGTTTTGTGACTTGCCTTGATCCGCAATCGGTGAAGGTGGAACCTCGGGATAAGACTCTGGATCGTCGACGACAATTTAGTCTTCTTGACATGGAAAAGTAAATATGACATTCAATAAAAAATCCAAAACAAATCAACCATACAAGCATACATGTTTTTGTTGGATTAAGTAAAGGAGATAGAGTCTTAATTTTTAGGAAATTGTTACTTAAATATTTAAGATTAATTTTTAATGAGATTTCTGAATTTTATAAATTGGGATAAGTATTTTTCTAAGGGGGTTTTATTTTCCCTTTTTAGAGATGAAGTATAAAGGTATAAAATAGCCATAGTGTTTTTATTGTAGTAAAAAGAGTGAATTTAAGTTAATATGTTTTCTGAAGTTATTATACAAGTTTCCATGATATCTTTATAAAGTGTTGTCTTTGTATTATATGAACTAATTAAATATCCTAAGAGGGCCTTTATTTAATAAGATGACATAGACAAGATGAACATTCTATTTTATTGTATTAAAACAGTGAAATGGAGTCACTATAACATCTGAAATTAATAAATAATTTATTAAATGTTTTTCTGAATTATTTAAAGGAGATATTAATTAAATCCTAAAAGGGGACTTTTCTTTATTAATTAATAAGAATATTTTGTGCCAAATAAACATATTGTTTTATTGCATAAGAGTGTAGAGACTAAAAATACAAATTTTCCAGAATTGAAATGGTCAAATTTGGAGTTAAATTGAGCAAGTTATGAATTTCTAAAGTTTAAACTATTTTCTAAATTTTTATTTAAACAGAAAACGGGCTTGGGTCCACGGTAAGCCAGGTCCACCATGGACCCGCGCACTGTGTGCGTGGGCCGGTCAGATCTGGACCGTTGGATCCAGATCCGACGGTCAGATGTGAGGCGGGGTGCTTAAGTGATGATGAACGACTGAGATGCATCGATACCGGTCAACCGTGGGTCAAACACATCCGAGCGCTTGATCGCGGGTTATAATCACAGCCGTCCGTTGCAGATCGAGTGGCTGCGATCTCGTTCGGCATGGCACGCGGCGAAGGGGTAAATACCCCTTCTTCTCCGGCGACGGGAGCGCACGGGTGCGGGCGCGGCAACGGCGGCGGGGGCCCTAAGCCCTAGTTCTCGGCAAAAACAGGAAGAGGAGGGGGAGGGGGTCATAACCGTACCGGAGTTGGCGGAGGAGGGCGACCGGCGGCGACCCGGCGACGAGCGAGGGCGGAGGAGGTCCTCGGGTCCGATGAAGGCGCGGCGATCTAGTGGCGGGGAACCTGAACGGAGACGAAGCCGAGGGAGCGGTGGCGACGGCGTCTCGGTGGCATTGACGGCTAGGGTGGAGGTGGCCCGAGGCGCCGGCGAAGGCTTGCCGGAGGGAAAACAGGGGAAAAAATGCAAATGATGGTGGCGGCGCTCGGGAGAATGTGCGAGGGCTAAAATGGTGTGTCCGGGTTGCGGTGAGCACCGAGGCTTAAATAGAGGGTCGTAGGTGTCGGTTTGGAAAGGAAAACGAGGGAAACCCGAGGAGGATTCCATCCAACTCCGGCGAGCTTCCATGTGCTCGGATTCACTTCTATAAGGGCGAAAACGCGTGGGAAACCGAGGGAAAAGGATCGCTGGAGGATAGGGAAGTGGATCCGGGTGCCAATTTGGCACGGGGGCCGGCCAGCGGCGAGTATGGCAGGGGGGTCGCCGGATGGAAAGAGGGGGGATTCCATCGAAGGGGATGAATCCTGACAGGTGGCCCCCTCCTGTCGGAGGGCGAGTGCAGAGAGGAGGGTGCTGACGCCTGGGCCACGCGTGGCGGCGGCTGAGGGGGGCATCGATGGCTGCCATGTGGGCCAGCCGAACGCGCGGGAGAGAAGAGAGGGGGGTACGGTGCTGACAGACGGGTCCCACCTGTCTATGAGAGCCGCTTGACTGGGCCGGGCTGAAATGTTTTGGGAGGGGAATTCAGGGTTGCGGCCCAAAGGTATTTAAAATTCATTTTTCAATTAAAATAATTCTAGTTATACATACATTCTTGTAGAGCTTGAAATAATGTTTCTAAAATTTTGTAAACATTCTCAAAAATATTTCTTGGCCTCTAGATTCCACCATAAATTTTACAGGTTCAAATTTGAAATATTTCTCCCTGTTTTATTTTAATTGGGTTCTTTTAACCTTTTCTTTAATAACTTATTTATTTAAATCCATAAAATTTATTTCCCCCATTTTTATTTTATTTTAAATTTGGGGTGTTACAATCCTATCCCTCTTACAAAGAATCTCGTCCTCGAGATTCGAAGCGAACCTCGGGAAAACTAGGGGACGGGGTTCTACGGGTGCTCCGGATCAAAAGTAGGCAAAGTGATCTCCGGAACTGGGTTGGTTAAGATCAAATTGGGAGTGTCTTCAGTCGTACCTTGGTTTCTTGGGCTGAGATGTGATGAACTTGGGTGCGTCCCATCTGGCTTGGAACAGAGGATGAGGCCTGCTTGGGATAGGGGCACATGTTGGAGAAGTGGCCCTCTTGGTGACAGTTGAAGCACACAATCGGGTTGTCCGTGCATGTCCCTCTTGTATCTGGTAGCTTGCACGGGAGCTCTTCCGGCTGGTGGTGCTTGGGGCGGGATGCCTGAGCTCGGCCCTCCAAGGGTGGTTCGTGGCTCGACCGGGGTTAGGGCTTGAGACAGATTCACCGGGCGTGGCTTCGACACCATTACTTGTTGTTGGCGGTAGGCGATCATCCTTCGCTTCTTCAGGTCCACCTTGTTTTGTTCGGTTTCCTGAATGATGGCTTTGTTCACCAATTTCTGAAAATTGGCGAAGTCCACGGAGACCAACTGAAGGGAGAGCTCGTCCTTCAGTCCTCGAAGAAACTTAGCTTGGCAGGCTGCGTCTGTGCGTACTTCTTCTGGTGCATAACGGGCCAACCGGTTGAATTCGTGCAGGTACTACGTAACGGTCCTGCTCCCTTGGTGCAGGTCCCGAAATTCCTGCTGCTTCTAGGCTACCACGCCGTCTGGAATGTGGGCGGCCCGAAAAGCCATGGTGAACTCAGCCCATGAAATTTCATGGCCCTCAGGCTGAGTTTCACGGAAATTGTCCCACCACTCCGCGGCGGGTCATTGGAGCTGGTGAGTGGCGAATGCCACTCGCTCCTGCTCGAAACAGAGGCAGAAGGTCTAGCTTCTTGCCGATGGTCCTCAGCCAGTCTCCTGCCTCCATTGGATTGGTGGTGCTAGAGAAAGTTGGGGGCCGGACACGCAGAAACTCTGAGAGTTGAGAGACTGGTGCCAGAGCATGGACTGCGGGGTGGAGGGGGGGCTCGGGTTAATGTTGATGGAGATGGAACAACTGCGCCTACTGCTCTTGCATTCGGTTTTGTTGTTGTTGCATCTAAGTAAGCAGCGTGGCGATCATCTAGTTTTGGGTTGCCATCATCTCTGCCAGTGTGGGATGATTGGCAACGGGGGCCTGCCGTTGGCCAGTTGCTCCCCACTGGGGCAAGTTGCCCGAGGTGTTTCCGTCACGCGAGGCTTCATATCCTTGATCGTTGGCCATCCTGAAGTGGAAGGGTTCAAAAAGAAGGTGGAAAAAACTTAGGGGAAATTGTTACTGATTTTATTGCCCCAAAATGAATATTTTGACCTAGATGCTTACATCTTTTATTTTAACCTCTTATTAAATTTCACACTCATGCCTTATATTCTGACATGAATGACACTACATTCCAAGCAACAAAAGAAAACAATCAGCCGTAAAACTACATCTAGGGTAGCTCAGGGGACAACTCGGTCACAGGCTCGATGGAGATGGTCGGGGTCGTGGAGCTGGAGGGTCCGACGGGAGGTGCGCTGCGGGAAATCCTCTTAGGCCTCACTGTGGGGATCCGAAGCGATTTCCGCTTGCGGGGCGGAAGGGGTGCGACCTCCTCGAGATCCTTCTTCAACTCCTTAAGCTGAAGAAGAAGCTGTGTGGTGACGATGGCACCCTGGCGTAGAAGCCCGTTCTGACGCCTCAACTCCTCTACCTCGAGGGTCAACTGAGGGTTCAGCTGGACCTGTCGATGAAGTTCGGCATTCTCGCTGTTCAGATTCTCCGAGGTATGGCGGTAGAAGTCGATGGTGTCGTGCTGGCTATCTGCGTCGAGGACGGCCTCCGTGTGAAGATTGTCCATAGCCTCCAAGAGCCTCATGGTGCGGGCGATGGCGGAGTTGTTCTGGGTGAGGGAGCTGATGTAGATGTTGCGGTGACTCCCCGATGTACGCATGGGCATGAAGCAGTAGACGGTGTCCGTGGAGGTGGCTGTCATAAACCAGTCGGAGCTCGGCGAGGGCCTTGAAGAGTGGCGCGTTGGCTGGCCACCACAAAGGAAGGTCCTCCGACTCCATGGGTGTAGAAGGGAGGCTGCGTAGGGGAGGAGCGGATGACGACCATGACCTCACAGTAGCTCTCGCTCGCATCGGGAAAGATCTCAGTGGAACGTGGGCTCATGGGAGAATCCCAAGAAGTCGACGAGCACGCGAAGCTCGTGGATGAATCTGGCCTCATCACGAAGAGTCCCGCTCATGGTATGGACTGGCATCTACAAAAGAGAGGAATTTTTTGTGAAAACTTCGGAAGATGAGAGGGTAAGTAGTTTTGTAAGAAAATATGGTTAATACAAGTCCTAGGGTCAGGTCTGTTTGGCTTCCTATAGTCAAGTCAGCTCTGATACCATCTTGTCACGCCCCAATTTAATAAAACCGGGGATTTATTGAAATTCCATAGAAAATCAATAAATATAAGACGTTCATCACATGACTGCGTACAATACGCCAATCAATCATGGTTCGTAGACCATATTAATACAAAAGAGTTAAATAAAGAGAAACTAATAAAATAAATCCTCTAGATGAACGTCTTCTTCCAGTCTCGTGCCTTGACTGGGGCGCTACTCCAAACCTTCGCCCTCCTCATAGTAGACTGCCGTCTGGTGGTGTAAGTCAACGGGGGTGAGTACAATCGTACTCAGCAAGCCACCGAATGCAATTATAATGCAAGGTAATAACAAGGAAGGTAGTGGCTTACTTTTGCGGAAAAGCACAATTTGTAAAGCAATTAATGTAATCAAGTTATTATTTGCAGAAAAGTAAACATGAGTCATGCATCATCTTTCATCATCTTCTACCTCGAGGGGTACAGTCAGTCCACCCTCGCTCAACAGTCCTTACATGCCATGAATAACTCAAACATTCACATAAAAGTAAACTAGCTGCGAGAGGTCACACAACCCGCCCTTGACCGTGGGCTCGGCTTTTCGAAAAGATTTATTACTCTCATCAGAGGTGTACTACTGTACCCACAAGGCACTCATTTCCCGCACACCGTAGTGTGTTAAATGACTCCTGTCACGAGAAGCTCGTGCCAAAACCTTCAGCATGGAACGCACCAATTCGATAACACCCTCTTATAGGTTTCGTATGGTTTCCCAGTCACTTCGGGCCACGCCATACCCCCTCCTTGAGCCACGTCGGTACAAGTCATCCGCAGGCTTGCCCCTTGTACCCCTCCACTATGGTGTTCCAAGTTGGTACGATCCATACCTCCAGTTAGGACTTACCCATTAGACTTGTGGTTAGTACGAAAGTGCTTTGCAACGGATCCCACAGACCGGTCCTTATAGTGCTCTGGGTGCGACCAACCAATGCCCTAGCTTGCACCCGGAACCCACCATACTTATAACATAGCCAACTCCAACAGAGTCCTAGAGACGAGAATAACGGGGAAATACATATAGTAGAATCCATCTATCTACGACTCATTCTTTTATCCTATAGCAGTTGTTTCGGTACATTGGACACTAGCTAATTTAATATTGTAGAGTGACAAGGAGTTCAGGCTCAATAAGCATGGCTTGGGTTTACACACAAGGACGGGGATCTAATAAATATAATGTAGGGCTTGATAACAGACTAATGCAATATTCAATTCCTATGAGTTATAGCGGTAATTATGAAAAACTGGGCTCAATGATGATCAACTATTTCCACAGGAGGGTTCTGTGACTTGCCTTGATCAGCAAACGGTGAAGGTGGAACCTCGGGATAAGACTCCGGATCGTCGACGACAATGTAGTCTTCTTGACATGGAAAAGTAAATACGACATTCAATAAACAATCCAAAACAAATCAACCATACAAGCATACATGTTTTTGTTGGATTAAGTAAAGGAGATAGAGTCTTAATTTTTAGGAAATTGTTACTTAAATATTTAAGATTAATTTTTAATGAGATTTTCTGAATTTTTTAAATTGGGATAAGTATTTTTCTTGGGGGTTTTATTTTCCGTTTTAGAGATGAAGTATAAAGGTATAAAATAGCCTTAGTGTTTTTATTGCAGTAAAAAGAGTGAATTTATGTTAATATGTTTTCTGAAGTTATTATACAAGTTTCCATGATATCTTTATAAAGTGTTGTCTTTGTATTATATGAACTAATTAAATATCCTAAAAGGGCCTTTATTTAATAAGATGACATAGACAAGATGAACACTCTATTTTATTGTATTAAAAATAGTGAAATGGAGTCACTATAACATCTGAAATTAATATATAATTTATTAAAGGTTTTTCTGAATTATTTAAAGGAGATATTAATTAAATCCTAAAAGGGGACTTTTCTTTATTAATTAATAAGAATATTTTGTGCCAAGTAAACATATTGTTTTTATTGCATAAGAGTGTAGAGAATAAAAAGACAAATTTTCCAGAATTGAAATGGTCAAATTTGGATTTAAATTGAGCAAGTTATGAATTTCTAAAGTTTAAAATATTTTCTGAATTTTTATTTAAACAGAAAACGGGCTTGGGTCCACGGTGAGCCAGGTCCACCAATGACCCGCGCACTGTGCGCGTGGGCCGGTCAGATCTGGACCGTTGGAGCCAGATCCGATGGCCAGATGCGAGGCGGGGTGCTTAAGTGACGATGAACTGCTGAGATGCATCAATACCGGTCAACCGTGGGTCAAACACATCCGAGCGCTTGATCGCGGGTTATAATCATAGCCGTCCGTTGCAGATTGAGTGTCTGCGATCTCGTCCGGCACAGCACGCGGCGAAGGGGTAAGTACCCCTTCTTCTCCGGCGACGGGAGTGCATGGGTGCAGGCGCGGCGACGGCGGCGGGGGCCCTAAGCCCTAGTTCTCGGCAAAAATAGGGAAGAGGAGGGGGAGGGGGTCATGACCGTATCGAAGTTGGCGGACTGAGGGCGACCGGCGGCGACCCGACGACGAGCGAGGGCGGAGGAGGTCCTCGGGTCCGACGATGGCAGCGGCGATCTGGTGGTGGGGAACCTGAACGGAGGCGAGGCCGAGGGAGCGGTGGAGACGGCGGTCCTGGTGGCGTTGACGGCTAGGGTGGAGGTGGCCCGAGGCACCGGCGAAGGCTCGCCGGAGGGAAAACAGGGGAAAAAACACAAAGGGGGGTGGCGGCGCTCGGGAGAATGTGGCGAGGGCTAAAATGGTGTTTCCGGGTTGCGGTGAGCACCTGAGGCTTAAATAGAGGGTCGTCGGCGTCGGTTTGGAAAGGAAAATGAGGGAAACCCGAGGAGGATTTCCATCCAACTCCGGCGAGCTTCCATGTGCTCGGATTCACTTCTATAAGGGCGAAAACGCGTGGGAAACAGAGGGAAAGGGATCGCTGGAGGATAGGGAAGTGGATCCGGGTGCCAATTTGGCACGGGGGCCGGCCAGGCGGCGAGTATGGCAGGGGGGATCGCCGGATGGAAAGAGGGGGGGATTCCATCGAAGGGGATGAATCCTACATGTGGCCCCCTCCTGATCGGAGGGCGAGTGCAGAGAGGAGGGTGCTGATGCCTTGGGCCACGCGTGGCAGGCGGCTGAGGGGGGCATCGGTGGCTGCCAGGTGGGCCAGCCGAACGCGCGGGAGAGAAGAGAGGGGGGTACGGCGCCGACAGGTGGGTCCCACCTGTCTGTGAGAGTGGCTGGACTGGGCCGGGCTGAAAGGTTTTGGGAGGGGAATTCAGGGTTGCGGCCCAAAGGTATTTAAAATTCATTTTTCAATTAAAATAATTCCAGTTATTCATACATTCTTGTAGAGCTTGAAATAATGTTTCTATAATTATGTAAAAATTCTCAAAAATATTTCTTGGCCTCTAGATTCCACCATAAATTTTTCAGGTTCAAATTTGAAATATTTCTCCCTGTTTTATTTTAATTGGGTTCTTTTAACCTTTTCTTTAATTAACTTATTTATTTAAATCCAGAAAATTTATTTCCCCCATTTTTATTTTATTTTAAATTTGGGGTGTTACATTGTGCTCATCTTGAAACCCTCAAAACTGTAACAGATCCAATATGTTTGCCCACGTTCTGTTTGCGCACGTTGGAACTTCTGATCTGGGATCAAAACTTCTGACATGGTATTTTAGGTCTCCTGATACAGTACGACACGCAACAGATCCAAACTGTTATCACCCACCTCAGAATTTCCGATACCATATCGAAACTTTCGATCAGTACAAAATTTCTCGATTCCAAATCAGAACTTTCGATACTATATCAGAACTTCCGAAGCAACATTTGCTCTCTGTTTCAAGACCATATAATAATCGGAACTTCCGATACTACCTATCAAAAGTTCTGATCCACGAAATTTTCTTGGGCATATCCTTCAATCTCCTAGTTATACAAGAACCAATTCTAACTATATTAACTTCTAACTCATTATCTCGAAAAAATGGCTAAAACAAAGAGAAACACAAAATGGTGTTGTGGCTTCTAACTATTAGCTAGGTAACCTATAGCGATATCAAGAGCTTGGATAGTATCCTATCAATATCCAAGCTATCACCACCACCACCATGGACAGCTTGAACAGAAGCCCAGTGGGTAGTAGCACATGAGAACCATGGCAGCGAGCGGTAAGGAGCGCCATTGTGAATATTCATGCCAACTTTGAGTGTGTTATCTCAAAGAAATTGGCTAAGACCATCAATTATCTTGGAAAATTTGGATAAAAGCACTAGGTCAGTTTACCCTGTAACAATAAAATGAAAACAAAGTTAGCAACGAAGGACAATGCATTCGGACGGGGAAGAAGAGGAGGATGCCACCAAGGTGAAGGCGAGTAGGGACGCCACACGTGCCGACAGTGTGGGTGACACGACCGATGGTACATGTGGCCAGGAGTAGCGGTTGTTACGGTTAGGGTTGCGCGAAATGAAAACCTGATGATACACTTCGGTTACCTGCCTATTTATAAGCGGGAGGAGTCATTAGTGATGGGTGGTAGTTACCATTCGTCACTGATGATGTAGGGGCCTTTAGTGATGGGTATAGATCAAACCCATAACTGATGATGTAGGAGAGTCTCACGGGTATAGATCAACATGATTTATTATTATTACCCGTCACTAATACTATGGTTATTTTGAAAAAAAATAGTTTTTAGGATGCAATCTAAATCAAAGCCAGGATTTGACATCCAACATATCCATCATTCTAAAACACATCACAGACAATTTTTAGGTTGCAACCTGAATTAAAGCCAGGATTGATTTGGCAGCCAACATATCACAGACAATTTATCATGGAATACAGATAATTCATCAAAAAAGATTTATAACGTAATATTGTATCATACCCCAGGTTTACAGTATATACATCACAACCTCAATGCCATTAGTAACAATGCTGAAATGGAAGGCGCACACTGTGCCAACTTCTAACGAGTTGTCGCTAAGAAATTGCCCAAAACCTTTAGTTGGATAGCACCGTCCATCTGTCGCTTTATGCACCACAATTGGGACTGCGTCAGACCCTGCCGCTACCACCTGAATCTCGGTGGTCTGGTGTTGTAGGTGAGGTGTGATATACTTTTCACAGTACTGCCTTGAAAAGTACTATAAAAAAGTTAAACAAAGCTATTAGAGAAGGCTATTTGTATAGACCAACTACATGTGCAAATAACTTACCATTGACTTCTTTTTGATGATCACATTATTTATTGTGTAGACATATAACTGACTCTCGGAGGATAAACCTACTGAGATATCTTGTAGGAGAGTCTTCCTTGTTAGAGTTGCATCTATCGGATTGCCAAAATAATAGATGTGCTTTAATTAGTCCATTTAGTTGGTGTTGACCTCCATGGCTATCCCCTTCCCCTTCCTGTCTGCAACATTGCTAGGACCTTCCCCTAACACTATAACAAACCATGATAAGAACATAAATAAAAGATGTGCATGTGTAGTAATGTCAATTCTCTATGTATATCACTATCGTCGTTGTCCTCTACTTTGATGGTCGTTGGGATCTTCTCATAATCAAAGTTAGTGTAGAATTTTTCCATAACAGTCAATGGAGCATGTCCCATTATTATTAGCAAATAGTCCCTTGTGTTAGGTTACCTCTGAGGAGTCATGTTGAAGATCATGGGCCTCATGGCTCTAAAAGTGATGAGTGATTGTCAACGAAAGTCAAAGAGAGAGGAGACGAAGATGAGACGAGACCTGTCGGTTCTTGGTCCGCATGTGACTCAGGTACATAGGAGGCGAGCGACTGTCAGGCAGAGGGGATGTAGAGTCGTGCCGGCCCAATCCAGGTACATGGGCCAGGAACGACAGGGGATCTGTTGGTCTAGTTGACCAGGTTTGACCCAAGTAAACGGGCGGCGAGCAATTGCCGGGATGTGGGAGCCGCGGAATCGGGCCGGCCCAATCCGGGCACCCGGTACGAAGACAGCGGATGCTTTGTCGGTTTCGGCATAAAACCGACGCAACTATCCAGACCGCCCATCGGAGATCAGACGGTCCTCAAGCGAAGCCGTGGCTGCTACGAAAGATCCGCATCAGGACAATTTACCTTTAGATAGGATTTTACTATTTTTCCTTTTAAGCCCACAGTCTGTGTTAGTCGAGTTTGTAAAAATTCTAAGGGCATTTTGGTGTTTTTGAGTTTATTTCGACGTGTGTAAAAAACTCTAAAGGTAAATTGAGTTTTTCCTGATTTATTGGGCTGCCTATAACTAGTGCCCAATTCCCCCAACGGTTTCTCAACTCTTCTAATAAAAAAAATCCTGAGTTCATTTTACCTTTGGTCTTCTCCTAACTTTGATCAGCCACAAGGCTTTTTCCAAAGTTAGCGCCGCCGCACACATCTATCTAGCGCCGCCGCAGTCTTCTAGGTCCGGTTTTTCATCGGCCACTACTATTTCTCTCGCGGGCGTTTTTTCTCTTGGCACGTAGATCGTCGGCGCTGCCTCTCACGAGCAGTTTTTTGTTCGGCTGCCTGCGTCCAAGCGAGATCCTCCGCCGATTTTCCCAGAGATTAAATCCCATCTGGTTTTGTCTTGAGTCTATCATATGGAACATTTTCTGCTAGACTGCTGTGCGTGAGTTGACAGCACTAGTGCTGCACTTGTGCGGCACGTGGTGCGTTGGAAGAACAGAAGTGACAGGAGCGCTGTGGCGGTAGAGTAAACAGCACTCAGCGCGTTTCTACGAGGCGCAAGACACACAGGAGTCCGGAGCTCTCGCGTGAGTAGCTCGGCCTGCACGGACGCAAGCAAGGAAGCAAGGTACGGCCTGCACACAGAACTTCAGTACTATGCAAAACGAATGCAGTAAATTCATCACTTGGGCTTTGCAATATTTTCCATTAAATATTCACTAATTAAGTAAATTTCTAAAAGCATTTTATTATTCAGATTGCACTTTGAATATTCTGTGAGTTCATTTTATTTACTGCATTGTTTTTGACTAGATTAAATGCGTTAAATATTACACTTTTTCATATGTGTGAAATGCATGTGAAATTGGGGATGATCTGCAAGTGCTTGACTGATTCTCTATGATTTGGTGAAAGTTTTTGTGGAGATCACATTTGTGTTGTGAGATATTTTAATCTGCCTTTAAACACTGTGCTGGTGTCTTTTCGATTAGGATACCGGTCGTTTTTTAGGCTAGATTATTTTTGCAAGTAAGATTTGTTTAGTTTTTGCTGATTGTCTTTTGAGGTGCGTTAGGTAGTGGGAAAAGGCCATAGATTCGAAAGAATTTTTTAGGCGCTCATTCACCTCCCTCTGGTCACTACTCTCGGTCCTACAACCTCTTCGACCAAATTCAGGCCACCCTTTGTGAAGGCATATCGTACCGCCACCCCCACAGCCCACAACCTCAACCTCAATGGTAAACCCATCTCTTGTCATTATTTTGAGGGTGTCGCCAGAACTAATGTTATTGACCTCACAAAATCTTTTTGATGAATACTACAACAGTAACAATGTGCTTTAGTTTGTTAACACAATAAAAAGGACATGCTGATGAGGGCAATGGTGTCTCGATGTTTCGATGAGAGGATAAGATAAGTTCGATTAGAAGGAGATGACGTTGATGATCCAACTACAACCGTACGAGACGTTTGTGTTGTGCCTTAGCGATCGATACACTAACTGAGGAACATAGTGAGGAGTGTCACTAGTGTTCAATGGAATGATGAGTGATTGACAGGCTGAGTTCATGAGTTGAGTCTGGATGTACTGGAGTGGGTGTGTGTGTCTGTGTTTGTCTCGTGTGTGTAGGCTTGAGTTACTCGTCAACTATCGATGGCACGGGATCAGGGTTAGATGGGGAGTCTAATGCCAGATGGTCAATGGTGTCAGTCGAAGTTGAGAGTGGACTCGGATATACGCATGGAGGTCAAACGGGACGTCGAGTTGAAGATTGACCGAGACAAAATGTCGTTCGAGTGAGCGAAAGGGAAGCTAGTGCAAGTGACAAGGCGACTCGAGGAATCGAGAGCGGGAGAGACTTGCTGGTGGTCGAGTTCACGGATTGACGACGGGCGTCGACGATCGAGAAAGGCTTTGTCGGTTTTTGCTGAAAACCGTCGAAACTTTAAACGTTTTTACTATTTCAATAAAATAGTGTCAAGTTTTAGTTTAAATTGTCTTAGTGTCATAGTATTTACTTTTTAGTGTATTTTTAGAATGTATATATTCTGAAAATATATTAAAGAGAGGTCTTTTGTAATTTTTACTTTTCAGCTTTAACAGTTTTTTTTTCAGAATTGTATTTTGTCTTTCTAGGGGGCTAAGTGTAAATGTGGCCTTCTAGAAACTTGGGCAGGTGGGATATTTTATCCCCCTGCTGTCAACCGAAAAGAATTGGCCAGATCAATCGAAACAAAAATTTCTCCACAGCAAACTTGAGCAAGAAATCTAGAAAGTATTCTCTCGGATGAACACATTCACGTGAACAACGATCAGGGGCTTTTGCCAGTTTAGCTACAGCATTGTCGGGAAAGTTGTTCACCGTCCAGAAGCTTGAATTTCTCAGCGATTGTTCAGGTAAGTTTCACTTCGATTTTTCTGTGATTTTCTTGATGATCTGAGAAGGTTTTTAGTGTAATTATCTCTGGTTGTGATTGATGTATATACAGACTAGCTTTGATGCTTGAATTGGTTAAATACTCACATTGATTCCATGATCTTGTCTCTAGGATTATGCGTTTTAAGGTATTCATGAAATCTGTTATTGATTTCTACAACATATATGTTTGATAGATTGATTATGTGTGAGTATATCCTGAAATGAATTGATTGAAAGGATGCTGAATTGAAAGTGCTTCTAGTTTTAGTCTGTATCTTTTAGTTCATCAAGTCCTTCTGATTTTGGTTTGGGGTGAGTGGTGAATTTCATCTGTTAGACCTGATTTGGGGTGAGTGAGTGTTCTGATGATGAGTTCAGTTTTTTAATCTGATTATTCTTGATCTGGTTCAAAGAGCTCTTGAATAGAGTCTGATTTGAGAATAGTGGATGTCTATTTTAGCTGAGTTAATTACCTTCAACTCTGGATGCGTGTGTTCCTGATTCAACTCTCTCTGAATCATTTCAGAATCAAATAGGCATTGTTTATCTTCTTGCAATTTTCAAGCATATCCAGATTTGCAGTTTATTCAGTTTACAAAAATATGTTGAAGCAGTCTACATATGTCTGATTGATGTGTGAATCTATATGCAATGTGAAGTAGGATTGATTCTGATCAAGTGATGTTGAGTAATTTCTTCCGTGTGTAGCATTTTAGACATTTGCCCTTGAGCTGTATGTTATGAGATGAAATAGAAGTTCTGAAACTCACTATTTGCTGTTGTCGGTTTTTGCAATAGTATTGCAGTGTAGAAAGATGGATAAGTGATCATGTTTGTTCTCGATATGTAATGTTTGGAACTACTTGATCATCAGTTTGAATCAATCTTTCTTCAGTTATTTTTCATTCAGTTTCAGGATTGCTGCTCCCTTGAAAAAATTCTTACCGTTAATAGTGCTCTGAAGTTGTTTCAATCTTGAATTAGTGCTTGCTGTTTTACTGTTCAAACATCAAGAAGTGCTAGATTTCAGTTTTGTTATGAATTGAAATTAATCTGTGTTTGATGTATACAAGTTGATTCAAATCTTGAGTGTTGAATTTAATTGAAATTTACTCTACTATTCATTGTCCGACAAATCTGAATACTCTACAAGAAGTCCGAAATTTTTGTATATCATATTGAAAATTCAGATTCCTGCTAGGTTGACAAGTTGTGAATCATTGTATGCTGTTTTGACACTAAATTGAGAATGAAATTTGAAATCTGAAATTAAAAATGACTTATGCACGTTATTGAAGATACCATAACTATTCATTGTATGGAAAAATTTCTGAGTGAATGAATCTCATTTGTGATTTAATTGAAACAATCTGAGTTACTTTTTACACTTAAAATTGATCTCTAGAGTGAGTGTTTTGATAGTTGTTGTTTTAGAATCTTGAATCAAAGCTGAGTTGTGATTTTCCATCTTGAAGATCTCACTTTTTGTATTGATTGGTTTGAAACTTGAATTTGAGTTCTCAGAGGTGCATTGGGTGATTTGGTTAGGCCATCACATTCGAAAGAAAGTGTCGAGGTGCCCATTCACCTCCCCTCTAGTCGCCATTCCGATCCCACTCCAACTCCAGATGTTGTCGTATCCTTGCACCAGCAAGATCAACCCAATCACGAGGGTATTTGTTCCTGTAAGCAATTGAAGAACAAGCAAGAATAAGATAAACAAGCAACTCAAATTGATAACAAGGTGGAGTTCCGTAACGTGTATCCGACAAACTAGACGATCACGAGATTACACGACAAGGTAGTTTGGCTAAACTTTGATATAAACAAAACTCAATCTAAAAGTGGCAGCCAGGGGGTATTTATAAGGCTAGGGATGTTTGGTGGTTGGCCAAAGGGAGGCCTAGATGAATACAACTCGGTTACAAGACCCGTGGGCTTAAATAGTTCGGACTGGAAAAGGAACCTGCATTGTTTTGATGAGTGTGATCTCCTCATATGGAATCTGAAGGTGCGGTTGGATTGGTTGGAAAGAAGACTTCTCAATCTTTCCAAAAAGTCAGAGATCATCCAAATTGGAGCTTTCATATAAAAGTTATGCACGTTTTAATCTGGTATTGTCCCTGTACTCCGAGTTCGAGTCCAAGACGTGTAAAAAATTATCTCCGCCTCTTAGCACAAAAATAATGTCCCAAACTGGTATATTATCTTTGGAAGGCCTTGACTTAGTCCCTAATAAACTTCTATGATGTTATGTTCCCTTGATGTGCTCTCAATATGTCGCTTGATCCATGTAAATATTTCTGTAATTGAATTGCAACATATTTCATGGTGTAGCATACATGGTTCAAATAAATAAACTGTAAATCTAATATAGAATACATGCACCTTGGGTTGTTTATTATAAACCATAAGCATGGTCATATCCCAGCCGGTGATGTCCTCATCATTCTCTCCTGCTTCGCTACAAACCATCCTCGGTTTGTTTTTGTATTCGCAGTCATGGTACCTCCTAGCAAAAAAGATATTATTTTGCAATATCACTTTTTCTTTTATTACGCTGAGAGTAGGAGGAAACCAGCTCACCTTAGCATTTTGTTACTCAAGTGTAAGTGAAAAATCACTCTTGATAAAATAAGATGAAATTGTGATGTCCTTAAACAGTTCAGCACACTCTCCTTCTTGAAAACAAACCTGTGTATTTGTTTTAAAACAAGAGACTCTCGAGATAATAGGATTAGTTAAAACACATTGCTCGAGATTATTATTTTCAAGCTTTACATTCAGTTTCAAATCTGAACATATGTAAACTCTCTGCACAAAGTATACTCCTTGATCATTGTATTTGCCAATTACATGAAAACTCATTTGAGTAGGACATGGCAAGTCAGTTCTAGTGAGTAATTTCTCATTTAAAACACTAAGTTCATAAAGATCATCAAATTAGATCACCAAGTATGTAATGAAGACATCAATTCTAGTTCTTCCTTTTCACCAGTAGTATGAACAACATGTTTCAAATCACTTAATGGTTCAACAACAACATGTTCATTCAATAGTTCTAGCATGGATATAAGTGAAGCTTCACACAACTCATCTTTATCACAAGGAATAACATCAAAATCATATTACGACAAAGGAATTTCAGAAATAGGTTCCACTAATGTTTGCTTTAGATTAGCATGATAAGTGGACAAATGTGGTTCAGAATAAGCAGACTCACTTTGGTTCATCTCATTATTACCTTTAGTAGCCTCAAAAACTAATGGGGCGTCTACCTTCTCAAGTAATGGAATTAGCACAGTAACCATCTTGTTTTCCTTATTTAGGTTTGTGCTATGCATATCCTGCAAAACTTTAGTAATAGGAGGTGTTGGGGGAAAATATTTCATCCTCAAAAAGCCAAGGACATTTTCATGTCGACACAAGTAGAAGAAACGAAGTCAAGAACTTTGATCTCCGAAGACCATTAAGGCAATAATGCTCCGTCAGTTCGGAGCCTTAAACAACGGAGACGTCTGCCAAGGCTTCGGCGCAACGAAGTCTCCCGAAGCCTCTTCACCCGAAGGGGGGATGCCAGCAAGGACAAAAGATTTATCTTCTCACTAATTAGACTAGCGTTTTACTCTTTTACCCCTATGAGGAGTACTAAATAGTATCTTCTTAGTCGGTTGTAATTAGAGGGTAAAAAAGTCTTTTCACCATGTATTCAATCTATAAATACCCCTCTTCACTCTGTAAGATTATCGAATACTGAGATATTCAATACACACTTCGAACTATCTCAAGCTATTATTCATCTCGGAGGCTTTGAATAGTTTACTTAAACAAACACTTCGTTTGTTAGATACTTAGTTCCTAAACCTGTTAGAGTAATCTTTTACACCAACTTTTGGCACCGTCCGTGGGGAATTTAGTACAAAAACATAGTTCTCTACCAATCCTTTTCTAGAGCCATGCCTCCTAAGCGGAGCCTAGGCACTAGTCCCCTTCGAAGGTCTTCTTGGACCTCTGGGTTGAGATCTTCGAACACCGTCGAGGTCGGAGTACCATCCGTCGTCCCCCCACCTCAGACTCCTGAAACAAATACACTTCCTCGAGCATACAAAGCCCCTCTCGGGACTCCGTCTATGCTTCGAATCGATGGAGCCTCTCATGCGGCTCTAACTGTGCTCCGAACTGACTTGTTTAGTTCTCAAGACCCGGAGGTCCCCTTCGGAAGAAATGAAAACCATCCTGACGATGTGGCAACCCAAATGGCCCATCTTCAATATGAAGTGATAAGGTGGAGACAGGAAGCTACGGACAGGCTTCGTCCTCAAGCTAGCCCGTCATCGTGGAGGTGCCTCAAGATGATGATCTAGCCTTTTATCCCGAAGCTTCTGAGATTCTAAGAAGCACTGAGAATGCTTCTTTTGATGATGAATCTCTGTTACATCTAGACTTGCAGAAGGTGCGCTTTGACCCCAAATTCAGGACTTCGATGCTTTGTAAGTACCCCGAAAAGCAAGATCCCAGGGAGTTTTCCCACTCATATGCTTTAGCAATCGAGGCTAGCGGAGGGGTCCGAGATACAATGGAAAAGTGCTTCCCCCTTGCACTCAAAGGAGTTGCTCTGCGTTGGTTCTGGTCTTTGAAACCACGATCAATTAGGTCTTGGGAACAATTAAGGAAGAAGTTTGTAAGTAACTTCCAAGGGACATTTGTGCCCCCTATGTCTATCGTAAGTCTTTTTCAGGTAAAGCAACAACCTGGAGAAACTTTGCGGCAATTTTTCAAGCGCTTCGCTCATATGAAGTCACAAATAAGAGGGTTGTCTGCATCGTCTGTGGTTGATGCGGCCCTTGAAGGAGTCACAAATGCAAGCCTCCTCGACAAGCTTCACCGGATGCATATTTCCTTAGTAGCGCAGTTAATGGCCTACTTTGAGGAGTATGCTAGGTCGGAGGAAGGATGGCTTCATCTTCACCAACCATCCAAGAAGTTAAACTTGAAGTGAAGACTTCGACTCCTTCACAAGGGTACCACTTCGACAACCAACGTGACAGACGAAGAGGGCAAAAACATTCTCGTTCCGAAGTCTTGAATATTTCCCCCTCTTCATCGAAATCCCCCCTAAGAATTCACATGCTCCGGGAAACAAGGTCAATGGCTAGAGGCCGCCAGGGAAACCGGCTGGCAGAGGCCGCGCCTTCTTCTACTGTGTCCATGATGAAAATGAAAGCCATGCTACCGATGCATGTAAGTCTACACTAGCCCTGAGGAGCGAGTTCCTCGAAAGGAGCTCTGGTAGAGGCACTACTGACCGAGCCCCTCTTGAGGCACGTCCGAAGCCGGTACAGATCGTAGGACATGTAGATAGCTTCGAAGCCTCAAGACAGCCTTAGATGGCTAGTGTTATGCCATCTCCAAAGCAAGGGGATACACAAGACCGTGGAAAAAGAGTGGTTCTTCCCATCTGCGGAGGAGGAACCATTGGCAGCATGTCAAAAAGGCAAAGGAGGGAGTATGTTCTCGAAGTAGGGCATATTGGGTATGCTAGGTCTGAGTGGTCTCACATGCCTATATCTTTCTGATGCAGTGGGTATAAAATTTCCTCAGGCATATCCCCTTGTTATCACTGTTGATATTGCAGGAACGGAAGTCTGGAGAGTGCTGGTTGATGGCGGAAGCTCTGCGGATATTATCTTTGTTCAGGCCTTCGACCAGTTATGTATCGCACGAAAACATCTCCTTCCCGAAGCTTGTCTGCTTCAAGGCTTCACATGACCTCCTCTTGATGTCTTGGGCCAAATAGGCCTCGAGGTTGCCTTCGGAGAGGGGCTCCTGGCTAGAACGGAGGAGGTGATTTTTGACGTAGTTGATGCCCTCTATGCCTATAATGTCATCTTCAGAAGGGGCATGTTAAATCAATTCGGAGCCATGGCGCATCATAATTATCTATGCCTGAAGATGCCCATGCAAGGAGTGCTCACGGTCTTTGGTGACCAAGCTGCAGCACGAAGGGCATAATACGACCATGGTCCACCTCTTGATCCTCGACAAATAAATAATGTGCAAGACCATTCGAAGAATATCCCTGTGTCATGTGAATTCTCGAAGATGTCCTCCTCTAGGCCAAGCCCCGAAGGAGAAATTGTAACGAAGATCATTGTAAAGGACGACAAAGATTATCCTATCCAGTTTGGCAAGGAATTGCCTCCGGAAATTGCTACTTCGCTAGAAGAAGTAGTTAGAGAAAATTTTGATGTCTTTGCCTGGTCCGATGAAGACATTCCCGGAGTTGACTGAAGTATCATTGAGCACAGCCTACTCGTCAACCCAAGAGTTCGACCTGTTCGCCAAGGGCTTCGGAAATTGTCAACAGAGAGGGCGAACCTTGCTAAAGTATAGGTGGAAAAATTGTTGAAGGTCGGGATCATTAGAGAACTGGCTCATACGGAGTGGTTAGCCAACCCAGTCTTTTTCAAGGAAAAGGCCTCTAGCAAGTGGCACATGTGTATTGACTTCACATCCCCAAATAAAGCATCCCCACGAGACCCCATGCCCCACATTGATTAGCTAGTCATCTCCACTACCGGCTCCGAGCTTTTGAGCTTCCTTGACGCGTACTTTGACTATCATCAAATATGGTTAAAACGCAAGGACGAAGCCAAGATAAGCTTTGTAACTCCTTCGGGAGTCTTTTGCTATGTAAGAATGCCCTTCGGCTTACGAAATGTCAGGGCAACATTTTCAAGGCTAATTGCTAAGGCTCTAGGTCACTAGATAGGTCATAATGTTGAAGCCTATATGGATGACATTGTAATAAAGAGTGCTTAAAGCACTAGCATAGTCTAGACTTAGCAGAAACTTTTGAGAGCCTCCGAGCATGTGGAGTTTGCCTCAACCCCGAAAAATGTATCTTCGGGGCTCAAGCTGGGAAATTGTTAGGGTATTTAGTTTCGAGTAGGGGGGTCGAAGCTAGCCCAACTCAAATAAGTGCACTGCAGAGAATGGCTGCGCCCGAAAATTTGAGGCAAGTTTAGAAGCTTGCCGGACGCCTCGCCGCCCTTAGCATATTTCTAGCAAGGTCCGTAGAGCGGAGCCTCCCAATATTCAAAGTCTTGAAAGGGTCCGAAGATTTTGCATTGACATAGGAGTGCCAAAAGAGTATTGATGATATTAAAGATTATCTCAGCAACCTCACAACACTCACTGTGCCCATTGCAGATGAAACTCTTCTCCTCTATCTTGCAGCTACGGGCTCTGGTATCAGTGTGGTCCTTGTTCGAGAAATGGATTTCAATGGGAAGTTGGTACAAAATCAAGTATATTTTGTATCAAAAGCCTTATCCGGAGCAAAAACCAGATACTCCGAGTTGGAAAAATTCGCTTATGCTCTGGTAATGGCTTCGAGGAAATTAAGGCATTATTTTTTGGCACATAATGTAATTGTACCAACTTCTTATCCTTTGGGAGATATGCTCCGAAGCAAGGACTCTATAGCGAGAATTGGAAATGGTCCATTGAGCTAGCACCTTTCGGCATCTCCATTGTAGCAAGAACAACAATCAAGTCACGGGTGGTGGATGATTTTGTAGCAGAATTGACTCCGTCCGCAGTCTGGGCTCCGGAAGAATCAAGTGAAGGAATATGGACCATATACTCCGATGGAGCTTTTCAAGCATCGGGAGCAGGTGTCGGAGCGGTGATAATTTCTCCTTCACGACAGAAAGCAATGTACTCCGTAAGGCTCAATTTTAAGTCCACCAATAATATTGCGGAGTATGAAGGAATTTTGCTAGGTCTTCGCAAGGCACGTGCCCTTGGTGCTACAAGAGTTGTTATAAAAACATATTCCCAAATTGTAGCAGGGCTCGTTGATAAAAGTTTTTAAGTTCGACATCCGCAACTTGCTAAATATTAGAATAAATCCGCAAGGGTGAAGCAGCATTTAAAGGGATTTCTGTTCGAAGCATCACAAGAGCCGACAATGCACAAGCTGATATCTTGGCAAAAGGTACAGTAGAAGCCATAGATATTCTGGAAGGGGCTTTTTAGGAAGAACTTGCCTCCCCTTTGGTGCCCCATGTCCCTCCTGCAGAGGTCCTATGCATACCGAACACCGACTAGCAGAGTTCAATTATGGAATTATTGCAAGGCAAAGCTAATTTGCCAGAAGGCCCGAAGCTATCAAGATTACAGTTAAGAATACAGAATTATCATATTATCAATGGTATTTTATACAAGGCTAGAGTATGTTCTCCCCTACTCCGATGTATTTCCCAAGCCGAAGGCAAGATATACCCTGAGAAATTCATGAAGGACTTTGTGGTAGCCATCTTTCCCCTTAAGCCTTAGCAGGGAAAACACTTTGCCAAGTTCTTTATTGGCCTACAATAGTAGCTAATGTGAAGGCCTTGGTCCGCACTTGCCAAGGTTGTCAATGGATGGGAATACAGAGTCATCGTCCACCAACACCTCTTCAAGTTATTGCTCCGGTGTGGCCAATGGCCTGGTGGGGTATGGATCTCATTGGCCCCTTCCCAATGGAAAAAGGCAATTTAAAATTTGCAGTGGTAGCGATCGAATATTTTTCTAAGTGGGTCAAAGAAGAACCCCTTACAGCTATCACTTCAAAGAGTGTACAAAAATTTTTCTTGCGGAATATTATTTGCAGGATCGGAGTGCATCGACAACTGACAATTGACAATGGCACTCAATTTGATGTCGAACCGTTCAAAGAGTTTTGCGAAGGTCTTGGCATCAAAATGTGTTTTGCAGTTGTCTGTCATCCTCAGTCTAATAGGGCCGTAGAGCGAGCTAATGGTAATATTTTATCAGGCCTAAATCGAAGAATAGTAGGATTAACGATGGGGCTATGGACCGAAGAACTCCCGAAGATTTTGTGGTCCATTCGGACCACTCAAGCAAGGTCCACAGGTTTCACCCCTTTCAGATTACTATTCAAAGATGAAGCCATGATGCCGACGGAGCTTAAAGGAGGATCCCTTCGCACCATCGAACCTGAAACTGAAAATGAAAGAAAGGCTTCGCTGGACCTAACTGAAGAAACAAGGCTTCGAGCTGTTGCTAACCTGATGAAGTATCAACATTAGATGAAGACTTGGTATGATCTGAAGATTAAACTTAATGAACTTAAACCGGGTCATTTAGTACTACGAAGAATTATAGTTCGATGGACATTAGGAAATAAGTGGGAAGGACCATATATCATCCTTCATTCAGGATGCCCCAGATCTTTTAAATTAGCAAATTTAGAAGGTGAAGAATTAAAACATGCATGGCATGCAGAGCACCTTAAGAAATACTTTGCATAGGGGCTCCTTGTAATCATTTGTAAACACTTTCTAAATGAATAAAGCTCATGGTTCGAGTAATGCCTACTTCTCAAGATGATTCCTACTCCTAGTGGACGCATTAGGAGGACAGAGCTGATTGCGGAGATAAGTATTATTCATTCAAACAAATTTTACGAACTTCGAGCCACCGGCTCGAAGAATCCGGTGGGAATGTTACATAAAAAAGATTCCAAGCCACTGGCTTGAAAGAATTCGTAAAAAGAGTCCAAAGAGACCAAATGCTATGGATTCCGAACAATTAGCTTGAAAGCATCCGTAAAAAGAGTCGAAGGAGACCACAGAAAGTGGATTCCGAGCAACCGGATTGATAGCATCCATAAAAAGAGTCCAAACAGACCAAATGATACGGACTTCGAGCAATTAGCTTGAAAATGTCCGTGAAAAGACTCCAAAGCGACCGTTATAATAGGATTCTAATACATCCAAAAAAGAGTCCAAAGCGACCACATTCGAAAAAGAGTACTAAGCTACCATTTTCGGATTCCGGAACAATAAGATCGAAGGCATTTTCGAGGTCCCTAGAGACCATATATTCGAATTTTGGATTATGAATCCTTAGTTCTTATTTAAAATATCAGGGGCTCTGAGCCACCGAAAATAAAATTATTGAAATTGTACTCCTAACTAACGTCATGATCGTTGTGCGTAACCACCTTCGATCGAAATTCGAAATTGCTTACCCCCAAAGAGGGGCTAGAGATAATGAGACAA
This sequence comes from Zizania palustris, assembly GCA_019279435.1. NCBI lineage: Eukaryota > Viridiplantae > Streptophyta > Magnoliopsida > Poales > Poaceae > Zizania > Zizania palustris. The sequence continues at coordinate 72,814,864 of JAAALK010000285.1, read as the reverse complement.
TTTCAAAGCATTCTATTTTATATTACTCAACAGATTATATTATATTAAGAAAAATATGTATCTAAGCCAAGGAGGAAGCAGAGACCACTTCAATCCCCAGAGTTGGATTCAGAGTTAGCTCGGCTTCAAAGACGACTCGTCCCGAAAAGCGGAGTCTTCAAAACTTTACGCTTAAATCTTTTCCCCTTCTTTGAAGCATGGGAATCCATTTGCTCTTGTTGAAGCTCGGCCTAGGTCCAAAGTCGTTCGGGGCTTCTCTCTGTTTGCTCCTCACCAATACACTCTTCTTTAGACCAATCAATGTTCTTCGAAGATGAAGACGCTATATTAACAACTTCTTCATTTTCCTCCTCCTTAATATAACCTAATACTTTCTTACATATCTCGGGTATAACCTCTCTGTGGCTTTCCCGAGGAATTGAAAATCAGGGACGCCTATGAGGCCTTAAGGCTTCGAAGGTAGCCCATTGTAGGCGGAGTTCTTCATTAACCTCTAACACTTCGAGCTCATCCAAACAAGGTTGGGAAGCCTAAAAACATTTCCAAATAAGTTTTTTCATTCAAAAGAGAACAAAAACATAAGTTTTTTACATAGGTGAAGCCCTAAGGAGTTGTCCGAATGGACGAGGATTGTCTGAGGGCTCGGCCACCGCTGTCGCTGCCATCGCTTGCTGCTGAGCCAATGATGAAGCAGGTACTAGAACTTGGTGGCTTGTCTTCGCCATCGTAGAAAAGGAGAAGTTTGAAGAAATGAGCTCGGGAAGAAGGAAGCTGATATGTGAAAGCAGTCGGTAAAATATCTGAAATTGACCTTTACTCTCTTATTTATAACATGTTGTTAGGGGAAAATATTCCATCTTCGGGGCTTTTGTAGTAACAGGACCAAGACAGGCGATTGAATCAAAGGTTCCCAGTAACCATCTCCAGGGATACTTTAGATCAAGTTCGAAGTATGAAGACAGACTATAGTTCGGAGTATATCTTCGAACTTGGACTCTTCCGAAAGCTTCCTTGCCAGCTAAGATGGAAGACTTATCTTCTTTCTCATTAGATTAGTCTTTTACCATTTTGGCCCTATTAAGGGTACCGAATAGTTTCCACTATGTCGGTTGTAATAGAGGGGTAAAAAGGTTTTTTCCTTAATGTTTGGGCCTATAAATACCCCCCGTTTTACCCTGTAATAAGGACCGAATACAAGATATTCAATACACATCTTCGAACTATTTTAAGCTATTATCCTATTCGGAGGCTTGAAATGGTTTACTTCACAAACACTTCGTTTGTTAGTTTCTAACCTTCAGAAACCTGTTAGCGTAATCTTTTACGCCAACAATTGGCGCCGTCCGTGGGGAATCTAGTCCAAAAAACTTCGTTCTCTACCAAGTTCTCAAACCATGCCTCCTAAGCAGAGTGCAGGTGGTAATCCTGTTCGGAGGTCTCCTCGGACCTCCGAAGCAAGATCTTCAAACACAGTTGAGGTCAGAGGACCTTCGACGTTTCCACCACCTCAAACTCTGGAAGGGATTCCCCTTCCTCGAGCATACGGAGTTCCTCCGCCAACTCCATCTATACTTCGGCCAACTGGAGTCCCTCTTCCACCTCAAGTTCCACTTCAAACCGATCCCTATATTTCTCAAAACCCGGAAGACCCTTCCGGAGGAGATGAAGATGGTCTTGGTGATATGGCCGCTCAAATGGCCAGTCTCCAAGCTGAAGTAGCAAGGTGGCGGCAAGAAGCCACAGTTAGGCTTCGTTCTCAGCCCACCCCAGTCATCCCTGAAGTGCCCGAAGATGATGAACTTATTTATCCCGAAGCCCCGGAGAACGCTTCCTTCGACACCGAGTCTCCGCTGCATCCTGAGTTATAGAAAGTGCGCTTCGACCCTAAGTTCAAAACTTCGAAGCTTTGCAAGTATGTCGGAGATGAAGATCCTGGAGAATTTGCCCGTACTTATGCATTAGCAATTGAAGCCAGCGGGGGAGTGCGAGACACTATGGCCAAATGTTTCCCCCTAGCTCTCCAGGGAGTGGCATTGCAGTGGTTCTGGTCTCTGAAGCCAGGATCAATCAGTTCATGGGGGCAGTTGAGGAAGAAGTTCATGAGCAACTTCGCTCCCCGGAAGCCTTTTCCAGGTGAAACAGCTCCCCGGAGAGACTTTAAGACAGTATTTCAAGCGCTTCGCTCATACGAAGTCGCAAATTTGAGGGTTAACTACGTCTTCTGTAATTGACGCATCTCGAGAGGGAGTTATTCATGCAGGCCTCCTTGATAAACTTCACCGGAAAAATATATCTTATGTTTCTCAGTTGATGTCTTATTTTGAAGAGTATGCAAGGTCAGAAGAGGGATGGCTTCGAAGAACTGCTGCAACTCCGTCGATACTGCAAGAAGTTAAGTTGGAAGTGAAAACTTCAACGCAGCCGCAAGGGCCTAGCTTCGAAGCCCAACACGACAGGCATAGGGGGCAAAAGCATCCTCGTTCAGAAGTTTTGAACATTGCACCCCGTAGAAGTTTGCCCCGAGAGCTCCGCAGCCTTCACGAAGCAAGACCAGCGGCTGGAGGCCGCCAGGGAAATCGGCTAGCAAAGCCCAGGCCTTTTTCTGTTGTATCCACGGTGAAAATCGAAGCCACGCAACTGATGCGTGCAAATCTATACTTACCTTGAGAGGAGAGTATTTGGAAAGAACTTCGGGTCGAGGCACTACTGACCGAGTTTCAGCTGAAGTGCATCCGGAGCCTATCCAGGCTGTGGCGCGAATAGAGATCTTCGACCCTGCAAGACGGCCTCCGGTGGTCAATGTTATGCCACCTCCGAAGCAAGAAGAGGGGCAAGATCGAGGAAAAAGAGTAGTCCTCCCCATCTCCGGAGGAGGGACCCTCGGAAGTATGTCGAAGAGGCAGAGAAGAGAATATGTTAGAGAAGTGGGCCATATTGGAACCTCTTCGTCTGCAGCTGCTATGCCCGAATGGTCCTATGTGCCAATATCTTTTTCCACAGATGATGCAGCTGGTATAAAATTTCCACATGCAGACCCACTTGTCATCACTGCCGACATAGCTGGAACTGAGGTTCGGAGAGTGCTAATTGATGGAGGGAGTTCAGCAGACATTATTTTTGTCCAAGCTTTTGATCAACTCTGCATCTCTAGAAAGCATCTTCTCCCAGCAGCCCGTCCTTTACAAGGCTTTGCAGGACCCCCTCTTGATGCCCTCGGCCAAATTGGCCTAGAAGTTACCTTCGGAGAGGGGCCACTAGCCAGGACAGAGGAAGTGATCTTCGATGTTGTGGATGCTCCATATGCATACAATGTCATCTTCGGAAGAGGCATGTTGAATCAATTCGGAGCTGTGGCGCATCATAATTACCTATGTATGAAGATGCCCACACGGGCGGGAGTGCTCACTGTTTTCGAAGATCAGGCCATTGCGCGAAGAGCGGAGTATGGTAATGGCCCTCCTCTTGATCCGAGACAGGTGAATAACGTGCAAGATAACCAGGAGGATTTCCCTGCTCCCAATGAATCTTCGAAGAAATCCTTCCCAAGGCCAAGCCCCGAAGGAGAAATTGCAACGAAGGTTATTGTCAGAGATGGCAAGGAATATTCATTTCAATTTGGCAAAGACTTACTTTCAGAAGTTGCTACTTCGTTAGAGAAAGTAGTTGAAGAGAATTTAGATGTCTTTGCTTGGTATGATGAAGACATCACTGGAGTCAGTCGGGATATTATCAAACACAGTCTGCTTGTGAACCCGAAGGCCCGACCTATTCGACAAGGACTCCAGAAGTTATCTACGGAGAGAGCTATCCTCGCTAAAGACGAAGTTGAAAAGTTGCTGAAGGCTGGGATTATCAGAGAAGTGGCCCATACGGAGTGGTTAGCCAACCCAGTCTTCGTTAAGAAGAATTCTTCTGGGAAGTGGCGCAAGTGTATTGATTTTACATCCCTGAATAAAGCATGCCCCGCGACCCCTACCCCATGCCCCGAATTGATCAATTGGTCGACTCCACTGCCGGTTCGGAGTTATTAAGCTTCCTCGACGCGTACTCCGGCTATCATCAAATCTGGTTAAAGCGCGAAGATGAAATCAAGACAAGCTTCGTAACTCCTTTAGGAGTCTTTTGTTATGTAAGAATGCCCTTTGGCTTAAGAAATGTTGGGGCTACTTTTTCTAGGTTAATTGCTAAGGCTCTAGGTCATCAATTAGGTCGCAATGTAGAGGCCTATATGGATGATATTGTAATAAAGAGTGCTTTAAAGCACCAACATAGCCTAGACCTAGCAGAAACATTCAATAGCCTTCGGGCATGTGGGATCCGTCTTAACCCCGAAAAATGTATCTTCGGGGCGTAGGCTGGAAAATTGTTAGGGTATCTAGTTTCAAGCAGAGGGATCGAAGCTAGCCCCACTCAGATAACTGCGTTGCAGAGGATGGCTCCCCCAGAGAATTTAAAGCAAGTGCAAAAGCTGACCGGTCGTCTTGCAGCACTTAGAAGATTCCTAGCAATGTCTGCGGAGAGAAGTTTACCCATTTTCAAAGCTTCGAAAGGGTCCAAAGATTTTGCATGGACACCAGAGTGTCAAAAGAGCTTCGAAGATATTAAGAATTATCTCAGTAACCTTGCTACACTCACGGTGCATGTTGCGGACAAAACCCTACTCCTTTACCTTGCAGCTATTGGCTCTGCTGTCAGTGCAGTCCTTGTCAGAGAGGTTGATTTCAACGGGAAGTTGGTACAGAATCCAGTTTATTTTGTATCCGAAGCATTGTCTGGAGCAAAAACAAGATATTCTGAGCTTGAGAAATTCACTTATGCTCTGATAATGGCTTCGAGGAAGCTAAGGCATTATTTTTTGGCACATAATGTAATTGTACCAACTTCATATCCTTTGGGGAATATGCTCCGAAGTAAGGATTCCACTGGAAGAATTAGGGAGTGGGCTGTTGAGTTAGCACCCTTCGGCATATCCTTTGTGGCAAGAACAGTAATTAAGTCACAAGTATTGGCGGACTTCGTGGTAGAATGTACTCCCCCTGCAGCATGGGCTCCGGAAAAGCCAAGTGAAGGGATTTGGACTATTTATTCTGATGGAGCTTCCCAAGCATCTGGAGCAGGTGTCGGAGCTGTGATAATTTCACCTTCAAGGCAAAAGGCACTGTACTCCGCAAGACTCAACTTTAAGTCTACCAATAATACAGCGGAGTATGAGGGAATTTTATTGAGACTTCGAAAGGCACGTGCTCTAGGGGCTACAAGAGTTGTTATTAAGACAGATTCTCAGATTGTAGCAGGGCACGTAGACAAGAGCTTTCAAGTTCGGCATCCACAGCTTGCAAAGTACTTAGAAGAAATCCGTAAGATCGAAGCAGCATTTAAAGGGATTTCCATTCGGAGTATACCTAGAGCAGAAAATACGCAAGCTGATGTCTTAGCAAAAGCTGCAGCCAGAGCTATGGACATACTAGAAGAGGCTTTTTATGAAGAACTCAGTACGCCTTCGGTGCCACAAATTCCTTCTGCGGAAGTCCTTTGCATTCCAAGTACGGATTGGCGAAGTTCAATCATAGAATTGTTGCAAGGAGAAGCAAATATGTTCGAAGGGCCACAACTTTTGAGGTTAAAGCTCAGAACTCGGAATTATCACATAATCAACGGTATTTTATACAAGGCCGACGTATGTTCCACTCTGCTTCGATATATATCTCAAGCCGAAGGTCAAGAAATTCTTCGAGAAATTCATGAAGGACTTTGCGGTAGCCATCTGGCCCCTCGAGCTTTGGCAGGAAAAACACTTCGCCAGGGGCTTTATTGGCCTACAATAGTAGCTGATGCAGAGAGCTTGGTCCGCACTTGCCAAGGATTTCAGTGGATGGGACGAAGGAGTCATCGCCCACCAACAGCTCTTCAAGTCATTGCTCCAGTATGGCCAATGGCCAGATGGGGCATGGATCTTATTGGTTCCTTCCCAGTAGAAAAAGGAAATTTGAAGTTCGCAGTGGTAGCAATTGAATACATTTCAAAGTGGGTCGAAGCAGAGCCCCTAACAGCTATCAGTTCGAATAATGTACAAAAATTTTTCTAGAAGAATATTATATGCCGGTTCGGAGTGCCTCGGCAGCTGACAGTGGATAATGGAACACAGTTCGATGCAGAACCTTTCAGGAAATTCTGTGAAGATCTAGGCATCCAACTATGTTTTGCTGCAGTAAGACATCCTCAGTCTAATGGAGCTGTTGAAAGAGCCAATGGTAATATCTTGTCAGGGTTGAATCGAAGAATAGTGGGAATGGCAAAAGGATTGTGGACCGAAGAGCTCCCAAAAATCCTATGGTCCATACGGACAACTCAGACAAGGTCTACCGGTTTCACTCCTTTCAGACTGTTATTTGGAGATGAAGCTATGACACCAACAGAGCTCAAAGGAGGATCACCTCGCCACACCGAACCGGAAATAGAAGCACAAAGACAAACTTCGCTTGATTTAACAGAAGAAACAAGACTTCGAGATGTTGCAAATTTGTCAAAGTATCAACACCAGACGAAGACTTGGTTTGACCTGAAGGTCAAGATTAATGAACTTAGGCCGGGTCATCTCGTTTTGCGAAGTATCATAGCACCAGGGACATTAGGAAATAAGTGAGAAGGTCCATACTTAAGTGTTCGCTCAGGGCGTCCTGGTTCTTTTAAGTTAGCTAATTTGGAAGGTGAAGTGTTAGCGCATACATGGCATGCGGAGCACCTAAAACGATATTTCGCATAAGGGCTCCTTGTAATCGCTTGTAAACACTTTCTGAATCAATAAAGCATATGGTTCAGATAATGCCTACCCCCCATAAACTTCCCACTTCCAAGTGGACGCACTGGAATAGCGGAGTTGACCAGGAGGGAAGTGTCATTAATTTGAATCATATTTTCAGACTTCGGACCACTGGTCCGAAGTTTCCGGCGTGGTGGGCTGAAATAATCCGGAGTCCAAGCCACCGGCTTGTAGTCATCCGTAAAAAGAGCCCGAGACCATAGAATGCGGAGTCCAAGCCACCGGCTGGTAGACATCCGTAAAAAGAGTCCAAGGAGACCAAATGATGCGGAGTCCAAGCCACCGGCTTGTAGGCATCCGTAAAAAGAGTCCAAGGAGACCACTGCGAACTCCAAACCACTGGTTTGACAGAATTCGCAAAAAGAGCCGAAGGAGGCCAAAACAAAATAGAGTTTGAGCTCATGAGCTTCGAATGTCTGTTAAAAAAGTCCAAAGTGACAAATCATTTAGGACACTAAAGTGTCCGGAAATTTGTCCAAAGTGATTTCTTTCAAAACATAAGGTACTAAGTTACCAATCTTCAGACTCCAAATAGTCGAAGACATTTTATAAGATTTTAATCAATCTTTAAATTGCTGAGGGGCTCCGAACCCCCAAAATTGTACTCCTAAGTTTTTCTTTGCGCCTAACCATCTTTCAATATAGTTCGAAGTTGCTTACGCCCAAAAAGGGGCTGGTAAATAGGGAGACAATTTTAAATCAATATTTATTATTCGAACAAATATGATTACATCATGAAAAATAGGTATCTATACCAAGAAGGAATCGAAGACCCCTTCGATCTTTAGAGCTAAGGTTGGAACGACTAGTTCCAGAGCCGGGAGTTCTAACAACTTTACGTTTAACTCTCCTACCTCCCTTCGAAGCTCTAAAATCTTTCTGTTCTTGTTGAAGCTCGGCCCAAGTTCGAAGTCCATTCGGGGCTCCTTTCCCAGCTTCTAAGTTCTTCAGGTTTCTTGCCCTGAGCTTTATCTTCATCTTCAGACCATGTAATGTCTTCAGAAGATGAAGTTTCCAAGTTAACTTCTTTTTCTTCCTCTTTAATATAAGACAGTATGTCTTTGCTTACTTTGGGCGTAATCGCACCGGAGCTATCCCGAGGAACTAAAAATCGAGGGTGCTTGTGAAGTTTTAAAATATCGAAGGTAGCCCATAGTAGCTGGAGTTCTTCGTTAACGTCTAACACTTCGACATCTTCCATATGAGGCAAAGCCTAAAAACATGATAAGCAAATTTTCATTCATAAATGTACAAAAGCATGATGCTTTACATAGTCGAGATCCTAAGATAAATCTAAACCTACGGGTTTGGCGGAGGCTGGCTGCTCAAAGCTTGCAACCAAGCTTGCTTTTGGTGTTGCCCTTCATCAATCCAAGCTTTGATCGCAGTGCGACCTTCGGCTCTCCATGAAGCTTGGAAGGCTTGCCAAGCAGCGGCCACGTCTTCGGAAGGATTTAGAAGCCGGTTCTCATCGAAGGTGATGGGAGCCGCCTCTGCGTTCGGAGTTATCATTATTCCTAAATCTTCGTAGTAGCGAAGTATGCCGATAGCAGCCACTTGTCCGGAGAGTTCTCCGTACCGAATGCCTGTCGTCTTCATCGTCTTCGCAGCTCCTTGGATCATTTTTAACCACCGAAGTAAAGAAGCGTTGTCATTTGAAGGAAGTGTCCTAGTAGTACCGAAGTACTCTAGAACACCTAGCAGTTTGTTCATAACCTCCGCAACCACCTTCTCCGATTTTAGCTTGTCGTCAAGTAAAGCGTCCTTCGCAGAGGTCAACTCCTCCACCACAACGGAGAGCCTAGCTGCCTCTGTAGCTAGAGCATTCTTCTGGTTAAGCAGGTGGCTAGCCTCCTCCGTAGCTTTGGTTTTTTCCTCTTGGAGCTTGACAAGTTCAGCCCCCGCCATGGCATGCTCTGCCCGCATCTTTTCTATTTCTGCTCGAAGCACAATTTGTTCTGCTTTGAGCTCCTTATTCACAGTTTCCAAGCTTTGTCTGGCCCTGCGCTCCGCTGAAACCATGTTGTCTAAGTGGGAAACCCGACCTTCGGAAATATTAAGATTTCGCTGAAGAGTGGTAATTTCCTCTCGAAGGCGAAGGCTTCCACGTTCATTTGAAACATTCGCAGCTCGGGCCAAGACTATTTGCTGCAAAGAGAAAAAACCAAGGTGAGAAATTATTTGTATATAAGTTTAATTTTGTTTTGCAGATACTTCGTACCTGGTATGCTGCACGCTCCATAGGAGCGTTAAGCTCCAAACCCTCAGCCTCGCTCAAGATGGCTACCAAGTCTGTCTCCCCGACTTCGCGGCTAGCCCGATTCAAAGGCTCGAGCAAAGTCCGAAGCCCGGTTCTTCACTCCAAGAAAGGAGCTAGAAGAGGGAGCATAGACAAGGCCCTTTGATCATCTTCGTTCTGCGAGGGGCCAGAGCGCTGGGCCGTATCTTGTGGAACTCTGGCAGACTGACCCCCTTCTGTAGATTGGTTTCCGTCTATTGATTCAGACGGAGTTGATCCCGAGCTCGGAGCAAGGAGGGGGTCCATTTTGCCTTTACCTTTTCCAGGTCCCATCTGGGCGACTTCTGGAATTGGCTCCAGAGTACTCGAAGTCCCAGGATTGGTATCTTCGGGAAGGACCTCTTCTACAGAAGCAGATCCTGTTGAAGCAAAGGTATTATACAATGTATAATTTTGCAGAGAAAAAGAACAAAGGAATTATGTGAAGTCTACCTCTGAAGTTTTGTCGACGAGTGAGCATCAGGACTGCTTGGCGGGTCGAAGGCTACTCCAAAGTCTTCGTCGGAGTCAATAGTCAAATCTTCGACTGTTGGAGCATCTTTGGGAGCGGCCGTCGTTGCTTCACCTGGAATCAAAGTTGATTCTATAGCAACTTCGACTCCACCTTCGCTCACAGGGGCTCCAGTCTTGCGGTAAATTTTCTTGAGCAGCCGGAGTTCTTATTTGCCCAAGGTTGCTTTGAGACTCCAGCACGCTCGCAGCATCATCAATAGTTGCATCAGTTTGGGCTGCATCCTTGTCGATCAGGTCAACAAGCATTCTGCCTTCATCCTCCGAGGAATCGGAGACCGAAGCTATTGGGCTTGAAGGCGCAGCAACTCTTGGCTTTCGAGCTACCTTCTTCAGTGGAGTCTTGGCAGAGCTCGAGGCTCCAACTTCGGCTTTTCTCTTTTTGGGCCCTTTCTCCGAAGGCACCCAATCCAAAAGAGGGGGCGAACAACTTCGAGTAGCCCCATACTCGGTTGGACCGCTCCCAAGTACCAACCAATTTAATCATCCATTCCTTCTCGGCCGGTGTTGGGACGACGGATCGAACCAGCAGGTTTTGAGAGTAGTGGAATGTACTGTGCTCTGTATTCTTGGATCGTGCGTCCATTACAACTGTAGTCGGGGGGTATTTATAGGGTGACCCTCCCTGAGGGGCCAGGCACCTCTGAACCGCCAACCGCTAGTCGGCCCGACGCTGACCGGTAGTACAGACATGGCCTGACATTGGCCGGTAGTACAGACAAAATGGACTCCGTGTAGTACAGACAGGAAGATTCGATCCTGACAGCGTATCAGTCGTGTCGGGCGCTGCAAAGGCCGCCCGACACGGCGCAGACGATCTCGATCTTGTCCCCGCGCGGCCTTGACTGGGTCCTTCCCACGTATGGCTCCCCCCCGAGCCTCTGGTCCGCCTGAAGGTTGGCCTCCGGCATCTGGCCGGTGGCTCCCTCCGAAGACCCCTCCGGCGCACCTTGGAACCTCCGGAAGCTTGCGGCTCCCTCGCTCAGAGGTCCAGGCACCTTCGGCTTAGGGCTTCGAGTCCTCCGGTGATGGTCTTCCTTCGGAACCGTACGGACCTCCTCGTTCCTCTGCTCTCATCAAGATTATCTCCCCCAACAGTAGCCCCTCGCTTCTTTCTTCTTCGAGAGCCCTGCGTAAGAGAGGGTGGAAGCGCACATGATAATCTCGATAACCTTCATAAGGGAACAACTTACATATAGACGCTGAATTCCGCCGCGGGGCGGGCCTGCCCGATCGTTTCGGGAATGCTTCGGAATCAGCGGGGCGTCCAGAAACCCGGAGACCAGGAGCTAATCCAGGAACACCTTCGGCGAGTCAATCGCTTCTCTCCCCTTCGAAGAAAGAAGTTTGACCGGTAGTGCGGGCACCCACGCGCCTTTGACCGCTAGGTTCGGGCGCCCGAGGAGGCGAGCCAGAGCATTACTCGCGCAGTTAATGCGGTGCGCATGGAGGCGACATCGGGGAGGTGGACCATCAGGGACTGGCGCACCCGAGGCGCCGGTTGGGTCTTAAATGCCACGCGACCGTTACGCGCACGCGCCGAGCGGGTGGGAGGTGGACCGGCGGCGACTTCCGCGCTTAAATAGCCCCTGCTGTGCCGGTTGGCCCCCTTCCTGCCCACTTGTCCAGCTTCCTCGCTTTATTCTCGACCGCAAGCACCTGTTCTTTGAGCTCTCGCTTCCTCCCTGCTTCCTCTCGCCATGGTGGAGAAGAGAGCTCCCGTCGCGGCGGTAGATCCCCGTTACTTGCAGCGCCAGATGGCGGCGGCAGCGGCAGCGGCGGCGACTGCCTTAGGTCCGGCTGAAGCACGCGACCCGCGAGAGCTCCACCCCTCATCGGAGCGGTTTCGGGAGTAAACCCTAGAACTTGGGCCGTCGGCGTGCACCGACGCGTCCATCGAGCAAACGACTAGGGGTCCTGGCTGGAACTCGCTGCGCTTGACCTTGGGGTCGTACCAGCCCTTCGTTTCTTGTTGGTATTGTGAGAGGTTAGCGACGGCTCGGAGCCGTGTCTCCTCCGTGAGATCGAGGGAGATGGCGCGGTCTTGATCACTCTCGGGCGACGTGACTCGCATCGAACCAGCCCGGATCTCCGTCGGGGTCATAGCTTCATCGCCGAATAGGAGCCGAAACGAGGTAAACCCGGTGGCACGGGAGGTTGTGGTCCGAATGGACCACAAGATCTTTGGGAGCTCGTCAGGCCATAATCCCTTAGCTAAGCCGACGATGCGCTTGTTAAGGCCAGAGAGTATATGTCCGTTAGCCCGCTCCACCGCCCCATTTGACTGCGGGTGCCGAACCGCTGCGAAGCAGAGTTGGACTCCCAATTCTTCGCAGAATGTTTTGAAAGCCCCTGCGTCGAACTACGTGCCATTGTCCAGCGTGAGCTGCTTGGGCACGCCGAAGCGGTAGACGATATTCTGCCAGAAGAATTTCTGGACACTTCGGGAGGTGATGGAAGTCAGCGGCTTGGCCTCGACCCATTTGGAGAAATATTCGACGGCGACGACCGCAAAGCGCAGATTGCCTCTTGCCCTAGGGAACGGCCCAATGAGGTCCATGCCCCAGCGAGCCAGAGGCCACACAGGTGGGATGAGCTGCAAGCTAACCGGAGGCCTGTGACTCCGACGCCCCATCCATTGGCACCCTTGGCAGGTACGCACCAGGTCTTCAGCATCGGCGGCGATGGTGGGCCAGTATACGCCTTGCCGGAGGGCCTTCCCGGTGAGGGCCCGCGGTGCTAAATGGTTGCTGCACAGCCCCTCGTGGATTTCTCGGAGCATGGCTACACCGTCCGAGTGAGAGATGCATCAAAGCAGCGGGGAACATACCCCTAACTTGTAGAGGATGCGATCAATGACTTGGAAAGACCGGGCACGGAGTTGGAGACGTGCTTGATCCGGGCCGGGCCAGCCATCTGTGTTGCCGCCGAGTGTTCGGAAGATGGGTTCCCGCCAATCGTTGCTGACCGTGCAGAGAACTGGGGCGGGCTGAAGCGACGTCAGGGGTTCGACTTGCCCGGAGGTTGATGCTTCGTCGCGGAGGAGCGCCGAAGGTCGGGTAATTTCTTCGAAGAAGGTGCCTAGCGGCATGGCTTGACCGCCGGCTCCGGCTTTAGCAAGGGCGTCGGCTTGGCAGTTTTCACTTCTCGGGATGCTGTCAACGGATATGCCCTTAAAGGATGCTTCAAGTCTCCGGATGGCTTCGAGGTAGGAGGCGAGGTCTGGGTGCCGAGCTTGGAAACTTTGTCGATATGCCCAGCCACGACTTGCGGAGGCCCTGGAGGACTCCTTCGTACTCAGCGATATTGTTGGTAGCCTTGAAGTTCAGCCGAGCGGAGTACGAGGCCTGCTGGCCGGAGGGGGAGATAATAACTGCTCTGGCCCCAGCCCCCGAAGCCTGGTAGGCACCGTCCGAATAGACGGTCCAAACTCCTTCGCCTGCTTCGGTGCCAGCGTGATCAGACGCGGATGTCCACTCGGCAACGAAGTCGGCGAGGAGCTAAGACTTGATGGCAGTTCGGGCAACAAAGGAGATCCCGAAAGGAGCCAATTCTACCGCCCACTTCCCGATGCGGCCGGTGGCATCCTTGTTTCGAAACATGTCGCCGAGTGGGTAAGCAGTTGGGATAATGACATCGTGAGCCAGGAAGTAGTGCTGAAGCTTTCGGGATGCCATGAGAAGAGTGTACGCCACCTTCTCGAGCTCAGAGTACCGTACCCTGGCCCCAGAGAGGGCTTCGGATACGAAGTAGACGGGGCGCTGCACCAACTTCCCGTCGAGCTCTTCTTCTTGGACCAAGGCGGCGCTTGCCGCGCAGCCGGAGGCGGCGAGGTAGACCGGTAGGGGGGCTGCCGGCTCGGTGTGTGGCGAGGGCTACGAGGCCAGAAAGGTACTCCTTTATTTGATCGAAGCTGCTTTGACACTCGGAGGTCCATTCGAAGGTTTTAGAACCCCGGAGTGCTTTGAAGTTGGGCAAACTTTTTTCGGCTGACTTTGCCAGAAATCGGCCAAGGGCGGCTAAGCGCCCGGCTAGCTTCTGTGCTTTCTTCAGATTTTGAGGGGGGACATGTTCTGCAATGCATTGACTTGCGTTGGGCTGGCTTCAATGCCTCGACTGGAGACCAGATACCCGAGCAGCTTCCCGGCGCGCGCTCCGAAGACACTTCTCCGGATTGAGGTGGATCCCACAACGCCGAAGGCTATCAAAGGTCTCAGCTATATCCGCACTGTGGTGATCCTTGATGGTACTCTTGATAACAATATCGTCCATGTATGCTTCGACATTGCGGCCCATCTAATGGCCCAAAGCCTTGGATATCAGCCTCGAAAAGGTGGCCCCGGCGTTGCGGAGGCTGAAGGGCATTTAGATATAGCAAAATACTCCCGAAGGGGTGACGAAGCTTGTCTTGACTTGATCCTCAGGCTTTAACCAGATCTGGTGATATCCTGAATAAGTGTCGAGGAAGCTGAGGAGCTCCGCTCCTGGCGGTGGAATCAACTAGTTGATCAATGCGAGGCATGGTGTAGGGGTCACGGGGGCAAGATTTATTCAGAGAAGTAAAGTCGATACGCATACGCCACTTTCCAAACGTTTTCTTCTGGACAAACACCGGGTTAGACAACCACTCAGTGTGACTCACTTCTCGAATGACCCCCGCCCGGAGCAGCTTCTCAGTCTCGGCCTTGGCAAGCTCGGCCCGCTCGATGAAGAGTTTCCAGAGCCCCTGGTGCACCGGTCGAGCTTTCGGGTCAACCGCCAGCGAATGCTCAATGATCGAGCGGTCGACGCCCGGGATATCGTCGTCGGACCATGCGAAGATGCCGAGGTTGTTGCGGATGACTTCCTCGAGCTGTTTTGACACTTTCGGCTCTAGGCCCCCTCCGAGCTGGATCGGGCGCTCCTTCCCGTCTTGGATCAAAACCTTCGTGATGATCTCCCCCTCCGGGAGAGGCTTGACCGGACGCCCCTTCGGCCCGGAGTCTCCGGTGCCGGGAGGGTTGGCTCTGTCCATGCCCTCATGGACGCTATGAATTTGGCGCGGCTCCAGCGGTGCTGAGTGGCCGTACTCGACCCGACGGGCCGCGGCTTGATCGCCTAGGACCGACAGCACCCGTCCTGGGGTCGGCATCTTGAGGCATAAGTAGTTGTGGTGGGCGATGGCCCCGAAGCGATTCAGCATCCCTCTCCCAAAGATGGCGTGTTAGGCGTACGGAGCATTGACCACGTTGAAGAGGATCTCCTCGCAACGCTGGAGGGGGGAGTCTCCGAAGGTCACCTTTAGAGTGACTTGGCCCAGGGCATCGAGCGGGGGTCCTGCGAAGCCCTTGAGTTGACGGGCAGCCGGCAGCAAGTGCTTCCGGGAGAGACACAGCTGATCGAAGGCCTGCACAAAAATGATGTCAGCAGAGCTTCCCCCATCGACCAAGATGCGATGCACCTTGACTCCGGCGATATCAGCGGAGATGACGAGGGGGTCGGCATGCGGGAATTTGACTCCGGCGGCATCTTCGGCGGTGAAGGAGATGGGAACGTGGGACCATTCGGGGAGCGTGGAGGAGCCGGACGTGCCGATATGCCCGACCTCCCGAACGTAGTCTCGCCTCTGGCGCTTTGATAGGGCTCCCAGGGCCCCTCCTCCGGAGATGGGAAGGACCACCCGTTTTCCCCGATCCGGCGCATCTTCGAGCTTGGGAACCTGGGCCCAGCCGAACTCCGGGGCTAGGCATAGGACCTCCGGCTCCTCGCGACGTCCGACCACCTGGACCGCTTTTGGGCGAGGTACAGGGTTCCCCTTATCGGTGGCACCGCGACCGGCATTCCGCTCGAGGTAGTCATTTCCGGAGGGCGAGGATGGTTCAGCAGGAATCAGTGTCGTGGCTCCAGTTTTCGCCGTGGACGCTGTAGTAAAAGGCGCCCCCTCCGGAGGGTGCCTGCGACGGAGCCTTGGCCTCGGTGAAGCGGCCCCCACCGGACGTGTGCTGGTGCTTGGTGGGGACTCGAGGGGTAATGCTGAGGACCTCCCCCCAAAGATGCTTTCGGCCCCGCCGGGAGTCCCGGTGGACGGAGTCCTGCCGGCAGGAATCTTGGCGGCAGAAGTCAGGGGCGGGGCGGGTTCCCCGGTCGAGGTCCGGCGAGACTTCATACGCCTTGGCGCTTGCGGCCCGGACAGGGACTATCATCGCTTGTCGGCGTATCTGGCCTTCTTCAGACCGGGCGTACTCTTCGAAGTACGTCATGAGCTGAGCTACGGAGGAGATGGGCTTCAGATGGAGCTTGTCGAGGAGGCCCGGGTGGGTGACGCCTTCCCGGGCAGCGTCGATGATGGAGGAAGCCGAGAGCCCCTTGATTTGGGCCTTAGTGTGCGCGAAACGCTGGGAGTACTGCAGAAAGTTTCTCTGGGTTGCTGCTTTACTTGGAAAAGGCTCCCGGTGGACATAAGGGCCACGAAGGTTCCCTGAAAGTTGTTGAAGAATTTCTTCCTCAGCTGATCCCACGAACGGATGGTCTCAGGCCGGAGCGACCAGAACCACCGGAGAGCGATCCCCTCGAGCGCTAGAGGGAAGCATTTAGCCATGGTGTCTCGGCTCCCCCCGGACGCTTCTATCGCCAGGGCATACGAGCGGGATAACTCTCCGGGATCAGAATCCCCGGAGTACTTGGGAAGCTTGGCAGCGCGAAACTTTGAGCCGAAGCGCACCCTCTAGAGGTCTGGGTGCAGGGGGGACTCCTCGTCGTATGACGCATTTTCGTCCTCCGCTTGATCTTCATCGTCGCTCAAGGCTATGGCCGCAACCCTCGTAGCGCGAGAGGGCTCAGGAGGGCGGAGCGACGCCTCCTGGCGCCACTGAGCCAGCTCCGCCTTCAGTCGGGCATTCTCAGCGGCCAGAGCATCGGCCTGACTCCCGCTTCCTCCTGAGGCGGTCTCAGGGTCTTGCGAACGGACGTAGTCGGTTCGGAGGGCCACCACCGAGGGCCCGCTCGGAGGATGCACCTCCGGCAGCCCCTCTCGGAGCCCCGCGAGATTGACGGAAGCTGGCTCAGGCACGCCCACTGGGCCCCGAACCTCGGGCGTCCCTTCCGGGGCCTGGGTCGGCTCCATGGTAGGTGCCCCGATGGGCACAACGACTGGCTGGTCGGGAATAACGACTGGGGTGGGCTCGACCCTAGCGGTGCGGGCTGACCGACGCAGAGGAACCGTGCTCGCGCCCTTCTTACTCGACATGCTTTGGTGACTGGGTGTAGAGGACGCTAGCTTCTCGAACTAGGATCCTCACGGACGGTGCCAATTGTTGGGACGACGGATCGAACCAGCAGGTTTTGAGAGTAGTGGAATGCAGTGTGCTCTGTATTCTTGGATCATGTGTCCATTACAACTGTAGTCGGGGGGTATTTATAGGGTGACCCTCCCTGAGGGGCCAGGCACCTCTGAACCGCCAACCGCTAGTCGGCCCGACGCTGACCGGTAGTACAGACATGGCCTGACATTGGCCAGTAGTACAGACAAAATGGACTCAGCGTAGTACAGACAGGAAGATTCGATCCTAACAGCGTATCGGCCGTGTCGGGCGCTGCAAAGGCCGCCTGACATGGCGCAGACGATCTCGATCTTGTCCCCGCGCGGCCTTGACTGGGTCCTTCCCACATATGGCTCCCCCCGGAGCCTCTGGTCCGCCCGAAGGTTGGCCTCCGGCGTCTGGCCGGTGGCTCCCTCCGAAGACCCCTCCGGAAGCCTCCGGCTCCCTCGCTCGGAGGTCCAGACACCTCCGGCTTAGGGCTTCGGGTCCTCCGGTGATGGTCTTCCTTCGGAGCCATACGAACCTCCTCGTTTCTTTGCTCTCATCGGGATTATCTCGCCCAACAGCCGGAGTCGGGACTCCCAGAATCTTCTCCGAAGCTCGTACAATCTGCTCCGAAGTTATAAGAGCTGAAGAGGCTGAAAAATGAGTTAACATTGGTTATTTCTTCGAATAAATATACATGATATATGTTGTTTTCGAAGTTACCTGCAAGGCTCGAGTTCAAAGAAAGTTTGCGGAGGCCCCCCTCTGAATCTTCCTCGAAGGTGATTGACTAGTTGGCCATCAGAGGAGGGATTTGAAGTCCGAGGAATTCTTCCGCTAAGTCCCGCATGCTCAGGCGGTGACTAATTCTTTGAAGCAGGTTGAGGCGAGCTTCGAGGTGGCCTGGATCCGGATGCACGAGAGCTTCCCTTCGGAAGTTGATATCTTGCAAAGGTCCAGCTAAACGGCTGCTCGCCCCCAACTTCGGCATAAAACCACTTTAGGATCCAGTCTGTGTACCGTCTGGCATTGATGGCCTTGGTTGGAAACCAAATGGCATATTCGTCTCGAAGTCGGAAGTTAATACTTCCGAAGGCCACCACCATCTTTTCACCTTCGGGGCCTACGAAGGTTTTAGGTTGGCACGAAGCTTTGGGCAGTGCTGCGAAGATCTCAGCTCTTCCTTCGCAACCTTCGGCTCGCAACACCCATTCGAAGACGGCAAGGCGTGCTGCTGCATTCGGAGAGAGCTGGGGGAGAGTAACGTGGAATAAATCCAATACCTCGGCCAGGAAGTCAACAGCCGGAAGCCCTAATCCAGCTTCGAAGAAGGCTTCAAAGACAACCACTTCTCCGGGCCTTGGCGATGGAATAACTTTTTTCCCAGGTTTGCGAATCATGATCCCAGAACTGATTTTGCCTTCTACTGCAGCCACGAGTGATTCCCTCTCGCAGATTGAGGGCCCCAACTGATAGGATTGATCCGTGTACTTCGTCGACGTCCGGGAAGAGGTCATGAGGGCCAACATTTTGGGGATTTCTCCCCGCCGCCGCCATTGTAGGTACTGTTGTAGCTGGAGTCGTTGTCACCGATGTCGCCGCCGCTGCAGCCGCAGCCTGCTGTTGGGCCAAGGCTGAAGCCGCCCCAGGAACTCTGAAACTCGTCTTTGCCATGGAATCGCGTGGATTGCTTGAGAGGAAGGAATGGAGGCTAGGGTTGTCTGATGTTTTGTTTGCACGAAAGCGGTGGAAAGGTACTCGAGAAGGGTCTGAGCTCTCTATTTATAGCCCAGACCACGATTTTTTACCGTTTGCATCTACCGTTTCGCATTCTTAGTCGTTATACTGTTGCGGAGTTAACGCATCGCACAACTTCCGTTAAAAGAAAGAAAACCAACGACTATTTCTTCTAAGCCTGAAAAAGCTTTCGGGCTTCTCAAGTTACTTCTAAGATAGTTCGAATGTAACTTTCTTAGCAGTTGATTCGAAGTTTTGCATCTCCACGTATTTCGGAGGTGAATTAAATCTGTTAACCCCTACACATGATTATTTTTCTTGCGTATACTGCTCTCCTAACATTACAAATTTAGCGGAGAAGCATATTCGAGGGGCTACTGTTGGGGGAAAATATTCCATCTTCGGGGCTTTTGCAGTAACAGGACCAAGACAGGCGATTGAATCAAAGGTTCCCAGTAACCATCTCCGGGATACTTTAGATCAAGTTCGAAGTATGAAGACAGACTCTAGTTCGGAGTATATCTTCGAACTTGGACTCTTCCGAGAGCTTCCTTGCCAGCTAAGATGGAAGACTTATCTTCTTTCTCATTAGATTAGTCTTTTACCATTTTGGCCCTATTAAGGGTACCGAATAGTTTCTACTATGTCGGTTGTAATAGAGGGGTAAAAAGGTCTTTTCCTTAATGTTTGGGCCTATATATACCCCCCGTTTTACCCTGTAATAAGGACCGAATACAAGATATTCAATACACATCTTTGAACTATTTTAAGCTATTATCCTATTCGGAGGCTTGAAACAGTTTACTTCACAAACACTTCATTTGTTAGTTTCTAACCTTCAGAAACCTGTTAGCGTAATCTTTTATGCCAACACATGTATTCTTGTACTGTATGTTGCGGTGCGTCGGCTTGATGCCCTGTTACGTCTATGGTGAAGCAACTGTTAGCCTCCTCAAGGAGTAATGACTCTTTTTCTGAGTCTAACGGCTCTAAAGTATAACGGCTGAAAAAGCTAACGGCTATGTTGGCTCCGCTAATTATCCATCTCTGAAGCCACTCAGGTAAATATCTCCGCACGAGTTGATTCGAAGACCCTCAATTTCCGAATATTTCTAAGAATGGTAAAGTATTTTAAGTTCCTATTCAAATTTTAAGTATGAAATTATTTCTTGCATATACCATTAAGGCAAGAACTTTGATCTCCGAATACCATTAAGGCAATAAAGCTCCGTCGGTTCGTAGCCTTAAACAGCGGTGACCTCCGCCAAGGCTTCGGCGCAATGAAGTCTCCCGAAGCCTCTTCACCCGAAGGGGAGTTTCTTCTCACTAGTTAGACTAGCCTTTTACTCTTTTACCCCTATGAAGAATACTAAACAGTATCTTCTTAGTCGGTTGTAATTAGAGGGTAAAAAGTATTTTCACCATGTATTTACTCTAGAAATACCCCTCTTCACTCTGTGAAGGGTATCGAATACTGAGATATTCAATACACACTTCGAACTATCTCAAGCTATTATCCATCTCGGAGGCTTGGAATAGTTTACTTAAACAAACACTTCATTTGTTAGATACTTCGTTTCCTAAACCTGTTTGCGTAATCTTTTACGCCAATAGGAGGCACAAGGCATTGTTGCTTCTTTGATTTTATATCATCTTTGCGTAACAAAATTGCAGATTCAAAAGCTTCATCATCAAATATTTCACATTGTTCTTGCTTTCTACCATTACACAACCACTCACGTAAAATCTGACTCTTAACATTGCAAGCAAGCAAAAACAAGTGGTCTAAATGATTATATGTGGTATTAGCTAGCAAATCTTGTATTTCTAAATTAAGTCCTTTCAAGAATCTAGTCATTGTTTTTTCATGGTATTCTTCTAAACCACTGTACAGCATGCAGATTTTAAATTCATGGTAGTACTCTTGAGTAGTTCTATTAGCTTGTTTCAAGTTTTCTAATTTCTCACGAAGAGCACGCTTGTAATAAGAAAACACAAATCTCCTTCTCATCGTTATTTTGCATTCATGCCAAGTTTCAGGTTTGTTGTTTGTATAAGTCCACCAAAAAGATGTAGAACCATTAAATGTTTTGCTAGTAGCCCTAATCATTTGAGCATTAGAAAATTCATATTTATCGAATTCTTTATCTACTGCTAGCTCCCAATTGGCATATGCTTCAGAATCGAACTTACCATCAAACAAAGGTAGATATGATTCTACCTTTGCTAGATAATTTTAATATATCACATCCTTCATGTTGAGCACTCTCCATATTGTGGCAAATCTGACCAAGAAGTTGTAGCTGAGCATGATTGTCTTTTATCTCCTTGCGCAATCTTATCATGATTAGTAGTGAACAAGAAACAAACACAATAATATGCATATTCCTATCAACTACTAGGTTATGGAGGCTAAAATTTCACACACACTCAAGCTTTTTACCATGTTCTTATAAGTTCTTACCAAGCAAGACAGGAGGAGGTGACGGCTACCAAAAACACAAACAACTTTTAGAGAAAGGTGTGTTAATTCTTTGTTGCTAGCCCTGTAGCGTAATAGCCGAGTATATGGAGCTATAGGTGGGCAAATATATTGACAAAGGAAATAATAGAACCACATTAGTCAATGTAAGTTGAATAATCATTCAAGGTCGGTACTGTGCTAGTCCTAGGCTAGATCATACTAGAGACGCGAGCCTAGGCACAAACGATACAACCAAACCGACAAAGGTAGTATCCAAAAAACTAGCCACTTGACAAAACGATGCAACCAAAAAACTCAACAAACCCTAACTAACGAGTACTAGTAAAAGGCTCAAAGTGTTTTGGAATACAAGACTGATCTAATCTACTATATATGTTTTTGGCTTTTTTTGGTCTGTAGAAAAAAATTACGGTAAAAACATGGAGTCTCTCACCGATCAACCTTGCTCTTGATACACTTGATGAGAGAATGGGTGTCTCGATCTTTTGATGAGAGGATAAGATAAGTTCAATTAGAAGGACAAGACGTTGACGATCCGACTACAACCATACGAGACGTTTGTGTTGCGCGTTAGCGATCGATACGCCAACTCCGTAGATTGTCATGTCCTTGCGGCATCACGATCAACCCAACCACGATGGTATTTGCTCCTATAATCAATCAAAGAACTAGCAAGAACAAGATAAAGAAACAACTCAAATTGATAAGAAGGTTGAGTTCTGTAATGTGTATCCGACAAACTAGAGGATCACGGGATTACACGGAAAAGTAGTGAGGCTAAACTTTGATCTAAACAAAACTCAAACTAAAAGTGGCGGCCATGGAGGTATTTATAAGGCTAGGGATGTGTGGAGGTCATCCAAAGGGAGCCCTATATGAATACAACTCGGTTATAATGCTCATGGGCTTAAATGGTTCAGACAGGAAAAGGAACCCGCATTGTTTTGATGATTGCGATCTCCTCGTATGGAATTTGGAGGTGCGGCTTGATCGGTCAGAAAGATGACTTCTCAATCTTTTCAAAATCCAAGATCATTTAAATTAGAGCTTTCATGTAAAAGTTATGTACATTTTAATCTGGTGTTGTTCCTGTAGTCCGAGTCCAATTGCAAGATGTGTAAAACATTATCTCCACCTTCTCTTAGCATAAAAGTAATGTCCCAAACTGGTATATTATCTTTGGAAAGCCTTGACTTGGTCCCCAATCAACTTCCATGATACTTCATTCCCTTCATGTGCTCTCAATATGTCGCTTGATCCATGTAAGTATTTCTGTAATTAAATAGCAACACATTTCATGGTGTAGCATACATGGTTCAAATAAATAAATTATAAATCTAATATAGAATACATGCACCTTGGGTTGTTTATTATAATGCATAAGCATGGTCATATCCCAGCCGGTGATGTGCTCATCACATGCAATGTACAAAAAACTATAAGTAAACCTGGTGAAGCCCACCATGAACTAGATAATTGATCTTTATTATGCAACTATCATGAACATAGGTTGGTACTTGTAGATCATTTGGAACGGGCGACGGAGCGGCGAGGAGCACGATAAAGGTGACAGTGGTGGCAAGAGTATAGGGTTAGGGTTGCGCGAAATGAAAACATGACGACTCACTTCGTGCTTTGCCTATTTATTAGTGGGAGTCATCGGTGACGGATGATAAACTTCTTTAGTGATAGTTGGAAATATAACCCATCACTAATGGGTGTGCCCTTCTTTAGTGATGGGTCATACCACGAACCGTCACTAATAAGGCAGCGTTATTGATGTGTGTGAAATAACACGTCACTAAAAGTGTATTACGGACGCATGACTTTTGTCCGTCCTTAAAGCTGCGTCACTAAAAATCATTTTTGTGATAGTGCATAAAGGAAGAAGCACTACAAGAATTCTCGTGGTTCATGATTGTTGGCGTAAAAGATTACGCTAACAGGTTTCTGTAGAAAAGAAACTAACAAACGAAGTGTTTGCGAAGCAAACTGTTCTAAGCCTCCGAAAGGATAATAGCTTAGAATAGTTCGAAAGTGTGTATTGATTCACTTGTAATTGGTCCTCCTTACAGGGTAAAATGGGGGGTATTTATAGGCTTAAACATTAAGGAAAAGACCTATTTACCCCTCTATTACAACCGACATTAAGGAAACTATTCGGTTTCCTTAATAGGGCTAAAATGGTAAAAGACTAATCTAATAGGACAGAAGATAAGTCTTCCATCTTAGCTGGCAGAAAAGATCTTGAAGGACTTTGGTTCGAAGACATACTTCAAACCAATGCCTGCCTTCGGGCTTCGAACCAGGTTCCATGCACCTTCGAAGATGGCCTTCGGACAATCTTCGAACTGGTTGGCTGTCTTCATACTGCTTTGGCAATAACCCTGAAGATGAGATATTTTCCCCCAACAGTAGCCCCTCGAATACGCTTCTCCGTTCGACCTGTAACGTTAGGAGAGCAGTATACGGAAAGAAAAGATAACCAATCATAGGGGTTATTGATTTTTGTTTTATCTCCGAAATACATGAAGATACGAACTTCGAATCAGTCATAAGATAATTACTTTTCGAACTATCTTAGAACCGACTCAGGAAGTTCGAAAGTCTTTTTAGACTTAGAAAATATAACCGTTAGTTTCTGTTTCTAACGGAGTTATACGAGGCGTTATTTTCGGAGGAAAATAACAGGCGGGAATGCGAAAGGGCAGAGCCCAAACGGTAACAAACGGAAAGTTTAGACTATAAATAAAGGACTCCAGAACTTACTCGATTACCTTTTCACCGCTTGTTCTCAGTCAAAAGCCTTTTGAACCCTTTGAGTTCTTAAGCCCTAGCTTTCGAGTTCTTGAGTCCTAGTCCCCACTCTCTCAGATCAATCCAGTCATTGCGATGGCGAAGACCAAGGGCTCTGCACCTCCTTCGACCTTGGCTCGTCAACAAGCGGCTGCGGCAGCGGCAGCGGCAACAGTGGCGGCGACGCCTTCGATGCAGGCGACAACTTCCATGGCGGCAAAGGGAAAAAAATCCCCAAATCAGCGATGATCAAGGTCTGTGCCCTCCATCGACCAAATATCTGGACCAATCCTTTGAATTAGGACCTTCAACCTGCAAAAGAGAGTCCCTGGCAATGGCAGCAGGAGGAAATATAGGTGCGGGAGTTATGATTCGAAAACCAGGGAAAGAAGCAATCCCATCACCAAGACCCGGAGAAGTCGTAGTGTTCGAAGCTTTTTTCGAAGCAGGCTTGGGCCTCCCTGCTGTAGATTTCTTGGCTGAAGTCCTTGACTTGTTTCATGTAACCCTCCCCCAGCTGTCTCCGAATGCTGTAGCTAGATTAGCTATCTTCGAGTGGGCTCTGAGAGCCGAAGGTTGTGAGGGGAGGGCTGAAATCTTCGCAGCATTGCATAGAGCAACTTGTCAGCCGAAGACCTTCGTAGGCTCCGGAGGTGAGAAAGTGCTAGTTTCCTTCGGAAGCATCAATTTTAGGCTTCGTGATGAATATGCCCTGCAATTCCCTGCCAAGGCCATCAATGCTAGATGGTACACCGACTGGGTTCTGAGGTGGTTTTATGCTGAAGTTGGAGTGGGTAGTCCTCTGGCTGGTCCCCTCAAGGAAATCCAGTTCCGGAAGGAAGCCTTAGTACAACCCGACGAAGGCCAACTCGAAGCTCGCCTCAACTTGCTTCAGAAAATCAGCAAAAGGCTGAGCATGCGGGACTTAGCCGAAGAGTTTATCGGACTTCAAATTCCTCCGTTGATGGCCAACTGGCCTATCGCCTTCGAAGATGACTCGGAAGGCGGTCTTCGCAAGATAAACTATACTTCGAGCCCTGCAGGTAACTTCGAAACCAACATGCATAATACATATTTACTTCGAAGAAAGATTAACTTGAATTATTTTTTAGCTTCTTCAGCCCCTATTACTTCAGAGCAAATTGTAAGGGCTTCGGAGAAGATTTTGGGTGCTCCAACTCCGTCAGAAAAAGAATGGCGAATCAAATTAGTCGGAAGTTGGGAGCGTTTTAACAGAGTATGGGGAATGCTGGAGTTAACTCCACCCCCTCTGACGGACTGGGTGCCTCAGGAGAAAGGCCCCAAGAAAAGAGTAGCCGAAGCCGGAGCTTCAGGTTCAGCAAAGACTCCGGTGAAGAAAGTGGCTCGGAAGCCAAAAAATCTCGCACCTTCGGATCCTGCTCCTTCAAGCTCAAGAACCTCACTTTCCGGTTCTAAAGAGGATGAAGGTACTTTATTAGTAAAATTAATTGATGAAGATGCAACTCAACGAAGTATTCACATTGAAGATACTGCAGGTATTCCGGAGCCTCAAGCCAACATCGAAGAAGTAAGAGCTCCGGATACCCAGGGAGAACAATTCGAAGCCCCTATGGGTGTAGATGAGGCCGAAGTGCCTGCGAACATACCGGAGTCTGGAGATAATGCTGATCAACCAATGACTTCGGTAGTTCAAGAAGATACCACTCAGGCTGAAGTTCCTGTGGATGAAAGTGGAGTCGAAGTCACTATGGCTTCGATTCTCGAAGAAGTAACAAGGACTCTTCAGGACGATGCTCCTGTAGTCCAAGATTTAACGGCTGATTCGGATGAGGACTACACTTTTGATCCTCCGATCAGTCCGGTACTCAATATTCCAGAGAATGTCGAAGGTAAATTTTGCTTAATTCTTATCAAATTTTGCAAAATTATACAATGTGTAATATTTTTGTTTTTTCAGAGCCTCCTGTTGTCGAAGTATCTCTTGAAGATACAATTCAAAGACCTTCGACAACTTCAGGGCCACAACCGGGAATTGCTCTACCGGGGCCTGGAAGAGGAAAAAGACACATCGAGCCTCTCCTTGCTCAAGGATCGACTTCATCTGAGTCAACAGATGAAAGTGAATCGACTGAGGGGAGGCCATCTTCAGAAGTTCCAAGGGCCTCGGAAGAGCCCTCCGGATCTTCGCTAAGCAGAGCTGATCAGAAGGCTTTAGCACTGCTTCCTCTCATAACTCCATTTTTGGAGGAGAAAACCGGACTTGGGACTTTGGTTAAACCTTTGGGTGAAGCCAGTCGCAAAGTCGGGGAAACAGAGCTAGTAGCCCTTTTAAGCAGAGCAAAGGGTTCGGAGCTTAATGTTGCTGTGGAAAGAGCAGCTTATCAGGTATAAAGCATCTTCGAACCAAATAATGAATTATATATGAATAATTTCTTATTCCAGTTTTTCTTTTTTCTTAGCAAGCAGTCTTAGCCCGCGCTGCAGCTTTATCGAGCGAAAACGAAATTGCTCAACTTCGGGAAGAGAACGAGACTCTTCAAAGAAATTTTAACTTCTCCGAAGGTCGAGTAGCTCAGATGGACAATGTAATTTTAGCAGAGCGAAGGGCTAGGCAAAGCTTGGAGGCTGCAAAGAAAGAGCTCGAAGCAGAAAGAATTGTGCTTCGAGCGGAGATTGAAAGATTGCGGACGGAGGATGCTGCGAAGGACTCCGCACTTGTAAGGCTACAAGAAGAGGCTGGCCAACTCCGAACTCAAAAGAATGCTTTGACTACGGAGAACGCTAGAATCTCCGGAGTTTTAGCTGAAACAACTTCGGCCAAGGATATGCTTATTGAAGAAAAGGTTAAGTCCGAGAAGGTGGCTTCGGAGGTCATCGAACAAATGTTAGGTGTCTTGGAGTACTTCGGTACTACTGGATCACTACCTTCAGATGACAATGTAACTCTGCTGCGCCGGCTAAAGAGGATCCAAGGAGCAGCGAAGCAAATGAAGACGGCAGGCATACGTTATGGAGAACTCTCCGGACAAGTGTCTGCCCTTGGAATACTTCGCTACTACGAGGATTTAGGGCGAACAATCACTCCGAGCGCAGAGAACTCTATCATCTTCGACGACGACCGACTTCTAAAACCTTCCGAAGGTGTAGCTGCTGCTTGGCGAGCCTTCCAAACTTCGTGGAGAGCCGAAGGTCGATCTGCGATCAAGGCTTGGATTGATGAAGGCCAACGCCAGAAGCAAGTTCGGAGCCAAGCTTCGAGCAGTCAGCCTCCTCCGAACCCGCAGGTTTAGGATTATTTAGGATTTTTTGATTATGTAAAGCTGATGCTTGTAAATATTTATCAATGAAAATCTTGTTTGTCATATTTTTAGGCTTTGCCTCTTATGGAAGATATCGAAGTGTTAGAACTTGACAGCGAACTTCGCTCACTGTGGAACACCTTCGAACTTCTAAAGAGTTATAAACGTCCTCGATTCCTTATCCCTCGAGATGACTCCGGCGTTATTGCACCCGAAGTAATCAAAGACGTATTGTCTTATATTAAAGAGGAAGATAAAGAGAGCGACGCAAACACCTCGTCTTCTGAAGACACTAATTGGTCCGAAGACGAAGGTGAAGCCCAAAATAAAAGATCTGAAGATCTTAGAAGCTGGGAGAGAAGCCCCGAGCGGCTTCGAACTTGGGCCGAACTTCAACAAGAACAGAAGGATTTTAGAGCTTCGAAGGGGAGAAAGAGAGTTAAACGTAAAGTTCTTAGAACTTCCGATGTTGGAACTAGTCGTTCCACCCCTAGCTCTCGGGACCGAAGAGGTCTCCGATTCCTTCTTGGTATAGATACCAATTTTTCATAATGTAATCTGTAAATACATTTATTTTGATAATGAATGCCGATTTAAAATTGTCTCCATATTACTAGCCCCTCTTTGGGTATGAGCAACTTCGAACTGTATTCAAAGATGGTTATGCGCAAAGAAAAACTTCGGAGTACAATTTTTCCTTGGGGGTTCGGAGCCCCTCTGTCATTTTTAAAGATCTTTTGAAACCTTATGAAATATCTTCGACTATTTGTAGTCAAAAGAATGGTAACTTGGTACCCTTGTTTGCTTTACGAAAGAAATCAATTAAGATAACTTCGAGGACACTTTAGTGTCTTAAGAAATTTGCCACTTTGGACGCATATGAACAGACATTCGAAGCTCATGGCTTAAATGCTGTTTTGCTTTAGCCACCTTCGGCTGTTATTTGCAGAAATCTACCAGCCGGAGCTTGGATTTCGCAGAAATTGTAGCCACCTTCGGCTATTTTTGCAGAAGTCTACCAGCCGGAGCTTGGACTTCGCAGAATTTGGCCACTTGGGCTCTTTTTTGCAGAAGTCTACCAGCCGGAGCTTGGACTTCGCAGAATTTGGCCACTTGGGCTCTTTTTTGCAGAAGTCTACCAGCCGGAGCTTGGACTTCGCAGAATTTGGCCACCTTCGGCTCTTTTTACGGAAGTCTGACAAGCTGCAGCTTGGACTCCGCAGATTTTGGCCACCTTCGGCTCTTTTTACGGAAGTCTACCAGCCGAAGCTTGGACTCCGTAGAATGTGGTATTGGCTCTTTTACGGATGCCTACAAGGTATCAGCTTGGGCTCCGGATGGATTTCAGCCACCACACCGGAGGCTTCGACTTTAAGGGTTCGAAGTCCGGAAATACAGCCCTGCTTAATACACTTCCCTCTCGAACGACTTCCGTCCCAGCGCGTCCGCTCGGGAGACTAGGAGCGTCAAGGGGAAGGCAAGCTACAGGGTGTATGCTTTATTAATTTAGAGGTGATTACAAGCGAATTACAAGGAGCCCTTATGCGAAGTATCGCTTTAGGTGCTCCGCATGCCAAGTATGTGCTAACTCTTCACCTTCTAAATTAGCTAATTTAAATGAACCAGGGCGCCCCGAGCGGACGATTAGATATGGACCTTCCCATTTATTGCCTAACTTCCCTGGTGCTATAATGCTTCGTAGAACAAGATGACCCGGTCTTAACTCGCTGAGCTTAACCTTCGGGTCATACCAAGTCTTCGTCTGCTGATGATACTTTGATAAATTGGCTACAGCTCGAAGCCTTGTTTCTTCTGACAAATCTAACGAAGCTTGTCTTTCTTCTTCGATGTCTGGTTCGGTGCTGCGAAGTGATCCTCCTTTGAGCTCCGTTGGAGTCATAGCTTCATCTCCGAATAGTAGTCTGAACGGAGTAAAACCTGTGGACCTTGTTTGCGTAGTCCGAATGGACCACAGAATCTTCGGAAGTTCTTCGGTCCACAGTCCCTTTGATAATCCTACTATTCTTCGATTTAGCCCTGATAAGATATTTCCATTGGCTCGCTCAACTGCTCCATTTGACTGAGGATGTCTCACTGCAGCAAAACATAGTTGAATGCCTAGGTCTTCGCAAAACTTTCTGAAGGGTTCTGCATCGAACTGTGTTCCATTGTCAACTGTGAGATATCTAGGCACTCCGAACCGGCAAATAATGTTTTTCCAGAAGAATTTCTGTACATTATTCGAAGTGATAGCTGTTAAGGGCTCTGCTTCGACCCACTTAGAAAAATATTCGATAGCTACCACTGCGAACTTTAAATTTCCCTTTGCTAACGGAAAGGGACCAATTAGATCCATACCCCATCTGGCCATAGGCCATACCGGAGCAATGACTTGAAGAGCTGTTGGTGGGCGATGACTCCGTCGACCCATCCACTGGCATCCTTGACAAGTGCGGACCAAGCTCTCCGCATCAGCTGTTATTGTGGGCCAATAAAGCCCCTGGCGAAGTGTTTTTCCTGCCAGAGCTCTAGGGGCTAAATGACTTCCACAAAGGCCTTCGTGAATTTCTCGAAGAATTTCTTGGCCTTCGGCTTGAGATATACATCGGAGTAGAGGGGAACATACTCCGGCCTTGTATAATATACCGTTGATTAACTGATAGTTTCTTGCTCTGAGCTTTAATCTTGACAATTGGGGCTCTTCGGGCAAATTCGTTCCTCCTTGCAAGAGTTCTACGATTGAATCTTTCCAATCTGCACTAGGAATGCAGAGAATCTCTGCAGAAGCAACTTGTGGCACCGAAGGTATATTGAGCTCCTCATAGAAAGCTTCGTCAGGCACATCCACAGCTCCGGCAGCAGCCTTCGCTAAAATGTCCGCTTGCACGTTTTCAGCTCTTGGTATACTCCGAATGGAAATACCCTTGAAATGTGCTTCGATCTTGCGAATTTCTTCCAAGTACTTTGCAAGCTGTGGATGTCGGACTTGAAAACTTTTGTCTACGTGCCCTGCTACTATCTGAGAATCTGTTTTTATAATTATTCTTGTAGCCCCTAGAGCACGTGCTTTCCGGAGTCCCAATAATATTCCTTCGTACTCCGCTATATTATTGGTAGACTTAAAGTTGAGTCTTGCGGAGTACATTGCTCTTTGCCCTGACGGTGAAATTAATACTGCCCCAATGCCTGCTCCGGATGCTTGAAAAGCCCCATCGGAGTAAATAGTCCAAACTCCGTCATCTGATTTCTCCGGAGTCAACTTCGTAGGTGGAGTCCACTCTGCTACGAAGTCTGCTAGAACTTGAGATTTGATAGCTGTCCTTGCCAGGAAAGATATGCCGAAGGGTGCTAGCTCTACTGCCCACTTTCCAATCCTTCCGGTGGAATCTTTGCTTCGGAGCATATCTCCTAAAGGATATGAAGTTGGTACAATTACATTATGAGCCAAAAAATAATGCCTTAGCTTCCTCGAAGCCATTATCAGAGCATAAACGAACTTTTCAAGTTCGGAGTATCTTGTCTTTGCTCCTGACAATGCTTCGGATACAAAATAGACAGGATTTTGGACCAACTTCCCATTGATATCAGCTTCTCTGACAAGGACTGCGCTGACAGCTGAGCCTGTAGCTGCAAGATACAGAAGTAGGGTTTCGTCCGCAATAGGCACCGTAAGTGTAGCAAGATTGCTGAGATAATTTTTAATGTCTTCGAAGCTTCTCTGACACTCCGGTGTCCATGCAAAATCTTCGGACCCTTTCAAAGCTTTAAAGATTGGCAAACTCCTCTCCGCAGACCTTGATAAAAACCTGCTAAGTGCGGCCAGACGTCCAGTCAGCTTTTGCACTTGCTTTAAATTCTCGGGAGGAGCCATCTTCTGCAGCGCAGTTATTTGAGTAGGGCTAGCTTCAATTCCCCTGCTTGAAACTAAGTACCCTAACAACTTTCCAGCCTTAGCTCCGAATATACATTTTTCGGGGTTAAGGCGGATCCCACATGCCCGAAGGCTATTGAATGTTTCTGCTAAGTCTAGGCTATGTTGGTGCTTTAGAGCACTCTTTATTACAATATCATCCATATAGGCCTCCACATTGCGACCTAATTGATGACCTAGAGCCTTAGCAACTAATCTTGAAAAAGTAGCCCCGGCATTTCTTAGGCCGAAGGGCATTCTTACATAACAGAAGACTCCCGAAGGAGTTACAAAGCTCGTCTTGATTTCATCTTCGCGCTTCAACCATATTTGATGATATCCAGAATACGCGTCGAGGAAGCTTAGTAACTCCGAACCTGCAGTGGAGTCAACTAGTTGATCAATTCGGGGCATGGGGTAGGGGTCACGTGGGCACGCTTTATTCAAAGATGTGAAATCAATGCACATGCGCCACTTCCCGGAAGACTTCTTCCTGACGAAGACTGGGTTGGCTAGCCATTCTGTATGGGCCACTTCTCTGATAATCCCAGCCTTCAACAGTTTTTCAACTTCGTCCTTAGCTAGAGCAGCTCTCTCTGCGGACATCTTCCGGAGCCCTTGTCGAACAGGCCGGGCCTTCGGGTTTACAAGCAAGCTGTGCTCAATAATATCCCGATCGACTCCGGTGATATCTTCGTCAGACCAGGCGAAGACATCCAAATTTTCTCCTACAACCTTTTCCAAGGAAGTTGCAACTTCGGGAGGTAAATCTTTACCAACTGAAAAGTGTATTCTTTACCATCTTTGACAATGATCTTCGTTGCAATCTCTCCTTCGGGACTTGGTCTTGGAAACGACTTCTTCGAAGCTTCGGAGGAGGCTGAAAAAAATTCTCCATTATCTTGGACACTGTTTACTTGCCTCGGATCAAGAGGAGGACCATGACCATATTCTGCTCTCCGAGCTATGGCTTGATCTCCGAAGACTGTCAGAACTCCTGATTGTGTGGGCATCTTCATGCACAAGTAATTGTGATGCGCCACAGCTCCGAACTGATTCAACATGCCTCGGCCAAAGATAACATTATAAGCATACGGGGCATCCACCACATCAAAGATAACTTCTTCAGTTCGGGCTAGTAAACCTTCTCCGAAGGTTACTTCCAGGCCTATCTGGCCAAGTGCATCTAGCGGGGGTCCTGCGAAGCCTTGCAGAGGACGAGCCGCTGGAAGGAGATGCTTCCGGGAAATGCATAACTGATCGAAGGCTTGTACAAATATGATATCTGCCGAGCTACCTCCGTCAATTAGCACCCTTCGAACTTCTGTCCCCGCAATATCAGCAGTAATAACCAATGGATCTGCATGCGGGAACTTGATACCAGCTGCATCCTCCGCAGAGAAAGATATTGGAACATGAGACCACTCCGGCATTGCAGCTGCAGATGACGAAGTTCCAATGTGGCCTACTTCTCGAACGTACTCTCTTCGCTGTCTCTTGGACATGCTTCCGAGGGTACCTCCTCCGGAGATAGGGAAAACTACTCTCTTCCCTCTATCTTGCCCTTCTTCTTGCTTCGGAGGTGGCATAACATTGGCCACCGGAGGATGCCTTGCAGCATCAAGATTTTCTATCCGCGCCACAGCCGGGACCGGCTCCGAGCGCACTGCTGCTGCTGGACTTCGGTCGGTACTACCTCGACCCGAAGTTCTCTCCAAGTATTCTCCCCGAAGGGTAAGAATAGCCTTGCAGGTGTCAGTTGCATGGCTTCGGTTCTCTCCATGAATACAGCAAAAAAGGGTCTGGCCCTTGCCAGCCGTTTTTCCTGGCGGCCTCCAGCCGCTGGACTTGTTCCCTGCAGACTGTGGAGCTCTTGGTGCAAACTTCTGCGGGGGTGCAATGTTTAAGACCTCAGAACGAGGGTGCTTTTGCCCTCTTCTTCTATCATGTTGCACTTCGAAGACTGGTTCTTGTGGCTGAGCCGAAGTCTTCACCTCTGCTTTAACTTCTGTCAACACTGTCGAAGTAGCAGTAGTCCTCCGAAGCCAACCTTCTTCCGACTTCGAGTACTCCTCGAAGTACGACATCAACTGTGATACTGTGGTGATGCTCTTCCGATGCAATTTATCTAGAAGGCCTTTATGACTGACGCCTTCCCGAGCTGCATCAACCACCGAAGATATGGACAGCCCCCGAATTTGCGACTTCGTGTGAGCGAAGCGCTTGAAGTACTGCCTCAATGTTTCTCCGGGGAGCTGTTTCACTTGGAAAAGGCTTCCTGTCGACATGGGGGGCACGAAGGTGCCCTGAAAGTTACTTATGAACTTCTTCTTCAACTGTGACCATGAAGTGATTGATCCTGGTTTTAAAGACCAGAACCATCTCAACGCCACTCCTTGAAGGGCTAACGGGAAGCACTTCGCCATAGTTTCTCTGTCTCCGCCACTAGCTTCAATTGCTAGGGCATAAGAACGCGCAAACTCACTGGGATCTTCGTCTCCAGCATACTTGCTAAGCTTCGAAGCTTTGAACCTCGGATCGAAGCGAACCTTCTGAAGCTCGGGATGCAACGGAGATTCATTGTCGTAAGAGGCGTTCTCCGGGGCTTCGGGATAGTCAAGATCGTCGTCTTCGTGCACTTCGGGGATAACTGGGGTGGCTTGAGGGCGAAGCCTGTTCGTAGCCTCCTGTCGCCACCATCGCTACCTCGGCTTGAAGATTGGCCATTTGAGTGGCCATATCTCGAAAGCTATCTTCATCTCCTCCGGAAGGACCTTCCGGGTCTTGAGAACTGGTATGATCAGTTCCAATCGGAATAGAGGGTGGCAGAGTGGCTCCGGGCGGTCGGAGTGTAGAAGGGGTTGGTGGAGAGGTTTCATATCCTCGAGGGATAGAAGCCCCTTGCGGAGTTAGAGGTGGAGGGATAGTCGAAGACCCTCCGACTTCGACTGTGTCGAAGGGTATCTCTCCGGAGATTCGAGAGGACCTCCGAGTGGGATTGCGAGGTGCGCTCCGCTTAGGAGGCATGATGCAAAAGGTTGGTAGAGAACGAAGTTTTTTGGACTAGGTTCCCCACGGACGGCGCCAACTGTTGGCGTAAAAGATTACGCTAACAGGTTTCTGTAGAAAAGAAACTAACAAACGAAGTGTTTGCGAAGCAAACTATTCTAAGCTATTATCCTTTCGGAGGCTTAGAACAGTTTGCTTCGCAAACACTTCGTTTGTTAGTTTCTTTTCTACAGAAACCTGTTAGCGTAATCTTTTACGCCAACAATGATGTACAATTTTCATCATAGATTACGAAAAATCCGTCATAAAATTGTATCTATGACGGTTTCATATATCGTCATGTATTGAGCTTCATGGATTAACCTACATGATAGTTCTTTTAAACCGTCATAAACAAGCTCATTCTATGACGTTTCTTTACTGTCATAAAACAATCTCAGCCCTCCTTGGTCCAGCCCAGGTCCAATCCAAGTCCACCCAAGCCCGAAGCTAATGACGAAAATGAACTATCACAAATTAACACCAAATCCGTCATAAAAATACAAGCCAGGGCAGCACTATAGTGCTTACATGGCATGCTGACATGGCATACCTCCAAAATAGATGTTGATGTCATTAAATAATACATTCAACATCAAATCAGATACTTCATTCAACACATATATACATATCCATTCAACACAGAAACATAATATATTCATGCAAATCATAAATTAAGGTCACAATATCCAAATTAAATACCACACATCAAGTTTAGTTCATCATTTGTTGTCCTAAAAATTAGTGGTATATATTACATCAACATTACTCCTACGCTGTATATATCCAAAAGAGCAGCTATATAATCATCAACAGAACAACTTCAATGGCATCAACTACCTTGACCAGCTTCATGGTAGAAAAATAATGAGTCATTGTTTTAGGTATAATAAATAATACTAGGAAGCACCTTGTCAACCTATGAACTATTTGATTAATTCGATTTGGCTATTTTATACATTCAAACAATATTATCATCTGAATTCATTTACTTATGAACTAAAGTAGCTAAATTCAATAGTATTATTCACAAAGTCGGAATTGGCAAATTGACTAACATGTTGTTTTGCAATAATATATCAAAGATTACTCTGATATCCAAATACATACTTTGCAAGCTCCTTTTGCACTTGTTCAACCTTAACTTGGACAACAATTTGTGCCTTCTTCAGAGTTTCCTAAAGATTTTATATATTTTCAAAAATTCAAGTCTACATGTAAATAATAGAATGAGTTGAGCTAACGTATCTTAGGCAACTTCTATACAATATTGCAATGAGAACTATACATGGACATGTTTGGTTTTGATATGATTAATGAAATAGAAAGCGAGGGGCATATCATCTCTGATGGACGGCATTCATTGCAAAGAAAATGCAATTGTCTAGATAAACTATAACGGTACAATGATAGCAAAAGCACAAGTCATCTGAATTATTTGATATCTCCCTAAAATATGTACTGATGCAATGTTCATTTTGGTACCTCCACAGGAGTATAAGATTTCACGAGAATCTGAAATAAGAAAAAATAATGTAAAAGTGAAAATAAAATATTTCTCGCCATCAACGGGTTTCTTTCATAAAACTAACACTATGGTTGTTCATTGGAATGTATCTCTCAATTCAACTGATAATAAATTATCTATAATCAATGTAACATGTTAACTAAACACCCATTAGAAACGTATACAATACCCTCTTCATGAGTACTTGATTGATGGAACTAAAAATTCATTAGCAAGAAACAGAAATATCTAAACACAACAGTACAGATTTACACCATGAGACAAATAGATGGAACTAAAATTCATTACCAGCAAACTGATTTGAAGACAAAATTTGTTGTAACATGTTTGCCAAAACAGAAACACTGACCCTCGCCCCGCTGTGGCATGGTGAAGACGTCGATGACCCTGACAGTATAGTCATCGACGAACTCGTTGAGCATCAGCCCCATGACCTCTATCGGCACGCCGACCCTCCCTACGCGCAGCCCAAGACCTGCATTAGTAGATAAACCCTACCTCCCCTACCTCCATAGTCATTCGAGAATTTCATGGTGTCCTACAATCACATACACACACAAAATGCACAATCACACACATGAACAACAACACAACCAATAGCCAGCGACTGCAACTACTCACCGCCTTGAGATCTTGAGGCTGCTAGCGTGCAGAGCCTCCTGCTCCTTCTACAGCCACCGCCTCTCCTTCTGCGGTTGGCTTCAGCGGCACATTGGAGGATAGCAGTCGGCCGGCTGATCCGCACCGACCGCCGGGCCAATTGTTTCTACATCGCGGGGAGATTAGCTCGGTCTGGGCCCAATGGCGCGTGGCGGCGGTGGCGGTGGAGCTCCCAGCATCGTGGGGGTGAGGGGATTTTTGAAGGGCCACGTGGGTGAGGCCATTCGCAGTAAAATCTTGTTGCCACCGCAACCGGTGGGTGAAGAGGAAGAGGAAAGGCGGCCAGGGTGTGGGTGAGTTTGTGGCTAGGGTTTTTATTTTCTGGGATTTCAGTTTTTTTGTTTCTTGATTTCCTGAAAATTTAGAAAATAAGTTTAACAATAGGAAACATTTTTAAATTTTTATGACAACATCTACGTATCATATCATAACACCATGCCAAGTCTCGTCTTTTTTAGACTTTACTTTATTTTTTTAGAATTAAAAAACTATAAAAACTAAAATAGACAAAAAAAAGAATATGATTTTTCTATAAATTGTTGATAATTATTTCATGCACTTGTATTTCAATTTAAATTCTAGAAACATACTTAATGAATTTAAAATAGTAAACTATCCCAGAAAAATAAAAAAATAAATTAAATAATTTATATTGTATTGTGATTGAAAAAAAAGTTTCAAGTGCAAATGACAATTTTGCTATCGATTTGCTTTAAAACCTTTCTCATTCCTTCTCTAAATCCTAACTAGTCCTTGCACAATCTCCGGTTTCTTAACATTCTACAAAAAAATTTCTCAAAACATTTTTAAAATTTTATCAAAACATCTAGGTATAATAACATAACAATGTGACAAGTCTCGTTATTTTTAGACTTCACTTGATTTGTTTAGAATTAAAAAACTATAAATCTCTATGTTGTCGATCGAGTGCCATAACCTTGATTTTTTATAACATATTTAAATTTATTGGATAAGAACTAAAAATATACTAAAAACATGAATATGATTTTGCTATAAATTGTTGATAATTATTTCATGCACTTGAAGTTTAAATTTCACCTATTTCCATTTAAATCCTAAAAACACACTTAATGAATTCAAAATAATAAACCATCCTAGAAAAATGCCACATTTTTATATTAGATAAGTTATGTTGTATTGTGATTGTAAAAAAGTTTCAAGTTCAAATGAAAATTTTGCCATCGATTTGCTTTAAAACATTTCTCATTCCTTCTCTGAATCCTATTTAATCCTTGCACAATCTTCGGTCTCTTAACATCCTACATGAAAAGTTTCTCGAAACATTTTGAATTTTTATCACAACATCTTTGTATCATAACATAACACTGTGGCAAGTCTCATTTTTTAGATTTCAATTGTTTTTTTAGAATTAAAAAACTATAAAGCTTCATGTTGCCGATCGAGTGTTGCAACCTTGATGTTTCAAAACATATTTAAATTTATTAGGTAATAACTAAAAATAGACTCAAAAACATGAATATGATTTTTCTATAAATTTTTGATAATTATTTCAGGCACTTGTATTTCAAATTTCACATATTTCAATTTAAATTCTAGAAAACACACTTAAGGAATTAAAAATAGTAATCTAACCCAGAAAAATACCAAAATTTTAAATTAGATAACTTATATTATATTTTGATTGTAAAAAAGGTTTCAAGTTCAAACGAGAATTTTGCTATCGATTTGCTTTAAAATCTTTCTCATTCCTTTTTAAAGTCCTAATAAGTCCTTGCACAATCTCCGGTTTCTTAACATCCTACATGAAAGATTTCTCGAAACATTTTTAAGTTTTTTATCACGACATCTAGGTATCATAACATAACACCATGACAAGTCTCGTCTTTTTTATACTTCAATTGAGTTTTTTAGAATTAAAACACTATAAAGCTCCATGTTGCAATCGAGTGTCGCAACCTACATTTTTATAATGTCTTTAAATTTATTTTATAATAACAAAAAATAGACTCAAAAACATGATTATGATTTTTATGTAAATTTTTGATAATTATTTCAGGCACTTGTAGTTCCAATTTCACCTATTTCAATTTAAATCATAGAAATACACTTAATGAATTAACAATAGTAATCTGACCTAGAAAAATACCAACTTTTTACATTAGATAAGTTATGTTGCATTGTGATTGTAAAAAAGTTTCAAGTTCAAACGAGATTTTTGCTATCAGTTTGCTTTAAAACCTTTCTCATTTATTCTCTAAATCCTAATTAGTACTTGCACAATCTTCGGTTTCTTAACATCCGGCATGAAAAATTTCTCGAAACATTTTTAAAGTTTTATCATAGCATCTAGGTATCATAACATAACATTGTTGGGGGAAAATACTTCATCCCTAGGATCTTCAAGGTCGTAAGACAAAGGCAATTTACTAGACCGAAGTCCAGGACCTATCTTCGGATTGGTGTGTGATCAAGTCCGGAAGATCTATCTAGACTCCCGTTCAGAGATACTACTTCGAAGGTCTAATCTCCGCAGTGGATAACTGCCAGCAAGGACAGAAGACTTATCTTCTTTCTATTTAGTTTATTCTTTTACCATTTTAGCCCTATTAGGGGTACCGAAATAGTTTCCACTATGTCGGTTGTAACTGAGGGGTAAAAAGGTCTTTTCCTTAAGATTTTTACCTATAAATACCCCTCTTCTCACCCTGTAATAGGCATTGAATATTCAGATATTCAATACACAACTTCGAACTACTTCAAGATTTTATCCTATTCGGAGGCTTGAGATAGTTCGCTTCACAAACTCTTTGTTTGTTAGTTCTTAATCTTAAAGAACCTGTTAGCGTAATATTTTACGCCAACAGTTGGCGCCTTCCGTGGGGAACTTAGTTCTAAAAGCTAGTTCTCCGCCGCTGACTGCACTTCAAAGAGCACTTGCGGAGGGAGCTTCAGAGTCTCAGGATTCCACGCACCCTTCGGTAAGGGGTAGGGATGGCAGTCGGGTATGGCGGGTACGGGTAGTGCATACCCATACCGGTACCCGTTTACCCGACGAGTAAAAACCCGTGCCTATACCCATTACCCGTGGATGCCATATACCCGTGGGTATACTCGTTTACCCGTGAAGTGGGAAGGAGTGAGGAGGATTAAAAAATGAAGGAATTATACCATGCATCACCTAGGTAATGCATAATTGGATTCATCATAACAACTTAACAATTAGAAATCAAGTTATATAAACTAAAAAAACTTGTTTATGGGGTTGTTAGATTTCCAAAAACCGGCCATGAATTACGCTTTTTTAAATTTCTATTTGTATCCTAGACAGATCTCATTGTATTATTTATTGATACATTTCCTTTCTAGATTCATAGTTACATCAAATAATAATGCATGTTTTTTGTCACTTGATTACAGAAGTTAGCAATCAAATGTTTAGCATTAGTTTTTTATATCTCAAATAATCGGGTAAACGAGTAAACGGGTATGGGTAGTCAATACCCATACACGTACCCGTTTACCCGTCGGGTACAAATATAAGAATAAATCCGATCCTATTAAGGTTTTTACTCATGGGTAAACGGGTAATCGGGCATAATTGCCATCCCTAGTAAGGGGCTTCCTAGTGTAGCTCGAATGCCTTTTCTCACCTTCCCAAATAATTCGAAGTCTTCGGTATTCGGACCTTCACTACAAGAAAACAGAAAGTTTTCGTCGGCTAAAATATGTTCCGTCGGTTTTTGGAAAAGCCGACGGAAGTTAAACAACTTCCGTCGGCCTCCAGGAGCCGACGGAAGTTAACTTAACTTCCGTCGGCTTTTCACAGTGGCCGACGGAAGTTAGCCAGAATTTTTCCGCGGCCGATCGGATCCCATAACTTCCGTCAGCTTTAATGCTGGCCGACGGAAGTTATGGGGTTTTCCCCCAACCGTGCGCACGTACAGGGAGACCTAACTCCCTGTACGCGCCCACACAATGCCTCAGCCCGCGCCGCCGCCTCCTGCCCTCGCCGCCTCCCGCCCGTGTTGCCGCCGCCCGCCCTTGCCGCCTCCCGCCTCTGGCCCTGCGCCGCTGCCGCCCGCCCTCGCCGCCTCCCGCCCATGCCGCCGCCGCCCGCCCTCGCCGCCTCCCGCACGCACGCGCCGCCGCCCGCCTCCGGCCCGCGCCACTGCCGCCAGCCCTCGCCGCCTCCCACCCGTGCCGCCGCCCGCCTCCGACCCGCGGCGCCGCCCGGTCGCCCGACGCTCGCCTCCTACTGGCACCACCGGCCACCGCCCCCTCCCGACCATCGCCGCCGTCCGCCTCACCACCGTCTTCGATGCCGCTGCCCGGCCCGCGCCACCCCGTCCCGGCCGCCGTCCCCGATCCGACCGCCGCGAGCCGTCGCCAGTCCGCCGGCCTACGCAAATCACAAAGTAATTTTTTCACCGCTTTACAAATTTTTTCGCTTTTTATTTGTGAATTGTTTCATTGGTAAATTGAATTGGTAGAGACGTATAAATAGATTTGGATTAAATTTTGTCAATTTATGAATTAAATGATTTATATGGATTATTCCAATATTAAATTATGGAGACATATCGATAGCTTTATAGTCCACTAGTATCTTTTTTTAATTTGTACTATTATAGTTAAGAAAAAACACTTGTACATGCATTCTACAAAAGGATTTAAAACACTCAAATTAAGTGGCTTTGATTATTTGATATTCTAGACCGTCATGATCATACATGAATTTTATGAATTTTGTCATTGGTATGCATGAGCAGATACACTCTAATAGACGTGTATAGGGAGGAAATGTGGAATGATAGTATGAATCTTGTTTTATATGCGATATTCTTTTTTCATATGCAATATATGTTGTGATATTATGTATAAATTATGTATTATTTCATTGGGTGATTAGTATTATATCTATATATACTTTATTATATATATTTCTTTTCGTATGCAATTTTTTATTTGACAACAACGTAGATAGTGTAACGAAACCTATGCAGTCACCCGTTTCGGACCAACATGTCTCACACGTGTCATGCGTGTGAGATGTGTAGGTCCGGAATTGTCCCTTTTAGGACAGCCTCGGAGTGGGCGACAGAGCGTGGTCTTTATGATGAGTCATGAGTCCGAATGGGATTTCAGTAACATAACCTTGTTGTTCTCCATTGCACCACTATCAGGCGTGCAATTGGAGAACAACGGGGTTATGCTGCTGAAATTTTGTTTGGACTCATGGCTCGTCATAAATACCACGTTTTGTCGGTCACTCTTGGGTGGGTTTAGGACCTATCTTTTCCTATAGACATAGGCCCGTGGTACTTATGATATCGATGCATTCTGGATTGAATGAATGTTTTGCCTATAGAATGGCTGAGGACGACCGACGGTGGATGTATAGTGGTTGGATGAAAAGTGGAGCTCACACGAGGGTGTGGGTAATCAACGCTGAGAAATTTGTTGATCGTGCATTCGCTTTGACAACAAACACTAGGCGCGAGGTGCCCATGCATGAAGTGCAGAAATTCTCGTTGGCAAGACAAGAGGACGTTGTCATTGCATATTTGCAAATATGGTTTCATGCCCGTTATGAAGTTTGGACTTTTCACGGCGAGACAGGCCATGAAAAAACGGTATTAGTAGTGGAAGAAGAAGATGATAGCTGTTGCTGATGATAGGATGGATGAGATGCTTGATGCTATACGACCGGAGTTTGAATCAAACCCTGAAGGATCCTCCAACACCGAAGGTTCAAAAGTTTTTCGACATCCTTCGAGCTTCAGAAGAGCCATTGCATGAGCACA
Organism: Zizania palustris; assembly: GCA_019279435.1. NCBI lineage: Eukaryota > Viridiplantae > Streptophyta > Magnoliopsida > Poales > Poaceae > Zizania > Zizania palustris. Next base: position 72,772,721 of record JAAALK010000285.1, on the reverse strand, counting down.
CCACCGTAAGCGTTCTCGCTTTCGTGACTCGTATTATAGCTATTAAGTCAAAGTTTGCATTTTCAAACAATTGTTATAAGGAGCTCTTGAATCTGATCAGCGATATCCTTCCTAAGAACCATAAGGTGCCGAAAGACATGTACCAGTCAAAGAAAATGCTTTCTGCTCTCGGTATGGAGTATGAGAAGATTGATGTGTGCCGAGATAATTGTATGTTGTTCTGGAAAGAACATAGTAATGAGGTGAAATGCTTAAAATGTGGTAAACCGAGATTCGTAGAGGTCGTAAATGAAGACGGAGAGAAGGTGATGACAGAGGTTGCTCATAAGCAACTTCGTTACATGCCTCTTACACCTCGGGTGAAACGATTGTTTCTCTCAAAGAAAACTGCTAGACATATGCGATGGCATAAAGAAGGTGTACGTGAGAATAATCAAGTAATGGTGCACCCATCTGATGGTGAGGCATGGAAGGCTCTAGATGATTTTGATGCAGACTTTGCTAGTGATGCAAGGAATGTTCACATCGGGTTGGCAACAGATGGATTCACGCCTTTCAATGTAACCACATCGCCGTACTCTTGTTGGCCTGTGTTTGCTATTCCATACAACCTTCCACCTTCGTTTTGTATGAAATATGAATTTATGTTCCTGTGTCTCATTATACCCGGTCCAGAGCATCCTGGAACACGACTAAACGTGATGCTGAAGCCCTTAATTGAAGAGTTGAAACAATTGTGGAAAGGAGTTGAAGCATATGACTATGATCAGAAGCAAAAATTCAATCTTCGAGTTGCGTATATGTGGTCGGTCCACGATTTTCTGGCATATAGTATTTTTTCTGGTTGGAGTTGTCATGGAAGGTTGACATGCCCGATATGTGCGAATGACACAGATTGTTTCCGTCTGTACTTCGGGGGAAAGATTTGTTACTTTGATTGCCATAGATGCTTTTTGCCCTTAAATCAACCATTAGGTTACAGAGGAACAATTTCAAGAAGGACAATATTGTTATAAAGGGACCACCAAGGCATTTAAATGGTAGAGAAATCGCTGATATGCTGAATGAGTTGGTCCTTAATGAAAATGAGGATAGATTTGTAGGATTCAGAACCGAACATAATTGGACCCACATATGTGGCTTATGGGATCTGTCGTATGTCAAATCACTAATTCTGATGCACAACATTGACGTTATGCATCAGGAACGTAATGTTGGTGAAAGCATTATAAGTACATGTATGGATTTTACTGACAGGACAAAAGATAATGTAAAGCGATAAGAGATTTAGCTAGATTTGTAATCGACCAACCCTTGAGTTGACGAATAGTGGTGGCAATCCACGTGCCCCATTTTGTTTAAAACCTAAAGAAAAAAACAAGTAATGAGATGGTTGAAAAATTTGAAATTCCCAGATGGTTACGCCGCGGGATTTAGAAGAGCTGTGAATTTGAAGACAGGGAAATTAAATGGATTGAAAAGTCACGATTACCACATAATAATGGAAGACTCCTTCCTGTAATGTTTCGCGGGTACCTGAATGATGATGTGTGGAAGGCATTAGCTGAGCTGAGCCATTTTTATAGACAACTTTGTGTGAAAGAAATTAAGAAAGATATGATGGAGATGCTAGAGAAAGAGATCCCGGTGCTTTTATGTAAATTGGAAAAAATATTCCCTCTAGGGTTCTTCAATCCAATGCAACATTTACTGGTTCATCTACCATATGAAGCTAAGGTAGGTGGCCCTATGCAATATAGGTGGATGTATCATATTGAAATGTCCCTAAAGAAGCTTAGAGCGATGGTTGGTAATAAGGCCATAGTTGAAGGTTGCATCGTAGAAGAATTTAAATTGAAAGAGATAGCACACTTTACTAGTGTATACTTCACTGAGCATCACAATGTCAACACACCTACTACACGGTACCATATGGATGAAGACCATCCTTGTAGTGATCTCCAAATTTTTGGGTGGAAGGGCATAACTGTTGGTGTCTCCATGACATATTATGTAACTCAGGAAGAACGAACATATGCCTTGCTCTACATGTACTCAAATATGGACGAGATGAAACAATATTTCGCGTAAGAATTTTTTTTAGTTTTATATTTTACCTCCAAATATTATACCCGTTTGTTTACCTATTCGTTACAATGACACTATGTTTGATTCGAAATACTTGACGTCTGGTCCGTCAACCAACGGAGAAGAAAATTAGATAAATTGCATCGAGAAGGAGTAAATGGCGGGCCTAGTTTCCTCACTTGGTTAAGAGAACATGTAAATCCTTACCTTTTGTGACACGTATTATTTTACTCTACTAGGTTAATTATCTTATAATCTCCTATAATTTGCAGTGCGTGCTCGCTGACAATGTACATATAGACTTGCGACAGCTCTCTTACGGAAGTATTAGTGCCAAAAGTTACGGTCGCTATGATGTTAATGGTTTCCGCTTCCGTTCAACTATTTTTGAAGCATATCGACCTCTAGCGGCAACAACTAATACTGGAGTTGTTACACGGGTCGTTGATGGACAAGGACACGAAACTATGTATTATGGAATCATCAAAAATATAATCGAGTACAATTTTGCCAGAAATAAGGAGATTAAAGTAGTCTTCTTCGATTGTGATTGGTTTGACCCTAAACATGGTACTCGTGAAAACCAATTTGGGATGGTTGAAGTCAAACACGTGGAACGATTATCTGGTTGCGATAATTTTGTCCTTGCTCACTAAGTCGAGCAGGTGTATTATATGTCGTACCCATGTGAAAAACTAAGTGCTTGGTGGGTAGTCTACAAAGTGAATCCTCGGGAACGTCTACACACCCCTAGTGATGGCGCTTATCAATTGGAGGTTGAAGAGGTCGATGAGGTTTAACAAGATGATGAATTGCCGACTTCGTTTAATGTAGAGTCAGAATCGTCGATAGATTCTTTTCTCGGTGATTCTAATGATGTGGTAGTTCCCGAGAAAAGGAGACACCAACATAAGAAGAAAAAAGTAACATGGCGTGCTTTGGGGAGAAAAGGACAAATTGATCCTAATTTTTATGATAATTGACAAGTAATTGTTTTCATACATGCATATGCAATATACTTCATATTACATGTTTTTTCATATGTTCAAGCCTTCTTTACTAATAAATGCCCGTTTGTGCTTGTTTTGAACAGGATGTCGAAAAAGATGAAGAGTGTCACGAGGAAGCTCTTCCGCTTGGGGAGTACATCGGCGAGTACTCTGGCGAGTACACCGACGAGTCAGGAGGACACCCTATTCCAGGGTAGTTCCTCTTCTTCAAACAGACATCGTCAAGAGCAGCTCCTGAGATGCATAGATCCGATATTAATTGGTCGGCCTATTGCATTTCAACTGGATGATGAGGTAACTTTCAGATTGTTTTTTATGCCAGTTATAAACTATCACTAATTGTTTCAATAATATTTTGTAGGAGGACGAACACTTGGAGAGTGCGGGTCACAAGGATGATCCGGTGGGTGGGGGGCAGGAGGGGGATGACCCAGAGGGTGCGGGGCAGGGGGATGTACCCAGAGGGTGCGGGGCAGGGGGATGTCCCGGAGGGTGCGGGGCAGGGGGATGTCTCGAAGGGTGCGGGTCAGGAGGAGGGGGCTGAGGCTTCTTGGTCCTCAGTATCTTTCAGGACGAGCCACCTGGTCGCCCCACCAGTAGTCTCTTCCGGTGGAGACAAGATCGAGATTACGCCTGTAGGTGACGGGTAAGTCTAATACTCTTCTGTTGTTTTGCTTTTTTTCAAAAAAATTCTTTCACTAAACTGACTTTATTTATTATGTATTTCTAGATCTTGGATGACTCTCGGTTTGACGGCACTTCGAGGGTCAAGCAGGTTAACCAGATATTGGGTAACCTGTGTCGTCTGCACTACCTAGGGGTGCTGACAATGCCGACCGGGGAGCAGATTCTATGCCAGACATGGGACCAGTACCGGTTTGCTCCTGACGGGCGCCACGGAACTGCTCAGGGGGAGGTGTCTCATGACTTCTTGGTATGTCTTTTTCAATCTTCTTTTAGTTTTAACACAAAGCTTTTCGAGTTACAACACTTTACTAATCATGACTTTTGCAGTTACGCTTTTGCTTGCCAGAAGTCGGCAATCACCATAATCATGCACTTCAAGTCTTCAACAACAATGCACACAAGGTGGTGAAGGACGCTATTTCGTATGCCCACATTCAAGCGAACAATGCTTACTAAAAGGAGAAGCTAGGGAAACGAATGAGCAAGGCGACGGACGCATCCACAATATATTTGACTGAAGAACAATACCGTTCGGTAAACAATTCTAACTTTTTAAATCTTCGATTGTTGAGATTTGTTGTCATATAATACAAATAGCATCTCTGTTCAGGTGAGGATTCCGTGGTTTGCAAACCGCGAGGATGCATATTTTGAATTCTGCAAGATTTGGTCTTTAGCTGCATTCAAGAAGACTTTCGAGCAGAAAATACAATGCCGCGGGATGGATCCAAAGCACAGATATGGTGCCGATGGACATATTCGCCACGCTAAATGCATGGTAAGACCTCCTTCTGTCACTCTCTATCTATAGATACATTGTAATGCGACTAACTCATTTCTATTGTACAGGAAGCTAAATCTGGCAACATGCCAAGTGACATAGAGGTGTACACCTCTGGTCACAAAGGAAGCGATTCTACACAGCCAGATGTCTTGTGTAGCCAGACAGCAATGGACCATTTGGTGAGATGTTAGTAATGTTAAGAGTTTGCGTAATTTCATTTTTTTCCGTCTAATTGGACATGTTTTTTGTAGGCGCAGTATGGTGAACACATGGTTCGACTCCATGGAGAGGACTATGATTGGCGGAGAGAACCTGTCGACCAAATGGCCGTGTACTCCAGCGGAGGTGGAAAAAGCCATGAACGGTGAGACAATGTTTTTATTAATGTTTTGTGTATGGTATTGTGATGGTAACTAACTCATTCAATGTTGCAGGTACTCCATGTTCAATGGAGTTATTGACTCGAGAGTGGTGAGAGCTCAGAAGTCAGCTCAGTCATCGCAGAGCTCCGTCGGAGTTGGCTCCAGCCGTCGTCGCTCAGAAGAAACCCCGGAGGTGGTTTGGATGAGGGAGGAAATGAGGCGGAGCGATGAGTACTATACCGCCTGCTTAGCACAACAGCAGGCGATGATCCAAGTAAGTTTAGTTTACAGTGTTGCAGTTAAAAAGTATTCAGAAATAGGTTTAGAACTAACTGATTACATTACAACATGTGTAGCAACTAGCCCAACAGCATGGTGGATTTGACATGTCCATGTTCGAACCACTACCTCCCCCGCCACCACCACTATCTCCTACATCACCTGAGGTACCTCCTGACATATCGTTACTTGAGATACTTAAGTTAGCGTTTAGAAGGTTAGTTGAGTTCGTTCTCTAATTTTGTCTATTTCTTCAGAGTCTCCGTACGCCTGGTCAGGATGGAGCCTCTGGGGCAAATGTGGATGAAGCGGGAGGCAGCAGGCGGCGCCCACGGCCCAAATGTGGGCGATCAGTGAGTATGGATGTGTATTGTGAAGTTTGGATTGAATCTGGATGTGATATGCGCTTTGATATGAATTTGAATGTGTTATGCGAATCTCGATGTGTTATGTGACTTTGTATGTGAATTTGGATGGTATATGTGAATGCGGATGTGTACTGTGACTTTGGATGTGAATGCGGATGTGTTATGTGATTTTGGATGTGATGTGTGAAGTTTGGATGTGAGATGTGATTTTGGATGTTATATGTGAAGTTTGAATGTGATTTTGGATGTGAGATGTGAATTTGGATGTGTATTGTGAATGTGATATAAATTGTGTTTGGATGTGAGTGTGAATAGGGGAACCAGGAAAAAACAAAAAAAATACCATCTAACTTCCGTCGGCTTTGACCATAGCCGACGGAAGTTAGCTGCTTTCGGCCACGTGGGCAGAAAGGCTAACTTCCGTCGGCTAGGGCCAAAGCCGACGGAAGTTAGCTTCCCCTAACTTCTGTCGGCCAGGCTGGCCGACGGAAGTTAGCGCCCCTCTGCTGATGTGGCAGAGTTCGGCGCTAACGTCCGTCGGCCACGTGAAGCCAACGGAAGTTAGCTAACTTCCGTCTCCTCACTTCTGTCAGCCAAATGCTGACGGAAGTTAGCCTTTTGCCGACGGAAGTTAGCTTCTTCCGTCGGGAAAGGGCTAACTTCCGTCGGCTTTGGCCGACGGAAGTTGCCTGGATTGTTGTAGTGCTTAACTTCATTAGCTATGCCTCCCAAGCGGAGCCTAGCCACTAATCCTCCCCGAAGGTCCACTTGGACCAATGGTGCAGGACCCTTAGTCTTTCCACCACTCCCGAAGGGTCATCAGACCTCGAGCACCCAGAGGTCCCCAAGCAGCTCCCTCAGTTCTTCAAACTGATTACCCCAGTTCCTAAGACCCGGAGATCCCCTCTGGAGGAGATGAAGACCTTCCTAAGGACGCGGCTACCCAAGTAGCGCAACTTCACGAGGAAGTAGCAAAGTGGAGGCAAGAGGCTACATATAGACTTAGCCCTCAAGCCTTCACTCCTGCTCCGGAGGTGCCTCAAGACGACGGTCCTTGTAATTATCCCAAAGCTCTTAGAGTCCCGGAGGAAGCCGAGAATGCATTCTTCGATGATGAGTCTCCATTGCATCCGGACCTACAGAAAGTGCCCTTTGACCCAAGGTTTAAGGCCTCGAAGTTGCACAAATACTCCGGTGGGTCCGACCCTGGAGAGTTCTCTCGTTCGTATGCCTTGGCAATAGAAGCTAGCAGAGGGGTGCAGAACACAATGGCGAAGCAGCAAGCAGGAGAGACCCTTCAGGAATATTTTACACTGCTTCACCCACACCAAGTCTCAGATTAAAGGCTTGTCTACCTCTTTGGTAGTTGATGCGGCACGTGAAGGGGTGTTAAACCCAGACCTCCTCAGCAAACTTCACCGGAAGCCAGGTGTCGTCTGTAGCATAGCTAATGGCATACTTCAAACAGTATGCCAAGTCAGAGGAAGGCTGCCTCCAAAGAATTGTGATGACTACACCATCCCTTCGAGAAGTGAAGATGGAGCTAGAAATCCTGACTCCTCCGCAAGCCCCCCTTGATAATCGCTTCAATGATCATAGATGGGGAAACAAGCACTTCCGCTCCAAGTTGTTAGATATTGCACCCTCCGCCCCGAAGATGCCTTTCAACTTTCAATAGGTGCAAGCTAACAAGGCTGGTACCTCGAAGTGGTCTCGGACCCCGAGCTGCTGCTACTGTCATTGCTGCTGCTCCCGCTGCTGCCGGAGGCCTTCGTGAGCTTTGGCACGACGGGGATCGCACCAGCGTCAACATAGTAGAAAAGTACAAGTCAATATTCATGTATGAAAAGAGAAAAGTGATCAAGTGTTTACCTTCGTCAGAAGAGATGTCTTCTAAGGAGGGGGAGCGATGTGTGCTCCACAGTCCTTTCACTGCGTGGGTGGAGCCCCAGCCCCTCGCGGCCGAAGGTGTTGCTGTTGCGGTCTCCACCGCCACCACTTCGGAGGTCGCCACCACCACTTCGGAGGTCGCCACCACCCCCGCTGGAGCCCCCACTGGCTCCGCTCCAGCACCAAGGCTCGCGGCCGTTGTCTCCTCTACAGTAGGGGCTTCATCCATTGGGAGTTCTGAGCGAACCCTCGAGGCTTCAGTCTCATCATCGTCCACCCTCTTCCTCTTGAAGCTGCTCGCCGAGGGTGTAGGGTTGGCGAAGTCTGGTGGAGCTTGGACCCCCTCGACGTCGAGCCAGGTCCACACTCTATGCTAGCGTTCCCAAGTCCCCACCAGAGTGATCCACTGAGCTTGCTCCTCAAGCGTTGGAGCCCCAACGACGCACTCCGCTGCTCCGATCGCCACCTCCGGAGGCCTTACTTCGCGAGCAGCTTCACCAAAATTCCAAGTTAGCACAATTCATTTTTACTGAACTGCGAAGAAAAAGAAGTCGAAGTCTTACCAAGGCACTCCGCAGACACCTTGCTTGGTCCCTCCGATCCTGAAGGATGGAAAAGGCCCTCCGGCGAAGAGAGCGCAAGGGGGCTAAGCCGAAGGGTGATGAACTCCTCCGCAAGGTCCCTCATGCTCATCCTCGAAGCCACCCTCCGCAGGAGCAAGATCCTTGACCAAAGGATGTCAGGGCTCGTCTTCACCACACCTTCGCGCCGGTAGGAGATGAGCGCGTTGGTACTCCGAAGGGGAGAGTTCGTGACCACCGAGGTGTATAACCACTCTTGGTCCCACTTCGAGTACCACTTTCTATTGGCAACCCTCGCTGGGAAAACGTCCTGGTACTCCTTCTGAAGATGGAAGTTGGCACTCCCGAAGGCCAAGGCCCTCTTGACATGGTCTGCCCCCTCCCTTTGCTTCGGCTGGTAGTTAGCATCATGGAGGGCGACGAAGACATCTACGTGCCCTTCGCAGCCTTCGGCCCTCATAGCCCACTCGAAGACGGCCAACCTCGCCATGACATTTGGAGACATATGAGGAAGCTCGAAGTTGTACGCCTTCAATACTTCACCCAACATGTCCACTGCCGGCAGCCCGAGGCTGGCCTCGAAGAACGCTTCGAAAAGTAGAACTTCATCAGCCCGAGGCTTCGATATGGCCTCCAACATCACTAGTACCCAGATCTAGATCTTCGCCGATATCTTCCCCTCGCAGGCCCTTCAGACAGACTCCTCCATTGAGGCTGAAGCCCTCATCTCCAACGTCTGCTCGAATTTGTCCAACGGTGACCGAAGGTCCCTCGGCCCCAAGCATCTTGCTGCAGGATTCGTTGCCGCCGCCGCCTGCGCCTGGGCGTAGCTCGAACTCACGCCCAGGGTCAACGACTTCTTCGATGCAACCTTCTTTGGTATCTTGTGAGGCTTTGGCGCAAAGGACGATGGGAGGTTGTGAAGCCGGCTCCGCGCGAAGCTTAGGTGGAAACAAGGGGAGCGAAGGATGCTAGGAGTTGGGAAGGAAGCAGATGGGTGTGTTCCGAAGATGTGTGTAGTAAATCCCTTTTTATAGGCGGTAAACATCCCGACGGTTCCCGTGCCAAAGTCTTTGTCAAGTGGGCCTGAGGCGAAGATGAAGCGAACCGACGCACCCACCGCACTAAAACAGTCAAATTTTATAACCGTTGTGGAGTTGTTTGGTCTCCTGAGGTCACTCTGTCAGTCAGAGCAGGCATTTATTACCTGCACAAGTCGAAGCCCCCTTTGGTCCAAGCTCCGAAGGCCTATCTTCTCTAAAGTTACGTTTTTTACTGTAATTTGTCCAGAGGCGCATGCACCCATCGCTCCGAACGGCTGCGGGCAAGGTGCTACTATTGGGGGAATAAGTTTTGCCATAAACAGGGGCCAATTGACGTCAGCCTTCGTAGGCCTCGGGATCGGAGACTGACATTATTGAAGCAGATCCCTCCCACCGAAGTTATTTCCTAGCAGCAATCAGTCCAAGACCTCCGGGCTCCGTTCGGAGTCCTCCGAAGCCAAGCCTCCGGGCTCCCTTCGGAGCCCTCTAGAGTCAAGCCTCCAGGCTTCCTTCGGGGTTCCCCAGATGTAGGACCGAAAGTAGCGACCAGAGGGGGGGTGAATGGGCGCATTAAAAAATTCTTTCGAATCAATGGCCTGCTCCCAATACCCAACGTACCTCAAAGACTAAGCAGCAAAGAACGAACAGATTGCCTAAGTCTAACGGTATCAATCTAGAAGCAACTGATGTGTAAAACAGAGAAATACCAATACAGTGCTAATAGACAGATAAACAAGGATATTTAAGACAAGGCAGGTTAAACTTCTCCGTAAAGCAATCTAAGTGCACTATGAAAGAGAAGAGAAGTTACTGTTCAAATCTGTCTCCTGTTAGGAACCTGGCGAAGCCTGCTTCGCGGTGTCGAAGCCTTCTTCGGAGGTCGAGGCCTGCTTCGCTGGTCGAGGTTTGGTTCGGAGGTGGTAGTCGAAGTTTGTCGAAGGTGTGTTGTCTATCCTAGGTCGAGGTGGCAAAAGACCGAAGATGCTTCGAAGCTAAGTATGAAAGTATCGAAGCTAACTTCGAATCAGAGTGCTTCGAAGCCTACACTCTACCTTAGAAAAAGCAACCTTCGAAAAGGGAAGCGAAGGCTGATACGCGACAGAGAAACCAAAGCGAAGCCTACGTTCTACCTTCGAACAAACGTATCAAGACCTTCGACAGAGACAGCAGTAAACACTAAGCGAAGTCTATCAGTGAGATTAGCTTCGAAGCTAACTCCGAATCCTGACGAAGTATCGACTTCGAACAGCTTGTGACTGAGAACACCTTCGCAAAGATTATCGAAGTATGTAAAGCTGACAGAGTGCAAAGTGTTCTGTGAAGCTAGAAACACAGCACAAACTTGAAGCCGAAGTTCAAGCGAAGCCCTCGAAGATGTTAGATCGAAGCCTACCTCACGGAGCTGAGGGACTTCGAACAGAGAAGGGGCTTCGGTAGAAAACAACCAGAAAAGGTATTCAGTCTTGACTGCTTCGATCAAAAAGCTACGCAGAAAAAGCAAAGCCTGAGTACTATTGTACTGTTGCTACAGTGTAATAGTACTACTTGCAACAAGCAAGAACTAGTACTACTTGCGTGAAGAACACACGCAACAGAAGCACCTTCTCCAGGATAAAATCAACAGCACACACCAAACCGAAGCTTCTGATTCAGAGAAATTAATGCACACATCCACACACGAACAGGAAATGGAATCCTACAGGAACGAATAAAATCAAGGGATGCAATAATGAACCAAAAACACCAAACAGAACTTGGCAGCGCACACAAGCAGGAAAGGAGAGAGAGTGCAAGAGACAAAATGACCCAAAGGAGTAGTATTGATTTCAGCCAAAAGGGTGACCTAACCCTAGGGATTGGGGCCCTATTTATAGGTTGCCCAACACTAGGAATATTCCACCAGCCCCTTAGGGTTTTTACAGACGCAGGAATAAAGGAAAAGACTCTACTGCCCTTAGAAATTTTTACAGACACAACTGACTGACTGTGGGCCTAGAGATACATATGACTTATCCAGAAGCTAAGCTTTCGTAGCGACTATGGCTTCTCTTCTAGACAGTCCGATACAAGATCAACGGTTGTCAGTTTTGCGCCGAAACTGACAAAGCCTCCACCGACTTTGCACCAGGTACCCGGATTGGGCCGGCCCGACTCCACAGCTCTCTCAGCCCGGCAGTCGCTCACCGCCCATATACCTGAGTCAATCCTGGTCAACAACCCAGTGGGTCTTCTGCTGCTCCTGGCCCATGTACCCGGATTGGGCCAGCCCGACTTTGCAGCCTCCTCTACCCGACAGTCGCTTGCTGTCCGTGTACCTGAGTCACACGCGGCCCATGAAACAAGCAGATCTCCTTACTTCTTCTGTCCTCTTTGACTATCTTTGACAATGACTCATCACATCTAGAGCCATGAGGCCCACGCTATTCAGCATGGCTCCTCAATCTCCCCCTTGATGAGTGCATTGTCAACACTCCTCTTTTTCAGCTCTTCAGCACCTGCGAGCAAATGTGGAAACACGAAAAACAAAAACACAAGAAAAACAAAGAAGAAGAAAATAAGGTAAAAGTGTAACCCTAATGACCAAAAGCCGAACAACAGCAAGGAGCGATCAATATGGTTAACCAAAACATAAAAGCTCAGAATGAGTGCGATCTACATCAACAAGGATATCAAAAAGAGTAAGTGAGACAAAAAAAACTCCCCCTCGAACTCTTATCCCAAAATTTCTCCCCCTTGTTGATAAGTGAACTCATCAAGCACTTCAAAAGAGACACAGACTCCCCCTGAACTGCAACTCCCCCTCAAAATATGCAATGAATGTAACTGGAGTGCAGGTGGAGTGAATAAAGCATGCTTCTTAGATATGATTGACTGCAATTACAACATCTAATAGATACAGCAAAAGACATATTGTTAACGATACATGGCATGATCAGTGCAATAGATGATATCTAAAGAAAGTCATTAACATGCATTTTTCAGTTTTTGCAAAACAAAAGCATCACCACATTTTCCAGTGAACAAGCAAGGTAAAGCATGAGATGCAAAAGCTAACTGATATCTACCAAGATAAGCATTGTCCAAAACAAAGTGCTTCAGCAAACTTGTTATCATTTCAATTTTCAAGCTTTTTCTTTTCTCTTTTTCATTTATGCCAGGGGTTATTTGCGTGTCAAACCTTATGCTGACTGACCAAGTCAAGCCTAGGCCAGAACTGGACCATCAGAAGCTTAAGACATTGGTCTTGGCATACACTACATTGTCCCAGTTCATACCAAAGTGCTATGGTACGCAGTCCAGAACAATGCAATGCGACAAAGCAAACCCACCTGGATCTTTGCAAGTTATGCATAAAGAGTCATGGAATTTTCATTTTTCTTGATTTTTATAGCACATTTCCATGTTTTAAAGCAGAAGGATGTCCGAGTTGCATGTTTGCATCTAAGTCAGGAACTAGCTACAAGGCATGTAACACATAGCAAAAATAGTCAGCCTACGCATGCTAGTTACCAGAAGCAATGGTGATCATTTTTAAGTTTAAAGCATAACAGCCATGCATATGATAGATATCAGACATATCAAGTGAACTGAACCAAAGCATGATCATCAATAAGTAATCAAAAGCATGTACCAGCTAGAATAAGTAAAGCAGTTCAATCATATAACAGAAGCAGCTCTAAAGTGTGATATGTGACTATGCAAGATATGAACACACACAAAAAGACTCAAGAAAAGAGTAAAGAAGAAAGAACAACTGACGCAAAATATCCTAGAAAGGATACACAACACCCAAATCCCCTCGTAAACGCTCAAAGGTAGACTGATCTAGGGGTTTGGTGAAAATGTCAGCCAACTGATGATGGGTATCAACATGAACAAGGTCAATGACACCTTTCTCATATTGATCTCGCAGAAAGTGAAAGCGCACATCAATGTGTTTTGCTTTTGAGTGGAGACAGGGTTTTTCCCCTACACTAATAGCACTGGTGCTGTCGCAAAACAAAGGAACCCTGGTAGGAAAGAACAACCCAAAATCTCGCAGAGTGGAAATCATCCAAACCAATTGTGAGCAGCAGCTGGCAGCAACTACATACTCAACCTCAGTTGTCGAAAGAGCAACTCCAGATTGCTTTCGAGAAGACCAAGAAACAAGAGAAGAACCGAGAAACTGGCAAGTGCCGGAAGTCGACTTGCGATCCAACCGGCACCCACCAAAGTCGGCGTCCAAAAAGCCAGATAAATCAAGGATGATGATGATGCTGAATAGTAAAGATCGAGATCGGGTGCATAAGTGAGATACCTGAAGATGCGCTTGACAGCCTGCCGATGAGACGCGCGTGGTGAAGACTGAAAACGCGCGCAAATTCCCACAGCGAACTGTATGTCCGGTCTTGTTGCTGTCAAGTACAGCAGCGAACCGATCATCCCTCGAAACTCCCTTTCATTGACCTTGACGCCGCTCTCATCCTTGTCCAGACCCCCAGATGTGCCCATCGGGATCATCTGCGGCTTCAACTCACCACCAAAGTCAAATTTTTTCAACATGTCACGAGGATACTTACCTTGGTGAATGAAGGTGTCCGTCCTTGGTCTGCTTTATCTGGAGCCCTAAGAAGTACTTGAGCTCACCCATGAGGCTCATCTCAAACTCATTGTGCATCTGCTAAGAAAACTTGGACACAAGAGCATCAGTAGTACCGCCAAAGATAATATCGTCCACGTAAATCTGAGCGACTAAAAAATCTGAAGCAACTCTGAGCAAAAAAAAAGAGTTTTATCCACCGAACCCATCACAAAGCCCTTCCCCAACAAAAATTGCTTCAACCGGTCATACCAAACCCTAGGGGCTTGCTTCAACCCGTATAAAGCTTTTTGCAGCTTAAAAACATGTCGAGGAAACTTAGGGTTCTCAAAACCGGGGGGTTGCCTAACATAAACCTCCTCTTCTATGTACCCGTTCAAAAAAGCACTCTTAAATCCATTTGAAAAAGCTTAAAACCCTTCGAAACGGCAAAAGCTAGAAGAATACGAATGGACTCAAGACGAGCAATAGGAGCGAAGGTTTCTTCAAAGTCAATACCTTCCTTCTGGCAAAAACCCTGGGCAACTAGTCGAGCTTTGTTGCGCACCACAACCCCATCTTCACCTTGTTTGTTCTTAAATACCCACTTGGTGCCTATGGGGTTGCATCCTGGTGGCGGCTCAACTAATGTCCAAACCCGATTACGGACAAAATTCTCAAGCTCTTCTTGCATAGCATTAATCCAATTAGAATCAGAAAGAGCATGAGAAACATCTCTGGGCTCAAAAGATGCAACAAAAGCAGATTCAGCAAACACAGCAAGAGAGGCATTAGATGAACGCAAAGTTCTCTCAGTCAAATCACCTATGATGAGCTCTGAGGGGTGATCACGCTGAACTGCTCGAGATCCTTGGTGATCTGAAGTCACCTCACCGGAGTCAGCAGCTGGCACCTCTGGACTCGACTGAGGGGGCTCGATCGTAGTGGAAGAAGTGATCAGAGGTCCACCCTCATCCTCAGTCGAAGTCTCAGAAGGTGTGGGCTCTACCGGGGGTGCAGAAGGCCCACCCTCATCAGCAACTGGAGTATCCTCATCTTCCTCGAAGATGGACTCTCCGAGCTCATCATCACCAGAAAGCTCAAAAGAAGGAGTTAAAGAAGGCAAGGACTCATCAAATGAAACTTCGCAAGTCTCGACAAGCTGCTGGGTTTCGAGTTTCCAAACACGGAAACCTCGAGAATGCAATGCATAACCAAGAAAAACACCATCCCAGCAACGAGACTCAAACTTGTCCAAATGCCCTCCCTTTTTGAGCACAAAGCATTTGCAGCCAAACGCTCGCAAGTGGCTCACCTTGGGCTATCTGCCAAACCGCAACTCGTATGAGGTCTTACCTAGGTAAGCTCTAAGAAAAATGCGGTTGGCCAGATAGCGTGCGGTTCTTTCGTTCCACAACGCCGTTCTGTGGGGGAGTGTAAGGAGAAGAAAACTGATGGTCAAGACCTTGATCACTACAGAAGCTGACGAACTGAGAGTTCTTGAACTCAGAGCCGTTGTCGGAGCGAATTGCTCGCATCCGACCAATGTTCTCATTCTTCAGCTTCAAAATCAGGTCATGAACAAACTGAAAAGTTTCATCCTTAGACTCCAAAAAGAAAACCCACGAGAATCGAGAGAAGTCGTCAACAATGACAAGCGCGTACCACTTCCCACCGACAGAGCGTACCCGAGCTGGACCGACAGTGTCCAAGTGTAAAAGCTCGCCCGGATACGAAGTCATCACCTGAGTCACAGGTGAGTGAGAAGAGGCAACCATTTTCCCATGACGACAGGGATGACAAACTAGATCTTTCTCCATTTTAAGCTTGGGCAATCCTCGGATGAGGTCCATAGAGCTTAACCTGACTAGCAGATCAAAACTCAAATGGCCTAACCTCCTATGCCACTTCTAGAGCTCAGAAGAAGATCCAGCTATCAAACAACGAGAAGGGCCAAAAGAACTAGAGAAGTCAATTCGAAAAACATTACCAAATGGTAAAATCTGGCAATTCAAAAATCCTCTAGAATAAAACACAGAAGAATTGCCCTTCTTAAAACGCACTTCCAAACCATCCTCAAGAAGTTGCGAAACAGAAATCAAATTGAAGTTCAAATTCTTAACCAAAGCAACATTCTTCAAAGAGAAATGATCTGAAATGCGAATAGAGCCTATGCCACTTACCTTCCCTTGACCACTGTTCCCGAACGTGATGTACTCTTTGGAGCTCGGGGGAGTGAGACTGGAGAACCATCTGTGATGTCCCGTCATATGACGAGAGCATCCTGAGTCCATGATCCATACGTCCTCCAGTCCCCGATCCTGGGCAATCAGTGGCTGTAAGTGGGAGCAAATGGTCCGGCACCAGGTTTAGCAAAAGAGCTAAACCAGTGTCGAGCCATCTGCTCAAAAGATGGAAAGCAGAAATCATAATGAGAATCTGGACCAAAACACGGCTCAAAGCGCGGTCCTTGGTTCTGCCTAAAGCCTCGACCACGAGGTCCAGGAACATAGCCAACACGGCCTGGAGCTCTGCCGGAACGAATACCACCATCTGGAGCACGGGCAAGAAAGCCGTCTCCTCTACCACCACCTACACGACGCGGCCTGGCCTCCAGCCTCTCCCCGCGTCGAGGAACATGCAGTCTACCACCCTGCTGGTAGAACTGCTCCTGACCACCACGAGCTCTCTCTGCTCTCTCAACCCGCTTCCTCCTGAAGCAAAAATCCGCAAGATGCTCGTCTCTCCGACAGTACTCACAATGATAGGTAGGCTTCTTGGGATGTGGTTGAGGCTTGGGGTTCTTGGGCTTAGTGGTGGTTGGTGTTGTCTTCTTGGGTTGAGAGGGTCTAGGAAGAGAGTCTAGAGGGGTGTGGAGGTGTTTGGGCTTGGGAACCCAGATAGGTTTCTTGGGTGGAGCTTTTGGTGGTTCATGGATTACTCCATCCTTGGGCTGACAAGCCTGGGAGGACTCAGTGGAGTGAGTCTTAGGGTATCTCTGCTCAGGAGTCATTTTACTCCACTCCACTGCCCGGCTAATGGCACTCTCAAAGTCAGCCTTGGTGTAGGTGTAACCTACCCCAAACCCATCCTGCCTCTTGAACTGCTGGATCATCATGCCGAGCTGTGGCTCTCTAGCACTGATCCAACTCAGGATAGAACGGAGGTAAAAGTTCTCATTCTGAGAATCAGCTAGCTCCTCTCTCAAGGAAGCTAGTACCTCCACCTGAGACAAGAAGGTCTCACACTCGCTATCTATCTGGACAGACTTCTCAGCTTTTAGCTTAATCAACTCAAGTCTAAGAGCCAGACAGTTCTCACAGACAGTGAGTGGAACTGACAGTGTCTTAAGCTCTAGCCTAGTCTGCGCAAGCTCAGCTCTCAACCTCTCCAAATCACCAAATGCTCATCGCCCTTGGATTTCAGCTCAGCTAAGGTAGCTAGATGAGATGGGCAATCAAAACAGGGTGCGACGACAGTGGCCTGAGCATCTTTCAGCTCCAGCTGAGCGCTTTCAAGCTCAGTGGCCAAAGCGTCCCTCTCATCAACCCTTTCTGTGTACTTGGACTTCAGAGTCGACAAGTCACACAGAAGCACCTCACACTTCGAGCACTCACTGCTATCACCCAAGCAGGGGGAAGAAGATAGACTCTCAATTCTACCGTTGGCCACAGCAAGCTCACTCTCTAATTCGTCTATCCTTTTCTTAGCACCCCTAAGCAGTTTTTCTCGATATTTCAACTCCTGACGATTACTTTCAAGTAAATCAACGATTTTGCGTTCATAAGATGATACCTTTTCATTGTCGTCGTCGTCGGAGTCATCGGAGGAGCTCTTCTCTCCCTTATCCCCAAGAGCCATTGAGCAGAAGCTCTTGCGGGATCTTCGGTGCTGGTGTGAATGGCTCTTCGGTCTGTCCCCGAAAGCCATGAAGCAAAGGCCCGCCGGATCATCCTTGTCCTTCCCCTTCTTGATGACGATCTCCTCATCGCTTGAGCTTGATGAAGAGGAAGAAGACGTGGACTGCTTGGAGTAGCTCTTCTCCATCTCGGCGAAGAAGGCCTTGTCACGCTTCTTGTTCTCTCGCCGGTAGTCCTTCAGGGCCTTCTTGAAGAATCTGGTCCTTCGGCTTGCCCTTGATGAAGGAGGAGCTCTCGTGCTTGCCGGAGTCATGGAAGCCACCACCGGTGCCCTTCTTGTATCCATTGCATTTGGGGCAGTCGGCGATGAAGTGTCCTGGATCACCACACTCAAAGCACCCGGATTTTATGCCGTGTCTTTTGAACATTCTCTTGTCATAAACACGACGCACCCGGTTGTTAAAAAGACACAAATTATCATCTCCCAAAGACTCAAGCTGGTCCTCAGTGATAGACATCAAAGAGAACCCAGCACAACTCAAAGAGGAAGGATCAACAAAAGGTGTAGCAAGGGTCAGGGACTTTGATCCTGAACCAGTGAGATTTGATCTCAGCTGGATATCTACCTTAGTGGCCTTCAGCTTGCTAAACAACACAGAAATGGTCAAGGTATCATAAGAAGTGCTCTCAACGATAGAGGATACCTTGATCTCCCAGATCTTTGGGTCCAAGGTATGAAGAACCTTGAGTGCCTGCTCATGATCTGAGACTAACTGAGCACCTTCAGCTTTGTTGTCCCGAAGCTTGTTTATGATCGATTGAAAATGACCAAACATGGCTTCAACAGATTCACCCGGCTTCTGTGTGAAGTTTTCATATTCACGCCGGTAGGTCTGATAGAGCCTAGCCTTGACCTGAGCTGTTCCCTCATGGTGTGCTTTGAGGGTAGCCCAGATCTCTCTCGCAGTGGAGAGATGGCTCACACGCTCAAACTCAGTGGGACCTAAACCAGAAAAGAGAATGTTCATAGCCTTACTGTTGCTCAGATGCTGAGCAATGATACCAGCAGTACCATGCTCAGCGACTGGCAAAATGACAAACGTGGTGTGAACACAAATGTCCCATATGTCCGAGCCCTGGCTCATGAGATAGGCTCGCATGCGAGTCTTCTAATAGTTATAGCCATAGGCTTCCAAGGACGGGACCTTGCCAGGAGATGTCATCGTCACTACTGGGGTTTAGAACCGGTTAAGGTATGGAAAAACCCTAGCCTCGCTCTGATACCACTTGTAGGACCAAAAGTAGCGACCAGAGGGGGGTTGAATGGGCGCCTTAAAAAATACTTTCGAATCAATGGCCTGCTCCCAATACCCAACGCACCTCAAAGACTAAGCAGCAAAGAACGAACAGATTGCCTAAGTCTAAAGGTATCAATCTAGAAGCAACTAATGTGTAAAACAAAGAAATACCAATACAGTGCTAATAGACAGATAAACAAGGATATTTAAGACAAGGCAGGTTAAACTTCTCAGTAAAGCAATCTAAGTGCACTATGAAAGAGAAGAGAAGTTACTGTTCAAATCTGTCTCCTGTTAGGAACCTGGCGAAGCCTACTTCGCGGTGTCGAAGCCTGCTTCGGAGGTCGAGGTCTGCTTCGGAGGTCGAGGCCTGCTTCGCTGGTCGAGGTTTGGTTCGGAGGTGGTAGTCGAAGTCTGTCGAAGGTGTGTTGTCTATCCTAGGTCGAGGTGGCAAAAGACCGAAGATGCTTCGAAGCTAAGTATGAAAGTATCGAAGCTAACTTCGAATCAGAGTGCTTCGAAGCCTACACTCTACCTTCGAAAAAGCAACCTTCGAAAAGGGAAGCGAAGGCTGATACGTGACAGAGAAACCAAAGTGAAGCCTACGTTCTACCTTCGAACAAACGTATCAAGACCTTCGACAGAGACAGCAGTAAACACTAAGCGAAGTCTATTAGTGAGATTAGCTTCGAAGCTAACTCCGAAGCCTGACGAAGTATCGACTTCGAACAGCTTGTGACTGAGAACACCTTCGCAAAGATTATCGAAGTATGTAAAGCTGACAGAGTGCAAAGTGTTCTGCGAAGCTAGAAACACAGCACGGACTTGAAGACGAAGTTCAAGCGAAGCCTTCGAAGATGTTAGATCGAAGCCTGCCTCACGGAGCTGAGGGACTTCGAACAGAGAAGGGGCTTCGGTATAAAACAGCCAGAAAAGGTATTCAGTCTTGACTACTTCGATCAAAAAGCTACGCAGAAAAAGCAAAGCCTGAGTACTATTGTACTGTTGCTACAGTGTAATAGTACTACTTGCAACAACAAGAACTAGTACTACTTGCGTGAAGAACACACGCAACAGAAGCACCTTCTCCAGGATAAATCAACAGCACACACCAAACTGAAGCTTCTGATTCAGAGAAATTAATGCACACATCCACACACGAACAGGAAATGGAATCCTACAGGAACGAATAAAATCAAGGGATGCAATAATGAACCAAAAACACCAAACAGAACCTGGCAGCGCACACAAGCAGGAAAGGAGAGAGAGAGAGTGCAAGAGACAAAATGACCCAAAGGAGTAGTATTGATTTCAGCCAAAAGGGTGACCTAACCCTAGGGATTGGGGCCCTATTTATAGGCTGCCCAACACTAGGAATATTCCACCAGCCCCTTAGGGTTTTTACAAACGCAGGAATAAAGGAAAAGACTCTACTGCCCTTAGGAATTTTTACAGACACAACTGACTGACTGTGGGCCTAGATATACAGATGACTTATCCGGAAGCTAAGCTTTCGTAGAGACTACGGCTTCTCTTCTGGACAGTCTGATACAAGATCAACGGTTGTCAGTTTTGCGCCGAAACTGACAAAGCCTCCACCGACTTTGCACCAGGTACCCGGATTGGGCCAGCCTGACTCCACAGCTCTCTCAGCCCGGCAGTCGCTCACCGCCCGTATACCTGAGTCAATCCTGGTCAACAACCCAGTGGGTCTTCTGCTGCTCCTGGCCCATGTACCCGGATTGGGCCAGCCCGACTTCGCAGCCTCCTCTGCCCGATAGTAGCTTGCTGCCCGTGTACCTGAGTCACACGCGACCCATGAAACAGCAGATCTCCTTACTTCTTCTGTCCCCTTTGACTATCTTTGACAATGACTCATCACATCTGGAGCCATGAGGCCCATGCTATTCAGCATGGCTCCTCACCAGAGCTAGCCTCTGGACCCCCTCCGGTCCCTTTTGAAGCTAAGTCTCCGGGAGTCCATTCGAAGTTCAGTTCGGTGCGTACTTCGAAGTCCACCTTAAAGTGCCCTTCGAAGCCTTTGACGCAATCTCCACCGGAAGAGCTCCAGCCACTAACTCCTCCCCTAGTATATCGTTTAGCCGCTTAGAAGTGACGTTTATCTGACACGTCTGTAAAATTGTAGAGCTATTTGTACAATAGTCTAGTCTTTTTCCCTTCTTGCCCCTATAAGGCCTATAACCTGTAGAGGGCATTTAGGTCTTTTTCTATGACCTGCGTGCCTATAAAAGCAGGGCCATGCCCTTGTAATAGCTAGATCCATTAGATCCAAGAGAGGCAAAATTATGCCAAATCTATTGTAGACTGGACGTATGGCTATTATCCCTTCGGAGAGGCCTAAACTAGTATAAATCATTTCTCTCCCTGTGAGAACCCTTCGAGGTTCACTTTATATATAATATACACACAAAACCTGTTGTAGCTAACATAATTGCTACAACACTTCCCTCACTTGTACTATGACAAGTCTCGTTATTTTTAGACTTCACTTGATTTTTTTAGAATAAAAAACTAAAAATGGACTAAAAAATGAATATGATTTTCTATAAATTTTGGTTAATTATTTCAGGCACATGTAGTTCAAATTTCACTTGTTTAAATTTAAATCCTAGAAACACACTTAATGAATTAAAAGTGTGCCATTAATTATAAAAAGTGGCGACAATTTTTATAATGACAAACAGCGTGGTGCGGGCATGGGCCAACAGCGGGCCATGGGCCAAACATTGCAAAATTCATATATTGTCACAAACATTGTCTATCCATGATGGTTAGCAAATGATCATCATAAATTTAGGCCCAATCTGAAGTCCAAATGATCCATTTTATTGATCTGTGACAAAAATTCATATATCGTCATAGATATTTTCCTATTCATGACAATTAGCAAAGGATTGTCATAAAACCTAGGCCCAATCTAATGTTCAAATGATCCATTTATTGATCTGTGATGAAAATTCATATACTGTCATAGACATTGCCTTTTCGTGACTGTTTCAATAAATGTCACTATAAATTCGTCATGGACTAAAGGATTTATTGTAGCGAAGGTAACATCAAAATGAAGGAGCCGCAAGTACTATACTCATTTACTCGAACGGAGGATTACATGATGTTTCTGACTGGTGCTCCGCTCTTGCTGAAAATACATGACTAGGAACTTTAGTGTTCTAAAAAGTTTCTGCCACATGTTTATTCTTTTATTACATGTTTGTTGTAATTAATAGTACAATAAAGACTGAAAATAGAATGTCAATGTATTTGTCATATATATTAACATGTCACTTATGTATGTAATGTGTTTTGTTTGATATATATGTATACATGTTCATTATTACGAGTTATATGCACCTTTGTATATTCTTTCAGCATCACCTTGAATGAAAAAATGGAGAGAAATGATATCTGTTTTATTCATTTATATGTCGGTATAAAAATAAGATATTAGAGAGTCTATCACCGGCTGCAACTATAGTATCGTCCGCTTTAATTGGACAGAGTCCATGTCAATAGTAACGAACTTTTTCACTTAATAGGTCTACATCGATCTGATGACTACCTTCAAAGTAATTATACCACGTTTTAAAAAGAGTGTATATATGTTAGTAATAACATTATAAATTCCATCAGGAATTTAATAAATGAATACTTATATATATTCAGCATTATATATATAACATTAAACAAATTACTCTCCGAGTAAATTAATGCACGTTATTTTACATAGAATATGGCTAGAATTTCTAAAAATTAATTTCCCGAACTTGTCCATGATGGCAGCAAACTATTTGACATGGGCTCCCAAAACGTAGGATGGAAAGCACATAAAGTTTCCTCACAAACCGATTGATCGCAAAATTTTAGCCTCAAGTAGATTTTATGAACTGCCGAATTATAATCTAATATAGATTTGAAATCTTGGAAATGAATGGTCACCAATTTGAAATCTTGGAAATGAATGAGTGACCATTCATGTTGTGCTCCGGGTAGGATAACATTTTTCTGTTGGTCATATGTGTATCTATCATTGAGGGATTTCCATAGAGCAATTTGATCGTCCTCCATAACATATTCAATTTTCATGTTTAAATAAAGGTGATATTGCAGAAAATGTAACGTGTATATTTACTATAGTTAGGTATCTTTAGTGCATTCCAGATTCATGAAAGTAGCAATAAATCTACAAGTGGTCAAATTGATTTTTACATCTTAGCCCGTGTCATAAAAGGAAAATTCAGGAAATTCTTTTTAAAAAATTTCAGTCGTGTTCTACAAGGCGATCCCACTCCACGATATCCTTGACTTCTCCACGGTTTTGGATTTGATCGACCAAGAATAAGTGGGGTGGGAGTTGACCAAAGCCTAATTGCCTAGCGAAGACCGATGGGTGGTAAAACTTGTAAGAACCCTTCTAAGGACCCTCACTGGTAAAATTGATAGGCTAGAAGCAAAGAAAAATCACGGTTGTGAAGATACAAAGGAATTCTTCGTCCCGGAACACATTAGGCAGGATAAGAGAGTAAATTATTGTTAATGCTATGTATGAAAAATTCTGAATATATATAAGTCTTTGTGTATTAAATTCACGATGGAATTTACAATGTTATTATTAACATATAGAATTATTATTAACATATAGATTCTATTTTAAAACATGGTATAATTACTTCGAAGGTAGTTGTTGGGGAAAAATACTTCATCCTCAGGGTTTTAGAGATCAGCAGCCAAAGATAATTCATCAGCATCGAAGCATGTGTTCATTCCAAGATGATGAAGTTTCCAAGCCGAAGGATACTTCGGCTTCATGGTTCGAAGGTATCCTTCAGAGGCTCTGAAGCTACAGTGGAAAATAGCAAGACTAATAAGACGTATGTCTTATCTATCTTCTTCGGATATATTTTACCATTTTAACCCTATTCGGGGTACCGAATAGTTTCTACTATGTCAGTTGTAATTGAGGGGTAAATAGGTCTTTTCCTTAGAGTTTTTACATATAAATACCCCCCTTTTCACCCTATAATAGGCATTGAATACTCAGCTTTTCAATATACAACTCCGAACTACTTTGAGCTATTATCCTATTCGGAGGCTCCAAAGAGTTCGCATCACAAACTCTTTGTTTGTTAGTTCTTAATCTTCGAGAACCTGTTAGCGTAATCCTTTGCGCCAACAGTTAACGCCGTCCATGGGGAACCTGGTTCTAAAAGCTAGTTCTCTGCCGGTAACTGCACTTCAAAGAACACTTGCGGATGGAGCTTCAGAGTCTCGGTATTCCGCGCACCCTTTGGTAAGGGGCTTCGTAGTGCAGCTCGAAGGCCTTTCCTCGCCTTCCCAAACCAATTGAAGTCTTCGGCCTTCGGACCTCATCTTTGTTACCATGCCTCCCAAGTGGAGCCTAGCCACCGATCCTCCCCGAAGGTCTCCTCGGACCAACGATGTAGGACCCTCAGTCATTGCATTAACCCCCGAAGGGGTTACCGGACGTCGAGCACCCAGAGGCCCCCGAGTCGTGCCCACGGTGCTCCAAACCGATTATACCAGTTCCCAAGACTCGGAGCTCCCCTCCAGAGGAGATAAAGACCTTCCTAAGGATGCAACTACCCAAGTAGTGCGACATCAGGAGGAAGTAGCATGTTGGAAGCAAGAAGCTGCTGATCGACTTTGCTCCCAAGCCTTCACTCATGCTCCGAAAGGGCCTCAAGATGGCGGTCCTGGTGATCCCCCCGAAGCTTTCCAAGTCCCGAAGGAAGCCGAGAATGCATCCTTCGATGATGAGTCTCCGTTGCATCCATACCTGCAGAAAGTGCCCATCGACCCTAGGTTCAAGGCCTCGAAGCTGCACAAATACTCCGGTAGTTGTGACCCCGGAGAGTTCTCTCATTCATATGCTTTGGCAATAGAAGCCAGTGGAGGGGTGCATAACACTATGGCGAAGTGTTTCCCCCTCGCAATAGAAGGCGTAGTTCTCCGATGGTTATAGTCTCTAAAGCTAGGATCGATCAAGTCTTGGGAGCAGCTGAAGAGGAAGTTCGTAAGCAACTTCCAGGGTACGTTTGTAGCCCCAACGTCGACTAGAAGTCTGTTCCGGGTGAAGCAGTGAGCGGGGGAGACGCTTCAAGAATATTTCACACGCTTCGCCCACACCAAGTCTCAGATCAAAGGCTTGTCTACGTCTTCGGTAGTCGATGCCTCACGCGAAGGGGTGTTGAACCCAGATCTCCTCAGCAAGCTTCACCGGAAGCCGGTGTCGTATATGGCACAACTGATGGGATACTTTGAACAGTATGCCAAGGCAGAGGAAGGCTGCCTCCGAAGAACCGCAACACATGTACCAGCCCTTTGAGAAGTGAAGATGGAGCCCGAAGTCCCAACCTCTCCGCAAGCCCCCTGGATAATCGCTTCAATGATCATAGGCGGGGAAAGAAACACTTCTGCTCCGAGGTGTTAAACATTGCACCCTCCGCCCCAAAGGCGCGTGTCAACTTTCAATAGGCACAAGGTTTCAAGGCTGGCACCTCGAAGCCCCAAGAAAGAGTGGCTGGTAGGCGCCAAAGCTTCTTCTGCTGTGTGAATGACGAGAATAGAAGCCATGACACGAAAGATTGTAAGTCTGTATTAACCCTTCGAGGTGAATACCTAGGACGAAGCTTAGTTTGCTTTTCAACCCAAAGGCTAGGCCAATGTGCTAGGGGCTCCGTAAGTTATCAGCAGAGAGGGCAGACCTCACCAAGGTGGAGGTGGAAAAATTGCTAAGGGCTGGCATTATCAGGGAAGTAGCCCACAGAGAGTGGCTGGCTAACCCTGTTTTTGTGAGGAAAAAGGCTCTGGTAAGTGGCGCATGTGCATTGATTTCATGTCATTGAATAAAGCATGCCCGCGAGACCCTTACACTATGCCCCGAATAGACCAGCTGGTGGATTCTATGGCTGGCTTCAAATTGTTAAGCTTCCTGGACGCATACTCCGCTAATCATCAGGTCTGGCTAAAGCACAAAGACGAAGCCAAAACGAGTTTTATAACCCCTCCAGAGTATTTTGTTATGTTCGAATGCCTTTTGGCTTGCGGGATGCCAGAGCCACCTTCTCATGTCTGATAGCTAAGGCTCTAGGTCATCAAATAGGCCGAAATGTCGAAGCCTATATGGATGACATTGTAATAAAGAGTGTTGTAAAGCACCATCATAGCCTAGACTTAGATAAAACCTTTGAGAGCCTCCGAGCATGTTGAGTTCACCTCAACCCTAAAAAATGTATATTTGGGGCGCAAGTAGGAAAATGCTAGGGTACTTAGTTTCGAGTAAAGGAATCGAAGCTAGCCTGATGCAGATAAGCGCATTGCAAAGAATGGCTCCACCAGAAAATCTGAAGCAAGTCCAGATGCTAACAGGACGGCTCATAGCTCTTAATAGATTCCTAGCCAGATCAGCCGAACGAAGCCTTCCAATTTTTAAAGCTCTAAAGGGTTCCGGCAGTTTCAAGTGGACACCGGAGTGCCAGAAGAGCTTCAATGACATTAAACATTATTTCGGAAGCCTGTCAACACTTACTGTGCCCCTCCCAGAAGAAACTCTCCTTCTTTATCTTGCAGCAACAGGCTCCCAATAAGTGCAGTACTGGTCAGGGAAGTTGAGCTTAAAGGAAAACTGGTGCAAAACTCAATCTACTTCATCTCAGAAGCTTTGTCCGGAGCAAAGACAAGATCCTCTGAGCTCGAAAAATTTTCTTATGCTTTGGTAATGGCCTCATGGAAGCTAAGGCATTACTTTCTAGCACATAATCTTATCGTTCCTACCTCGTATCTCCTTGGTGATGTGCTTCATTGCAAAGATTCTACAGGTAGGATCAAAAAATGGGCTGTCGAGCTAGCCCCTTTTGGTATTTCCTTCATGGCGAGAACAACTATCAAATCCCATATCATAGCTGACTTCGTGGCAGAGTGGACTCCATCCACAGTCTGGGCTCTAGAAGAAATCTTCGAAGGTCTATGGACAATTTTTTTCCGATGGAGCCTATCACACATCTGGTGCCTGAGCTGGAGCTGGAGCTATAATAATATTGCCGTCAGGGCAGAAGGCCATGTATTCTGAGAGGCTCAACTTTAAGACCACTAATAATATCGCAGAGTACGAAGGGATCCTGCTAGGCCTCCGAATGGCAAAGGCAAATGGAACAACAAGGATTATAATTAAAACAGATTCCCAAGTCATCGCAGGGCATTTTGACAAAAGCATTCAAGGCAGGAACCCGCATCTTGCAAAGTATTTAGAAGAAATCCGCAAGACAGAATCAATGTTTAAAGGATTTTCTGTTCGGAGTATCTCTCGAGCAGATAATCAACTTGCAGACATTCTAGCGAAGGCTCGAGCCGGAGCATTGGATGTCCCGGAGGGCGCTTTCTAGGAAGAACTTATCTAGCACACGGTAAATCAATTACCCTCCTAGGAATTCCTTTGCATCCCAGCTGCAGATTGGAAGACTCCAATAATGGATGTCTTGCAAAACAACGCGGTCTTATCAGAAGGTTCAGATTTGCAAAGGTTGCAAGAAAGGGCTCGTAATTATGAGCTTGTCAATGGGATATTATACAAAGCCGGAGTTTGATCTCCCCTACTCTGGTGCATCTCAACACCCCAAGGCCAAGATATACTTCAGGAGATTCAAGAAGGCTTATGTGGAAGCCACCTAGCCCCTCGTGCTCTAGCAGGAAAGACACTTTGGCAGGGGCTCTATTGGCCAACAATTGTAAGAGATGCAGAAGAGTTAGTTCGAACCTGTCAAGGATGCCAGTGGATGGGTAGATGGAGCCGCCGTCCACTAACACCCCTTCAAGTTATTGCCCCAGTATGGCCAATGGCACGATGGGGAATGGATCTCATTGGCCCTTTCCCAATGGCAAAAGGCAGCTTGAAGTTTGCAGTGGTAGCAATCGAGTATTTTTCTAAATGGGTCGAAGCTAAAACCCTTACTGCTATCACTTCAAGAAATGTGCAAAAAATTTTCTGGCAAAGTATCATATGCAGGTTCGGAGTGCCAAGGGAGTTAACTGTGGATAATGGCACTCAGTTCGAAGTCGAACCCTTTAAGGAATTTTGCGAAGGACTGGGCATCAAGTTATGCTTCGCAAAAGTTCATCATCCCCAATCCAACAAAGCCATCGAGCAAGCCAATAGAAATATTCTCTACGATTTAAATCGCACGATTGTCGGGTTGGCTAAAGGGCTATGGACCGAAGAACTCCCTAAGATTTTATGGTCCATTCGGACCACTCAAGCCAAGTCCACAGGCTTCACCCCATTCAGTTTCTATTCAGAGACGAGGCCATGACTCCTACGGAGCTCAAAGGTGGATCCCTCCGCATAATAGAGTCGGGAAATGAAGACGAGAGAAACACTTCACTGGAGTTGTCACAAGAAATAATGCTTCGAGTTGTTGCCAATCTTACGAAGTACCAAGACCAAACGAAGACATGATATGACCTGAAGATAAAAGTGAACGAGCTTAAACCAGGTCATTTGGTATTATGAAGTGTAATAGCTCCGGGGAAGCTAGGAAATAAATGGGAAGGGCCATATATTATCCTACGCTCAGGGCGCCCCGGGTCATTTAAACTAGCTAATTTAGAAGCGGAAGAGTTGAAGCATGCATGGCATGCGGAGCACCTTAAACGTTATTACGCTTAGGGGCTCCTTGTAATCAATTGTAAAAGTAGCTTTCTAAATTAAATAAAGATAGAGGTTCAAATTATGTTTACTCTTCAAATATTCCTTACTCCTTGTGAACGCATAAGGAGAACGAAGATTCTTGCGGAGTTAAGCATCTTTCAAGGAACCCAGAAAAACGTCCTTCGAACCATTGGTTCAAGGATTCCATAAAAGAGCCGAAGGTGGCCAAGCTACTGATTCTAGGCTCCGGCTTGTTAGGATCTGTAGAAGAGTCTAAGGACTTTAAAAGAACAGATTTCTAGCCTCCGGGTTCGAAGCATCTGTAAAAGAGCCGAAGGTGGCCAGCCTACGGATTCCAGGCTCCGGCTTGTTAGGATCCGTAGAAGAGTCTAAGGACTTTAAAAAAATAGATTTCCAGCCTCTAGGTTCGAAGCATCTGTAAAAGAGCCGAAGGTGACTAGCCTATGGATTCTAGGCTCTGGCTTGTTAGGATCCATAGAAGAGTCTAAGGACTTTATAATAACAGATTTCCGACCTTTGGGTTTGAAGCATCTATAAAAGAGCCAAAGGTGGCTAGCCTATGGATTCGATGCTCTGGCTTGTTAGGATTTTTAGAAGAGTCTAAGGACTTTAAAAGAACAGATTTCCGGCCTCCGGGTTCGAAGCATCTATAAAAGAGTCGAAGGTGACCAAGCAATAAGGTTTCAAGGCTCCGGCCCGATGAAACACTTTTAAAGTCCTAAGCGACTACTATTGGAGCCTACAAGTGTAAACTTAGCCCCGAAACTTACAAACATCATAATACGAACGTACAGTTCGAAGAACTCTACGAAAGAGTAAAGTATGATTACCAAGTGTTGTGCGAAGAATCAGATTGTTATATCGATCATTGTGTCTGACGGACCCTATCGCAATGCGTACGGTCCCCCACCCACAAGGGGCAGGGGAGTAAGGAACAACAAAAAGATTCTTCCAAAGCAATTCATATTAATTGGATAATCATATTGTATTGTATCAAGAGAAGTTTTGGTCTAAACCTAGATAGAAGCAGAGACCCCTCTAACCTCTAGAGCTACTTCTAAGACCACTTCGGCCTTCGGAGCCTGAAGTCTTCGAAACTCTTTTCTTAGTCCGAGTGCTTTTCTTCTTCGAAGCTCGCAGTTTTTTCTACTCCTCTTGAAGTTCGGCCCAAGACAGAAGTCTCTCGGAGCTAGCCTCCACCGGGTCTTCGGCTTGATACTCCGAGTCAGACCAAACTACGTATCGGAGGACGAAGATTCTACTTCCTTGTCCTCTTCCTTAATATAAGCTAAGACCTCACGATGGACTTCGGGTGCTATCTCCCCTTAAGCCTTCGAGGGCAGCCCACTGCCGGTGGAGCCCTTCGCTAGGCTCCAGTACTTCGAAGTCGAGCTCCAAAGTGGATAGTAAAACCTAAGAATAAACATCCAAACAAAGTTTCCTCGTTTATAAACTTTTCATTCATTAATAAAAGGGACTTTTACAAGATTTCTTGTACATGCATAAGCGTCCTATGAAGCTAAACCTGAGGATCGGCTGGCAGAGCAGGCGGGGTCAGAGCCGGCGAAGTTAGAAGCGGAGGATTCGTCTGAGCTTGCTTATGCTGACGAGCTTCGTCGATCCAAACTTTGGCTGCAGCTTTGTGGTCCGTTTACCAGATAGCCCAGAAAGCTTCCCAAGCAGAAGCTACATCTAGTGAAGGATGCAGCAAGTCTTCATCGCCGAAGCCTGCAGGCGTCGAACCCCCAACCGGAGCAACAAATATTTCGAGAGCTTCGATGTGATGGAGGACTCCGATTCTGGCAACCTGTCTGGATATCTCTCCGTACCGAATCCTAGAGCCCATCATCATCTTCGTCGCCACTTGGATCATCTTCAGCTTCCATTCGAGGGGCTCGTTTTCCACAGCTGAAGATGAAGGGCACAGCGTGCCAAAGTATTCTAGAGTGCCCCGGAGGGTATCCATGGTATGGTCTGCAATGGCAGCGTGCTTCACTTCTGCCGCCTCCAGCCCAGAAGCAACAACATATACTTTAGCCATCTTGGATAGCAAAGTACTCTTCTGAGCCAGCGCTTGTTGAATTGAGTCTTGGAGCTCCACAAGTTGTGCGCTGGAGTTTGCTACTGCTCTAAGCGCCACACACTCGGCCTCGGTGTCTTGAGCTGAAGCCTTGAGTGCAGTGTTGTTCTGCTGCTCGGCCTGAAGTGCTTCGTCGGTGGTGGCTCTGGCCCTCCGTTCCTTGAGGAGTTCCTCCTCTAGTTTCAGTGTTTTGTCTTCGGAGCTCTTGAGGGCAGACTGGAGGGTAGTAACCTTCCTTTTGAGCCGATTAGTTTCGAGCTCATTAGAAGTCGCTACCACTCTAGCAAGGACGAATTGCTGCAAAAAAGCAAAGTAAGTATCAAGTAATTTCATCTATTAATTGAATGCACTTGTTGTATGTTGTATACCTAAAGGGCAGCCCTTTCGAGGGCCAAATCGAGCTCCGGTGCTCTGTCTTTGCTCAGGATGGAGACTAGTTCGGAGCTCGCGAATTCTTGGCCTTTATCCGCCAAGGGTTCTAGAACCGTCCGGAGCCCTGTCCGTTGCTCCAAGAATGGAGCCAGTAGAGGTAGCCAGGACAGGGCCCGGCGGTCATCTATTGCAGCCTCATCCTTCGAGTTGCTTGCTAAAGGATCATTGGAGGAGGGCATTGCTATCAAGGTAGGGAGGGGACCGAAGCTCGTGATACTCTTGCCCCTCCCCGGCACAAAATTCGAAGCTAGAACTCTGGCTGAAGTAGATCCTCCTTCAACCGTTGCCCCCTCGGTTGGAACTGCTTCGCCCGAGATGGCTCTAGTCATTGGACCCACTACATCAGCCAGAGCCTCAACTCCAAGAGGAGCCTAAGCTCCAGCGGTGTTCAGAGCCATGCTGCTCCTTGATGCACCTATAAAAATTAAGGTATTTAGTGAATATTTGTTTGTAATAGTTATTGCAGGAATTGCAAAGGCAAAAGATTCGAAGTATACCTTCATCTACGCCTTGAGAGAGAATTGTGGGGTCTTGCAGGACTTCATACATTCGGAGATATTCTTCGAGGTCATCGCCCAAAGTCTGCTCCGGTGCAGTCGCTGCAGACAACCTAATCTCCGGCACTATCACCTCAGCCACGGGTGAGTTAGGAAGGGCTGACTCAAGCCCTGAGCGAGCTGCGACGGGCTTGGGGGAGTGTGTTGTATCCGCTTCCACAGCTTCTTGAGAAGGAGCTCTGGCTACGCCCAAGGCCTCGTCCTTGCTATCCTCCGCAAGATAGTCCTTGAGGGCCTTCCCCATCTAGACATTGGAGTCTTTCTCTCCTGAGTCCTCCGAAGAAGAACTCCGAATGCCTAGGGAAGAAGCCGAAGACACTAGAGTCGGTTGAGGAGGAGGCTTGGATGTCTTCTTCCCCTTCTTGACTGGGGTCTTGATGGCCTTTTTTGAGGGTTCGACGGTGGTTTTTCTTTTCCGGGGAGCCACTCCGGTTGAGTCGAAGTCTGGTAGGGGCGGAGGCTCCATCCCAAGAGCGCTCCACACCCTGTTGAAGCGCTCCCAGCTTTCCACCAGCTCCACCCTTCGTTGTTTCTCCACCAACGTAGGGGCTCCGAACAGAGCTGCTGAAAGGAGGTAAGATTCCATAAGTATGCTATCTATTTTCTAATGTGTTAATGCAGAAAGTGCAAAGATTTAACTAGGCTTCGAAGCTCTCCTTCCGAAGCATTTTGAAACGCGATTGGCCAATCAGCTCCGAGAAGCGGGATCCGCAGGGCGATGAATTCCTCCGCCTGGATCCCGCATGCTCATACGACTGGCAATTGAATAAAGCAACCCAAGCCGCGTTGAAAGCAAGCTTGGGTTCGGAGTTACCTCGGCCTCCTTTCGGAACCAGATTTCTTGAAGAGGACCCACAAGACTGGAGTCTTCTCTGACTTTCGGCGTAGAACCACCAGAGGATCCAATTGGTGTACCACCGATCGTTGATAGCCTTCACCGGGAAATGTTGCGCATGCTCCTTCTAAAGCTGGAAGTTGACACTCCTGAATGCCGTCAGCACTTTGGAGTCTTTGGGTCCGTCCTGGGGCTTCAACTTGCTGGAGGCTTCGTGGGTGTCAGCGAATACCTCCAATCTTCCCTCACAATCTTCTGCCCGAAGGGCCCATTCGAAGACTGCCAACCTTGCTATGGCATTAGGGGACAACTGTGGTAATGTAACATGAAATATTTCCAGTATCTCTGTCAGGAAATCGATTGCAGGAAGTCCTTGTCCCGCCTCGAAGAAAGCTTCGAAGACTACAACTTCCACGCTCCGCGGCTTCGGGGTCGACTCCCTTCAGGGGTCTCAGGTCCTCATTCCGGGGCCTAGTTTCCCATTCACAGCTTCCTCAATGGATTCCGCCATGCTTGTCGATTGCCCGATGATGAAGTTTTGCGGGATTGGTTTCTTGGATGGAGGGCGGAGCTCCCGAGGATTCTTTGGCCAAGATCCCCCCAGTGCTCCCACCATGGCCGTCGCTGCTGAAGCCGCCCACGCCTGCCTCTGCGCTAGGATTCCCGCAGCCGCTGGCACAGTCGCGCTGGTCCTTACCATGAGATCAGTGCTCAAAGGGTTGGGGAGAGTTTTGGGAGAGTTTTGGAGTTTTGGAGTTTCGATGGGCTCCGACCCCCTTTTTATAGCCTTTCCGCAAGTTACTGCGCTTCGATCATGCGTTCACATTGCAGGTTTGACTTTGTCGCTGACAGGTGGACCCAGGAAGTGAAAAGGTGTAAACCCGCGCTAAAGTTTTGACCGTTACTTTTTTCAGGAGCCTAACAGCTACTTAAAAAGTAATGGCCTGAAATTAATGGCTCCTCATGACGTTCCGCCTCCACAACGGTTCATTCCCCTGTGGAGTGTTTACACAGGATTCAAGTTCGAAGTTTTCATCAGATACACGTCGATGTCAAGGATACTTCAAACAACTGTAATGCCTTCACATTTTTCTAAGTCCCTGAATATGAAAATATTCCTTGCGTATACTGCTCTCCTGCTATACAGGTTAAATCGGAGAAGCGTATTCGAGGGGCTACTGTTGGATGAAAATACTTCATCCTCAGGGTTTTAGAGATCAGCAGCCAAAGATAATTCATCAGCATCGAAGCATGTGTTCATCTCTAAGATGATGATGTTTCCGAGCCGAAGGATACTTCGGCTTCATGGTTCGAAGGTATCCTCCAGAGGCTCCAAAGCTATAGTGGAAAA
Organism: Zizania palustris; assembly: GCA_019279435.1. Taxonomy (NCBI): domain Eukaryota; kingdom Viridiplantae; phylum Streptophyta; class Magnoliopsida; order Poales; family Poaceae; genus Zizania; species Zizania palustris. The sequence goes on along the minus strand of JAAALK010000285.1, from coordinate 72,738,952 downwards.
CAGCAAGACTGAAAAGACGTATGCCATATCCATCTTCTCTGGATAGATTTTACTATTTTAACCCTATTCGCGGTACCAAATAGTTTTCCACTATATCGGTTGTAATTGAGGGGTAAATAGGTCTTTTCCTTAGAGTTTTTACATATAAATACCCCCTTTTTCACCCTGTAATAGGCATCGAATACTCAGCTATTCAATATACTACTTTGAGCTATTATCCTATTCGGAGGCTCCAAAGAGTTCGCATCACAAACTCTTTGTTTGTTAGTTCTTAATCTTCGAGAACCTGTTAGCGTAATCCTTTGCGCCAACAGTAGTCATCAGATCGATATAGACCTCACAATATTAAGTAAAATGGTTTACTGTTATTGACACAGACTCTGTCTAATTAAGGTGAACGACACTATAGTCATAGCTAATGTCATAGACTCTAATATCTTATTTTTATACCGACATAAATGAATAAAACATGCCTTATTTCAAAGCATTTTTCATTAAGCCGATGCTAAAATAATATACAAAGGTGCATATAAATCAAAATAATGAACATGTATATATCAAATAAAACACATTACACACACAACACACAACTAACATTTTAATATATGTATTTAAACAGAACAACATACATTTACGATAAATACATTGACATCCTATTTTCTTCCTTCATTGTACTATTAGTTACAACAACATACATGTAATATAAGAACAAACATATGGCAGAAAATGTTTAAACACTAAAGTATCTAGTCATGTATTTTGAGCGAGGGTAGAACACTAGTCAAAAACATCATGTAGTCCGTAATTGGATTAAATGAGTATACTTCTGGCTCCATTTTGATATTGCCTTCTTCCTTTATATGCGGTCCTCATGGATAGATGGAAGATGGAAGTCCAGGAGCCGATGTGCGTAGACGATTTTATGAATTTCTTCGAGCGGTACTGCTGTTGCAATACTCGAAATATATGATATAAAGTGTATAAAGTTTTGTCAATCATATCTTCATTTGAAACTAGTGTATTTGGTTGTTGCACTACCGCAAAAATGGTATATGGTGACATAGTTTTGTGACGAGCAAAAGACGCACGCTAGTAATACACTTTTAGCGACGGATTGTTTTACACGCGTCAGTAATGCTGCCGAATTAGAGACGGGTCGTGGTATGACCTGATACTAAAGAAGGGCACCCCTAGTAGTGACGGGTCGTGGTATGACCCGTCACTAAAAATCTTCCCTATAGTGACAGATTATATTTCCACCCATCACTAAAGAAGTTTATCACCCGTCACTGATGACTCCCACTAATAAAAAGGCAGGGCACTGAAGTTGAATCATCACTCTTTTATTTCACACAACCCTAACCCTATACTACCGGTGCCCTCTGTCATTTTCGTCAGTTGTATTCCCATTCTCTTAAGTTTGTTCATTCTTACTATTAAATTTCAGTTTATAAAATCATTTATCCGAAATTTGTGAATTAGGGTATCGCAAGGATTCCAAACGATCTACAAGTACAAACCTATGTTCCTGATAGTTGCTTAATAAAGAACAATCATCTAGTTCACGGCGGGGGTCACCAGGTTTAGTTATAGCTTTTTGTACATTGCATGTCCTGTTTATTATATTAACAAATTGAAGCACATCTGTTACTGTTGTAGTATTTATCAAAAAGATTTTGTGACGTCAATAACATTCGTGCTAGAGACACCCTCAAAATAATGACAAGAGATGGGTACACCAGTGAGGTTGAGGTTGTGAGCCGTGGGAGCGGCGGTACGATATGCCTCCATAAAGGGTGGACTAAATTTAGCCGAAAAGGTGTCCTAACACAAGGGGACTATTTGGTAAGAACAATGGGAAAGACCCCATTGACTATTATGGAAAAATTATACACTAACTTTGGTGATGAGAAGATCCCAACGACCATCAAAGTTGACAACGACGATAGTGGTATACATAGAGAAGCAGCATTACTACGCATGCATATCATTTATTTATGTTCTTATCATGGTTTCTTATAATATCAGGGGAGTATTCTAGCGATGTTACAGACAAGAAAGGGAAGGGGATAGCCAGGTAGGTTGACATCGACCTAATGGACCAATTGAAGCACATATGTTATTTTGGCAATACAACATATGTAACTCCAGTAGGGAAGACGCTCCTACAAGACATCTCGATAGGTTTATCCGCCGGGAGTCAGTTGTATTTATGCACAATAAATAACACGATCATCAACAAGAAGTCGCTGGTAAGTTATTTGCACATGTAGTTGGTCTATACAAATAACCTTCTCTAATAGCTTTATTTAATTTTTTATAGTACTTTTCAAGGCACTACTGTGAAAAGTATATCATACCTCACCTGCACCACCAGACCACCGAGATTTAGAAGGCAATAACAGGGTCTGATGCAGTACCAATTGAGGTGCATAAAGCGACTGATGGACGGTGCTATCTAACTAAAGGTTTTGGGTAATTTCTTAGAGACAACTCTTTAGAAGTTGGCACTATGTGCGCCTTCCATGTCAACATTGTTACTAAAGGCATTGAGGTTGTGACATATGTATTGTAAACCTAGGGTATGAAGTAATATTAGGTTATAAATCTTTTTTGATGAATTATCTATTGTTGGGGGAAAATATTTCATCCTCTAGGTATTAAGAAAACCTCTACATCAACACAGTTAGAAGAAGAAATGAAGTTAGAAGCTTTGATCTCCGATGGTTTTAAAGCATCAAGGCTTCGCTGTATTTGGAGCCTTCTACAATTAAAGCCTCCGCAAAGGCTTCGGCATGATGAAGAATCGAAGAGCCTCTTTACCCGAAGGGTTACTGCGACTAAAGACAGAAGGATTATTTTCTCACTATTAAATTAGTATTTTACCCTTTTAACCCCACGAAGAATATTAAACAATATCTTCTAAGTCGGTTATAATTAGATAAAGGAGTCTTTTCCTAATGTATTTCATCTATAAATACCCCTCTTCGCTCTGTAAGGGGTATCAAATACTTAGATATTCAATACACACTTCAAACTATCTCAAGCTATTATCCAATTCGGAGGCTTGGAATAGTCCTCATAAGCAAACACTTCGTTTGTCAGTCTTTCAAGTTCTCTAAACTTGTTAGCGTAATCTTTTATGCCAACAGTTGGCACCGTCCGTGGGGAACCTAGTACAAAAACTTCGTTCGCTACTAATCCTTTCTTAGAGCCATGCCTCCTAAATGGAGCCTAGGCACTAGTCCGCCCCAAAGGTCTTCTCGGACCTCTGGGTATGGATCCTCGAACACCATCGAGGTTGGAGGACCCACCATGGTCCCCCCACCTCAAACTCCCGAAGTAAATACTCATCCTCGAGCATACGGAGCCCCTCCTGTGGCTCTGTTTGTGCTCCGAACCGATGGAGCCCCTCCTACAGCTCTGTTTGTACTCCGAACTGACTTCGTCAGTTCTCAAGACCAGGAGGGCCCCTCCGGAGGAAATGAAGGCCATCTAGATGACGTGGCGGCCCAGATGGCTTGGCTTCAGGGTGAGGTAGAAAGATGGAGGCAGGAAGCTACAGATAGGGTTCACCCTCAAGCTAGCCCTGTCATCCCAGAGGTGCCTCAAGATGATGACCCTGTTTACTATCCCAAAGCCTTTGAGGTCTAGAGAAGCACCGAGAATGCTTCCTTCGATGATGAATCTCTGCTACACCCAGAATTGCAAAAGGTGTGCTTTCACCCCAAGTTAAGGACTTCGAAGCTATGCAAGTACTCCGGAGAGGAAGACCCTGGAGAATTCTCCCGTTCTTATGCTCTTGCAATTGAAGCCAGCAGAGGGGCTCGAGACACGATGGCCAAGTGTTTCCCCCTTGCGCTCGAATGAGGAGCCATGCTGAAGAGCGTGGGCCTCATGGCTCCAGATGTGATGAGTCATTGTCAACGGAAGTCAAAGAGGACACGAAGAAAGGAGAATACCTGCTGCATCTAGGACGCTTGTGACTCAGGTACACGGGCAGCGAGCGACTGTCGAGCAGAGGGGCAGTGAAGTCGGGCTGGCCCAATCCGGGTACATGGGCTAGGAGCAGCAGAGGATCCACTGGGCTGTTGACCAGGATTGACTCAGGTACATGGGCGGCGAGCGATTGCCGGGCTGAGAGAGCTGCGGAATCGGGCTAGCCCATCCGGGTACCTTGTGCAAAGTCGGTGGACGCTTTGTCAGTTTCAGCGCAAAACTGACGACCGCTGATCTCGGATCGGACTGTTCCGGGGCGAAGCCGTAGTCGCTACGAAAGCTCAGCTTCTAGGTAAGTCATCTATAAATAGGAGTTTACTATTTTGTCCTTAGGCCCGCAGTCAATCAGTCGAGTCTGTAAAAATATTCTAAGGGCAGTTTGGTCTTTTCCATTTTATTTCAGCGACTGTAAAAAACCCTAAGGGTCTTTTGGTTTTTTCCTAGGCTATTGGGCTTCCTATAAATATGGCCCCAATCCCTAGGGTTAGGGTTACCCATTCTGTAATTCACTTTAATCCTGCAAAAAGGTTTGGATCATTTTGTTTGTCTTTCCGTGCTCTTCTCCCTGTGTGCGCCGCCTCTGTTCATCGCAAGCAAACCAAGCGTGCTTTCATCTCTCAGGTTTTCCTTTAATCTTCTTGGCTTGCGTGTTTCTGTTCGATTCTGCTTTCTGAGTTCACGGCAGAAACTCTTGTTTATTCACAAGATCTTTATTGCTTGCGGTTTGTTTTCATCGAGCACTGTTACATCGGTAGCCATCTTGGATTGACCGCACGACTAGCTGCAGTATAGGCTGTTCTTCCTTGCCTCTAGGGCCTATGGCCTAGAATAGTAGTATAGATCCTTGTTTCCACGTACTTGCTGCAGAAAAGTTTGATCTTTACAGCTAGCTGGAGTACGCATGGCGTAGCTAGTCCAAATAGCCTGCGGCTAGCTTCTGATTCCCTGTGTTCTTTGTGCAGTTGTTCTCTGTCTTGTGCACAAGTTTAGAGACTAGTACTAAGAAGCTAGTGTTTGTAGCTGTAGCTTGCTCGTTCTGATTGTTTTTCAAAGCTGTCAGTTCAGCCTATGTTTTATGTACTTCGTTATGAAGTATCTATTCTGAATTAAATTGTGGGCTCCACAGCACAGTGCATTGCATTTGCGTGTGTAAGAGTCAAGTGCTGGCTCATAGTTTATAGTCACTTTCTTTGTGTTTCGTGGGACCCACCTTTTGTGATAGCTACAGTAACCTTCGGTCAAAGCTAGCATAGGTGTGAAGTCCTACAAAGAAATTTTCGGAGCCTGCTTCGGTAGGGTGCATGCACGAATTTTTGAGTCAGAAGATTTCAGGCAAAAGCTTCGAAGGGTGCATGTCTTCTTTGTGAAGTTACCCTTCGAACCGAAGGTAGCCTTCGCTAATAGGCATACTTTGCAGCTTCTGCATACTTCGAACACTTTTATTGGTCTGCTTCGTGGTTCGCAGGGTCTGTTTTCTTTTCGGAGGACGTTTGTTTCGTAGGTGTCAGGCTTCGGTTTCCAGTGTGTAAGCACCTGTAGACTCCGATATGAAGTCATTGTGTTTTTGTGTGGGCCCCTTGGCACATTTTTGTTGCATTTGAAGTATACACGCTTCGGCAGGCTTCGGAGCAGGCTTCGGCATGGACACCACAGGGTTCGACACTGCAAGCTTCTTCAAGAACCGAACAGGAGACATCCTAGAGCAGTAAGACTCCTCGTTTTACGTGCACTCAGATTAAATTTCTGTGATGATCTATTAATGTGACGCTTGATTCATTCATGTGTTAAATGCTTTGTTAATCTGCCTCTAAGCACTGTATTGGTGTTTCTTCATTTAGGACACCGGTCGTTTGTAGGCTAGATCTTTTTAGGCTTTGTTGATCTGGTTATTTTTCCTGCTAAGCCTGTTGAGGTGCGTTGGGTGTTGGGAGCAGGCCATTGATTCGAAAGAATTTTTAGGCGCCCATTCACCCCCCCTCTGGTCGCTACTTTTGGTCCTACAAGTGGTATCAGAGCCTGGTTAGGGTTTTTCCATACCTTAACCGGTTCTAAACCCCAGTAGTGATCATGATGTCTCCTAGAAAGGTCCCGTCCTTGGAAGCTTATGGCTATAATTATTGAAAGACTCGCATGCGAGCCTATCTCATGAGCCAAAGCTCGGACATCTGGGACATTTGTGTTCACGCTACTTTCGCTATATTGTCTGTTGCTGAGCGTAATTCTCCTAATATTATCGCCCAAAATCAGAACAATAACAAAGCGGTGAACATTTTGTTTTCTGGTTTAGGTCCCACTGAATTTGAGTGTGTGAGCCATCTCACCACAGCCCAGGTCAAGTCTCGACTCTATCAGACCTACCAGCATGAATATGAGAATTTCACACAGAAGCCGGGTCAATATGTTGAAGCGTTGTTTGGTCGTTTTCAATCGATCATAAACAAGCTTCGGACCAATAAGGCCGAGGGTGTTTAGTTAGTCTCAGATCATGAGGAGGCGCTCAAGGTTCTCCATACCTTGGACCCTATTATCTCGGAGATCAAGGTATCGTCTATCATTGAGAGCACTTCTTATGATACCTTGACAATTTCTGAGTTGTTTAGCAAGCTGAAGGCCACTGAGGTTGATACCAAGTTGAGATCAAATCTCACTGGCTCTAGATAAAAAACCCTGGCCCTTGCTACACCTTCTGCTGACCCCTCTTCTGTGAGTTGTGCTGCGTTCTCCTTGATTTCTATCACCGAGGACCAGCTCGAGTCGTTAGGAGATGATGACCTGTGTCTTTTTAACAACCGGGTGCGTCGTGTTTATGACAAGAGAATGTTCAAAAGACACGACACGAAATCCGTGTGCTTTGAGTGTGGTGATCTAGGTCACTTCATCGCCGACTGCCCCAAGTGCAATGGTCACAAGAAGGGCACCGGTGGTGGCTTCTACCACTCCGGCAAGCACAACAACTCCTCCTTCACAAAGGCCTTGAAGGACTACCGGCGTGAGAACAAGAAGCGCGACAAGGCCTTCTTCGCCGAGATGGAGAAGAGCTACTCCAAGCGGTCCACATCTTCTTCCTCTTCATCAAGCTCAAGCGATGATGAGATTGTCATCAGGAAGGGGAAGGACAAGGATGATCCGGCGGGCCTCTACTTCATGGCCTTCGGGGATAGGCCGAAGAGCCGCTCACATCAACGCCGAAGATCTCGCAAGAGCTTCTGCTCAATGGCTCTTGGGGATAAGGAACAAAAGGGCTCCTCCGACGACTCTGACGATGACTACAATGAAAAGGTATCATCTTACGAACGTGAAATCGTTGATTTACTTGAAAGTAATCGTCTAGAGTTGAAATATCGGGAAAAACTGCTTAGAGGGGCTAAGAAGAGGATAGATGAACTTGAGGGTGAGCTTGTCATGGCCAACGGCAGAATTGAGAGTCTATCTTCTTCCCCTTGCTTGGGTGATAGCAGTGAGTGCCCAAAGTGTGAGGTGTTGCTGTGTGACCAGACGACTTTGAAGTCCAGGTACACAGAAAGAGTTGATGAGAGGGACGCTTTGGCCACTGAGCTTGAGAGCGCTCAGCTGGAGCTGAAATAAGCTCATGCCACTGTCGTCGCACCCTGTGCTGAAAGCCATCTCATCTAGCTAGTTTAGCTGAGTTGAAAGCCAAGGGTGATAAGCATTTGAGCGATTTGGAGAGAGTTAGAGCTGAGCTGGAGCAGACTAGGCTAGAGCTTGAGACACTGTCAGTTCCACCCACTGTCTGTGAGAACTGCCTGTCTCTTAGAATGGAATTGATCAAGCTAAAAGCTGAAAAGTCTGTCCAAGTAGAGAGTGAGTGTGAGACCTGCTTGTCTCAGGTGGAGGTTCTAGCTTCCTTGAGAGAGGAGCTAGCTGATTCTCAAAATGAGAACTTTTACCTCCCCTTGTCTCAGGTGGAGGTTCTAGCTTCCTTGAGAGAGGAGCTAACTGATTCTCAAAATGACAACTTTTACCTCCGTTCTATCCTGAGTTGGATCAGTGCCCGAGAGCCTTAGCTCGGCATGATGATCCAGCAGTTCAAGAGGCAGGATGGGTTTGGGGTAGGTTACACCTACACCAAGGCTGACTTTGAGAGTGCCATTAGCCGGGCAGTGGAGTGGAGTAAAATGACTCCTGAGCAGAGATATCCCAAGACTCACTCCACTGAGACTTCCCTGGCTAGTTAGCCCAAGGATGGAGTGATCCATGAACAGCCCAAAGCTCCACCCAAGAAGCCCATCTGGGTTTCAAAGCCCAAACACCTCCACACTTCTCTTGACTCTCTTCCTGGACCCTCTCAACCCAAGAAGACTACACCGAACACCACTAAGCCCAAGAACCCTAAGCCTCAACCACATCCCATGAAGCCCACCTATCATTGTGAGTATTGTCAGAGAGACGGGCATCTTGCGGAGTTTTGCTTCAGGAGGAAGTGGGTTGAGAGAGTAGAGAGAGCTCGTGGTGGTCAGGAGCAGTTCTACCAGCAGGATGGTAGACTGCGTGTTCCTCGACGCGGGGAGAGGCTGGAGGCCAGGCCGTGTCGTGTAGGTGGTGGTAGAGGAGACAACTTTCTTGCCCGTGCTCCAGTTGGTGGTCGTCGTTCCGGCAGAGCTCCAGGCCGTTTTGGCTACGGTCCTGGGTCTCGCGGCCGAGGTTCTAGGGAGAACCATGGACCGTGCTTTGAGCCGCGTTTCGGTCCAATTTTTTTTGATGGTTTTCTCTTTCCGTCTTTTGAGCATATGGCTCGACATTGGTTTAGCTCTTTTGCTAAACCTAGTGCCAGACCATTTGCTCCTCCTTATGACCACTGATTGTGTAGGATCGGGGACTGGAGGACGTTTGGATCATGGACTCAGGATGCTCCCGCCACATGATGGGACATCGCAGATGGTTCTCCAGTCTCACTCCCCCGATCTCCAAAGAGTACATCACATTCGGGAACAGTGGTCAAGGGAAGCTAAGTGGCATAGGCTCAATTCACATTTCAGACCATTTCTCTTTGAAGAATGTTGCCTTGGTTAAAAATTTGAACTTCAATTTGATTTCTGTTTCGCAACTTCTTGAGGATGGTTTGGAGGTGCGTTTTAAGAAGGGGTACTCTTCTGTGTTTGATTCTAGAGGGTCTTTGATTTGCCAGATCTTACCATTCGGTAAAGTTTTTCGAATTGACTTCTCTAGTTCTTTTGGCCCTTCTCGCTGTTTGATTGCTGGATCTTCTTCTGAGCTCTGGAAGTGGCATAGGAGGTTAGGTCATTTGAGTTTTGATCTCCTAGTCAGGTTAAGCTCTATGGACCTCATCCGAGGATTGCCCAAGCTTAAGATGGAGAAGGATCTAGTTTGCCATCCCTGTCGTCATGGGAAAATGGTTGCCGCTTGTCACTCACCTGTGACTCATGTGATGACTTCGTATCCAGGCGAGCTCTTACATTTGGACACTGTTGGTCCAGCTCGGGTACGTTCAGTCCGTGGGAAGTGGTACGCGCTTGTGATTGTTGACGACTTTTCTCGATGCTCGTGGGTTTTCTTTTTGGAGTCTAAGGATGAAACATTTCAGTTTGTTCATGACCTAATTTTGAAGCTGAAGAATGAGAACAATGGTCGGACGTGAGCAATTCGCTCCGACAACAGCTCTGAGTTCAAGAACTCTCAGTTCATCAGCTTCTGTAGTGATCAGGGTCTGGACCATCAGTTTTCTTCTCCTTACACTCCCCCACAGAACGACGTTGTGGAACGAAAGAACCGCACGCTAGTCGAGATGGCCAGGACGATGCTCGATGAGCACAGGACTCCTAGGCGTTTTTGGGTTGAAGCCATGAACACAGCTTGCTATCTGGCCAACCGCATTTTTCTTTGAGCTTACTTAGGTAAGACTTCGTATGAGTTGCGGTTTGGCAGACAGCCCAAAGTGAGCCACTTGCGAGCGTTTGGCTGCAAGTGCTTTGTGCTCAAGAAGGGAGGGCATTTGGACAAGTTTGAGTCTCGTTGCTGGGATGGTGTTTTACTTGGTTATGCCTTGCATTCTCGAGGCTTCCGAGTTTGGAACCTCGACTCCCAGCAGCCTGTCGAGACTTGTGAGGTTTCGTGTGATGAGTCCTTGCCTTCTTTGACTCCTTTTGAGCTTTCTGGTGATAATGAGCTCGGAGAGTCCATCTTCGAGGAAGATGAGGATACTCCAGCTGCTGATGAGGGTGGGCCTTCTGCGCCTTCTGCAGAGCCCACACCTTCTGAGACTTCGACTGAGGACAAGGGCGGACCTCTGATCACTTCTTCCACTTCGATCGAGCCCCCTCAGTCGAGTCTAGAGGTGCCAGCTGCTAACTCCGGTGAGGTGACTTCAGATCACCAGGGAACCCGAGCAGTTCAGCGTGATCACCCCTCAGAGCTCATCATCGGTGATTTGACTGAAAGAACCTTGCGTTCATCTACCTCTGTTGCTGTGTTTGCTGAATCTGCTTTTGTTGCATCTTTTGAGCCAAGAGATGATTCTCATTCTCTTTCTGATTCTAACTGGATTAACGCTATGCAATAAGAGCTTGAGAATTTTGTCCGTAATCGGGTTTGGACACTAGTTGAGCCGCCACCAGGATGCAACCCCGTAGGCACCAAGTGGGTGTTCAAGAACAAGCAAGGTGAAGATGGGGTTGTGGTGCGCAACAAGGCTCGATTAGTTGCCCAGGGTTTTTGCCAGAAGGAGGGTATTGATTTTGAAGAAACTTTCGCCCCTGTTGCCCGTCTTGAGTCCATTCGCATTCTCTTAGCTTTTGCCGCTTCGAAGGGTTTTAAGCTTTTTCAAATGGACGTTAAGAGTGCTTTTCTGAATGGGTTCATATAGGAAGAAGTTTATGTTAGGCAGCCCCCCGGTTTTTAGAATCCTAAGTTTCCTCGACATGTTTTTAAGCTGCAGAAGGCTTTATACGGGTTGAAGCAAGCCCCTAGGGGTTGGTATGACCGGTTGAAGCAATTTTTGTTGGGGAAGGGCTTTGTGATGGGTTCGGTGGATAAAAACTCTCTTTTTGCTTAGAGTTGCTTCAGATTTCTTAGTTGCTCAGATTTACGTGGACGATATTATTTTTGGCGGTACTACTGATTCTCTTGTGTCCAAGTTTTCTGAGCAGATGCACAGCGAGTTTGAGATGAGCCTCATGGGTGAGCTCAAGTATTTTCTAGGGCTCCAGATCAAGCAGACCAAGGACGACACCTTCATCCACCAAGGTAAGTACACTCGTGACATTCTTAAGAAATTTGACTTTGGTAGGGAATTGAAGCCGCAGATGACCCCGATGGGCACATCTGGGGGTCTGGACAAGGACGAGAGCGGTGTCAAGGTCAATGAGAGAGAGTTTCGAGGGATGATCGGTTCGCTACTGTACTTGACGGTGACAAGAACGGACATACAGTTCGCCGTGGGACTCTGCGCATTTTCAGTCTTCACTACGCGCGTCTCATCAGCAGGCTATCAAGCGCATCTTCAGGTATCTTACTTATGCGCCTGATCTCGGTTTTACTACTCACCATCATCATCTCTCGATTTATCTGGCTTTTCGGATGTCGACTTTGGTGGGTGTCGGTTGGATCGCAAGTCGACTTCCGATACTTGCCAGTTTCTTGGTTCTTCCATTGTCTCTTGGTCTTCTCGAAAGCAATCTGGAGTTGCTCTTTCGACCACTGAGGCTGAGTATGTAGCTGCTGCTAGCTGCTGCTCACAGTTGGTTTGGATGATTTCCACTCTGCGAGATTTTGGGTTGTTCTTTCCTACCAGGGTTCCATTGTTTTGCGACAGCACCAGTGCTATTAGTGTAGGGAAAAACCCGTGTCTCCATTCAAAAACCAAACACATTGATGTGTGTTTTCATTTTCTGCGGGATCAATATGAGAAAGGTGTGATTGACCTTGTTCATGTTGATACCCATCATCAGTTGGCTGACATTTTCACCAAACCCCTAGATCAGTCTACTTTTGAACGTTTACGAGGGGATTTGGGTGTTGTGTATCCTTTCTAGGATATTTTGCGTTAGTTTTCTTTCTTCTTTACTCTTTTCTTGAGTCTTTTTGTGTGTGTTCATATCTTGCATATTCACATATCACACTTTGAGCTGCTTCAGTTATATGATTGAACTGCTTTACTTATTCCAGCTGGTACATGCTTTTGAATATTTATCAATGATCATGCTTTGATTCAGTTCACTTGATATGTCTGATATCTGTCATATGCATGGCTTTATGCTTTAAAATTGAAAAACATGATCACCATTGCTTCTGGTAACTAGCATGCGTAGGCTAAATGTTCTTGCTATCTGTTACATGCCTTGTAGCTAGTTTCTGACTTAGATGCAAATATGCAACTTGGACATCTTTTTGCTTTAAAACATGGAAATGTGCGTTAAAAATGATGAAAAATCAAGAAAAATGAAAATTCCATGCCTCTTTATGCATAACTTGCAAAGATCCAGGAGGGTTTGCTTTGTCACACTACATTGTTCTGGACTACGTACCATCACACTTTGGTATGAACTAGGACAATGTAGTTTATGCCAAGACCAATGTCTTAAGCTTCTGATGGTCTAGATTTGGCCTAGGCTTGACTTGGTCGGTCAGCATAAGGTTAGACATGCAAATAACCCCTGGCATAAATGAAAAAGAGAAAAGAAAAAGCCTGAAAATTGAAATGATAACAAGTTTGGTGAAGCACTTTCTTTTGAACAATGCTTATCTTGGTAGATATCAGTTAGCTTTTGCATTTCATGCTTTACCTTGCTTGTCAACTGGAAAATGTGGTGATGCTTTTGTTTGCAAAAACTGAAAAATGCGTGCTAATGACTTTCTTTAGATATCATCTGTTGCACTGATCATGCCATGTGTCTTAGACAATATGTCTTTTGCTCTACTTGTTAGATGTTGTAATTGCAGTCAATCATATCTGAGAAGCATGCTTTCTACACTCCACATGCACCCCAGTTGCATTCATTGCATATTTTGAGGGGGAGTTGCATTTCAGGGGGAGTCTGTCTCATTTAGAGTGTTTTTAGTCTCGCTTGATGAGTCCAATTGTCAACAAGGGGGAGAAATTTTGGGAGAAGAGTTTAAGGGGGAGTTTTGGCTTTCTCTGGGATTTGTTTCGGGGGGAGTTTTTGTCCAGTTTGTCCTTACTCTTCGGATATCCTTGTTGATAATTTTGAGATTGCACTCGGTTGTGAGTCTTTACTTTTGGTTAACCATAATGACCGCTTTCTTGCTTTTGTTTGGCTTTTGGTCATTAGGGTTAAACTTTTACTTTATTTCTTCTTCTTTGTTTTCTTGTGTTTTGTTTTCGTGTTTCCACATGTGCTCGCAGGTACTGGAGAGCTGATGAAGAGAAGTGTTGACAATGCACTCATCAAGGGGGAGATTGAGGAGCCATGCTGAAGAGCGTGGGCCTCATGGCTCCAGATGTGATGAGTCATTGTCAACAGAAGTCAAAGAGGACACAAAGAAAGGAGAAGACCTGCTGCGTCTGGGCTGCTTGTGACTTAGGTACACGGGCAGCGAGCGATTGTTGGGCAGAGGGGCCGCGAAGTCGGGCTGGCCCAATCCGGGTACATGGGCTAGGAGCAGCAGAGGATCCACTGGGTTGTTGACCAGGATTGACTCAAGTACATGGGCGGCGAGTGATTGCCGGGCTGAGAGAGCTGTGGAATTGGGCCGGCCCAATCCAGGTACCTGGTTCAAAGTTGGTGGACGCTTTGTCAGTTTCGGTGCAAAACTGACGACCGCTGATCTCGGATCGGACCGTTCTGGGGTGAAGCCGTAGTCGCTATGAAAGCTCCGCTTCCGGATAAGTCATCTGTAAATAGGAGTTTACTATTTTGTCCTTAGGCCCACCGTCAGTAAATCGAGTCTGTAAAAATATCGTAAGGGCAGTTTGGTCTTTTCCATTTATTTCAGCCTCTATAAAACCCTAAGGGTCTTTTGGTTTTTTCCTAGGCTATTGGGCTGCCTATAAATAGGGCCCCAATCCCTTGGCTTAGGGTTACCCATTCTGTAATTCACTTTAATCCTGCAAAAAGGTTTGTGTCATTTTGTTTGTCTTTTCGTGCTCTTCTCCCTGTGTGCGCCGCCTCTGTTCATCGCAAGCAAACCAAGCCTGCTTTCATCTCTCAGGTTTCTTTTAATCTTCTCGGCTTGCGTGTTCTGTTCGATTCTGCTTTCTGAGTTCGCGGCAGAAACTCTTGTTTATTCACAAGATCTTTATTGCTTGCAGTTTGTTTTCATCGAGCACTGTTATTCGGTAGCATCTGTTATATCAGTAGCCATCTTGGATTGACCGCCCGACTAGCTGTAGTAAAGGCTGTTCTTCCTTGCCTCTAGGGCCTATGGCCTAGAATAACAGTATAGATCCTTGTTTCCACGTGCTTGCTGCAGAAAAGTTTGATCTTTACAGCTAGCTGGAGGACGCATGGCGCAACTAGTGCAAATAGCCTGCGGCTAGCTTCTGATTCCCTGTGTTCTTTGTGCAGCTGTTCTGTGTCTTGTGCACAAGTTTAGAGACTAGTACTAAGAAGCTAGTGTTTGTAGCTGTAGCTTGCTCATTCTGATTGTTTTTCAAAGTTGTGGGTTCTGCCAATGTTTTATGTATTTCGTTAGGAAGTATCTGTTCTGAATTAAACCATGGGCTCCACAGCACAGTGCATTGCGTTTGTGTGTGTAAGAGTCAAGTGTTGGCTCATAGTTTCTAGTCACTTTCTTTGTGTTCAGTGGGACCCACCTTTTGTCATAGCTGCAGTGACCTTCGGTCAAAGCCAGCATAGGTGCGAAGTCCTGCAAAGAAATTTTCGGAGCCTGCTTCGGCAGTGTGCATGCACGAATTTTTGAGTCAGAAGATTTCAGGCAAAAGCTTCGAAGGGTGCAGGTCTTCTTTGTGAAGTTACCCTTCGAACCGAAGGTAGCCTTCGCTAATAGGCATACTTCGCGGCTTTTGCATACTTCGAACACTTTTATTGGTCTGCTTCGGGGTTCGCAGGGTCTGTTTTCTTTTCGGAGGACGTTTGTTTCGTAGGTGTTAGGCTTCGGTTTCTAGTGTGTAAGCACCTGTAGACTCCGATACGAAGTCAGTGTGTTTTTGGTGTGGATTGTAACACCCCAAGAATTAAAAAGAAAATAAAATAAAAGAAATATATTGTTAAAGGAATTTCTGGATTTTATTATTAAAGAAAACCCTTAAAGAGTCCTATTAAAGCCAAACAGAGATAGATATCCAAAATTTGGACATGAAAATTTTAGGGAATAATCTAGAGGCCAAAATATAATTTCAGGAATTTGGACAATTTTTTATCACCAGTGATTCAACCCTTAATCAAATAAATGAATTACTGGAATTATTTTAAATCAGAAAAGCATTTTAAATCTAAATGGGCCTCAACCTTGAAATAGCCTTCAGCCCAGCCCAGCCCAACCTTGAGTCATTGACAAGCGGGACCCGCCTGTCGGTGCACTACCCCTCTCTCCTCCCCGCGCCCGCACTCCGCCTGGCCCACCCGTCAGCCTCGCTATTGAATTCCCCCGCCGCTGACAGCCCGGGCCCGTCTGTCGGCCCCCTTCCATTTTTGTTCGCTCGCTGACAGGTGGAGCCCACCTGTCAGAAGCTTCGTCTTCATTGGAAGAGGATCCCCCCTTCCATACCGGCGACCCCCTTGCCAAATCCCGCTGCCGGCCGCCCGATTCCGTCGATCCGACCACGGATTCGCTACCCCCGAACGTCGGTGATGATGAGGACATCACTTCACATGATACACACATGGAGCCTCCACCTACAATTCAGTTACTAGGACGAATCACATGCACCCGTGCCCGTCGCTTGAACCATGAGGTTAATTCGTTCCTTAGCAACTTTGATTATATTTGTTTGGATGGGATGCTACTGAATACTATTGATATTTTGTTGCTTAGGAACATGGGAGATGGAATAGGAGAGTTGGAGTTGAAGACGGAGCCGCACGGACGATTTGAAGTCAAGAATTCGCTGGTTCGGACTACATCGACCATCATTCACCAAAATGGTCATAACTTCCTCATACGAAGTCCGATTGGCGTGTTCTTGGACTTTTTGGAAAGATGAGGAGAAGCCGGATCGTTTGCCGTTGGTTCCACCTCATTTGGAGTCTCGAGTCGTCCTGTGTGAATAAAACAGTACTGCGTGACAGAACTGGGCCATGTTGGCCCATAGTTTGAGTCTGTACGTCTTCTAGCCCACAGCCCATGTCTGTTCGCCTTCCACAGGCCGCCGCCCTATATATTCTCACGCCAGCCACCTCTAGGGTTAGGTTTTGCTTTGTTGCATCTACACTGTTGTGTTTAGATCCCGCCTCTTGCACCGGACCGATTGGCTGCTGCATTGGCGTTTGTGAAACCTCACCTTATCTTCGTTTGTCTGTGATTTGGCATTCGATTTGTATCCTTCCTGTTCTTGCTTGTGTTCTTGGGTTCGCTTGCAGGAATTAGCCTTCGTGGCGAGGTCAATCGCATTCTGCGTGGTTGATAACCAATGGAGACAGTGGTGTAACGATTGCAAGGTTTTGATCCGCCGGACCGGAGCCTTGGATCGCCAACGTCGAGATTCTCCACCAACCCAAGTTTATCCTTTACCTAGCGGAAGATCGGGACCACTCCCCCATCAGTTGGTATCAGAGCTCAGATTTCCCGTTAGGTAATCTCGATCTGCTTTTGTTTTTACCCAGAGTCCAGAAAACCGCATAAAAAAATTCCCCACCGAGAACCCCTTTGTGCCTTGCGATTTTAATTTCAGTTTTAACTTTGTTGAGTTCGTGTTCCAAGTTTCACCGGTTAGCCCTCACCAAAATCGCCAAAAAAAATCAGGAAGATAAAGAAAAAAATTGGACAAAGTTTTTGCTCGCCGGACAGCGAAATTGTTTGAATTTTGTGAGCCACATCCCACCTCAGTTGTAGGTGCCAATTTTTGTGGTTGCATTTCTGGTCATCCTTGTTCAAAAAAAAAGAGTAAAAAAAAAGAAAAAAAATTATAAAAAAAGGAGAAGCGGTCCTGTTTGTTGCTTGTCCGAACTCTTGTCCGAACTCCTGTCCGAACACTTGTCCGATCTGAGGAAGGCATTGGCTGTTTGTTGCTTGTCCGATCTCTTGTCTGAACCTTTGTCCGATCCCTTGTCCGATCCGATCAGCAGCAGAAAAAAAAAATTGTGCACATACCCTTGTCCGATCCCTTGTCTGATCCCTTGTCCGATCTGTAGAGAGCTGAATTTGGCCTGTTTTTGCTTCCATTTGAGTTTGGGCACATAGTTTCCCTCTATTGCTTGAATTTTCACCTTGGGAGCACTAAGGCCAGCAACTTTGACGAGTACTTGGGAATACTTATTGAACTTGGTTTAACTGTTATTATTATCGCTAATCCTTGCTACTCACTTGCCTTCCAAGCTACACCTTTCTCTTGGTCAGGACAGGTTCATTTCTTGCAATTGTACACCACCCTCCACTTGGTTCATCACCTGTAGGCCGGTGACCTCACTGCGGCGTGGTAAGAACACTTGCAAGCGTGGGTAAGGTGCTTGACGAATTGCTTCCACCACACATCCAGCACCCCACCTAGCTGTTTACATAGGATTATTCTTTGTTGTTTTATCTTTTCACTAACATGGCAGATAACAACAGCACCCCTCCATCTGATTTTAATGACTGTGTCTCACGGCGTGCTCTACTAGAGTCTCAGCGGCAAACCCAACATTCCATCGACGTCTCGCGCGTACTGTGGCTGACCTAGTGGACCGAATGACTGCCTTGGAAACACGCTTGCCTGCTGCACGAGCCAACAATGACCATGTTGAAGAGGAAGACGACCATATTGAAGAGGAAGACGACCTATCCTATGCTGGGAACAATGGCATTGGACCTGATGAGGCTGCACCTCATCGCTTTCAGTTCAACCGTCAAGGTATGGGCGGCCACCGCAACCGCCCTCCACGAGGTAACAATGACAACCACAGGAACAATGATCCCTACTCTAAGGTAAAATTTTCAGTACCTCCTTTTGCTGGCACCTATGATCCAGATGCATATTTAGATTGGGAGATGTCAGTCGAACAAAAATTTAATGCTCACATGGTTCCTGCTATCCACCGCGTGCGTTTAGCTACTAGTGACTTCACTGGATATGCTCTTCTTGGTGGACTGAAATAGTTCAGGTTGGCAATGAACCACAAACTTGGGATATGTTAAAACGACAAATGCGTGGTAGATGGGTCCCTCCTTCATATAAACGTGATTTGAGAAAAAAATTGCAGCGCCTAAACCAAGGAAATAAATCGGTAGAGGAGTATTATCAGGAGTTGCAAATAGGTTGCATGCGTGCTGAAATTGAGGAGGACAATGAGGATAAAATGGCCCGTTTTTATGGTGGTTTAAGACGTGAAATTCAGGATATCATTGATTATAAAGAATACAATACTATCACTCGTCTTTTCCACCTTGCTATGCTTGCAGAAAAAGAATTGCAGGGTCGCCAA
Organism: Zizania palustris; assembly: GCA_019279435.1. Taxonomy (NCBI): domain Eukaryota; kingdom Viridiplantae; phylum Streptophyta; class Magnoliopsida; order Poales; family Poaceae; genus Zizania; species Zizania palustris. The sequence continues at coordinate 72,720,437 of JAAALK010000285.1, read as the reverse complement.
CAACCACAACGCAGCATGAGAACCAACATTGGTGGTGGCACTTCACGCTCAAGTGGGCAGCAGCAACGACCACCACCACCACCTTCTCGACCGGCGGCTACATCAGCACCTTCTACTTCTACAGCCCAGGTTGGGAGTTCCAAGACTGCAGCATCCAAGGCGCCAGCCAAGCCCATCTCCTTGGCGACCTCTACCGCACGTTCCGCAGCGATCCAGTGTCACCGATGCAAAGGATCCGGACACGTTATGAAGGACTGCCCTAGTCAGCGGGCTTATATTGCTACGGAAGACGGTGGCTACGTAAGTGCTAGTGATGTTGAAGATGAATATGCACTTGCTGCTAACATTGTAGGAAATGATGATACATCCGATGATGACGCTGTTTTTACATCGGATACCTATGCCGACCATGAAGCACTTATTGTACAACGTGTTTTTAAGCACTCACATGGAGCAGGACGACCGGGCACAACGGAACAATATATTTCAGACCTTCTTCCGCGTCAAAGACCGTCGTGCGCGTGTCATCATCGACAGCGGTAGTTGCAACAATTTGGTGAGCCTCGACGTGGTAACTAAGCTTCAACTTCCCACACGTGCACATCCACACCCTTACCATGTGCAATGGCTCAACGACAGCGGTAAGGTCAAGGTAACACAAACTGTTCACATCGAATTTTCCATTGGTACATACTTTGGAAGTGCTGATTTTGATGTAGTACCAATGCAAGCATGTTTCTCTATTACTTGGTAGACCTTGGGTATATGATACTGATGCTACACACCATGGTAGGAGCAATAAGTACACATTTATGTATAAAGGAAAGAAAGTTACATTGCTTCCTATGACTCCTGCTGAAATTGTGAAATTTGAACAAGAAAAACGTGCTAGGGACGCACAAAGAGCAAACAACTTTCTGAAAATCAGCAAGTAGCTAAAACACTTTCGAGGCAACAAAAAGAAAAAGTTGTTTCTCCTTCCTCATCACAAGTTATTAATCTGAAAGGATGTGTCATGCATGCCACTAAAACTAACCTTGCAGTACGTAGTTTTCTTGGTCTTGCAGGTTTCTACCGGCGTTTTGTGAAAGATTTCAGCACCATAGCTGGTCCTTTACCTGAATGGACCAAGAAGGGAGTTACTTCTACTTTGGAGTCAGCACAAGAACAAGCTCTTGCCACACTCAAGGATCGCCTTACACGTGCACTTCTACTTCAGCTACCCGACTTCAGTAAGTCTGTTGAGTTAGAATGTGATGCTAGTGATTTTGGAATAGGAGATGTGCTGCTACAAGGAGGTAAACCCGTGACCTATTCTAGTGAGAAATTGCATGGTCCACAATTGAATTATTTACCTATGATAAGGAATTATATGCCTTAGTGCGTGTGCTTGAAACTTGGCAGCATTCTGATCATGAAGCACTAAAATATTTAAGAGGACAAGCTAAACTGAACCATAGACATGTTAAATGGGTTGAATTTATTGAATCTTTCCCATACATTGAGAAATACAAGAATGAAAAAGAAAATGTGGTTGCTGAGGCTTGTCTCGTAGGATTGTTCTTTTATCTCAACTTGATATTAACGTTCCAGATTTGGAAAGTTTGAAAGATTTGTATGTTGTAGATAAAGAAGTTGCTGAACCATTCACTAAATGTAATGATGGGAAAGGTTGGAAAATATTTCATGTTTATGACGGCTTCTTGTTCCATGCTAACAAGCTATGTGTTCCAGATTCGTCCGTAGGTTTGCTGTTGTTGCAGGAATCACATGGCGGTGGATTAATGGAACATTTTGGGAGAGAAAAGATTTTGTCCCTGCTGTCCAATAATTTTTATTGGCTAAAAATGCGGAGAGATGTTGAACAATTTGTGCAGCGTTGTGCCACATACCATAAAGCTAAGTCCAAACTTAACCCGAATGGTTTGTATACTCCACTTCCTATTTCTAGTGCACCTTGGGAAGATATTTGCATGAACTTTATTGTGGGATTTGCCTAGGACAAAGAGGGGGAGAGACTCCATATTTGTAAGAGTGGATAGGTTTTCTAAAATGGCACACTATATTCCCTGTCACAAGACCAACAATGCTTCACATGTTGCTGATTTATTTTTCAGGGAAATCGTGAGATTGCAAGGGATGCCCAGAACCACTGTTTCAGATCATGATGTGAAGTTTATGAGTTACTTTTGGGAGAACAATGTGGGCCAAGCTTGGCACAAAATTGCTATTTGCAACAACTTGTCACCCGCAAACTGAAGGTCAAACAGAGGTGGTAAACCGTACACTCTCCATGTTGCTGCGAACAATGAGTAAGAAGAACTTGAAAGAATGGGAGGACTGTCTTCCACATGTTGAGTCTGCATACAATAGAGCTGTCCACTCAACAACACAATTGTGCCCGTCTGAAGTGGTGTATGGTTTTAAGCCAATCACACTACTTGATTTGCTGCCACTTCCTTTTCAAGAGAGAGCAAACATAGAGGCAACTAAGCGTGCAGAGTTTGTGAAAGCTATGCATCTGAAGACCAAGGAAGTTATAGAAAAGAAGGCACACTATTTTGCTCAGAAGACAAATAAAGGAAGAAAGAAGATGTTTTTCAAACCAGGAGATCTTGTTTGGTTGTACTTGCGCAAGGATCGTTTTCCTGATTTGAGAAAGTTTAAATTGATGCCCCGTGCTGATGATTTAAAACCCTATTTGGGAGTTGACGATGAGCTTGAGTCGAGGACGACTCCAATTCAAGAGGGGGAGGATGATGAGGACATCACTTCACATGATACACACATGGAGCCTCCACCTACAATTAAGTTACTAGGACGAATCACATGCACCCGTGCCCGTCGCTTGAACCATGAGGTTAATTCGTTCCTTAGCAACTTTGATTATATTTGTTTGGATGGGATGCTACTGAATACTAGTGATATTTGTTGCTTAGGAACATGGGAGATGGAATAGGAGAGTTGGAGTTGAAGACGGAGCCGCACGGACGATTTGAAGTCAAGAATTCGCTGGTTCGAACTACATCGACCATCATTCACCAAAATGGTCATAACTTCCTCATACGAAGTCCGATTGGCGCGTTCTTGGACTTTTTGGAAAGCTGAGGAGAAGACGGATCGTTTGCCGTTGGTTCCACCTCATTTGGAGTCTCGAGTCGTCCTGTGTGAATAAAACAGTACTGCGTGACAGAACTGGGCCATGTTGGCCCATAGTTTGAGTCTGTACGTCTTCTAGCCCACAGCCCATGTCTGTTCGCCTTCCACAGGCCGCCGCCCTATATATTCTCACGCCAGCCACCTCTAGGGTTAGGTTTTGCTTTGTTGCATCTACACTGTTGTGTTTAGATCCCGCCTCTTGCACCGGACCGATTGGCTGCTGCATTGGCGTTTGTGAAACCTCACCTTATCTCGTTTGTCTGTGATTTGGCATTCGATTTGTATCCTTCCTGTTCTTGCTTGTGTTCTTGGGTTCGTTTGCAGGAATTAGCCTTCGTGGCGAGGTCAATCGCGTTCTGCGTGGTGATAACCAACGGAGACAGTGGTGTAACGATTGCAAGGTTTTGATCCGCCGGACCGGAGCCTTGGATCGCCAACGTCGAGATTCTCCACCAACCCAAGTTTATCCTTTACCTAGCGGAAGATCGGGACCACTCCCCCATCAGGTGACCTCTTTCCATCCAAGCCCGATGCGGATTCGTGGTTATAGAAGCCTAACCGTGCACATGGAAGCTCGCCGGCTCAAAATGGAATCCCCTCGGATTTCCACGGTTCCCATCCGTTTAAAACGCCGGCAAACCCCCTATATAAACCCCATCCGGCCACCACCCTCTGCCCACACCACGGTAGCCCGATCCAGAGCGAGAAGAGAGAGCCCCGTCCCAATTTTCGGGTTTTCTCTCTGTTTCGACTCCGGCAAGCCCTCGCCGGCGATCCAAGCCACCGCCACCCCCGCCGTCACCACCTTCGTGACCATCTAGACCCGCTCGTCCTCGTCCACGCCTTCGTCGGTCGAGAAGACCGCCGGATCGCCTCACCGCCGACGAACCAGAGGAGCTTCATCGCCCCTCATCGTCGCCGGTCGCCGTCAGCTCGCTGCCGCCGCCACCACCGGTACGCCCGAGTTCCCCTCACGTCACTGGTCCCGTTTTGGGCCCTAGCCTCACCGTTCAACCTGCGCCGTCGCCAGAATTTGCCGACGTCGCATCACCGGAGCTCCCTTAGCTCGTGCCGTCCTGGACGGCATCTGAGCCGCATGATCCCGATCAGACGACACAGATTAGATCCTGTGAGGATCTAATCTGAGCCCTCGGATTCGGTCAAACCGGTACCCTTTAATCCCGGCCGTTGATCGGTATTTAAAAACTTTACTCAATCTCGTGCGTCCACGCGTACCCGTTCGATACGTTTTAATCTGGACCGTCCGATTCCATTTAACCCTTCCCGCCTCGCGCCTGGCCGCCGGATCCAGATCCAACGACCCTGGTTGATCCGGTTCACGCGCACAGTGCGCCTGTCCACCGTGGGCCTGGTTCACCGTGGACTAAAACCCATTTCCAGTTTAAATAAAATTCCAAAAATTGATGTAAACTTTGAAAATTAATAACTTGCTCATTTTAACTCCAAATTTCACCATTCCAATTTTATTAAATTCAGCATTTTATTCTCTACACATTAATGTCATAAAAACAGTATGTTACTTTAGGCACAAATAATCTTATGAATTAAATAAATAAAAACCCCTTAGGGATAAATTAATAATCCATGAAATAAATTAGGAAAAACTCCATAACTTTAACCTTTGATATTATTAATATAACTTCAGTACAATAAAGCTCAATTCACATAAAACTTATATGCTTATGTTTTGTGATGCTTTATTGAATGTATTGTTTACTTTTTCTGTATCGGGAAGACTATGAGTTCGTCGAGGAGCCGGAGTTCTATCCCGAGGTTCTACCTTCACCCCTTGCTGATCAAGGCAAGTCACAACCCCCATTTTGATCATCATTGAGCCCATGTTTTAATAAATTATCGCTATAACTCATAGGTTAATATTGCATTAGTCAAATATCAAGCCCTACACTTATATTTATTAGATCCCCGTCCTTTTGTGCAACCCAAGCCATGCTTATTGAGCCTTAACTCCTTGTCACTCTACTATAAAATATTAGCTAGTGCCTAATGTACCGGCACAACTGCTATAGGATAAAAAGAATGAGTCGTAGATAGCTGGATTCTACTTTATGAATTTCCCCGTTATTCTTTTCTTTGGAATCTGTTGGAGTTGGCTATGTTATAAGTATGGTGGGTTCCGGGTGCAAGCTAGGGCATTAGTTGGTCGCACCCGGGGCACTATAAGGACCGGTCCGGGGATCTGTTGCCAAAGCACTTCCGTACCAACCACAAGTCTAATGGGTAAGTCCTAACTGAAAGTATGGAACAATCGACTCGATGCACCATAGTGGAGGGGGCAAGGGGCAACCTGCGGGTGACTTGTACCGACGTGGCTCAAGGAAGGTATGGTGAGGCTCGACGCGTCGGGACACCATATGAAACCCATAAGAGGGTGCTGTCGGGTCGAGGCGGACCATATGGAAGGTTTTGGCACGAGTTCCCGTGGTATGGGTCATCTCATTACACTTTGGTGTAGGTGATGAGTGCGTGCCTTGTGGGTACAGTGGTACACCTCTGATCAGAGTATTTAATCTTTCGAAAAGCCGAGCCCACGGTCAAGGGCGGGTTGTGTGACTACTCGCAGTTAGATTACTATTGTTTGAATGGTTGAGTTATTCATGGCATGTAAGGACTGTTGAGCGAGGGTGGGCTGACTGTACCCCTCGAGTTAGAAGATGATGATGCATACACATGTTTACGTTTCAGTACTAATAAATTGTTCACATTTAATTGCTTTACAAATTATGCTCTTCCGCAAAAATTAGCCACTATCTCCCTTGTTATTACCTTGCATTATATTTGCATTCGGTGGCTTGCTGAGTACGTTTGTACTCACCCCCGTTGACTTACACCACCAAAGCCCATCTACTACGAGGAGGATGAAGGTCTGGAGTAGCGACCCAGTCAAGGCGAGACTGGAAGGAGGTGTTCATCTAGGACCCTTTGTTTATTAGTTTCTCTTCATCTTTATTCACTTTTGTAATAATACAGTCTACGAACCGTGAATGATTGCTCGTATTGTACGTGGTCGCATGATGAACGTCTTTTTTTATTGATTTTCTATGGAATTTCAATAAAAGTCCTGATTTATTAAATCGGGGCGTGACAGGGCCCCTTGGCACATTTTTGTTGCATTCGAAGTATACACCCTTCGGTAGGCTTCAGAGCAGGAGACATCCTCGAGCAGCAAGACTCCTCGTTTTACGTGCACTCAAATTAAATTTCTGTGATGATCTATTTATGTGACACTTGATTCATTCATGTGTTAAATGCTTTCTTAATCTGCCTCTAAGCACTGTATTGGTGTTTCTTCGTTTAGGACACGAGTCGTTTGTAGGCTAGATCATTTTAGCCTTTGTTGATCTGGTTATTTTTCCTGCTAAGCTTGTTGAAGTGCGTTGGGTGTTGGGAGCAGGCCATTGATTCGAAAGAATATTTAGGAGCCCATTCACCACCCCCTCTGGTCGCTACTTTCGGTCCTACATCGAAGGGGTAGCTCTTCGTTGGTTCTAGTCCTTAAAACCAGGATCAATTAAGTCCTGGGAGCAGTTGAGGAAAAATTCATGAGCAATTTTCAAGGGACCTTCGTGTCCCCTATGTATACAGGGAGTCTTTTTCAAGTGAAGCAGCAACCCGGAGAAATTCTACGACAATTCTTCAAGTGCTTCGCTCATATGAAGTCTCATATAAAGGGGCTATCTACATCATCCGTTGTTGATACAACACAGGAAGGTGTCACGAATGCAGGCCTCCTCGACAAGCTTCACAAGAAGCATATTTCCTAAGTAGCATAGTTAATGGCCTACTTCGAGTAATATTCCAAGTCGGAAGAAGAATGGCTTCGAAGTACTGCTCCGTATTTATCCACCACAAGTGTTCTCCTTCGACAATAATCAACATGATGGACGAAGAGGATGAAAGCATCGTCACTCTGAGGTTCTAAATATTGCCCCTTCTACTTCGAAATTGCCTCCTATGTATCCGCAGGCTCAGAGAAACAAGGTCAGCGGCTCAAGGCCACCAAGGAAGTGGGCTGGCCAAGGCCAGACCTTCTTCTGCTGTGTGCATGGCGAAAACCGAAGCCCTACCACTGACGCATGCAAGTCCATATTAGTTGTGCGGAGCGAGTATTTGGAGAGGAGCTCTGGTCGAGGCACTACTGACCGAGCCCCTCCCGCAAGACATTCAGAGCCGGTGCAGGCTGTCGTACGTGTGGATAGTTTTGAAGCCCAAAGAAAACCTTCGGTGGCCAGTGTTATGCCACCTCCGAAGCAAAAGGACAAGCAAGACCATGGGAAATGGGTAGTCCTGCCCATCTCCAGAGGAGGGACCCTGAGCGGCATGTCAAAGCATTAGTGGAGGGAATATGTACGCGAAGTAGGGCATATTGGGACCTCCTAGATGGCCTCTGAAATGCCAGAGTGGTCTCATGTGCCCATATCCTTCTATGCAGCCGATGCAGCTAGAATTAAATTCCCCCATGTAGACCCTCTTGTTATTACAGCTGACATTGCAGGAACAGAGGTTCGGTGAGTGTTGGTTGATGGTGGAAGCTCTGTGGACATTATCTTCATTCAGGCCTTCGATCAATTATGCATCCTACGGATGCATTTACTTCCAACAGCTCATCTGCTTCAAGGCTTCGTAGGCCCTCTTCTCGATGCCCTCGACCAAATAGGTCTCGAGGTCGCCTTCGGAGAGGGGCACCTGGCTAGATCGAAAGAAGTGATTTTTGATGTCGTCGACGCCCCTTCCGCTTATAATGTTATCTTCGGAAGGGCAATGCTGAACCAGTTCAGAGATGTAGCACATCACAATTATTTATGCCTGAAAATGCCTACACAAGGAGGAGTACTTGTAGTCCTCAGTGACCAAGCTACAGCATGAAGGGTGGAGTACGGCTATGGCACACCTCTTGATTCCAGGCAGGTAAATAATGTGAAGGATCATTCGGAGGATACTTTCGCATCAAGAGACCCCTCGAAGACCTCCTCTCTCAAGCCAAGCCCCGAAGGTGAAATTGCAACGAAGATTGTTGTCAAGGACGACAAAGACTATCCTATCCAGTTTGACAAGGAATTGCCTCCGGAAATTGCCACTTCGCTGGAAGAAGTAGTTAAAGACAATCTGGATGTCTTTGCCTGGTCAGACGAAGATATTCCCGGAGTCGACCGAAGCATTATCGAGCACAGCCTGTTCGTCAACCCAAGGGTTCGACCTGTTCACTAGGGCTCCACAAGTTGTCAATAGAAAGAGCAAATCTTGCCAAAGCGGGGGTTGAAAAGTTATTAAAGGCTGGGATCATTAGGGAGGTGGCCCATACGGAGACATGCTCCGAAGCAAAGATTCTATGGGGAGAATTGGGAAATGGGCTGTCGAGCTAGCCCCTTTTGGTATTTCCTTCGTAGCAAGAACAACCATCAAATCACAAGTGGTACCTGATTTTATAGCGGAGTAGACTCGGTCTGCAGTATGGGCTCCGGAAGAATCAAATGAAGGTGTATGGACCATATACTTTAACGGAGCTTTTCAAGCATCCGGAGCAGGTGCCAGAGCAGTCATAATTTCGCCTCCAGGGAAAAAAGCAATGTACTCAGCAAGTCCCACCTTTAACTCCACCAATAATATTGTGGAGTATGAAGGGATCCTACTTGGGCTTCGCAAAGCGCATGCACTTGGTGCCACAACAGTTGTTATAAAAATAGACTCTCAGATTGTAGCAGGGCACGTTGATAAAAGCTTTCAAGTTCGACATCCACAACTTGCTAAATATTTGGAAGAAATCTGATAACTTGCAAGCAGACGTCATGGCCAAAGCTGTAGTCAGAGCCCTAAACATCCCAGAAGGGGATTTTTATAAAGAACTTGCCTCCCCTTCGGTACCACAACTCCCTCCTACTAAGATACTTTGCATACCAAGCACTGATTGGCAGAGCCCAATTATGGATTTATTACAAGACGAAGCTAATTTTCTCGAAGGCCTAAAGCTATCAAGATTACAGTTGAGGGTCTGGAACTATCATATTATAAATGGTATTTTATAAAAGGCCAGAGTCTCTTCTCCCCTTGTCCGATGTATCTCCCAATCGGAAGGACAAGACATACTTCAGGAAATTCATGAAGGTCTATGCGGTAGCCATCTAGCCCCTCGGGCTTTAGCAGGCAAAACACTTCGCCAGAGGATCTATTGGCCTACTATAGTAGCTGATGCGAAGTCTTTAGTCTGCACTTGCTAGGGGGGCCAATGGATGGGAAGACGGACTCATCGTCCACCAACACCTCTTCAAGTTATAACTCCACTATGGCCAATGGCCCGCTGGGGAATGGATATCATTGGCCTGAAATTTGCAGTGGTAGCGATTGAATATTTTTCTAAGTGGGTCGAAGCCGAACCTCTGACCGCTATAACTTCCAAGAATGTGCAAAACAATTTTGGTAAAATATTATTTGTAGATTCGGAGTACCTAGGCAGCTTACAATTGACAATGGCACTCAGTTCGATGCCGAACCATTTAGAGAATTCTGTGAAGGTCTTGGTATCCAAATGTGTTTTGTAGCTGTCCATCATCCCCAATCTAACGCAGTCGTCGAGCAAGCCAATGGTAATATCTTGTCAGGCTTAAATCGAAGGATAGTAGGATTGGCGAAGGGGCTGTGGACCGAGGAACTTCTGAAGATGTTGTGGTCCATCCGGACCACTTAGGCAAGGTCTACAGGGTTTACCCCTTTCCAGTTATTATTCAGAGATGAAGCCATGGCGCTGATGGAGCTTAAAGGAGGTTCCCTCTGCATCATCAAACTAGATCTTGACAATGAAAGACAGACTTCGCTGGACGTGACTGAAGAAACAAGGCTTTGAGCTGTTGTCAATCTAAGGAAGTACCAACAACAGATGAAGACTTGGTATGACCCTAAAATAAAGCTTAATGAACTTAAGATGGGCCATTTAGTATTGCGAAGCATAATTTCTATGGGAAAATTAGGAAATAAATGGGAAGGACCATATATCATCTTGCGTTCAGGATGCTCCAGATCTTTTAAATTAGCAAATTTAGAAGGAGAGGAATTAAAACATGCATGGCATGCAGAGCACCTTAAACATTATTTCGCTTAGGGGACCCTTGTAACATATTGTAAACACCTTTCTAAATGAATAAAGCTAATGGTTTGAACAATGCATGCTTCTCAAGATGATTCCTACTCCTAGTGGACACACTAGGGGAATGAAGCTGATTGCGGAGGTAAGTATTATTCATTCGAACCCAATCAATGGACTTCGAGCCACCTGCTCAAAGCATCCGTCAAGGTGGGAAAGTACCATGAAAAACGGATTCCAAGCCATCGACTTGAAAGCATTCGTAAAAAGAGTCAAAGGCGACCAAAATACACGGATTCCAAGCCACTGGCTTGAAAGCATCCTGAAAAGAGTCGGAGGTGACCGTGAAAAATGGATTCCGAGCCATCGGCTTGAAAGCATCCGTAAAAAAAGTCGAAGGCGACCAAAATACACGGATTCCGAGCCATTGGCTTGAAAGCATCCGTAAAAGAGTTAAAGGAGACCAAAATAATCGGATCCCAATACATCCGAAAAAGAGTACTAAGCTACATTTATGGACTCCGGACCTTTAGGTTCAAAGAGCCCTACGAGGTCCATAACGACCATCTACTCGAATTTTGAACCACTGGTTCTAAATTCTTATTCAATACAATAGGGGCTCTGAGCATCTAAAATCAAAAACATTACTAAAATTGTGCACTTAGTATGCATGACAATCATTGTGCGTGACCATCTTCGCTTGATAATCGAAGGCGCTCACCCTCAAAGAGGTGCTAGGAGGTAAAGGCACAATTTTGAAGCATTTTAGTTTATATTACTCAATCAATTACATTGTATTATGAAAAATCAGTGTCTAAGCCAAGAAGAAAACGAAGACCCTTCGATCCCTAAGACTAGATTCAGAGTTAGCCTGACTTCGAGGGCGACTTGTTCCTGAGCCCGGAGTCTTCAGAACATTATGTTTAATCTTCTTCCCTTTCTTCGACGCCCTGAAGTCCTTTTGTTATTGCTGAAGCTCGGCCCAGGTCCGTAGTCGTTGGATGCTGGTCTTCGCTTGGTCTTCGCCAGACCACTCCTCTTCAGACCAGTTGATGTCCTCCGAAGATGAAGATGCTTAATTTATGACTTCCTCCTTTTCCCCCTCTTCCTCCTTAATGTAAGCTAGTACTTCTTTGCAAATTTCAGGTATATACTCTCCATGGTCCCTCGAGGAACAGAAAATCGAGGACGCATGTGAGTCCTTAAGGCTTCGAAGGTAGCCCACTATTGATGAAGCCCTTCGTTAACCTCTAACACTTCAAGTTCATCATCCTAAAAACATTTCCAAATAAGTATTTTTCATTCAAAGAAAGATAGAAATACGAGTTTTTTACATAATGAGACCCTAAGGAGAGCTAGACCTTTGGATCCGAAGGAGGCATGCTAGTCGAAGGCAGCATCCACACTTGCTTTTGATGGTGGCCTTCATAGATCCATGTCTTCACCGCCGTCCGGCCTTCATCTTTCTAGGATGCTTGAAAAGCCTCCCAAGTTACGGCGACGTCGGGCGAAGGGGTCAATAGCTAGTCGCTGGCAAAGCTGGCGGGTGCTACTCTGGGGTCCAGCGAAATAGAAAGTTTGTTCTCTTCGAAGTGGCAAAGTACTCTGAGCGCAGCTACTTGTCCGGAGATATCTCCGTAACGAGTACCCTAAGTCTTCATTGTCTTCGCTCCTACTTGGATGATCTTCAACTTCCGCACCAAGGTATCGTTCACTGACGATGAAGAGGCATAAGCCATACCGAAGTATTCCAAGACACCCCGAAGGACGTCCATGGTCTTGGAGGCTATGCTGTCGCACTTTGTCTTCTCTACAACCAAGGCCTCTGACGAGAGCCGCATGTCATTGATCAAAGTGGTGAGCTCGGCTATCTTCATCATGAGGACAGTTTTCTGCCAAAGCAATAGCCTTACATCGTCAACCAAATGTTTCTTCTCTTCCTGATGCTTTACAACTTCAGCTCTGGAGGCTGCTTGCTCCTCTCGAAGCCTTTCAACTTTAGTTCAGAGCACCACCCGCTCAGCCAAAAGCTCTTTATTGGTGGCTTCCAGCTTCGCCTTTGCACTCCGCTCTGCGTGAGCTATCAACTCCAAGCTCGAGGCCCGGTTATTTGAGTTAGCAAGGCTCTCTTGGAGAGCCGTCACCTTCTCTTTGAGCCAATTGCATTTGCGCTCATTGGAAACAGCAGCTGCACGAGCTAAAACAATGTGCTGACAAAAGGAAAAGAAGAGCGAGGTGAGCATGTTATATATACTTCAGATGAAACTGACTTTTGCAGGAGCTTTGTACCTGGTAAGCTGCCCATTCAATGGCAGCGTCTAGCTCTGACCCTTCAGCCTTGCCTATGTTGGAAACCAATTCGGTCTCCCCCACTTCTCGACTAGCCCGAGTTCGAGGCTCTAGCAGAGTCCGAATCTCTATCCTCCTTTCAAGAAAGGGGCTAGAAGGGAGAGCCTTGTTAAGGCACTCCGATCGTCGTTAGTGGGAGAAGGCCGGAGCGGAGAGAAGCCTCTTTCGAAGCCTCTATAGACTGGCCTCCAGTTAGTTGACTCCGACTGGAGTCAACCCCTGCTTCAGGAGCAGACATCGGCCAAGATTTACCTTTTCCCTTTCCAAGACCCATCACCTACTTCGAAGCCGTCTCTTGTGCCGAAGTTGACTCTTGCATCAGAGCCACTTCTAGTGCCGAAGTTGTCTCCTGCTGACAAAGTCGTCAATGACGCCGAAGCTGTCTCAAGCTCCGGGACCACCTCCTTAGCCGAGGCCACCTCCACGAGAGCTGATTTTGCGAATTCAAATGTATATGCTATTATTTGAATGTTGTAGGTAAAATAAAGTGAAACAAGCTTCGGTTGAGATATACCTTTGACACCTTGTTGTCCGGACGAGCACAAGACTACTCAGAGGCTTAAACATCTGAGTGAAGTCTTCGTCAGACTCCAGGAGATCGAACCAAAGCAAAAGCAGCTGGAGTTTCCTCGCCTGCAGCAACCACCACTTCGTCTAGAGCTAAGGATTCCACATTATGGGCCTGAACCCTTTCGGCCTCAAGTCCGCCTTGGTCCAAAACTAGGGCATCTGTCCAGCCCGGTGGAGTAGCTTCGGCATCCACCTTCCTATGCTCACCCCCTCTTTGGCTGGTGCCACTTCCGCACTATCTTGGACGAAGGTCTTGGTTTCCATCCGAGACCCTTCTTCATCGTCCCCCACCAGAAGAGCTTTGAACTCCTCCGCCATCTGCATGTCTGCATCATCTTCATCTTTGGACTATTCCCGCGACGAAATAGGTGATTTCGAATGAGCACGAGCCTTCGGCTTGTGGGTAACTTTCTTCACTGGCGTCTTCATCGGGCCAGAAGTCCAGAAGGGTCAGGAGCTCGACTCCGAGTACGCTCCATACTCGGTTGAATCGCTCCTATTTCCTTACCAGCTTCACCCTCCGCTCTTTCTCCATGAGCATAGGGGCTCCGAGGACCTTCTCCACAGCTCGGACAATTTGCTCCAGAGTCCAAGTCATGCGTGGAGCTGAAAGATAAGATATCAGCTGATTAATTCATTGAAATTAAATCGATATATGTGTATGAAAAACCTTGATGCAAGATATGTAGAAAGCCTACCTGCGGAGTTCGAAGGGATTTCTCGAAGTCCCCCCTCCGGGTTCTCCTCGAAGTGGATTGGTGAGGCGGCCATTAGGGGAGGAATCCGAAGGGCAATGAATTCCTCCTCTAAGTCGCACATGCTCATGCGTTGACTCAAGTAGTACAACAACCAAATACGTACATGAAGCTGTCATTGGATCAGGACTGATCTCCTCCTCCCTCCTGTACAAGATCTCCTCCAGGGGCCCCTGCCAAGCCGGAGGCCGTCCCCACCTCCACATAGAACCAGCGGAGGATCCATTCGGAGTAGCACCGGTCGTTGATGACCTTCACTAGAAATCGGTCACTGGAATTCATCCTAAAGATGGAAGTTTATGCTTCCGAAGGCCACCACCATCTTCTCCCCTTCGGGTCCAGTGTACGTCTTCGGCTGACATGAGGCCTTGTGGAGAGTAGCGAAGATCTCTGCTATCCCTGAACACCATTCGGCCAGCATGGCCCATTCAAAGATGGCCAAGCGAGCAATTGCATTGGGAGAAAGTTGAGGGAGTTTTATATGGAATAAATCCAATACCTCTACCAAGAAGTCCACTGCAGGGAGCCCGAGTCTGGCTTCGAAGAAGGCTTCAAATACTATGACCTCTCCCACCTACGACACCAGAATAACCTCTTTATTTCCCGGGGGATCGCACCTTCACTACGGGCCCCAGCTTCCCGGCCAATGCATAGGCAATTGACTTCTTCGAGCAAGTCGATGCCCCCAAGCTATACGACAGGTCCGTAAAAAGGTTTAGTGTTATTGACACAGACTCTGTCTAATTAGGTGAACGACACTATAGTCATAGCTAGTGTCATGGAATCTAATATCTTATTTTTATACCGACATAAATGAATAAAACATGCCTTATTTCAAAGCATTTTTTCATTCAAGCTGATGCTAAAATATTATACAAAGGTGCATATAAATCAAAATAATGAACATGCATATATCAAATAAAACACATTACACACACATGTAACATTTTAATATATTTATTTAAACAGAACAACATACATTTATGATAAATACATTGACATCCTATTTTCTTCCTTCATTGTACTATTAGTTACAAGAACAAACATATGGCAGAAAATTTTTAAACACTAAAGTATCTAGTCATGTATTTTGAGCGAGGGTAGAACACTAGTCAAAAACATCATGTAGTCGTTCATTGGAGTAAATGAGTATACTTCTGGCTCCATTTTGATATTGCCTTCTTCCTTTATATGCGGTCCTCATGGATAGATGGAAAATGGAAGTCCTAGGAGCCGATGTGCGCAGATGATTTTATGAATTTCTTCGAGCGGTACTACTGTTGCAATACTCGAAATAGATGATATAAAGTGTATAAAGTTTTATCAATCATAGCTTCATTTGAAACTAGTGTATTTGGTTGTTGCACTACCGCAAAAATGGTATTTAGTGACATAGTTTTAGTGACGAGCAAAAGACGCGCGTTAGTAATATACTTTTAGTGACGGATTGTTTCACACGCGTTAGTAATGCTGCCCTATTAGTGACGGGTCGTGGTATGACCCGATACTAAAGAAGGGCACCCCTAGTAGTGACGGGTCATGGTATGACTCGTCACTAAAAATCATCCCTATAGTGACGGATTATATTTCCACCCATCACTAAAGAAGTTTATCACCCGTCACTGATGACTCCCACTAATAAATAGGCAGGGCACTGAAGTTGAATCATCACGCTTTTATTTCACACAACCCTAACCCTATACTACCGGTGCCCTCCGTCATTTTCGTCAGTTGTATTCCCATTCTCTTAAGTTTGTTCATTCTTACTATTAAATTTCAGTTTATAAAATCATTTATCCGAAATTTGTGAATTAGGGTATGGCAAGGATTCCAAATGATCTACAAGTACAAACCTATGTTCCTGATAGTTGCTTAATAAAGAACAATCATCTAGTTCACGGCGGGGGTCACCAGGTTTAGTTATAGTTTTTTGTACATTGCATGTCCTATTTATTGTATTAACAAATTGAAGCACATCTAGTTACTATTGTAGTATTTATCAAAAAGATTTTGTGACGTCAATAACATTCATGCTAGAGACACCCTCAAAATAATGACAAGAGATGGGTACACCACTGAGGTTGAGGTAGTGAGCTGTGGGAGCGGCGGTACGATATGCCTCCATAAAGGGTGGACTAAATTTAGCCGAAAAGGTGGCCTAACACAAGGGGACTATTTGATAATAACAATGGGAAAAACCCCATTGACTGTTATGGAAAAATCTACACTAACTTTTGTGATGAGAAGATCCCAATGACCATCAAAGTCGACAATGACGATAGTGGTATACATAGAGAAGTAGCATTACTACGCATGCATATCTTTTGTTTATGTTCTTATCATGGTTTCTTATAATATCAGGGGAGTGTTCTAGCAATGTTACAGACAAGAAAGGGAAGGGGGTAGCCAGGGAGGTTGACATCGACCTAATGGACCAATTGAAGCACATATGTTATTTTGGCAATCCAACAGATGTAACTCCAGTAAGGAAGACGCTCCTACAAGACATCTTGATAGGTTTATCCTCCGGGAGTCAGTTGTATTTATGCAAAATAAATAACACGATCATCAACAAGAAGTCGTTGGTAAGTTATTTGCACATGTAGTTGGTCTATACAAATAACCTTCTCTAATAGCTTTATTTAATTTTTTATAGTACTTTTCAAGGCACTACTGTGAAAAGTATATCATACCTCACCTGCACCACCAGACCACCGAGATTTAGATGGCAATAACAGGGTCTGATGTAGTCCCAATTGCGGTGCATAAATCGACGGATGGAAGGTGCTATCTAACTAAAGGTTTTGGGTAATTTCTTAGAGAAAACTCTTTAGAAGTTGGCACTATGTGCACCTTCCATGTCAACATTGTTACTAAAGGCATTGAGGTTGTGACATATGTACTGTAAACCTAGGGTATGAAGTAATATTAGGTTATAAATCTTTTTGATGAATTATCTATTGTTGGGGGAAAATATTTCGTCCTCTAGGTATTAAGAAAACCTCTACATCAACACAGTTAGAAGAAGAAATGAAGTTAGAAGCTTTGATCTCCGATGGTTTTAAAGCATCAAGGCTTCGCTGTATTCGGAGCCTTCTACAATTAAAGCCTCCGCAAAGGCTTAATGATGAAGAATCGAAGAGCCTCTTTACTCGAAGGCTTACTGCGACTAAAGACAGAAGGATTATTTTCTCACTATTAAATTAGTATTTTATCCCTTTTAACCCTACGAAGAATATTAAACAATATCTTCTAAGTCGGTTATAATTAGAGGGTAAAGGAGTCTTTTCCTAATGTATTTCATCTATAAATAACCCTCTTCGCTCTGTAAGGGGTATCGAATACTCAGATATTTAATACACACTTCGAACTATCTCAAGCTATTATCCAATTCGGAGGCTTGAAATAGTCCTCATAAGCAAACACTTCGTTTGTCAGTCTTTCAAGTTCTCTAAACTTGTTAGCGTAATCTTTTACGCCAACAGTTGGCGCCGTCAGTGGGGAACCTAGTACAAAAACTTCGTTCGCTACCAATCATTTCTTAGAGCCATGCCTCCTAAACGGAGCCTAGGCACTAGTCCCCCCCGAAGGTCTTCTCGGACCTCTGGGTTGGGATCCTCGAACACCATCGAGGTCGGAGGACCCACCGTGGTCCCCCCACCTCAAACTCCCTGAAGTAAATTCTCATCCTCGAGCATACGGAGCCCCTCCTGTCGCTCTGTCTGTGCTCCGAACCGATGGAGCCCCTCTGCAGCCCGGAGAAACTCTATGACAATTCTTCAAGCGCTTCGCTCATATGAAGTCTCAGATAAAGGAGCTATCTACATCATCCGTTGTTGATACAGCACGCGAAGGTGTCACGAACGCAGGCCTCCTCGGCAAGCTTCACCAGAAGCATATTTCCTAAGTAGCACAGTTAATGGCCTACTTCGAGTAATATGCCAAGTCGAAAGAAGGATGGCTTCGAAGTACTGCTTCGTCTTTATCCACCACAAGTGTTCTCCTTCGACAATAATCAACATGATGGACGAAGAGGATGAAAGCATCCTCACTCTGAGGTTCTAAATATTGCCCCTTCTACTTCGAAATTGCCTCCTATGTATCCGTAGGCTCAGAGAAGCAAGGTCAGCGGCTCAAGGCCACCAAGGAAGCCGGCTGGCCAAGGCCAGGCCTTCTTCTGCTGTGTGCATGGCGAAAACCGAAGCGCTACCACTGACGCATGCAAGTACATATTAGCTGTGCGGAGCGAGTATTTGCAGAGGAGCTCTGGTCGAGGCACTACTGACCGAGCCCCTCCCGCAACACGTTCAGAGCCAGTGCAGGCTGTCGTACGTGTGGATAGTTTCGAAGCCCAAAGAAAACCTTCAGTGGCCAGTGTTATTCCACCTCCGAAGCAAAAGGACAACCAAGATCGTGGGAAATGGGTAGTACTGCCCATCTCCAGAGGAGGGACCCTAAGCGGCATGTCAAAGCGTTAGTGGAGGGAATATGTACGCGAAGTAGGGAATATTGGGACCTCCTCGTCAGCCGCTGAAATGCCAGAGTGGTCTCATGTGCCCATATCCTTCTCTTCAGCCGATGCGGCTAGAAATAAATTCCCCCATGTAGACCCTCTTGTTATTACAGCTGACATTGCAGGAACAAGGCTCGGCGAGTGTTGGTTGATGGTCGAAGCTTCGTGGACATTATCTTCAGTTCAGGCCTTCGATCAATTATGCATCATGCGGATGCATTTACATCCAGCAGCTCATCTGCTTCAAGGCTTTGTAGGCCCTCTTCTCGATGCCCTCGACCAAATAGGCCTCGAGGTCGCCTTCGGAGAGGGGCACCTGGCTAGATCGAAAGAAGTGATTTTTGATGTCGTCGACGCCCCTTACGCTTATAATGTTATCTTCGGAAGGGTAATGCTGAACCAGTTCAGAGATGTAGCACATCACAATTATTTATGCCTGAAAATGCCTACACAAGGAGGAGTACTTGCGGTCCTCAGTGACCAAGCTGCAGCACGAAGGGCGGAGTATGGCTATGGCACACCTCATGATTCCAGGCAGGTAAATAATGTGCAGGATCATTCAGAGGATACTTCCGCATCAAGAGACCCCTCGAAGACCTCCTCCCTCAAGCCAAGCCCCAAGGTGAAATTGCAACGAAGATTGTTGTCAAGGACGACAAGGACTATCCTATCCATTTTGACAAGGAATTGCCTCCAGAAATTGCCACTTCGGTGGAAGAAGTAGTTAAAGACAATCTAGGATGTCTTTGCCTTGTCAGACGAAGATATTCCCAGAGTCGACCGAAGCATTATCGAGCACAGCCTGCTCGTCAACACAAGGGTTCGACCTGTTCACTAGGGGCTCCACAAGTTGTCAATAGAAAGAGCAGATCTTTCCAAAGAGGGGGTTGAAAAGTTATTAAAGGCTGCGATCATTAGGGAGGTGGCCCATACGGAGTGGTTATCTAACCTTGTCTTTGTCAAGAAAAAAGCCTCCGACAAATGGTGCATGTGCATTGACTTCACGTCATTGAATAAAGCATGCCCACTTGACCCCTACCCCATGCCCTGCATTGATCAACTCGTCGACTCTACAGCTGGCTCCGAGCTTTTAAGCTTCCTTGATGCGTAGTCCTGATATCATCAAATATGGTTAAAACGCGAAGACGAAGCCAAGACAAGGTTCATAACTCCTTCGGGAATCTTTTGTTATGTCATAATGCCCTTCGGCTTAAGAAATGATGAGGCAACGTTTTTATGATTAATTGCTAAGGATCTAGGTCACCAGATAGGTCACAATGTTGAGGCCTATATGGATGACATTGTAATAAAGAATGCTCTGAAGCACCAATATAGTCTAGACTTAGCAGAAACTTTTGAGAGCCTCCGGTCATGTGGAGTTCGCCTCAACCCTGAGAAATGTATCTTCGGGGCTAAAGAAGGAAAATTGTTAGGGTATTTAGTTTTGAGAAGAGGGATCGAAGCTAGCACAACGCAGATAAGTGCATTTCAAAGGATGGCTCCGCTGGAAAATTTAAAGCAAGTCCAAAAGCTCGCCGGACACCTTGCGGCCCTTAGCAGATTTTTGGCAAGGTTCGTAGAGAGGAGCCTCCCAATATTCAAAGCTTTGAAGGGGTCCGAAGATTTTTCCTGGACACCGGAGTGCCAAAATAGCTTCGATGAAATAAATCACTATCTCGGCAATCTCGCAACGCTTACCATGCCCCTTGCAGATGAAACTCTTCTTCTCTATCTTGCAGCCACATGCTCCGCTGTCAGTGTCGTTTCATGTTTGAGAAGTGGATTTAATGGGAAGTTGTGTAGAATCCGATATACTTTGTATCAGAAGCTTTATCTAGAGCCAAAACTTGGTACTCCGAGCTCGAGAAATTTACTTATGCTCTAGTAATGGCTTCGAGGAAATTGTGACATTATTTTTTGGCACATAATGTAATTGTTCCAACTTCTTACCCTCATGGAGACATGCTCCGAAGCAAAGATTCTACGGGGAGAATTGGGAAATGGGCTGTCGAGCTAGCCCCTTTTGGTATTTCCTTCGTAGCAAGAACAACCATCAAATCACAGGTGGTACCTAATTTTGTAGCGGAGTGGATTCCATCTGCAGTATGGGCTCCGGAAGAATCAAATGAAGGTGTATGGACCATATACTTTGACGGAGCTTTTCAAGCATCTGGAGCAGGTGCCGGAGCGGTCATAATTTCGCCTTCGGGGAAAAAAGCAATGTACTCTGCAAGTCCCACCTTTAAGTCCACCAATAATATTGCGCAGTACGAAGGGATCCTACTTGGGCTTCGCAAAGCGCATGCACTTGGTGCCACAACAGTTGTTATAAAAATAGACTCTCAGATTATAGCAGGGCACATTGATAAAAGCTTTCAAGTTCGACATCCACAACTTGCTAAATATTTGGAAGAAATCTGATAACTTGCAAGCAGATGTCATGGCCAAAGCTGCAATTAGAGCCCTAGACATCCCAGAACTTGCCTCCCCTTTGGTGCCACAACTCCCTCCTTCTGAGATACTTTGCATACCAAGCACTAATTGGCAGAGCCCAATTATGGATTTATTACAAGATGAAGCTAATTTTCTCGAAGGCCCAAAGCTATCAAGATTACAGTTGACGGTCTGGAACTATCATATTATCAATGGTATTTTATAAAAGGCCAGAGTCTCTTCTCCCCTACTCCGATGTATCTCCCAATCCGAAGGACAAGACATACTTCAGGAAATTCATGAAGGTCTATGTGGTAGCCATCTAGCCCCTCGGGCTTTAGAAGGCAAAACACTTCGCTAGAGGCTCTATTGGCCTACTATAGTAGCTGATGCGGAGTCTTTAGTCCGCACTTGCAGGGGGGCAATGGAAGGGAAGACGGACTCATTGTCCACCAACACCTCTTCAAGTTATAACTCCACTATGGCCAATGGCCCAGTGGGGAATGGATCTCATTGGCCTGAAATTTGCAGTGGTAGCGATTGAATATTTTTCTAAGTGGGTCGAAGCCGAACCTCTTACCGCTATCACTTCCAAGAATCTGCAAAAAAAAAATTTGGCAAAATATTATTTGTAGATTCGGAGTACCTAGGTAGCTTACAATTGACAATGGCACTCAGTTTGATGCCGAACCTTTTAGAGAATTCTGCGAAGGTCTTGGTATCCAAATGTGCTTTGCAGCTGTCCATCATCCCCAATCTAACGTAGTCGTCGAGCAAGCCAATGGTAATATATTGTCAGGCTTAAATCGAAGGATAGTAGGATTGGCGAAGGGGCTATGGACTGAGGAACTTTGAAGATTTTGTTGTCCATCCGGACCACTTAGGCAAGGTCTACAGGGTTTACCCCTTTCCGGTTATTATTCAGAGATGAAGCCATGATGCTGATGGAGCTTAAAGGAGGTTCCCTCCGCATCATCAAACCAGAGCTTGACAATGAAAGACAGACTTCGCTGGACGTGACTGAAGAAACAATGCTTTGAGCTGTTGTCAATCTAAGGAAGTACCAACATCAGACGAAGACTTGGTATGACCCAAAAATAAAGCTTAATGAACTTAAGATGGGCCATTTAGTATTGCGAAGCATAATTTCTACGGGAAAATTAGGAAATAAATGGGAAGGAACATATATCATCTTGCGTTCAGGACGCCCCAGATCTTTTAAATTAGCAAATTTAGAAGGAGAGGAATTAAAACATGCATGGCATGTAGAGCACCTTAAACATTATTTCGCTTAGGGGCCCCTTGTAACAGATTGTAAACACCTTTCTAAATGAATAAAGCTAATGGTTTGAACAATGCATCCTTCTCAAGATGATTCCTACTCCTAGTGGACGCACTAGGGGAACGAAGCTGATTGCGGAGGTAAGTATTATTCATTCGAACCCAATCAACGGACTTCGAGCCACCGGCTCAAAGCATCCGTCAAGGTGGGAAAGTAAGATGAAAAATAGATTCCAAGCCATCGACTTGAAAGCATTCGTAAAAAGAGTCGAAGGCGACCAAAATACATGGATTCCAAGCCACTGGCTTGAAAGCATTCTGAAAAGAGTCGGAGATGACCATGAAAAATGGATTCCGAGCCATCGGCTTGAAAGCATCCGTAAAAAAGTCGAAGGCGACCAAAATACACGGATTCCGAGCCATTGTCTTGAAAGCATCCGTAAAGAGTCAAAGGAGACCAAAATAATCGGATCCCAATACATCCGAAAAAGAGTACTAAGCTACATTTATGGACTCCGGACCTTTAGGTTCAAAGAGCCCTACGAGGTCCATAACGACCATCTACTCGAATTTTGAACCACTGGTTGTGAATTCTTATTCAATACAATAGGGGCTCTGAGCATCTAAAATCAAAAACCTTATTAAAATTGTGCACTTAGTAGGCATGACAATCGTTGAGCGTGACCATCTTCGCTTGATAATCGAAGGCGCTCACCCTCAAAGAGGGGCTAGGAGGTAAAGGCACAATTTTGAAGAATTTCAGTTTATATTACTCAATCAATTATATTGTATTATGAAAAATCAGTGTCTAAGCCAAGAAGAAAAGGAAGACCCTTCGATCCCTAAGACTAGATTCAGAGTTTGCCTGACTTCGAGGGTGACTTGTTCATGAGCCCGGAGTCTTCAGAACATTACGTTTAATCTTCTTCCCTTTCTTCAACGCCCTAAAGTCCTTTTGTTCTTGCTAAAGCTCGGCCCAGGTCCGTAGTCGTTGGAGGCTGGTCCTCGCTTGGTCTTCGATAGACCACTCCTCTTCAGACCAGTCGATGTCCTCCGAAGATGAAGATGCTAAATTTATGACTTCCTCCTTTTTCCCCTCTTCCTCCTTAATGTAAGCTAGTACTTCTTTGCAAATTTTAGGTATATACTCTCCATGGCTCCCTCGAGGAACAGAAAATCGAGGACGCATGTGAGTCCTTAAGGCTTCGAAGGTAGCCCACTATTGATGAAGCCCTTCGTTAACCTCTAACACTTCAAGTTCATCATCCTAAAAACATTTCCAAATAAGTATTTTTCATTCAAAGAGAGATAGAAATAAAAGTTTTTTACATAATGAGACCCTAAGGAGAGCTAGACCTTCGGATCCGAAGGAGGCATGCTAGTCGAATGCAGCATCCACACTTGCTTTTGACGATGGCCTTCATAGATCCATGTCTTCACCGCCGTCCGACCTTCATCTTTCTAGGATGCTTGAAAATATTCCCAAGCTACGGCAACATCGGGCGAAGGGGTCAATAGCCAGTCATTGGCAAAGCTGTCGGGTGCTACTCTGGGGTCCGGTGAAATAGAAAGTCTGTTCTCTTCGAAGTGGAAAAGTACTCCGAGCACAGCTACTTGTCTGGAGATCTCTCCGTACGGAGTACCCGAAGTCTTCATTGTCTTTGCCGCTGCTTGGATGATCTTCAACTTCCGCACCAAGGTATCATTCGCTGACGATGAGGAGGTACAAGCCATACCGAAGTATTCCAAGACGCCCCGAAGGACGTCCATGATCTCGGAGGCTATGCTGTCGCACTTTGTATTCTCTGCAACCAAGGCCTCTGATGAGAGCCGCATGTCACTGATCAAAGTGGTGAGCTCGGTTATCTTCACCATGAGGATAGTTTTCTGCCGAAGCAATAGCCTTACATCGTCAACAAAATGTTTCTTCTCTTCTCGAAGCTTTACAACTTCAGCTCTGGAGGCTGCTTGCTCCTCTCGAAGCCTTTCGACTTTAGTTCGGAGCACCACCCGCTCAGCCAAAAGCTCTTTATTGGTGGCTTCCAGCTTCGCCTTTGCACTCCGCTCTATGTGAGCTATCTCCTCCAAGCTCGAGGCCCAGTTATTTGAGTCAGCAAGGCTCTCTAGGAGAGCCGTCACCTTCTCTTTGAGCCAATTGCATTTGCGCTCGTTGGAAACAGCAGCTGCATGAGATAAACAATGTGCTGACAAAAAGAAAAGAAGAGTGAGGTGAGTATGTTATATATACTTTAGATTAAACTGACTTTTACAGTAGCTTTGTAACTGGTAAGCTGCCCACTCAATGGTGGCGTCTAGCTCTGACCCTTCAGCCTCACCTATGTTGGAAACCAATTCGGTCTCCCCCACTTCTCGACTAGCCCGAGTTAGAAGCTCTAGCAGAGTCTGAAGCCCTATTCTCCTTTCAAGAAAAGGGGCCAGAAGGGAGAGCCTTGTTAAGGCACTCCGATTGTTGTTAGTGGGAGATGGGCTAGAACAGAGAGAAGCATCTTCCGAAGCCTCTATCGACTGGCCTCCGTTAGTTGACTCCAACGGAGTCAACCCTGTTTCAGGAGTAGGAATCAACCAAGATTTACCTTTGCCCTTTCCAAGACCCGTCACCTACTTCAAAGCCGTCTCTTGTGCCAAAGTTGACTTTTGCATCGGAGCCACTTCCAGTGCTGAAGCTGTCTCCTGCGCCAAAGTAGTCAATGACGCCGAAGCTGTCTCAAGCTCCGGGACCACCTCCTTACCCGGGGCCACCTCCACTAGAGCTGATTTTGCGAATTCAAAGGTATATGCTATTATTTAAATGTTGCAGGTAAAATAAAGTGAAACAAGATTCGTTGAGATATACCTTCGACACCTTGTTGTCGGACGAGCACAAGACAACTCGGAGGCTTAAACATCTGAGCAAAGTCTTCGTCAGACTCCGGAGATCGAACCAAAGCAAAAGCTGCTGGAGTTTCCTCGGCTGCAGCAACCACCACTTCGTCTAGAGCTAAGGATTCCACATTAAGGGCTTGAACCCTGTCGGCCTCAACTCCGCCTTGGTCAAAAACTAGGGCATCTGTCCGGCCCGATGGAGTAGCTTCGGCATCCACCTTCCTAGGCTCGCCCCCCTTTTCGGCTGGTGCCACTTCCGCACCATCTTGGACGAAGGTCTCGGTTTCCATCCGAGACCCTTCTTCATCATCCCCCGCCAGAAGAGCTTTGAACTCTTCCGCCATCTGCATGACTGCATCATCTTCATCTTCGGACTACTCCAGTGATGAAATAGGTGATTTCGAATGAGCATGAGCCTTCGGCTTGCGGGTCACTTTCTTCACTGGTGTCTTCATCAGGCCAGAAGTCCTGGCCTCGACCTTCCTATTACTCGGAGCCAGATCCATTGCAGACCAGTCTAGAAGGTTCAGGAGCTCAACTCCGAGTACGCTCCATATTCGGTTGAATCGCTCCTAGTTCCCTACCAGCTTCACCCTCCGCTCTTTCTCCATGAGCGTAGGGGATCCGAGGACCTTCTCCACAGCTCGGACAATTTGCTCCGGAGTCCAAGTCATGCGTGGAGATGAAATATAAGATATCAGCTGATTAATTCATTGAAATTAAATCGATATATGTGTATGAAAAACCTTGATGCAGGATATGTAGAAAGCCTACCTGCGGAGTTCAAAGTGCTTTCTTGAAGTCCCCCCTCCGTGTTCTCCTCGAAGTGGATTGGTGAGGCGGCCATTAGGGGAGGAATCCAAAGGGCAATGAATTCCTCCGCTAAGTCGCACATGCTCATGCGTTGACTCAAGTAGTACAACAACCAAATATGTACCTGAAGCTGGCTTGGATCAGGACTGATCTCCGCCTCCCTCTGGTACAAGATCTCCTCCAGGGGCCCCGCCAAGGCGGAGGCCGTCCCCACCTCCACATAGAACAAGCGGAGGATCCATTTGGAGTAGCACCGGTCGTTGATTACCTTCACTGGAAATCGGTCTTAGAATTCATCCTGAAGCTTGACGTTTATGCTTCCGAAGGCCACCACCATCTTCTCCCCTTCGGGTCCAATGTACGTCTTGGCCTAACATGAGGCCTTGTGGAGAGCAGCGAACATCTCTGCTCTCCCCGAAGACCATTCGGCCAGCATGGCCCATTCAAAGATGGCCAAGCGAGCAATTGCATTGGGAGAAAGTTGAGGGAGATTTATATGGAATAAATCCAATACCTCTGCCAAGAAGTCCACTGCGGGGAGCCCGAGTCTGGCTTCGAAGAAGGCTTCAAATACTATGACCTCTCCCGCCTATGACACTAGAATAACCTGTTTATTTCCCGGGGGATCGCACCTTCACTATGGGCCCCAGCTACCCGGCCAATGCATAGGCAATTGACTTCTTCGAGCAAGTCGATGCCCCCAAGCTATACGACTGGTCCGTATACTTGGTGGACGCCAGTCGAAGATCTTGAGGGCTAGCGGGTCGAGGATTCTCCGAAGGCTCCACCGTCGCAACCGCCGCCGCCATGGCTTGCTGCCGAGCTAAGAAACCAAGTGAGGTTTTTACTTTGGTTCCAGTTTTATGATGAGTGATTGACGAAGTTGGCTATGGTGATTATGTATGGGTTGCATGGAGGGGTGTGTGTGTGTCTGTGCTATTTTTGTGTGTGTAGGGTTGAGATACTTGTGAACTGTCGATGGCAAGTGATCAGGGTTCGACAGGGAGTCTAATGCTAGATGGTGGAGGATGGCAGTTGGAGTTGAAAGTGACCTCAGATGTACGTATGGAGATGAAGCAAGACATGGGATAACAGTTGATCAAGATGAGGTGTCGTTCAAGTCAACGAAAGGGAAGCTAGTTCAAGTGACAAGCCGGCTCGAGGGATCGAGAGCGGGAGAGACTTGCTGGCAGTTGAGTTCGCGAACTGACGGCATACATCGATGATCTAGGAGGATTTGTCAGTTTTTGCTGAAAACTGTCTCATCTCTAAATGTTTTATAATTCCAATAATTAGGAGTTTATTTTCGTTTAGTAATTTATATAGCAGTTTATTTTCGTTTAGTAATTTAGATTAAGTGTAAACTTTTAGTATTTTTTCGGAATTATCAAAATTCTGAAAATATATTAAAAGTATAGGGTCAATGTTGTAATAAATTAGAAACATTAGTGATTTTTCAGAATTTGTAATTCTAAAAATACACCATGGCATTTAGGTAAATACTACCAACTTTAACCCTAAGGTGAGCCTATATAAAGGGCTCCATGCCTAAGGGTTAGGGTTGCCCACTTTAATTAGAACCAGAAATTTTCCTTTCAGCTATGCTGTGATCTTCTCAAAAATTTCTGTTCATTTAGATGGTATTAATTCCTGCAAGTTCCTTTCTCTAGTTTTGGATTTACCTTTCTGTTGTTATTTTTCCTTACATAAAACAGTGCTCAGCGGCACTATTGTTTTTGTCCATCGAGAATCAACCGAGCACTAGAATTTCTTTTCTGCTTACAGAGAAAACTCTGCGCCGCCATGGTTGTATTTCGGTGTTTGAAGCTTTCTAACAGTTGTGTGTTTCTTCTAGTTTGTTCTTTGCTGTGCACAAGGTCCTGTCCCAGATGATCCACAAAGTGCTAGCACTGAACATCGCATAGAAGCCATCAAGCCAGGTATGCATCGGATTTCTTGAGTTCTGTTGCATGTTTTTGTTGCCTCTCTAGTTTCAGTGCTTCTGGAGACACCATGCCGGAGTCACATAGCGCTAGGGGTGCTGAAATTACTCCGTCGTTGGTTTCACTGCATGGTGTGCCAGATTTGGTATTGTTCTTGTTGTTTTCGTGATTCAGTGTGCATTGATCTTGTTCAGGTTTCATCCACTGGATTCCTTGCATTTGCTGTTGGTTCTTGTTGTTGTTCCTGATGAGAAACAACATCATCACCTTTCAGCCGGTATTTTTGGATCAGTTTTAATCCTAGCTTCTGGCCAACTTTGTTTGCTTTCTTTGCTGAAGAACTGCTCTCCTGTGATCTTGTTGCCTTCCTGAAGCCATCATAGTTAGCTGCCTGTTCAGTAATTCGTTGCTTCCATTTCTTACTAAGAACTAGGCGCAGAAACACTGTTGCTTTGTCAAGAACAACTGAGCTTCAACATGTTTCCTCTTCTGTTTTGCCTTTGATTTTCCTACTGATTTGCTTTGTGTCTTTAGCCAAACAAAGAGATTCATTCGGTTAGTAAAGCATCCGACCAATGGTCACCTCATTGTACTTGAGTTTGTTCAGTGAAAAAGTTTGGTCTGCTAACCACTTTCAAGCTGATGTCACTTGCAAATCTGTTAAGTTAAACTAGCACTACAGTTTTAATGCATCAACACTTGTTAAGGTTCAGTTTTGATTTTACTCTTGTAACCTTGCTCTTGCCGTGATTGCATCTAAAAAATCAGTACTGAAAAAGTGTATGTTGATACCTTGTTCAATGGTTCTTGATTGGTTTGAAATTCTTCAATGAACAAGATAATTCAATCTTTTTGATAGATCATTGCTTCTAATGCTTATTCAGAATTTCAATTGTTCAGTGTGTAATTCAGTTCTGATGTCTTTAATCTGGTAAAATTTAAATCTCTGAACTTGTTTCTAAATGTTCTGAAACCTGTCGGTGATTGATTAATCGATCTAAGTCAGTCGGTATATCAATTGCTGAAGTTTCTATTTTATTTCAGAGTTTCATCTACCGACAGGCTAGTTTGATCATTCCTAGTCCGATACAAACAAAAATTTTCAATTAAATTTGAGTTGGACTCTGAAGATGCATTGTTGATTAGAAATTTGATTGTGAAACTTTTAGAGGAGCGCTGTGTATTTGGAATAGGCCATCTTAATTGTGAAAATTTGTCGAGGCGCCTATTCACCCCCCTCTAGTCGCCTATTCGCCATTGGAGAAAGCTAGGAGGACTGGAAATGTGTGCTCAGGAAGGAGAAAAGCGAGTCTACAGAAACAGTCGGTAACATGCCTTAAAATCACTATTCTTCTTCCTTTTATAACCCCTGAAGTCTCTTTGGGTTGCTCTATTTCGGTTTCGACGCCGTCATGACATGCAGGGTCATCTCAATGAATACTTGCAACCGCCATGAGATCGTGCGGCTATTAGCCTTTAGAGATTAACGACTCTAATTTGGGTCTAACGGCTCTGAGAACTAACGGCTAGTTCGGCTCCGAAGGAACTTTGATTCCGAAGCTGCCTCTTTGGACACCTACGAATGGGTTTTGGGTCCGGAGATTCCTTATCTCTGAAGATATTATTTCTAATTGTTTTAAGGACTTTTGGATTTCTTTTTTCCAAATTTTAGACATGAAATTATTTCTTGTGTATACTGCCCTCTTCATTGCATAGGCAATTCAGAGAGAAGTATTCGAGGGGCTACTGTTGGGGGAAAATATTTCATCCTCCGGGTATTAAGAAAACCTCTACATTAACACAATTAGAAGAAGAAATGAAGTCAGAATCTTTGCTCTCCGAAGGTCTTAAAGCATCAAGTCTTTGGTGTATTCGGAGCCTTCTACAATTAAAGCCTCCGCAAAGGCTTCAACGTGATGAAGAATCTTGGAGCCTCTTTACCAGAAGGGGTACTGCCAGCAAGGATAGAAGGATTATTTTCTCACTGTTAAATTAGTCTTTTACCCTTTAACCCTACAAAGAATATTAAATAGTATCTTCTAAGTTGGTTGTAATTAGAGGGTAAAGGAGTATTTTTCTAATGTATTTCGTCTATAAATACCCCTCTTCGCTCTGTAAGGGGTATCGAATACTCAGATATTCAATACACACTTCGAACTATCTCAAGCTATTATCCAATTCGGAGGCTTGGAATAGTCCTCATAAGCAAACACTTCGTTTGTCAGTCTTTCAAGTTCTCTAAACCTGGTAGCGTAATCTTTTATGCCAACATTTGTATTCTGTGATAAATTTTTTGTGATATGAATTGGCTGCCAAATCAATCATGTCTTTAATTCAGGCTGCAGCCTAAAAATTGTCTGTGATGTGTTTTGGATATGTTGGCTACCAATTCCTAGCTTTGATTCAGGTTGCAGCCTAAAAACTATTATTGTTTTTCAAAATGACCATAGTATTAGTGGCTGGTAAAAATAATAAATCGTCACTAAAGGGTCATTTAGTGACGGGTAACATTTTTACCCGTCACTAAAGGTTGATCTATACCCGTGAGACTCCCTTACGTAATCAGTGACATGTTTTAGCTATACCCATCACTAAAGGACCCTACATCGTCAGTGACGACTTTAGTTATACTCATCACAAAAAGCCCCTACATCATCAGTGACGGATGGTAATCACTGATGACTTCTCCCGCCTATAAATAGGCAGGTAACCGAAGTGAATCACCATTCTTTTATTTCCGCAACACTAACCCTAACTCCCGCCACCGCCGTCACCTTCGTAGTGGTCTTCGCTGCTCTTGGCCACATGTATCGTCGGCACTCGTGGCCGCCCTACTCGCTGCCACCTTGGTTGTATCCTCCTCATCCTCCTCCTACGGTCATCATATTCCTCCTCTTATGTGAAACCAAGAGAGATCGCACTGTGGATCCTGTCTTTATGATGAGTGATTGACAAAGTTGAGCGATCTGGTGAATGAGTGAGTGATGGTTTGATTGCATCGATGGGATCGATGTGTGGTTATGGAGAGTGGATGCCAAGGGGATTGGTGGGCATCGCATTTCGTGTTTTGGCTTGTCTCATGTGTGCAGGGTGGAGATGCTAACCAACTGTCAGCGGCAGGTGATCAAGGGTCGAGCAGGGAGCTCGATGCCAGAGGATAAAGGATGCCGGGTGAAGTTGGAGATGATCTAAACAGTGCACGAGGAGATAGAGCAAGACATGGATGGACGGATGGTCGAGACAACATGACAGTCAAGCCAGCAAAAGGGAGGCTAGTGCAAGTGATCGGGCAACTCTAGGGGATCGAGAGCGGGAGAGACTTGCTGGCGGTCGAGTTCGTGCATTGGTGTCACATGTCGGCGATCGAGGAGGCTTTGTCGGTTTTGCTGAAAACCGTCTCATCTCTAAATGTTTTTAAATTCCAATAATTATTAGTTTATTTTCGTTTAGTAATTTAGATTAAGTGTGAACTTTTAGTATTTTTCGGAATTGTCAAAATTCTGAAAATATATTAAAAGTATAGGTTTAAGTGTTGTAACAAAATAGGTATATTCTTTGTGTATTTTTCTGAATTTTAATTCTAAAAAATACCAAAGGGTATCATTAGGTTTAATTAGTTTTAAGTATTAATTTGTAATTAAATCCTAGGGGCATTTCGGGGTTTTCCTTTGTGGGCTTGCCTATATAAAGGACCCAAAGGCCTAGGGTTTGTGTGACTTTTGTGGCTATCATTAGACTCTTTCAGCTGAACATTTTAGTGGCTACCAACCACAATTTCTATTTTGTTCTAGCCTTTTTGCTATTCTTAATTTCGTGCTTAGTGTTCATCATTCGGATCAAGCAAAAACAACATCCGGGAGCTTCCAGCGCAAATACTATTCATCCATTTTCAGATTCACTTTTGGAGCTGAGTTTTGAACTATTTTGATGCTGTTTTTGGATCTGAGTTCTTCACGACTTTTGTTGTACAAGTTTCGAGGGTTCCATTTTTGAAATTTGCAAAAGTTTTTCACCATTGCTGCATATATTTGTCTGTCCAACAAAGTGTCTAAACAGTTCTGGAAACTTCTGATTTCTATTGATTTTCTGTCTTCAGTCTCGATTCAATCTTTGAGGCGAGTCTTGATCTGTTTTGGTACTGTTCCTGGACCTGAGTTCTACATAACTTTTGTTGTCCAAGTTTAAAGGGTTTTAGGTTCGAAATTTGGAAAAGGTTTTGACCACTTCTGCATATATTTTTCTGTCCAATAAAGTGCCTAAACAGTTCTGAAAACATCTGATTTCTGCTGATTGAGTTCTGTCTTCAGTCTAGATTAAATCTTTGAGGCGAGTCTTGATCTGTTTTGGTACTGTTCTTGGACTTGAGTTCTGCATAACTTTCGTTGTCCAAGTTTCAAGGTTTTCATGTTCAAAATTGGCAAAAGGTTTTGACCACTGCTGCATATATTTTCCTATCCAACAAAGTGCCTAAAAAGTTCTGAAAACTGCTGATTTCTGCCAAGTTCTGTTCTGTTTTCAGTCTGGATTCAATCTTTGAGGCGATTTTTGATCGGTTTTGGTTCTGTTTTTGGACCTGAGTTCTACATAACACTTGTTCTCCAAGTTACAAGGGTTCCATGTTTGAAGTTTGCAAAAGGTTCTGAACACAGATACATATAATGTTTGGCTCATCTATATGCTATAAAAATTCTAGAAGGTGGTCATTTGCTGAAAATCTTGAAGGCGCAAAGTTGAATTTAGAAACATTTTTGTCCCTTCTTTTTCTTTCCTAGCTTGCCGATCATGTGTTGCCGTATGCAGTGATGCTTTTCACCATTAACAATTGCATGTACTATGGAGCACATGTTTCACCAAGCCCATTCTGAAATTGTTTCTTTTTTTATGTCTTTTGTATAGAACAGAAAAAGTTTTAGAGCTATTTTTTAAAGTGCAGTCTTTGTGTGTGCAAATTCAGTGCTGGTGATCCCTCAATCTATCATTTAACATAATATCAGATAGGAGGGTGATAACATCTATTTTTATTGGAGTCTTTACTACATCTTCCGCTTATTCATTTAGAGGTGCGTTGGGTGATTTGAAAAGGCAATCATATTCGTAAGAATTTGTCGAGGCACCTATTCACCCCCACTAGTCGCCATTTCGATCCCACATCTTCCTCGTCTAAATGCATTGTCCATCATTGCTAACTTTGTTTTCGTTTTATTATTACAGGGTAAACTGACCTACTGCTTTTAGCCAATTTTTCTGATATCATTGATGGTCTTAACCAATTTCTTCGAGATAACGCACTCGTAGTTGGTTTGACTATTTACGGTGGTGCTCCTTACCGGACGCTGCCACGGTGCTCCTACTACTACCCACTGGGCTTCTGTTAAAGATATCTATGGTGGTGGTGGTGGAAGCTTAGGTAGTGATAGGATACTGTTGTAACAATTGCGTTAGCTACAACACAAGTTTTGTATGTGTATATGGTGTGTAGAATGAACCTCGAAGGGTTCTCTCAGAAGGAGAAAAGATTTATACTGGTTCGGACCTCTCCAAAGGGATAATAGCCCTAAATCCAGTTTGTGGTGGATTTGGCATAGTATGCCTTGGTTGAAGCTAGTGGATCAGAAGGATCTCATGGCCCTGGAGGACCTGAACTATTACAAGGGCTTGGCCCTGCTTTTATAGGCACGCAGGCCAAAGGAAAAGACCTAAATGCCCTCTATAAGTCATAGGCTTTATAGGGGCAAAAAGGGAAAATGCTAGTCTACTGTACAAAGTGCTTTACAGCCTTACAGACGTGTTAGATAAACGTCACTTCTTGACCAGCTAAACGACATACTAGGGGCAGAGGGGCTCCTGGTATGGCTTCTACACTGTAGCGAAGTACAAATATTCTTCTGGTTTCACAGTGGCCGGAGCTCTTCGGGGGGAGGCTGCGAAGAAGGCTTCGAAGGACACTCTAGAGTGGGCTTCGAAGTATACTCCGAACTGTCCTCTCAGAGACTAAGCTTCGAATTGGTTAAAGAGGGTCCAGAGACTGGCTTTAGGGAGCTCTGAAAGGAGCTCGAAGGTTAACTCCGAAGATAGCCCGGAGGATAAATCCGAAGAGAACTTGAAGACTTGGTTTCTGGCAGACTTCGAAAGGGGGCCTGGAGGCTTCGATCTAAAGGGCTCTAGAAGGAGTCCAAAGGCTTCGATCCGAAGGGCTCCAAAAGGAGTCCGGAGGCTTAAACTGTGATGCTTGGAAATAACTCCGGCAGGCCAGAACCTGCTTCGACAGTGTCGAGCTTGGGGCCAAAGGCCAACGGAGGCTGACATCATTTGGCCCCTATTTAAGGGAAAACTTATTCCCCAATAGTCGCCCCTCGCCTGCAGCCCTTCGGGACGAAGGGGTGCGTGCACCCTTGGGACAAATGATGGAAAAATTGGTAACTTCAGAGAAGACAGGCCTTCAGAGCTTGGACCGAAGGGGGCTTCGACTAGCGCAGGTAATAATTGCCTGCCTCGACTGTCAGAACAACCTCGGGAAATCAGCTGACTTCGCAACAGTTATAAAATTGACCGTTATAGTGCGCCGGTTCGCTTCAACTTCATTTGAGGCCCACCCGTCAGTGACTTCGGCACTGGAACCATCGGGGTTTTTACCGCCTATAAAAAGGGGTTTACCGCACATAGCTTCAACGTGCTTCTCATTTGCTTCTTTCTCAGCGCCTCGCATCCTTCGCTCTCTTCTCTTCATCTCTAGCTTCACGTAGAGCCAACTTTGCAATCCTTAGCGCCCTTCGCACCGAAGCTCCACAAAATGCCAAAGAAAGTTGCTTCGAAGAATTTTTTGGCCTTGGGCTCGAGTTCGAGCTCTGCCCAGGCGCATGCAACGGCTGCAGCGGTGGCGAAGCCTGCAGTGAGGCGGTTGGGGCTGAGGGATCTTCGGTCACCATCAGACAAGTTCGAGCAAACCTTAGAGATGAGGGCTTCGATTTCGACGGAGGAGTCTATCCGAAGGGCCTACGCGGGGAAGATATCGCCGAAGATCCAGCTTCGGGTGGCGGAGAAGTCAGAGGCCATACCGAGGCCTCGGGCTTATGAAGTAGTACTCTTCGAGGCATTCTTCGAAACCGGCCTCGGATTGCCAGCTGTAGGGATGTTGAGCGAAGTCTTGAATGCCTACAACCTCGAGCTTCCTCAACTGTTGCCAAACGCCGTGGCGAGGCTAGCGGTCTTCGAATGGGCTATGAGGGCCAAAGGCTGCGAGGGGCGCGCCGATGTCTTCGTAGATCTTCATGATGCCAACTTCTAGCTGAAACCGAGGGAGGGAACAGACCGCGTCAAGAGGGCCTTGGGCTTCGAAAGCACCAATTTTCAGCTTCGGAGGGAGTACCAGGACGCCTTCCCAGGGAGGTGGGACCAAGAGTGGTTCTATGCCTCAGTTGGCACGAACTCTCCCCATTGGAGTACCAACGCACTCATATCCTACCGACGCGAAGGCGTGGTGAAGATGAGCCTCGACACCCTTCGCTCGAGGATCCTGCTCCTGCGGAGGGTGGCTTCGAAGATGAGCATGAGGGACCTCGTGGAGGAGTTCATTACCCTTCGGCTCAGCCCCCTCGCGCGCTCTTGGCCAGAGGGCCTCTTTCAACCTTCGGGCTTGGAGGGCCTAAGCGAGGATGCAAATTTTTATGCCCATTATAGTTAGCACCGTTCTCTAGAGGTTACATTTAAAACCGAAACCCCAAAACCTACCCTGTAACACCACAACGCTAAATGACGTGTGTCCTTTTACTCTATGTTCCAGGAATCAAATGAAAACCTTGATGATACTGGGAATGAACTCATCCTGTCTGATGAAGATGTGGTGCGGTTTCAAATCGGAGAGGTATTTGCTCACATGCCAAGGGATGATGTGGAGACTAGGCTGTAGCAGATGAAAGAGGATGCATATAAGAAATTGGAATGGCCGGAAGAAGAGAAGGAACCCATGCATATACTTTTGTATATATTTTTCGATTCACGATCCTTTTAATTGAATTTGTATGAATCTGATTTAAACGTGACAATATATTTGTTGACTTTGAATATGAATGTGAATGTCTTGTATGTTTGTGAATGTGGATATAATTTATTAGTGTGTAATCTGACAGAAAAAAACAGGAAAAACAAAGAAAAAACACAGAAAAAACAGAAAAAAACAAACAAAAAATAGAAAAAAAACAAAAAAAAATGTAATTTTCATCGGCTATACTTTGGCCGACGGAAGTTACCGATTCTTCCTGATAACTTCCGTCGGCTAGGTTTGGCCGATGGAAGTTAACTAATTTCCGTCGGCGACCGAGGGAAGATAGCTAACTTTCGTCTACCCGCTTCCGTCGGCCAAATGCCGACGGAAGTTAGCTTCTTCCGTCGGAAAAGGGCTAACTTCCGTCGGCTTTAGCCGACGGAAGTTTACTGGATTGTTGTAGTGTGTCACTTCAGCCAGAATTGACAGAAGCCGAACAGTAGCACTCGGCACCAAGCCGCAGCCATCTTGGGCACCTCCAGGCATGTCCGAATCACAGAAGAGACGCCTACAATGACTACGGGCACAGGAGATGCGCGAGAGGGAAGCTGAGGCCGAGCGCGATGCTATGTTTGAAGAAATCTGCCCTCGGCCAGCTACAAAATAGGTATGGAGGGAGAAGCCGGTTGAGATAACCAACCCGACACCTAGTCCAAGCGATGAAGACGACGACATGCTCAACGACGATTACTCGTCTGTCTCTGAAGGGCCCACACCCCAGGTGATGGATATCAACATCGTCACACTGCCTGCCGAGTTCGCCCTACCACAGGAGGAGGCCGAGGTCGCTCAATTGAACCTCGGTCCGCGCAATGCCATCTTCGAGAAGTCCGAGGACTCGGATCACCATCTAAAGCCTCTCTACGTCAGAGGTCACATCGATCGAAAGCCGATTTCCTGAATGCTAGTCGACGACGGCGCCACTGTTAACTTAATGCCTTACTCGTTGTTGAAGAAACTTGGCAGGGATGAGGATGACCTAAAGAAGACCAACTTGATGCTCAACGGCTTCAATGGCGAGAGCTCCGAGGCCAAGGGAGTACTCTCTATGGAGTTGACGGTGGGCAACAAGATGTTGCCAACAGCATTTTTCGTCATCGACGTACAAGGTAACTATAGCGTGCTACTCGGGCGGGACTGGATTCACGCAAACTGTTGCATTCCCTCTACTCTACACCAGTGCCTTATACAGTGGGACGGTGATGAGGTAGAAGTCATTCCCGTGGATACTTCGGCCCAAGTAGCATTGGCCGATGCATCAGTTGACGCCATCCATAACAAAGTAGAGTGTCTGTTAGGTAGAGATCTTTCGGATTACGATTTTGTTAGTGTATTCAGAGGACAGTTTGTACCAGTGTCTGTAAAGCTGGCTGGAGTAGCACAACTGTTTTTGTATTAATAGTCATGTCTAGCAAGAGTAATCTAGATTGGTTAAAGTCTCGCGTAGAGCAATATCGGTCTAATAAAGATGGTATTGCCGAGGCCATCGGGGACTTTAGCGAAGTGGAGAAATGAGGACAAGGTTTTCCGTCGACTAACCCCTTGGAGGAAGTCGACATAGGTAATGGTATCATCCGAAGGCCGACTTTTGTAAACCAACATTTACAACCCGATGAAAAGGCTGAAGTAATAAAGTTACTTCGATCATATGTCAATTGTTTTGCATGGGAGTATAGCGAGATGCCAAGGCTAAGCCGTGAGCTCATGGAGCATCGGCTACCTATCAAGTCCGGATTTAGGCCTTATAAGCAGCCTCCCCGCCGATTTAACTCGGTCGTCTATGACCGAGTTAAAGAAGAAGTGGAGCGACTACTCAAGGCTGAGTTTATTAAGCCGTGCAGGTACGTGGAATGGGTTGCTAACATTGTGCTTGTAGAGAAGAAAGGGAGCGGCAAGATACGGGTGTGTATTGATTTCAGGGATCTGAACAGAGCCACTCCAAAGGACGAGTATCCAATGCCGATAGCCGACATGCTGATCAACGATGCTTCAGGACACAAGGTACTAAGTTTTCTTGATGGCAATGCTGGTTATAATCAAATCTTTATGGCCGAAGAGGACGTCTACAAAACTGCCTTTCGATGCCCTGGTTATGTCGGTTTGTTCGAGTGGGTCATCATGACCTTTGGTTTGAAGAATGCTGGCACCACGTACCAGCACGCTATGAAATTGATCTTTCATGACTTGTTAGGAGTTATGTTAGAAGTTTACATTGATGATGTCGTGGTTAAATCAGACGCTATGGGAAACCATTTAGCCGATTTGAAGGTTGCTTTTGATAGAATGTGATAGTATGGGTTGAAAATGAACCCACTCAAGTGTGCTTTCGGTGTGTCGGTGGGTAAGTTCTTAGGTTTCATGATTCACGAGAGAGGCATAGAAATTGATCCTAAGAGACTTGAGAAGATTAGAAACATTGCAGCGCCGACATGCAAAAAGGACGTATAGAAGTTGCTAGGCAAGATGAAC
The DNA here is from genome assembly GCA_019279435.1 of Zizania palustris. NCBI lineage: Eukaryota > Viridiplantae > Streptophyta > Magnoliopsida > Poales > Poaceae > Zizania > Zizania palustris. The sequence goes on along the minus strand of JAAALK010000285.1, from coordinate 72,682,114 downwards.
TATTTGCTTCGCTTCATATCCAACTTGTCCGGCAAGATTGATGCCTTTGTCCCCATACTCCAGCTAAAAACGAAGAAAAGTGCTTTTGAAAAGATCAAGGAGTGCTTGTCATCACCGCCTGTGGTGAGAGCACCCAAAGTCGGGATTCCGTTTAGGCTATACATCGCTGCTGAAGATAGCGTGATTGGGGCTGTGCTAACCCAGGAGGTAGAGGGAATAGAGTACATAATCACGTTCTTGAGCCGCCGCCTGCTGGAGGCCGAAACCAGCTACGCGTTTGTAGAACGATTGTGCTTATCACTTTACTATGCGTGCACCAAATTACACCATTATCTTCTCCCCACTACATGTGTTGTCGTGTGCCAAACCGATGTTATAAAGCACATGTTACAGAAGACGATTCTAAGTGGAAGAATCGGAAAATGGGCTTACGCATTGATTGAGTATGATTTGGCCCACGAACCCCTAAGAGCGATGAAAGGCCAAATCGTAGCCAACTTTATAGTTGATCATCACATAGATGTCAGCTGGAGTGACAATATTGCTCTAGTTGAGGTAGTGCCATGGAAACTTTATTTTGATGGTTCGGCTTGCAAGAGTGGCCAAGGTATTGGAGTGGTTCTCATATCACCCTAGATCGGAGTGCTCTGCCAATCGAGAGATCTAGCACGCCAGAGCCCATAGTCCAAAGCCTCCCGTACGGAGAAGGCTCTCCACAGTCCGAAACCTCCGGAGGGCTTCGGCCCAGCACACTCCGAACGGCCACCCCGACCAGGCTTTGGCAGGAGCTGGAATGGCTCGGGGGACACCTCGAAGTCAGTAATTTGGAAATTTTTTCAGAAGGTGGGCCAGCGAGACCCTCTGAAACCTATAAGGGCGATTGGAGGATCCCAATCGTCCAATATTTGAGAGACCCGAGCCAAAGGGTTGACCGGAAGGTTCGGCGACAAGCATTCAAATTAGTGTTAATAGACGACACATTGTACCGCCGAACCATCGATGGAGTACTATTGAAGTGTTTAGACCACGAACAATTCCAGGTGGCTATGGGAGAAGTCCATGAAGGACTTTGCGGCACTCATCAGTCAGCCCAAAAGATGAGTTGGATGCTCAAAAGGGCGGGATTTTATTGGCCGACTATAAATGAAGATTGTTTCAAGTACTATAGAGGGTGTGAAGCATGCCAGATGTTTGGAAATATTCAGTTGGTGCCTGCCTCATTACTCAACCCTATTGTCAAGCCATGGCCGTTTCGAGGTTGGGGCTTAGACTTCATCGGCCAGATTCACCCTCCTTCCTCAAAAGGGCATCAGTTCGTGTTAATGGCGACGAATTACTTCACCAAGTGGACCGAGGCCGTACCTCTCAAGAAAAGGACTCACAATGAGGTACATGATTTTATCTTGAAGCACATCATACATAGATTTGACATTCCTCAAACTCTTACTACGGATCAAGGTAGTTCATTTGTTTCTGGAGAAGTGAGAGACTTCGCCGAATATTATGGTATTAAGTTAATAAAACCGTGATTAAGCTCATTAAGAAGAAAATTGAAGAGTTTCCTAAAAGGTGGCATGAAGTGCTTTCCGAGGTGCTATGGGCTTGTAGAATCGCAAAGCATGGTTCTACCAAAGTCATTCCATATGAATTGGTATATGGACAAGAAGCCGTTCTGCCTGTAGAGGTAGATCTTGGCTCCTTAAGAGTGTTAAAGCAAGATGGCTTATCGGTCAACCTGTATGAAACTCTTCTAAAGGATAATCTAGAGGAAGTGACCGATAAGAGACTAAGGGCTTTAGAAGCCATAGAGGTATTCAAAAGGAGAATAGTCAAAGCCTACAATAAGAAGGTTAAACCAAAATCGTTTCAAGTAGGAGATTTGGTGTGGAAGACGATTTTACCTTTAGGCACGAAAAGTCCCAAATTTGTTAAATGGTCACCTAGTTGGGAAGGTCCTTTCAAGATAGCCGAAATCGCTCCCGGAAATGCATACATGTTGGAATCTCTGCAAGGAGAGCGGTTTTGAAGAGCTTTGAATGGTAGGTATTCGAAAAGGTATTTCCCAAGAGTGTGGCAAACAACATAAAAGGTGTTGAAAAGCCGATATGGACGGTATCGTCTTCAGTTCGCTATGCTTTTAGTTCACTCAGTTCAATAAAAGACAGGGGGCATGTGTTGATAGCAAAAAATGGTGTTAATGGCCGAGATTGTCAAAACATCAATTTTGGTAATTTGGGCCAAAAATACACATGTCTAGGGTGAGGCCAAATCCCTACAGGGCCAAATGTCCATTGGGCCATGGGCTCTAAAAGCCTCTAGCCAGCCCATGGACTTCGGTCAGGAAGCCTTCGGAGGCCCATGCCACCAAAGCTTCGGCCCGAGGAGCAGGCTTCGGCGGGCCTGGCCGAAGCCCACTTCGGCAGAGACAGAGTTGGATGCGATTTTGGCTGAGTTTTATCTCTATCCAAGCTGAAAAATAGCAGATTCGATTTGAACTTTGGCCCCTATAAATAAAGAGGCGAGGCCAGCTTAGAAACCCCCCAACACAAACCAAAAAAATCCCTAGCTTTGATCGTATTTACTTTACCTTTATTTTCCTATACCTCTTCGTGGGTTTGCCTGGAAGCCCTCCACCGGTCACTTCCGAACAATGGTAACCCTTGTTACTTCACTTGTGAAGTATTCGTTAATCTACGTAATAGATTGATATCGCCTTGTTACATCGCCTGTGAAGTATCCGCTAATCTGTGTAACAGATTGCTACCTTCGCTACTAGTGCAACACTTATCAAAATTCGGTCCTCAGGCCGAATTGGTACTTCGAACTCTCTTTATTGCAGGTTCCCACATTCAGAGCTACTTCGTCAGAGGTGTCCGGAGCTGAGAGATCGGTTTCGGAGGTCACCAGGACACCCTTCAGCGAGACTACAGGCTCTGACAATAGGCTTCGCCAGTATACTTCATCTCAATAGGCCTCGCCATGACCACACTTCGCACTAGACGAAGATACGCCCGCGCGTGGCCCTCGCATCATTATTCGGTAGTTTGCTGTATCAGAGACCTCACGCCGAACCCCACTGTTCAGAGGTGATTGTCGCGTCCAGATCCGTTCGGAGTCTATCTTCGGCTGGATCAGTCCGAACGCCGAAGCACCCTTCGGTGGGATACTTCGCACCAGACGCCGAAGGTACACTTCGGCGACCCCTTCGCACCAGACTTCGAAGCAGACAGGCTCCGACCGGTTTGTTGATTTTATTTTGTTTAATATATTTCTTTCGGCTAATTGGGTTATTTTGTGTGATCTGATTGCCTCGTGACTCCACCCCCTTATCAAGGTTAAGGGTAGTCGGAGCACGACGTCGGTGCTGCATCACGCTTAGGCCTGTCCCTATGTATCCGCACAGTTTTGGATCATCGAACTGACCCAAGTGCAGGGGAACGTTCTCGTGTCAACAATGTGGATATTGAATTGTACTTTTTTGCAGATGTCGATGCCGGTGCGAGGTCCACCGCACCGAAGTTGGCGGAGGCCTCTGGCAACAGCAGCAGCAGTTCGCAGTCTGACAGCTCCTCGTCTGAAGAAGACGGAGGCAATGGCCTTGGCGAAGGGGACCTTCGAGACGGAGCCGACGAGCACGTCGAGGTGGTGGACCGGAGCACGGCTCTGCTGGAGCCTGCACCGGAGGTTGAGGTGGAGGAGATAGTCCGGCCTCTGCAGCCGAAGGGAGCCGTGACTGAGGCGGCCATTCATGATTTTCATGAATGTTGCGTTGTTGTAGAGTCAGGGGGCTTGGTGGCTCAACTCAGCCGCTCGAGCCCCCTCGACCTTTTCACAAATGCAAATGAAGCCCTCATCCAGGTGAGCGAAGTCCTATACAGCCTTCGAATCATACCTGCTCTTCAATCAACACTTATGATTTTCTTGAATTCTTTCAGGCCCTCGCACTAAACGCCACAACAACAATCTCTATAGATGGGCGGATGGGTCGCTGGGTGGAGGAGAGGGATGCCCTCCGACGTGAAATCTTGGTGGAAGCCGAGAAGCGAAGGTGGGCCGAAGCCTCAGCAGAGACGGCGAGGGCCGAGGTCGACAAGGCGAGGGAGGTCCTGGCCTCGGAGACTGACAAGCTTCGGGTGGAGCTTCGAGCTTCAGAGGATGCCAGAGCGGAGTTGGCGGTGGAGAACTCATAGTTTCGCCAAGCCAGCCACTGCCTTCAAGACTTCGTTGTTCACAACATGGACGAAGCCACTTCGATCTTGACCGAGGTCCTTGAACAAAGAGGGACCGAGTGCCGGGTTCCAGACTTCAGCCTTCAGGACCCAATCAGATATCGTGTCGAGTTCTTGAAGACGGTAGCTGCGACGGCGGAGGTGTCCTTGAAGGGCTTCGCCTTGATAGCCGACTGAGTGGCGGGTCAAGGGGTGCTACAGATGCTTCATGACTCGGGGTGCAACCACCTCGAAGCACCGACCTCAGTGACTCCAGTGGCCTTCGGAGGCCAGTACCTGGTGACCCCTCAACCAGGCATCCACGGAGCCTGGCGCCGTGTTCAAGAGCCTTGGAAGTTCCAAGGCTGCGAAGCAGTCCTTGAACTCCAAAAGGCCATCCGCCTTCGCCGAGCTAGGGCATTGGCCTCGCCAGCTCAGCCTTTGACGTCGGCGCCTCCGCCTCCAAAGGTGTAGATCTCCTTAGGCTCCTTGTAATTATTAGCTATAGGATTGTAAAAACTTATCAGTTTATTAATATAAATGCGGGGGTACTTTATACCTGCCCAGACTCAGCCTTTGAATGTTGACCTCGAAGTACTTGAGGACTCTAAAGAACTTCGCCAGTTATGGGTGGTCCTCGATGTAGGACCGAAAGTAGCGACCAGAGGGGGGTGAATGGGCGCCTAAAAAATTCTTTCGAATCAATGGCCTGCTCCCAACACCCAACGCACCTCAAAAGACTAAGCAACAAAGCATGAATAGATTGCCTAAGTCTAAAGGTATCTAGCCTAAAAGCAACTAATGTTAAAAACAGAGAAACACCAATACAGTGCTAATAGACAGATAAACAGAATACACAAGACATGGCAAATCAAACTTCTCAGTACAATAATCTAAGTCCACAAAGAGTGGGATGAGAAGTTACTGTTCTAAATCTGTCTCATGTTCGAAACTTGGCGAAGCCTGCTCCGGAGTCGCTTGTCGAAGTCGAGCGAAGGTTGTCATTGACGTGCCGAAGGTTTGTTTGGTCTAGCCTAGTTCGAGTGTGGCAGAGAGCGAAGTATGCTTCGAAGCGAAGTATGAGAGTATTGAAGCTTTCTTCAAAGAGTGTACTTTGAAGCCTAGACTTCGATCAGAAAGGTTCGAACAAGCTCATAGAAAAGCAACCTCCGAAAGAGAATCGAATCCCGGCACACGACAGAAAGACCAAATCGAAGACTACACTCTACCTCCAGAGCTAGCTTGATCGAGGTATGATTAACAACGTGGTCACCTTCGAACCAAGGACTAACTCCGAATAACAAGCTCCAAAAGAGAAGCGAAGCCAAACGCGCTGCGGCAAGATAAAATCGAAGCCTACACTCTAGCTTCGAAGTGTGCTGATGCTCTCATGAGAGATCGAAGCCTTGAAACATACTTTGAAAAATAACCTTCGAACACACAAACTGAGATCAACGGAGATGACAACAGTAGAGGAATTTCTCAGAAAACACACCTCGAGCGAAGTTTACCAGAAAGACATACTTCGAAGCTAACTTCGAAGCCTGTCGAAGTATGCTTCGCAAAAGTGCCGAAGTATGTCAACGAACAAAAACTAATCCTTCGAAGCAAGATTCATAGCTCGAGTTCAGAGTCAGAAATTCTAGCGAAGCCTTTGAAGATGTCAGGTCGAAGCCTGCCTCACGGAGCTGAGGGACTTCGAACAGAGAAGGAGACTTCGCTAGAAACAGATAGTGAAAGGACTTGGCCCTGTCTACTCGATCAAAAAGCTACACATGAAAAAGAAAGGCTAGTCGTACTAGTGTACTGTTGCTACAGGGAGTAGGTGCTACCTGCTACAAGCAAGAACTAGTACTCCACACATGAAGAACAGAAGCAACAGAGAAGATTTAATGCTCAGGAACAAACACACGCAACACAAATCTTCAGAGCTTCGCACAAAATGTTGCACACCAAAACTGCACAAACAGAGTCTTCCAAAACAGTGAGGAATCAAATGAATCTCAGGAAGAACAGAAGAACATGCCTGGCGGCGCACGCAGGGAGAGAGAAAAACGCAGGAAACAAAAATGACCCAAGGAATGATTAAAAGTGATTTCTTGAAAGGGGAACCTAACCCTAGGGATTGGGGCCCTATTTATAGGCTGCCCAATACTAGGAATATTCCACCAGCCCCTTAGGGTTTTTTACATACGCTGAATTAAAGGAAAAGACTAAACTGTGAGAAACCAAGGGTGGTTTCGGTGTATGTGATGAGTGATTGACAGGATTATTTACCCTCTGTTCGAAGGGTACCTCCGAAGGGGCTTCGGAGGTGGTACCTCCGAAGGGTGTTCGGAGGTGTGTCACCGGAGTGTGTTCGGTGTTGCTTGCTGCAGCTGCGCAGCGGAGTGTGCTCGTCGGAGGGGTCCGACAGTACGCGATGACAGGGTTCGTACCGATGGCTTCGGTACTTTGGGCGGTACACCGGAGTGTGTACCGGAGGTTGCTAACCGGGAGAGGTCTCCGGAGTACTGGATACACTTGTCTGCTTGTCGGTGGTGCGCAGGGACTTCGGAGGCGACGGACAAGGTTCGAGCCGGGTGGACCTGGGTCAAGCGGGAGGCTTGATGCCAGGGGAGCGGGGAGCTCCATCACGGTGGCTGCGAAGGTGGTCCGGGTCGGTCCTCGGGTCGAGTCGTGCCAGGTGAAGGCAGAGAGTGCGGAGCGTGGCTCCGGCTGAAGGTACTCCGAGACAAAGTCCTCGGAGGTGAGGCACTTCGAAGGTACTCCGGATGGAGTGACTTCGGAGTTGGTGGACCAAGTCCTCTGCGGAGGCAAGGAGTTCGAAGTGTGCTCCGGAGGGAGACACTCGAAGGTTACCCGACGAAGGTCTCAGAAGTCGAGGCGCATCGAAGGCATGGTCCGGGTGAGGCTCGTCGTGAAGTGTGCTCGGGGAGAGGCACTGCGACGGAGTGCTCATGGAATGCTTCATGCGGAGGCCTTGGACGAAGGAGGGACTTCGAAGGGTGGTACTCCGAAGGTGGGGCTTCGGAGTGAGGATGACTTGTGGTGCTTCGGCCATGCATGGCTTCGGTACACGGACGAACGGTGTTCGAGCTCGGAGTAGCTGCGAAGCCGTGGTGATCCACTCCGGAGGTGGTGGTGCGAAGACCCAAGGGGCTTTGACGGCTTCGGCTTAAAACCGTCACTGTATCGAAGGACTTCTTCGGCGGAGCGAAGGCCAACAGGCTGCAGGCTTCTCGCCGAAGCTTCCGCACCCTCCGGTGCGAAGGGAGGTTCCAGAAGTCAACACTGTAAAGGCTGACACTGTCTGTTCTGAAAAAGGCTGACACTGTCCCCTCTGCAGCTGACAGAGAAGCCTCCAAAATAAAGGTGGACTACCTTTTGTACCCCTTAGTTCTATAGAGACAAATCTGTTGTAAACCCTAGGGGTAAAGTAGTCACTTCCTTAGGATGAAGCCGTGGGCTATAAATATGGGGGCTCGGTAGGTAACATTCAACACTTTGAGCATTTACTGTTGAGCTCCTGTAGACAGACCTCACTGTATTCATTCTGAGTTCAATACATTTTGTGTTCCTTGTTCAAGCGGCGAAGCCCTGCTTCTGTGTGCTTTTGCTTGAGCTCGTATTGCATACCTCGCTAGTTATTAGTTCACCGGAGCCTGTCTTGGCGAAGGGTGTTTTATCGCGAAGTGTGCTTTACAGTGTGCTGTCGCTCTGTGTAACTCGAGGCAAGACCTCGCTGCTTACTAGCGAAGCCCTGTTCTTTTCCCGTAGTGCTTCTTGTGTCGAAGCCCTTAGCGTGGTCCGTTTTGTGTGCGTGTAGACCTTCGCGTACGAAGCCCAGCACCAGTTGCTGTCGCTAAGTATTTGGTCGAAGTCCTCAGAGGGCTGTCCACTCTTGCGAAGGGTGAAGTGCGAAGCCTGCTCGAAGCACCCTGTGTGCGGAGCCTGCACTGACTTAGCAGAGTTGGTTTTCGAGGGTTGTAAGTGGAGCGAAGTCTTCTTGACTTCGAACTTTTGCCTCTCCGAAGCCTGTGTTCGAAGGTGTCGAAGTACCTCCGAACCAGACCTTCGAAGGTAGTGTTCGAAGCCTATTCCGCAGAAGACAGATCAGAACCGAAGGCTAAGTTTTTAGCCCGAAATTTTAAAAGCTCCCATTCACCCCCCCCCTCTGGTCGCCGTTTCCGGTCCAACAATTGGTATCAGAGCGGGTTAAGATCACCAGTTGACCTTAACCGGTTGTGTGATCTGTTGGCGACATGGATAGAGGCAGTAAAATTCCTCTGTTCGATGGGACAGATTTTGCATACTGGAAGGTGCGCATGGAGGCTTACTTGTTAAGCCAAGGAAATGCAATTTGGGAGATTGTGGACTCACAATACTCCATCCCTGATACCCGCACCACTCAAACTGAAAAAGATCAGTATATTGCCAACTCGAAGGCAAGGAACATACTGTTCATTGGTTTGAGTCGGAGTGAGTTTGATAGGGTGCAGCACCTTAGGACTGCTAGGGAAATTTGGACAACGCTCACTGTCTTTCATGAGGGCTCTGCTCAGATTAAGGCCAGGCGCCAAAGCACCTACAATCAACAGTATCAGCTGTTTGTGCAGGCACCTGGTGAATCTGTAGATGCCATGTTTTCTCGCTTTGACGCGATAGTGAGTAACTTGCGATCCAACGGGACGCTTGCTTACAGTGATCACGATAGGGCTATCAAACTTCTCTATGCTCTTGACCGTAGCATATGGGAGGTGAAGATATCCAGCATTGAGGAATCCACAGGCTATGACACATTGACCTGTGATGAGCTCTTTAGCAAGCTGAAGTCCACAGAGATTGCCAAGGCATCTCTTGCTGTGCACAGAAGCTCTTTGCCACAGCCATTGGCATTGGTTTCTAGCACTAGCCGTGGCACCACTGCAGAACCAAGCACATCAGGCACTTGTGTTCTTGCAGATGGTTTTGCTTTGTCCTCCCTGGTCTCCGTCACAAAGGAGCAGGTGGATACTCTAGCTGATGATGAGCTTGCTCTCATTGCCCGGAGGTTCACCCGCTTTCATCATGAGAGACGGGATCAGAGGAGAAGTGGTTTTAGTGGCTGCTATGAATGTGGCGACACCTCTCACATTAAGGCCAATTGCCCCAAGGTCAAGAAGAGAGATGAGAGTGACCGCCCCAAACTCCACAAAAAGGAGAGGAAGCCCTTTGTGAAGGGCAAGCGCGGCAAGATGGCTAAGAAAGTAGCCAAGGCCGCTTCCAGAGCTTTTGTTGCTGCTCTCAGCGACATCGACACTTCCTCAACTGAGGAGTCGAGCTCTGAGGAGGAGGAGTCCCCAAGAAAGGAGGACAAGAAGGACAAGAAGGGACGTGACTTCACCGGCCTTTGCTTCATGGCCGACAGCGATCACAGCGGCGATGAGCTTGACTCATCTGAGGTAAACCTATCATCTGACCAGCTTCTAATTAAATTAGATGAGCTGAATGAAGTAGTGCTTGGTCAGGATAGATTACTTGTGCAAGCCGCTAGAGAAAGAAAAGACCTTAGACTTAGGCTAGAAAATATTTCTACTGAATATGCCATGCTTAAGTCTAAGTTTAATGATGCTGAATGTGAATCATGTTCTGTTGTCATGAGTGAGCTTGCTCAATTGCGTTCTGTTCATGCTCAAACTCTTTCTGAGCTTGAGACTGCACAGAAGCAGCTTTTGGAGGTGGAGTCTAGACCTCATGAAATTATTGATTGCATGAACTGTTCATTATTGCGCGATAGCATTAATTTACGTGATAAGCATGTTCATGATTTAGAGGCTAGATTGGAGAGAGCCGGTAGTTCTAAGGATGTGCAGCCTGTTTGTGACACTTGCATTACCCTTAAGGACCAGCTAGGCACTGTCAGAGAGCGAGCTGAAAACCTCATGTCCGAAAATGAATACCTTCTTTCTGTGGTGAACAAATGCACTGAGGGGAAGGGTAGGATGGATTTGCTCTTGGCCAAGACCAAGTTGTGTGCTGACAGAGCCGGGGTAGCTCTAGGTTTGGGCTTTGAGAGGATAGCTTCAGACAGTAAGACCAAAACTGTTTTTACCTCTCCCACCACCCTAGAGAAAGAAAGAGCTCTGTTGGACACCCCATCTACCAAAAAGCCTACCCATCCACCAAAGAAAATCACTCCTCCTACCAAGAAAAATCCTCCTAAGAAAACCACACAGAAGAAACCCAAGGAGCCTGTGAGAGTTGCTCCTGTGACCCATGAGAGTGCCCCCAGGAGAGTGTTTCATTGTTCCTATTGTCAGCGGGCAGGTCATTTGGTTGGGTTCTGTTTTCGTCGCATCAAGGATGAGCGACGTGCATAGGCGATGAGCTATCAGGACATGCATTACCCATCTTTAGGTATGCATGAGTCTGAGTATTACTCTCGTCCTGTTTTCGAGGCTCCTCGTGCTTCTCGGAGAGGTTTTGCTCCTCGAGGTGTTCACCATGTCCCATATGGTGGTAGACCTCGGGCGAGTAGCTTTGTACCTCGTCAGAGTAGGAGACCTCGTCATGCTTTGCGTTCTTTGCATGTTGGTAGACCTCGCACTTTGCATCATTCTGATTATTATGTGCGTAGACCGTCTACTTTTACTGTGCCTACTACTCGTGTCACTCAGTGCTGGATGCCTCGCCATTATTTCACTCACCCCAGCACTGAGCGATCGAGGCGTCCTTATCATGTGTAGGCGACAGGTCGAGGCTTGGAGGGCACGTGGATCATGGACTCCGGTTGTTCGCGCCACATGACCGGAGATGCAGCTTGGTTCTCCAGCCTCACTACAACCAAGCAAAGGGAACATATCACCTTCGGAAACAATCGAAGGAGTAGAGTGAAAGGTAAAGGTGTGGTAAGAATTAATTCGAACTTCACTCTCAAAGATGTTGCTTTGGTTGAGAACCTGGGATACAATTTGTTGTCTGTATCTCAGTTGCTTGATGAGGGCTTCGAAGTGCGATTTCATCGCGATACTTCGCAAGTGCTCAATTCCGATGGCGTTGTGGTGTGTAAGATCTTTAGAGTTGGGAGAGTTTTTGGAGCTGATTTTTCAGAGTCGTCTGGTTCTTCTCATTGTCTTGTTGCACATTCGACTTCTGAGCTTTGGAAGTGGCATAGGAGACTAGGGCATATGAGCTTTGAGTTGCTCGCTCGTCTGAGCGCCCTAGGTTTGATCCGAGGATTGCCCAAGCTCAAGTTTGAGAAGAATTTAGTTTGCGCTCCATGTCGACATGGAAAAATGATTGCCGCTTCGCATTCGCCAGTCACCACAGTGATGACTGAACAGCCCGGAGAACTTCTCCATATGGACACTGTAGGTCCTTCTCGGGTTAGTTCTTTAGGCGGCAAGTGGTATGTACTTGTTATTGTCGACGATTTCTCTCGCTACTCTTGGGTCTTCTTTCTTGCCAGCAAGGATGAAGTGTTTTCACACTTTCGGAGCTTGGCTTTGAGACTTTTCACTGAACTCCCGGGTGCATTAAAATTCATTCGAAGCGATAATGGCACCGAGTTCAAAAATAGTCTCTTTGTTGACTTTTGCATGGAGCATGGCATAGAACATCAATTCTCTGCTCCGCGGGTTCCTCAACAGAACGGTGTCGTTGAGAGGAAAAACCGCACTTTGGTTGAGATGGCTAGGACGATGCTTGATGAGCATAGGACTCCTAGAAAATTCTGGGCTGAGGCCATGAACACTGCTTGCTACATCTCAAACCGTATTTTCTTGCGCTCAATTTTAAACTTGACATCTTATGAGCTGCGTTTTGGGAGACAGCCCAAGGTTACTCATCTTCGAGTTTTTGGCTGTCGCTGCTTTATCCTAAAACGTGGTAACTTGGATAAATTTGAGTCGCGATCTTCTGACGGGATCTTTTTGGGTTATACTACTCATGGTCATTCTTATCGTGTTTATAATTTAGAGACTAACACTGTCATCGAGTCATGTGATGTGACTTTTGATGAATCAACCCCCTCTGTTAGTTCTGCTCTTGAACAAGCAAATGAACACGATATGGAACAGACCTTATTCGAAGACGAAGATCCCGGAGAATTCGAGGATGATCCCCTACTACCCTCGACATCAACCCCTGAAGCGGACCCCGCTTCTACTACTTCGGCACGAGGTCCCGAAGCGACTACCTCAACATCGGTCATCTTGGACCACTCCAACGCACAAGTTGAGGGGGAGACTGCATCCCGCCGCGAGGCTCCACATCATGTCCAAAGGATGCACCCTCCCGAGCAGATCATTGGTGAGCTTGATCAAAGGGTAACTCGTTCTCATGCTCATTTCACTAATGCTGCTTTTGTTGCTTCTTTCGAGCCCTTAGATGTTAGTCATGCACTTTCTGATTCTAGTTGGATCAATGCCATGCATGAAGAGCTTGAGAATTTTGAAAGAAACCAAGTCTGGACTTTAGTTGATCCTCCACCAAATGTTCATTTCATTGGAACAAAATGGATTTTCAAAAATAAACAAGGGGAGGATGGAACAATTGTTAGAAATAAGGCCAGACTAGTAGCTCAGGGCTTTTCTCAACTAGAAGGGATTGATTTTACTGAAACTTTTGCACCTGTTGCACGCCTTGAGGCCATTAGGATTTTGCTTGCCTTTGCGACATCCCGGGGATTCAAACTCTATCAAATGGATGTCAAAAGTGCTTTTCTTAATGGCTTCATAGGTGAAGATGTTTATGTAAAACAACCCCCTGGTTTTGAAAACCCCAAGTACCCACATAAAGTCCTTAAACTTCATAAGGCTCTTTATGGACTCAAGCAGGCCCCTCGGGCATGGTATGATAGACTTAAGTCTTTTCTGCTTGAGCGAGGGTATTTGATGGGCTCTGTTGATAAAACTTTGTTTACTCTCAAGCATGGCAAAGATTTCCTCCTAGTTCAGATTTATGTGGATGATATCATCTTTGGTGGCTCTTCTCATGCTTTAGTTGCCGAGTTTGCAGATACCATGAGCAGGGAGTTTGAAATGTCAATGATGGGTGAACTCACCTTTTTCCTTGGTTTGCAAATCAAGCAAAGCAAACAAGGTACTTTTGTCCACCAGACAAAGTACACCAAGGACCTGCTCAAGAAATTCGACATGTCCTATGCGAAGCCCCTCGCCACTCCAATGGCTACATCTGTAGCATTGGACCCTGACGAAGATGGAGAAGCCGTAGATCAGAAGGAATTTCGGAGCATGATCGGCTCCCTCCTCTACTTGACTGCCACGAGGCCGGACATACACTTCGCAGTGTGTCTGTGCGCTCGTTTTCAGGCTTCGCCACGAGCTTCGCACCGCCAAGCGGTAAAGCGCATCTTAAGGTATCTCAAACACACCCTTGAATTTGGCATATGGTATTCATCGTCTTCATCTTTATGTCTTAGAGGTTATTCAGATGCGGATTTTGCTGGGTGTAGAATTGATAGGAAGAGTACCTCTGGTACTTGTCATTTTCTGGGTACGTCTCTGGTTTGCTGGTCTTCCCGCAAACAGTCTAGTGTTGCACAATCAACGGCTGAGGCCGAATATGTTGCTGCAGCTAGCTGTTGCTCTCAGATTTTGTGGATGGTTTCCACTTTGCGGGATTTCGGGTTAGATTATAAGAGTGTTCCACTTTTCTGTGATAACACTAGTGCTATTTGTATTGCAAACAACCCGGTTCAGCACTCCAGAACCAAACACATTGATGTACGGTATCATTTTCTCAGAGATCACAATGAGAAGGGTGATATTGAACTTCAATATGTTGATACCCAACACCAGCTTGCCGATATTTTTACAAAACCCCTCGATGCTTCTCGGTTTGCTTACTTGCGTGGGGAACTTGGTATTTGTCATCCCTACGGCATTGTGTGAGGGGGAGCTGATTTTAATTGTCTTGCATATGCTCATTATGTGTGGAATTGCACTTACATCTTTTGCTATTATATGCCTGCTTTTAATTCAAAGAAATCATGTCAGCTCAGCTCTATGAAATATGTCTGGAACATTGATTGTGCATGATGTTTTATTTTCTAAAATCAAAACTTGCTCACTGCTCAATCGTGTATCTAGTTTGTTTAGGCAGGACTGCTTTTAGCTATCTTTTATCTACTTGACAGCAAGACACTGTTCCTTGGATGCTAAAATTTGCAACTTGAAAAATTGTGTTCTTTATTCATGGATATTCATCAAAATGTTTCATTCATCTGAATCAAAATCAAAAAATTCCATGATTTGTCTGGTTTAAATGAAAAGATCCAGGAGGGTTTCTTTGTCGCACTACTCTATTCTAGACTGCTTACCATTGCACTTTGGTCTGAACTGGAATAGTGTAGTGTATGCCAAAATCACCGCCTTAAGCTTCAGATGGCTTTCTTGCCTAGGCTTGGCCTGATTGGAAAGTATAAGGTGGACAAACAAATAACCCCTGGCATTAAGAAAAAGAACAACAAAATTAATTGCTCATCAAGGTTGCTTTCACAGCTCCTTTTGAACAAGACTTGTCTGTCTAGGGTAGAACTTGTTAGCTTTGCGCAGTCCTTGCCTTCACATGTCTAGCTGCTTTGATTCAGTGGTGATGCTTTTTACTTCCAAATGACAAAATCACATGCCGTCATCTTGTTTCACAGATTGTTAAATTGAGCTGAGCACATGATCATTGATGTTACTGTTGGCATATTTTTGCATTATATGTCCTTGCAATTCTATTCATTCCGAAGCTTTGCATCTTTTGATTGCTCCTTGATGCTTGCATTGCCAAAGGGGGAGAGGTTTGCTCTGTTCTCTGCCGCAAGAAGGCATAATTTTGAAGGGGGGAGAGTTTTTTTGACATAAAGGGGGAGAAAAATTTGCTTAACTCAGGGGGAGTTCTTATCAAGGGGAGATTTGCCAAAGGGCTTTTACTCTTTTGAGAAAGGGGGAGAAAAATTTCTTTTATCAAGTGACATGCTTTGGCTCTTTTTGAGTTTTTATGGTCACTTGTGTGCTGAAAATTTTTACATTTTCTTGAACTTCAATTTGGTTGTCAATGCACTCATCAAGGGGGAGATTGAGAAACCAAGGGTGGTTTCGGTGTATGTGATGAGTGATTGACAGGATTATTTACCCTCTGTTCGAAGGGTACCTCCGAAGGGGCTTCGGAGGTGGTACCTCCGAAGGGTGTTCGGAGGTGTGTCACCGGAGTGTGTTCGGTGTTTGCTTGCTGCAGCTGCGCAGCGGAGTGTGCTCGTCGGAGGGGTCCGACAGTACGCGATGACAGGGTTCGTACCGATGGCTTCGGTACTTTGGGCGGTACACCGGAGTGTGTACCGGAGGTTGCTAACCCGGAGAGGTCTCCGGAGTACTGGATACACTTGTCTGCTTGTCGGTGGTGCGCAGGGACTTCGGAGGCGACGGACAAGGTTCGAGCCGGGTGGACCTGGGTCAAGCGGGAGGCTTGATGCCAGGGGAGCGGGGAGCTCCGTCACGGTGGCTGCGAAGGTGGTCCGGGTCGGTCCTCGGGTCGAGTCGTGCCAGGTGAAGGCAGAGAGTGCGGAGCGTGGCTACGGCTGAAGGTACTCCGAGACAAAGTCCTCGGAGGTGAGGCACTTCGAAGGTACTCCGGATGGAGTGACTTCGGAGTTGGTGGACCAAGTCCTCTGCGGAGGCAAGGAGTTCGAAGTGTGCTCCGGAGGGAGACACTCGAAGGTTACCCGACGAAGGTCTCAGAAGTCGAGGCGCATCGAAGGCATGGTCCGGGTGAGGCTCGTCGTGAAGTGTGCTCGGGGAGAGGCACTGCGACGGAGTGCTCATGGAATGCTTCATGCGGAGGCCTTGGACGAAGGAGGGACTTCGAAGGGTGGTACTCCGAAGGTGGGGCTTCGGAGTGAGGATGACTTGTGGTGCTTCGGCCATGCATGGCTTCGGTACACGGACGGACGGTGTTCGAGCTCGGAGTAGCTGCGAAGCCGTGGTGATCCACTCCGGAGGTGGTGGTGCGAAGACCCAAGGGGCTTTGACGGCTTCGGCTTAAAACCGTCACTGTATCGAAGGACTTCTTCGGCGGAGCGAAGGCCAACAGGCTGCAGGCTTCTCGCCGAAGCTTCCGCACCCTCCGGTGCGAAGGGAGGTTCCAGAAGTCAACACTGTAAAGGCTGACACTGTCTGTTCTGAAAAAGGCTGACACTGTCCCCTCTGCAGCTGACAGAGAAGCCTCCAAAATAAAGGTGGACTACCTTTTGTACCCCTTAGTTCTATAGAGACAAATCTGTTGTAAACCCTAGGGGTAAAGTAGTCACTTCCTTAGGATGAAGCCGTGGGCTATAAATATGGGGGCTCGGTAGGTAACATTCAACACTTTGAGCATTTACTGTTGAGCTCCTGTAGACAGACCTCACTGTATTCATTCTGAGTTCAATACATTTTGTGTTCCTTGTTCAAGCGGCGAAGCCCTGCTTCTGTGTGCTTTTGCTTGAGCTCGTATTGCATACCTCGCTAGTTATTAGTTCACCGGAGCCTGTCTTGGCGAAGGGTGTTTTTATCGCGAAGTGTGCTTTACAGTGTGCTGTCGCTCTGTGTAACTCGAGGCAAGACCTCGCTGCTTACTAGCGAAGCCCTGTTCTTTTCCCGTAGTGCTTCTTGTGTCGAAGCCCTTAGCGTGGTCCGTTTTGTGTGCGTGTAGACCTTCGCGTACGAAGCCCAGCACCAGTTGCTGTCGCTAAGTATTTGGTCGAAGTCCTCAGAGGGCTGTCCACTCTTGCGAAGGGTGAAGTGCGAAGCCTGCTCGAAGCACCCTGTGTGCGGAGCCTGCACTGACTTAGCAGAGTTGGTTTTCGAGGGTTGTAAGTGGAGCGAAGTCTTCTTGACTTCGAACTTTTGCCTCTCCGAAGCCTGTGTTCGAAGGTGTCGAAGTACCTCCGAACCAGACCTTCGAAGGTAGTGTTCGAAGCCTATTCCGCAGAAGACAGATCAGAACCGAAGGCTAAGTTTTTAGCCCGAAATTTTAAAAGCTCCCATTCACCCCCCCCTCTGGTCGCCGTTTCCGGTCCAACAAACTGCCCTTAGGATTTTTTACAGACTCGACTGACTGACTGTGGGCCTAGGGACAAAATAGAAAACTCCTATTTACAGATGACTTATCTGGAAGCTAAGCTTTCGTACCGACTACGACTTCTCTTCTGGACAGTCCGATACAAGATCAGCGGTCGTCAGTTTTGCACCGAAACAGACAAAGCCTCCACCGACTTTGCACCAGGTACCCGGATTGGGCCGGCCCGATTCCGCAGCTCTCTCAGCCCGGCAATCACTCACCGCCCGTGTACCTGAGTCAATCCTGGTCAACAGCCTAGTGGGTCTTCTGCCGCTTCTGACCCATGTACCCGGATTGGGCCAGCCCGACTTCGCAGCTCTCTCAGCCCGACAGTCACTCGCTGCTCATGTACTTGAGTCACACGCGGCCCATGAAACATCAGATCTCCTCTCTTCTTCTGTCCTCTTTGACTATCGTTGACAATGACTCATCACATCTCGAGCCATGAGGCCCACGCTATTCAGCAGGGCTCCTCAATCTCCCCCTTGATGAGTGCATTGTCAACACTTCACTTCTTCAGCTCTTCAGTACCTGCGAGCAACCGTGGAAACACGAAAACAAAAAACACAAGAAAACAAAGAAGAAGAAAATAAGGTAAAAGTTTAACCCTAATGACCAAAAGCCAAACAAAAGACAAGAAGTGGTCATTATGGTTAACCAAAAAGTAAAAGCTCAAAATGAGTGTGATTTCCGAACAACAAGGATATCAACAGAGTAAGAACAAGCGAGACAAAAACTCCCCCTTAAACTCTGATCCCAAAATTTCTCCCCCTTGTTGACAAGTGAACTCATCAAGCACTCGAAAGAGACATAGACTCCCCCTGAGACAAAACTCCCTCTCAAAATATGCAAAGAATGCAACTGGAGTGCAGGTGGAGTGAATAAAGCATGCTTCTCAAATATGATTGACTGCAATTACAATATCTAATAGATACAACAAAAGACATACTGTCTAAGATACATGGCATGATCAGTGCAACAGATGATATCTAAAGAAAGTCATTAGCACGCATTTTCAATTTTTGCAAACAAAAGCATCACCATATTATCCAGTTAACAAGCAAGGTAAAGCATGATATGTAGAAGCTAACTGATATCTACCAAGATAAGCATTGTCCAAAAACAAAATGCTTCAGCAAACTTGTATTCATTTCAATTTTTAGGCTTTTTCTTTTTCCTTTTTCATTTTTGTCAGGGGTTATTTGCGTGTCAAACCTTATGCTGACCGACCAAGTCAAGCCTAGGCCAGAACTGGACCATCAGAAGCTTAAGACATTGGTCTTGGCATACACTACACTGTCCTAGTTCATACCAAAGTGCTATGGTACGCAGTCTAGAACAATGCAATGCGACAAAGCAAACCCACCTGGATCTTTTCAAGTTATGCATAAAAAGGCATGGAATTTTCATTTTTCTTGATTTTTCATCATTTTTACAGCACATTTCCATGTTTTAAAGCGGAAAGATGTCCAAGTTGCTTGTTTGCATCTAAGTTCTCACAGACAGTGAGTGGAACTGACAGTGTCTCAAGCTCTAGCCTAGTCTGCGCAAGCTCAGCTCTCAACCTCTCCAAATCACCCAAATGCTCATCGCCCTTGGATTTCAGCTCAGCTAAGGTAGCTAGATGAGATGGGCAATCAAAACAGGGTGCGACGACAGTGGCCTGAGCATCTTTCAGCTCCAGCTGAGCGCTTTCAAGCTCAGTGGCCAAAGCGTCCCTCTCATCAACCCTTTCTGTGTACTTGGACTTCAGAGTCGACAAGTCACACAGAAGCACCTCACACTTCGAGCACTCACTGCTATCACCCAAGCAGGGGGAAGAAGATAGACTCTCAATTCTACCGTTGGCCACAACAAGCTCACTCTCTAATTCGTCTATCCTTTTCTTAGTACCCCTAAGCAGTTTTTCTTGATATTTCAACTCCTGACGATTACTTTCAAGTAAATCAACGATTTCGCGTTCATAAGATGATACCTTTTCATTGTCGTCGTCGTCAGAGTCATCGGAGGAGCTCTTCTCTCCCTTATCCCCAAGAGCCATTGAGCAGAAGCTCTTGCGGGATCTTCGGCGCTGGTGTGAATGGCTCTTCGGTCTGTCCCCGAAAGCCATGAAGCAAAGGCCCGCCGGATCATCCTTGTCCTTCCCCTTCTTGATGATGATCTCCTCATCGCTTGAGCTTGATGAAGAGGAAGAAGACGTGGATTGCTTGGAGTAGCTCTTCTCCATCTCGGCGAAGAAGGCCTTGTCAGGCTTCTTGTTCTCAAGCCGGTAGTCCTTCAGGGCCTTCTTGAAGAATCTGGTATTCGGCTTGCCCTTGATGAAGGAGGAGCTCTCGTGCTTGTCGGAGTCATGGAAGCCACCACCAGTGCCCTTCTTGTATCCATTGCATTTGGGGCAGTCGGCGATGAAGTGTCCTGGATCACCACACTCAAAGCACCCGGATTTTATGCCGTGTCTTTTGAACATTCTCTTGTCATAAACACGACGCACCCGGTTGTTAAAAAGACACAAATCATCATCTCCCAAAGACTCAAGCTGGTCCTCAGTGATAGACATCAAAGAGAACCCAGCACAACTCAAAGAGGAAGGATCAACAGAAGGTGTAGCAAGGGCCAGGGACTTTGATCCTGAACCAGTGAGATTTGATCTCAGCTAGATATCTACCTTAGTGGCCTTCAGCTTTCTAAACAACTCAGAAATGGTCAAGGTATCGTAAGAAGTGCTCTCAACGATAGAGGATACCTTGATCTCCCAGATCTTTGGGTCCAAGGTATGAAGAACCTTGAGTGCCTGCTCATGATCTGAGACTAACTGAGCACCTTCAGCTTTGTTGTCCCGAATCTTGTTTATGATCGATTGAAAATGACCAAACAAGGCTTTAATAGATTCACCCGGCTTCTGTGTGAAGTTTTCATATTCACGTCGGTAGGTCTGATAGAGCCTAGCCTTGACCTGAGCTGTTCCATCATGGTGTGCTTTGAGGGTAGCCCAGATCTCTCTCGCAGTGGAGAGATGGCTCACACGCTCAAACTCAGTGGGACCTAGACCAGAAAAGAGAATGTTCATAGCCTTACTGTTGCTCAGATGATGAGCAATGATACCAGCAGTACCATGCTCAGCGACTGGCAAAATGACAAACGTGGTGTGAACACAAATGTCCCATATGTCTGAGCCCTGTCTCATGAGATAGGCTCGCATGCGAGTCTTCCAATAGTTATAGCCATAGGCTTCCAAGGACGGGACCTTGCCAGGAGATGTCATCGTCACTACTAGGGTTTAGAACTGGTTAAGGTATGGAAAAACCCTAGCCTCGCTCTGATACCACTTGTAGGACCGAAAGTAGCGACCAGAGGGGGGTTGAATGGGCGCCTTCAAAAATACTTTCGAATCAATGGCCTGCTCCCAATACCCAACGCACCTCAAAGACTAAGCAGGAAAGAACGAACAGATTGCCTAAGTCTAAAGGTATCAATCTAGAATCAACTAATGTGTAAAACAGAGAAATACCAATACAGTGCTAATAGACAGATAAACAAGGATATTTAAGACAAGGCAGGTTAAACTTCTCAGTAAAGCAATCTAAGTGCACTATGAAAGAGAAGAGAAGTTACTGTTCAAATCTGTCTCCTGTTAGGAACCTGGCGAAGCCTGCTTCGCGGTGTCGAAGCCTGCTTCGGAGGTCGAGGCCTGCTTCGGAGGTCGAGGCCTGCTTCGCTGGTCGAGGTTTGGTTCGGAGGTGGTAGTCGAAGTCTGTCGAAGGTGTGTTGTCTATCCTAGGTCGAGGTGGCAAAAGACCGAAGATGCTTCGAAGCTAAGTATGAAAGTATCGAAGCTAACTTCGAATCAGAGTGCTTCGAAGACTACACTCTACCTTCGAAAAAGCAACCTTCGAAAAGGGAAGCGAAGGCTGATACGCGACAGAGAAACCAAAGCGAAGCCTACGTTCTACCTTCGAACAAATGTATCAAGACCTTCGACACAGACAGCAGGTAAACACTAAGCGAAGTCTATCAGTGAGATTAGCTTCGAAGCTAACTCCGAAGCCTGATGAAGTATCGACTTCCAACAGCTTGTGACTGAGAACACCTTCGCAAAGATTATCGAAGTATGTAAAGCTGACAGAGTGCAAAGTGTTCTGCGAAGCTAGAAACACAGCACAGACTTGAAGACGAAGTTCAAGCGAAGCCTTCGAAGATGTTAGATCGAAGCCTGCCTCACAGGAGCTGAGGGACTTCGAACAGAGAAGGGGCTTCGATAGAAAACAGCCAGAAAAGGTATTCAGTATTGACTACTTCGATCAAAAAGCTACGCAGAAAAAGCAAAGCCTGAGTACTATTGTACTGTTGCTACAGTGTAATAGTACTACTTGCAACAGCAAGAACTAGTACTACTTGCGTGAAGAACACACGCAACAGAAGCACCTTCTCCAGGATAAAATCAACAGCATACACCAAACTGAAGCTTCTGATTCAGAGAAATTAATGCACACATCCACACACGAACATGAAATGGAATCCTACATGAACGAATAAAATCAAGGGATGCAATAATGAACCAAAAACACCAAACAGAACCTAGCAGCACACACAAGCAGGAAAGGAGAGAGAGAGAGTGCAAGAGACAAAATGACCCAAAGGAGTAGTATTGATTTCAGCCAAAAGGGTGACCTAACCCTAGGGATTGGGGCCCTATTTATAGGCTGCCCAACACTAGGAATATTCCACCAGCCCCTTAGGGTTTTTACAGACGCAGGAATAAAGGAAAAGACTATACTGCCCTTAGGAATTTTTACAGACACAACTGACTGACTGTGGGCCAAGAGATACAGATGACTTATCCGGAAGCTAAGCTTTCGTAGCGACTACGGCTTCTCTTCTGGACAGTCTGATACAAGATCAACGGTTGTCAGTTTTGCGACGAAACTGACAAAGCCTCCACCGACTTTGCACCAGGTACCCGGATTGGGCCGGCCCGACTCCACAGCTCTCTCAGCCCGGCAGTCGCTCACCGCCCGTATACCTGAGTCAATCCTGGTCAACAGCCCAGTGGGTCTTCTGCTGCTCCTTGCCCATGTACCCGGATTGGGCCAGCCCGACTTCGCAGCCTCCTCTGCCCGATAGTCGCTTGCTGCCCGTGTACCTGAGTCACACGCGGCCCATGAAACAACAGATCTCCTTACTTCTTCTGTCCTCTTTGACTATCTTTGACAATGACTCATCACATCTGGAGCCATGAGGCCCATGCTATTCAGCATGGCTCCTCACCAGAGCCAGCCTCTGGACCCCCTCCGGTCCCTTTTGAAGCTAAGTCTCTGGGAGTCCATTCGAAGTTCAGTTCGGTGCGTACTTCGAAGTCCACCTTAAAGTGCCCTTCGAAGCCTTTGATGCAATCTCCACCGGAAGAGCTCCAGCCACTAACTCCTCCCCTAGTATATCGTTTAGCCGCTTAGAAGTGACATTTATCTGACACGTCTGTAAAATTGTAGAGCTATTTGTACAATAGTCTAGTCTTTTTTCCTTTCTTGCCCCTATAAGGCCTATAACCTATAGAGGGCATTTAGGTCTTTTTCTATGACCTGCGTGCCTATAAAAGCAGGGCCATGCCCTTGTAATAGCTAGATCCATTAGATCCAAGAGAGGCAAAATTATGCCAAATCTATTGTAGACTGGACGTATGGCTATTATCCCTTCGGAGAGGCCTGAACTAGTATAAATCATTTCTCTCTCTGTGAGAACCCTTCGAGGTTGACTTTATATATAATATAAACACAAAACCTGTTGTAGCTAACATAATTGCTACAACACTTCCCTCACTTGTACTATGACAAGTCTCGTTATTTTTAGACCTCACTTGATTTTTTTAGAATAAAAAACTAAAAATGGACTAAAAAATGAATATGATTTTCTATAAATTTTGGTTAATTATTTCAGGCACATGTAGTTCAAATTTCACTTGTTTAAATTTAAATCCTAGAAACACACTTAATGAATTAAAAGTGTGCCATTAATTATAAAAAAGTGGCGACAATTTTTATAATGACAAACAGCGTGGTGCGGGCATGGGCCAACAGCGGGCCATGGGCCAAACATTGCAAAATTCATATAGTGTCACAAACATTGTCTATCCATGATGGTTAGCAAATGATAATCATAAAATTTAGGCCCAATCTGAAGTCCAAATGATCCATTTTATTGATCTGTGATGAAAATTCATATATCGTCATAGATATTTTCCTATTCATGACAGTTAGCAAAGGATTGTCATAAAACCTAGGCCCAATCTAAAGTTCAAATGATCCATTTATTGATCTGTGATGAAAATTCATATACTGTCATAGACATTGCCTTTTCGTGACTGTTTCAATAAATGTCACTATAAATTCGTCATGGACTAAAGGATTTATTGTAGCGAAGGTAACATCAAAATGAAGGAGCCGCAAGTACTATACTCATTTACTCGAATGGAGGATTACATGATGTTTCTGACTGGTGCTCCGCTCTTGCTGAAAATACATGACTAGGAACTTTAGTGTTCTAAAAAGTTTCTGCCACATGTTTATTCTTTTATTACATGTTTGTTGTAATTAATAGTACAATAAAGACTGAAAATAGAATGTCAATGTATTTGTCATATATATTAACATGTCTCTTATGTATGTAATGTGTTTTGTTTGATATATATGTATACATGTTCATTATTACGAGTTATATGCACCTTTGTATATTCTTTCAGCATCACCTTGAATGAAAAAATGGAGAGAAATGATATCTGTTTTATTCATTTATATGTCGGTATAAAAATAAGATATTAGAGAGTCTATCACCCGGCTGCAACTATAGTATCGTCCGCTTTAATTGGACAGAGTCCACTTCAATAGTAACGAACTTTTTCACTTAATAGGTCTACATCGATCTGATGACTACCTTCAAAGTAATTATACCACGTTTTAAAAAGAGTGTATATATGTTAGTAATAACATTATAAATTCCATCAGGAATTTAATAAATGAATACTTATATATATTCAGCATTATATATATAACATTAAACAAATTACTCTCCGAGTAAATTAATGCACGTTATTTTACATAGAATATGGCTAGAATTTCTAAAAATTAATTTCCCGAACTTGTCCATGATGGCAGCAAACTATTTGACATGGGCTCCCAAAACGTAGGATGGAAAGCACATAAAGTTTCCTCACAAACCGATTGATCGCAAAATTTTAGCCTCGAGTAGATTTTATGAACTGCCGAATTATAATCTAATATAGATTTGAAATCTTGGAAATGAATGGTCACCGATTTGAAATCTTGGAAATGAATGAGTGACCATTCATGTTGTGCTCCGGGTAGGATAACATTTTTCTGTTGGTCATATGTGTATCTATCATTGAGGGATTTCCATAGAGCAATTTGATCGTCCTCCATAACATATTCAATTTTCATGTTTAAATAAAGGTGATATTGCAGAAAATGTAACGTGTATATTTACTATAGTTAGGTATCTTTAGTGCATTCCAGATTCATGAAAGTAGCAATAAATCTACAAGTGGTCAAATCGATTTTTACATCTTAGCCCGTGTCATAAAAGGAAAATTCAGGAAATTCTTTTTAAAAAATTTCAGTCGTGTTCTACAAGGCGATCCCACTCCACGATATCCTTGACTTCTCCACGGTTTTGGATTTGATCGACCAAGAATAACTGGGGTTGGAGTTGACCAAAGCCTAATTGCCTAGCGAAGACCGATGGGTGGTAAAACTTGTAAGAACCCTTCTAAGGACCCTCACTGGTAAAATTGATAGGCTAGAAGCAAAGAAAAATCACGGTTGTGAAGATACAAAGGAATTCTTCGTCCCGGAACACATTAGGCAGGATAAGAGAGTAAATTATTGTTAATGCTATGTATGAAAAATTCTGAATATATATAAGTCTTTGTGTATTAAATTCACGATGGAATTTACAATGTTATTATTAACATATAGAATTATTATTAACATATAGATTCTATTTTAAAACATGGTATAATTACTTCGAAGGTAGTTGTTGGGGAAAAATACTTCATCCTCAGGGTTTTAGAGATCAGCAGCCAAAGATAATTCATCAGCATCGAAGCATGTGTTCATTCCAAGATGATGAAGTTTCCAAGCCGAAGGATACTTCGGCTTCATGGTTCGAAGGTATCCTTCAGAGGCTCTGAAGCTACAGTGGAAAATAGCAAGACTAATAAGACGTATGTCTTATCTATCTTCTTCGGATATATTTTACCATTTTAACCCTATTCGGGGTACCGAATAGTTTCTACTATGTCAGTTGTAATTGAGGGGTAAATAGGTCTTTTCCTTAGAGTTTTTACATATAAATACCCCCTTTTCACCCTATAATAGGCATTGAATACTCAGCTTTTCAATATACAACTCCGAACTACTTTGAGCTATTATCCTATTCGGAGGCTCCAAAGAGTTCGCATCACAAACTCTTTGTTTGTTAGTTCTTAATCTTCGAGAACCTGTTAGCGTAATCCTTTGCGCCAACAGTTAACGCCGTCCGTGGGGAACCTAGTTCTAAAAGCTAGTTCTCTGCCGGTAACTGCACTTCGAAGAACACTTGCGGATGGAGCTTCAGAGTCTCGGTATTCCGCGCACCCTTTGGTAAGGGGCTTCGTAGTGCAGCTCGAAGGCCTTTCCTCGCCTTCCCAAACCAATTGAAGTCTTCGGCCTTCGGACCTCATCTTTGTTACCATGCCTCCCAAGTGGAGCCTAGCCACCGATCCTCCCCGAAGGTCCCCTCGGACCAACGGTGTAGGACCCTCAGTCATTCCATTAACCCCCGAAGGGGTCACCGGACGTCGAGCACCCAGAGGCCCCCGAGTCGTGCCCACGGTGCTCCAAACCGATTATACCAGTTCCCAAGACTCGGAGCTCCCCTCCAGAGGAGATAAAGACCTTCCTAAGGATGCAACTACCCAAGTAGTGCGACATCAGGAGGAAGTAGCATGTTGGAAGCAAGAAGCTGCTGATCGACTTTGCTTCCAAGCCTTCACTCATGCTCCGGAAGGGCCTCAAGATGGCGGTCCTGGTGATCCCCCCGAAGCTTTCCAAGTCCCGAAGGAAGCCGAGAATGCATCCTTCGATGATGAGTCTCCGTTGCATCCATACCTGCAGAAAGTGCCCATCGACCCTAGGTTCAAGGCCTCGAAGCTGCACAAATACTCCGGTAGTTGTGACCCCGGAGAGTTCTCTCATTCATATGCTTTGGCAATAGAAGCCAGTGGAGGGGTGCATAACACTATGGCGAAGTGTTTCCCCCTCGCACTAGAAGGCGTAGTTCTCCGATGGTTCTAGTCTCTAAAGCTAGGATCGATCAAGTCTTGGGAGCAGCTGAAGAGGAAGTTCGTAAGCAACTTCCAGGGTACGTTTGTAGCCCCAACGTCGACCAGAAGTCTGTTCCGGGTGAAGCAGTGAGCGGGGGAGACGCTTCAAGAATATTTCACACGCTTCGCCCACACCAAGTCTCAAATCAAAGGCTTGTCTATGTCTTCGGTAGTCGATGCCTCGCGCGAAGGGGTGTTGAACCCAGATCTCCTCAGCAAGCTTCACCAGAAGCCAGTGTCGTATATGGCACAACTGATGGGATACTTTGAACAGTATGCCAAGGCAGAGGAAGGCTGCCTCCGAAGAACAGCAACACATGTACCAGCCCTTTGAGAAGTGAAGACGGAGCCCGAAGTCCCAACCTCTCTGCAAGCCCCCTGGATAATCGCTTCAATGATCATAGGCGGGGAAAGAAACACTTCTGCTCCGAGGTGTTAAACATTGCACCCTCCGCCCCAAAGGCGCGTGTCATCTTTCAATAGGCACAAGGTTTCAAGGCTGGCACCTCGAAGCCCTAAGAACGAGTGGCTGGTAGGCGCCAAAGCTTCTTCTGCTGTGTGAATGACGAGAATAGAAGCCATGAAACGAAAGATTGTAAGTCTGTATTAACCCTTCGGGGTGAATACCTAGGACGAAGCTTAGTTTGCTTTTCAACCCAAAGGCTAGGCCAATGTGCTAGGGGCTCCGTAAGTTATCAGCAGAGACGGCAGACCTCACCAAGGTGGAGGTGGAAAAATTGCTAAGGGCTGGCATTATCAGGGAAGTAGCCCACAGAGAGTGGCTGGCTAACCCTGTTTTTGTGAGGAAAAATGCTCCGGTAAGTGGCGCATGTGCATTGATTTCATGTCATTGAATAAAGCATGCCCGCGAGACCCTTACACTTTGCACCGAATAGACCAGCTGGTGGATTCTATGGCTGGCTTCGAATTGTTAAGCTTCCTGGACGCATACTCCGATAATCATCAGGTCTGGCTAAAGCACAAAGACGAAGCCAAAACGAGTTTTATAACCCCTCCAGAGTATTTTATTATGTTCGAATGCCTTTTGCCTTGCGGGATGCCGGAGCCACCTTCTCATGTCTGATAGCTAAGGCTCTAGGTCATCAAATAGGCCGAAATGTCGAAGCCTATATGGATGACATTGTAATAAAGAGTGTTGTAAAGCACCATCATAGCCTAGACTTAGATAAAACCTTTGAGAGCCTCCGAGCATGTTGAGTTCACCTCAACCCTAAAAAATGTATATTTGGGGCGCAAGTAGGAAAATGCTAGGGTACTTAGTTTCGAGTAGAGGAATCGAAGCTAGCCTGATGCAGATAAGCGCATTGCAAAGAATGGATCCACCAGAAAATCTGAAGCAAGTCCAGATTCTAACAGGACGGCTCATAGCTCTCAGTAGATTCCTAGCCAGATCAGCCGAACGAAGCCTTCTAATTTTTAAAGCTCTAAAGGGTTCCGACAGTTTCAAGTGGACACCGGAGTGCCAAAAGAGCTTCAATGACATTAAACATTATTTCGGAAGCCTGTCAACACTTACTGTGCCCCTCCCAGAAGAAACTCTCCTTCTTTATCTTGCAGCAACGGGCTCCCAATAAGTGCAGTACTGGTCAGGGAAGTTGAGCTTAAAGGAAAACTGGTGCAAAACTCAATCTACTTCATCTCAGAAGCTTTGTCCAGAGCAAAGACAAGATCCTCTGAGCTCGAAAAATTTTCTTATGCTTTGGTAATGGCCTCACGGAAGCTAAGGCATTACTTTCTAGCACATAATCTTATCGTTCCTACCTCGTATCTCCTTGGTGATGTGATTCGTTGCAAAGATTCTACAGGTAGGATCGAAAAATGGGATGTCGAGCTAGCCCCTTTTGGTATTTCCTTCATGGCGAGAACAACTATCAAATCCCATATCATAGCTGACTTCGTGGCAGAGTGGACTCCATCCACAGTCTGGGCTCTAGAAGAAACCTCCGAAGGTCTATGGACAATTTTTTTCTGATGGAGCCTATCACACATCTGGTGCCTGAGCTGGAGCTGGAGCTATAATAATATTGTCGTCAGGGCAGAAGGCCATGTATTCTGACAGGCTCAACTTTAAGACCACTAATAATATCGCAGAGTACGAAGGGATCCTGCTAGGCCTCCGAATGGCAAAGGCACATGGAACAACAAGGATTATAATTAAAACAGATTCCCAAGTCATCGCAGGGCATTTTGACAAAAGCTTTCAAGGAAGGAACCCGCATCTTGCAAAGTATTTAGAAGAAATCCGCAAGACAGAATCAATGTTTAAAGGATTTTCTATTCGGAGTATCCCTCGAGCAGATAATCAACTTGCAGACATTCTAGCGAAGGCTCGAGCCGGAGCATTGGATGTCCCGGAGGGCGCTTTCTAGGAAGAACTTATCTAGCACACGGTAAATCAATTACCCTCCTAGGAATTCCTTTGCATCCCAGCTGCAGATTGGCAGACTCCAATAATGGATGCCTTGCAAAACAACGCGGTCTTATCAGAAGGTTCAGATTTGCAAAGGTTGCAAGAAAGGGCTCGTAATTATGAGCTTGTCAATGGGATATTATACAAAGCCGGAGTTTGATCTCCCCTACTCTGGTGCATCTCACAACCCGAAGGCCAAGATATACTTCGGGAGATTCAAGAAGGCTTATGTGGAAGCCACCTAGCCCCTCGTGCTCTAGCAGGAAAGACACTTCGGCAGGGGCTCTATTGGCCAACAATTGTAAGAGATGCAGAAGAGTTAGTTCGAACCTGTCAAGGATGCCAGTGGATGGGTAGATGGAGCCGCCGTCCACTAACACCCCTTCAAGTTATTGCCCCAGTATGGCCAATGGCACGATGGGGAATGGATCTCATTGGCCCTTTCCCAATGGCAAAAGGCAGCTTGAAGTTTGCAGTGGTAGCAATCGAGTATTTTTCTAAATGGGTCGAAGCTAAAACCCTGACTGCTATCACTTCAAGAAATGTGCAAAAACTTTTCTGGCAAAGTATCATATGCAGGTTCGGAGTGCCAAGGGAGTTAACTGTGGATAATGGCACTCAGTTCGAAGTCGAACCCTTTAAGGAATTTTGCGAAGGACTGGGCATCAAGTTATGCTTCGCAAAAGTTCGTCATCCCCAATCCAACAAAGCCATCGAGCAAGCCAATGGAAATATTCTCTACGATTTAAATCGCACGATTGTCGGGTTGGCTAAAGGGCTATGGACCGAAGAACTCCCTAAGATTTTATGGTCCATTCGGACCACTCAAGCCAAGTCCACAGGCTTCACCCCATTCAGGTTTCTATTCAGAGACGAGGCCATGACTCCTACGGAGCTCAAAGGTGGATCCCTCCGCATAATAGAGCCGGGAAATGAAGATGAGAGAAACACTTCACTGGAGTTGTCACAAGAAATAATGCTTCGAGTTGTTGCCAATCTTACGAAGTACCAAGACCAAACGAAGACATGATATGACCTGAAGATAAAAGTGAACGAGCTTAAACCAGGTCATTTGGTATTATGAAGTGTAATAGCTCCGGGGAAGCTAGGAAATAAATGGGAAGGGTCATATATTATCCTACGCTCAGGGCGCCCCGGGTCATTTAAACTAGCTAATTTAGAAGCGGAAGAGTTGAAGCATGCATGGCATGCGGAGCACCTTAAACGTTATTACGCTTAGGGGCTCCTTGTAATCAATTGTAAAAGTAGCTTTCTAAATTAAATAAAGATAGAGGTTCAAATTATGTTTACTCTTCAAATATTCCTTACTCCTTGTGAACGCATAAGGAGAACGAAGATTCTTGCGGAGTTAAGCATCTTTCAAGGAACCCAGAAAAACGTCCTTCGAACCATTGGTTCAAGGATTCCATAAAAGAGCCGAAGGTGGCCAACCTACTGATTCTAGGCTCCGGCTTGTTAGGATCTGTAGAAGAGTCTAAGGACTTTAAAAGAACAGATTTCTAGCCTCCGGGTTCGAAGCATCTGTAAAAGAGCCGAAGGTGGCCAGCCTACGGATTCCAGGCTCCAGCTTGTTAGGATCCGTAGAAGAGTCTAAGGACTTTTAAAAAATAGATTTCCAGC
Source organism: Zizania palustris (assembly GCA_019279435.1). Lineage (NCBI taxonomy): Eukaryota > Viridiplantae > Streptophyta > Magnoliopsida > Poales > Poaceae > Zizania > Zizania palustris. The sequence continues at coordinate 72,651,372 of JAAALK010000285.1, read as the reverse complement.
CTCTAGGTTCGAAGCATCTGTAAAAGAGCCGAAGGTGGCTAGCCTATGGATTCTAGGCTCTGGCTTGTTAGGATCCATAGAAGAGTCTAAGGACTTTATAAGAACAGATTTCCGACCTTTCGGTTTGAAGCATCTATAAAAGAGCCAAAGGTGGCTAGCCTACGGATTCAAGGCTCTGGCTTGTTAGGATTTTTAGAAGAGTCTAAGGACTTTAAAAGAACAGATTTCCGGCCTCCGGGTTCGAAGCATCTATAAAAGAGTCGAAGGTGACCAAGCAATAAGGTTTCAAGGCTCTGGCCCGATGAAACACTTTTAAAGTCCTAAGCGACTGCTATTGGAGCCTACAAGTGTAAACTTAGCCCCGAAACTTACAAACATCATAATACAACATACAGTTCGAAGAACTCTACGAAAGAGTAAAGTATGATTACCAAGTGTTGTGCGAAGAATCAGATTGTTATATCGATCATTGTGTCTGACGGACCCTATCGCAATGCGTACGGTCCCCCACCCACTAGGGGCAGGGGAGTAAGGAACAACAAAAAGATTCTTCCAAAGCAATTCATATTAATTGGATAATCATATTGTATTGTATCAAGAGAAGTTTTGTTCTAAATCTAGATAGAAGCAGAGACCCCTCTGACCTCTAGAGCTACTTCTAAGACCACTTCGGCCTTCGGAGCCTGAAGTCTTCGAAACTCTTTTCTTAGTCCGAGTGCTTTTCTTCTTCGAAGCTCGCAGTTTTTTCTACTCCTCTTGAAGTTCGGCCCAAGACAGAAGTCTCTCGGAGCTAGCCTCCACCGGGTCTTCGGCTTGATACTCCGAGTCAGACCAAACTACGTATCGGAGGACGAAGATTCTACTTCCTTGTCCTCTTCCTTAATATAAACTAAGACCTCACGAAGGACTTCGGGTGCTATCTCCCCTTAAGCCTTCGAGGGCAGCCCACTGCCGGTGGAGCCCTTCGCTAGGCTCCAGTACTTCGAAGTCGAGCTCCAAAGTGGATAGCAAAACCTAAGAATAAACATCCAAACAAAGTTTCCTCGTTTATAAACTTTTCATTCATTAATAAAAGGGACTTTTACAAGATTTCTTGTACATGCATAAGCGTCCTATGAAGCTAAACCTGAGGATCGGCTGGCGGAGCAGGCGGGGTCAGAGCCGGCGAAGTCAGAAGCGGAGGATTCGTCTGAGCTTGCTTCTGCTGACGAGCTTCGTCGATCCAAACTTTGGCTGCAACTTTGTGGTCCGTTTACCAGATGGCCCAGAAAGCTTCCCAAGCAGAAGCTACATCTAGTGAAGGACGCAGCAAGTCTTCATCGCCGAAGCCTGCAGGCGTCGAACCCCCAACCGGAGCAACAAATATTTCGAGAGCTTCGATGTGATGGAGGACTCCGATTCTGGCAACCTGTCTGGATATCTCTCCGTACCGAATCCTAGAGCCCATCATCATCTTCGTCGCCACTTGGATCATCTTCAGCTTCCATTCGAGGGGCTCGTTTTCCACAGCTAAAGATGAAGGGCACAGCGTGCCAAAGTATTCTAGAGTGCCCCGGAGGGTATCCATGGTATGGTCTGCAATGGCAGCGTGCTTCACTTCTGCCGCCTCCAGCCCAGAAGCAACAACATATACTTTAGCCATCTTGGATAGCAAAGTACTCTTCTGAGCCAGCGCTTGTTGAATTGAGTCTTGGAGCTCCACAAGTTGTGCGCTGGAGTTTGCTACTGCTCTAAGCGCCACACACTCGGCCTCGGTGTCTTGAGCTGAAGCCTTGAGTGCAGTGTTGTTCTGCTGCTCGGCCTGAAGTGCTTCGTCGGTGGTGGCTCTGGCCCTCCGTTCCTTGAGGAGTTCCTCCTCTAGTTTCAGTGTTTTGTCTTCAGAGCTCTTGAGGGTAGACTGGAGGGTAGAAATGTTCCTTTTGAGCCGATTAGTTTCGAGCTCATTAGAAGTCGCTGTCACTCTAGCAAGGACGAATTGCTGCAAAAAAGCAAAGTAAGTATCAAGTAATTTCATCTATTAATTGAATGCACTTGTTGTATGTTGTATACCTAAAGGGCAGCCCTTTCGAGGGCCAAATCGAGCTTCGGTGCTCTGTCTTCGCTCAGGATGGAGACTAGTTCGGAGCTCGCGAATTCTTGGCCTTTATCCGCCAAGGGTTCTCGAACCGTCCGGAGCCCTGTCTGTTGCTCCAAGAATGGAGCCAGTAGAGGTAGCCAGGACAGGGCCCGGCGGTCATCTATTGCAGTCTCATCCTTCGAGTTGCTTGCTAAAGGATCATTGGAGGAGGGCATTGCTATCAAGGTAGGGAGGGGACCGAAGCTCGTGATACTCTTGCCCCTCCCCGGCACAAAATTCGAAGCTAGAACTCTGGCTGAAGTAGATCCTCCTTCAACCGTTGCCCCCTCGGTTGGAACTGCTTCGCCCGAGATGGCTCCAGTCATTGGACCCACTACATCAGCCGGAGCCTCAACTCCAAGAGGAGCCTAAGCTCCAGCGGTGTTCGGAGCCATGCTGCTCCTTGATGCACCTATAAAAATTAAGGTATTCAGTGAATATTTGTTTGTAATAGTTATTGCAGGAATTGCAAAGGCAAAAGATTCGAAGTATACCTTCTTCTATGCCTTGAGAGAGAATTGTGGGGTCTTGCAGGACTTCATACATTAGGAGATATTCTTCGAGGTCATCCCCCAAAGTCTGCTTCGGTGCAGTCGCTGCAGACAACCTAATCTCCGGCACTATCACCTCGGCCACGGGTGAGTTAGGAAGGGCTGACTCAAGCCCTGAGCGAGCTGCGACGGGCTTGGGGGAGTGTGTTGTATCCGCTTCCACAGCTTCTTGAGAAGGAGCTCTGGCTACGCCCAAGGCCTCGTCCTTGCTATCCTCCGCAAGATAGTCCTTGAGGGCCTTCCCCATCTAGACATTGGAGTCTTTCTCTCCTGAGTCCTCCGAAGAAGAACTCCGAATGCCCAGGGAAGAAGCCGAAGACACTAGAGTCGGTTGAGGAGGAGGCTTGGATGTCTTCTTCCCCTTCTTGACTGGGGTCTTGATGGCCTTTTTTGAGGGTTCGACGGTGGTTTTCTTTTCCGGGGAGCCACTCCGGTTGAGTCGAAGTCTGGTAGGGGCGGAGGCTCCATCCCAAGAGCGCTCCACACCCTGTTGAAGCGCTCCCAGCTTTCCACCAGCTCCACCCTTCGTTGTTTCTCCACCAACGTAGGGGCTCCGAACAGAGCCGCTGAAAGGAGGTAAGATTCCATAAGTATGCTATCTATTTTCTAATGTGTTAATGCAAAAAGTGCAAAGATTTAACTAGGCTTCGAAGCTCTCCTTCCGAAGCATTTTGAAACGCGATTGGCCAATCAGCTCCGAGAAGCGGGATCCGCAGGGCGATGAATTCCTCCGCCGGATCCCGCATGCTCATACGACTGGCAATTGAATAAAGCAACCCAAGCCGCGTTGAAAGCAAGCTTGGGTTCGGAGTTACCTCGGCCTCCTTTCGGAACCAGATTTCTTGAAGAGGACCCACAAGACTAGAGTCTTCTCTGACTTCGGCGTAGAACCACCAGAGGATCCAATTGGTGTACCACCGATTGTTGATAGCCTTCACCGGGAAATGTTGCGCATGCTCCTTCCAAAGCTGGAAGTTGACACTCCTGAATGTCGTCAGCACTTTGGAGTCTCTGGGTCCGTCCTGGGGCTTCAACTTGCTGGAGGCTTCGTGGGTGTCAGCGAATACCTCCGATCTTCCCTCACAATCTTCTGCCCGAAGGGCCCATTCGAAGACTGCCAACCTTGCTATGGCATTAGGGGACAACTGTGGTAATGTAACATGAAATATTTCCAGTATCTTTGTCAGGAAATCGATTGCAGGAAGTCCTTGTCCCGCCTCGAAGAAATCTTCGAAGACTACAACTTCCACGCTCCGCGGCTTCAGGGTCGACTCCCTTCAGGGGTCTCAGGTCCTCATTCCGGGGCCTAGTTTACCATTCACATCTTCCTCAATGGATTCCGCCATGCTTGTCGATTGCTCGATGATGAAGCTTTGCGGGATTGGTTTCTTGGATGGAGGGCGGAGCTCCCAAGGATTCTTTGGCCAAGATCCCCCAGTGCTCCCACCATGGCCGTCGCTGCTGAAGCCGCCCACGCCTGCCTCTGCGCTAGGATTCCCGTAGCCGCTGGCACAGTCGCGCTGGTCCTTACCATCAGATCAGTGCTCAAAGGGTTGGGGAGAGTTTTGGAGTTTTGGAGTTTCGATGGGCTCCGACCCCCTTTTTATAGCCTTTCCGCAAGTTACTGCGCTTTGATCATGCGTTCACATTGCAGGTTTGACTTCTGTCGCTGACAGGTGGACCCAGGAAGTGAAAAGGTGTAAACCCGCGCTAAAGTTTTGACCGTTACTTTTTTCAGGAGCCTAACAGCTACTTAAAAAGTAATGGCCTGAAATTAATGGCTCCTCATGACGTTCCGCCTCCACAACGGTTCATTCCCCTGTGGAGTGTTTACACAGGATTCAAGTTCGAAGTTTTCATCAGATACACGTCGATGTCAAGGATACTTCAAACAACTGTAATGCCTTCACATTTTTCTAAGTCCCTGAATATGAAAATATTCCTTGCGTATACTGCTCTCCTGCTATACAGGTTAAATCGGAGAAGCATATTCGAGGGGCTACTGTTGGGTGAAAATACTTCATCCTCAGGGTTTTAGAGATCAGCAGCCAAAGATAATTCATCAGCATCGAAGCATGTGTTCATCTCTAAGATGATGATGTTTCCGAGCCGAAGGATACTTCGGCTTCATGGTTCGAAGGTATCCTCTAGAGGCTCCAAAGCTATAGTGGAAAACAGCAAGACTGAAAAGACGTATGCCTTATCCATCTTCTCTGGATAGATTTTACTATTTTAACCCTATTCGCGGTACAAAATAGTTTCCACTATATCGGTTGTAATTGAGGGGTAAATAGGTCTTTTCCTTAGAGTTTTTACATACAAATACCCCCCTTTTCACCCTGTAATAGGCATCGAATACTCAGCTATTCAATATACTACTTTGAGCTATTATCCTATTCGGAGGCTCCAAAGAGTTCGCATCACAAACTCTTTGTTTGTTAGTTCTTAATCTTCGAGAACCTGTTAGCGTAATCCTTTGCGCCAACAGTAGTCATCAGATCGATATAGACCTCACAATATTAAGTAAAATGGTTTACTGTTATTGACACAAACTCTGTCTAATTAAGGTGAACGACACTATAGTCATAGCTAATGTCATAGACTTTAATATCTTATTTTTATACCAACATAAATGAATAAAACATGCCTTATTTCAAAGCATTTTTCATTTAAGCCGATGCTAAAATAATATACAAAGGTGCATATAAATCAAAATAATGAACATGTATATATCAAATAAAACACATTACACACACAACACACAAGTAACATTTTAATATATGTATTTAAACAGAACAACATACATTTACGATAAATACATTGACATCCTATTTTCTTCCTTCATTGTACTATTAGTTACAACAACATACATGTAATATAAGAACAAACATATGGCAGAAAATTTTTAAACACTAAAGTATCTAGTCATGTATTTTGAGCGAGGGTAGAACACTAGTCAAAAACATCATGTAGTCCGTAATTGGATTAAATGAGTATACTTCTGGCTCCATTTTGATATTGCCTTCTTCCTTTATATGTGGTCCTCATGGATAGATGGAAGATGGAAGTCCAGGAGCCGATGTGCGTAGACGATTTTATGAATTTCTTCGAGCGGTACTGCTGTTGCAATACTCGAAATATATGATATAAAGTGTATAAAGTTTTATCAATCATATCTTCATTTGAAACTAGTGTATTTGGTTGTTGCACTACCGCAAAAATGGTATATGGTGACATAGTTTTGTGACGAGCAAAAGACGCACGCTAGTAATACACTTTTAGCGACGGATTGTTTTACACGCGTCAGTAATGCTGCCGAATTAGAGACGGGTCATGGTATGACCTGATACTAAAGAAGGGCACCCCTAGTAGTGACGGGTCGTGGTATGACCCGTCACTAAAAATCTTCCCTATAGTGACGGATTATATTTCCACCCATCACTAAAGAAGTTTATCACCCGTCACTAATGACTCCCACTAATAAATAGGCAGGGCACTGAAGTTGAATCATCACTCTTTTATTTCACACAACCCTAACCCTATACTACCGGTGCCCTCCGTCATTTCGTCAGTTGTATTCCCATTCTCTTAAGTTTGTTCATTCTTACTATTAAATTTCAGTTTATAAAATCATTTATCCGAAATTTGTGAATTAGGGTATGGCAAGGATTCCAAACGATCTACAAGTACAAACCTATGTTCTTGATAGTTGCTTAATAAAGAACAATCATCTAGTTCACGGCGGGGGTCACCAGGTTTAGTTATAGCTTTTTGTACATTGCATGTCCTGTTTATTATATTAACAAATTGAAGCACATCTGTTACTGTTGTAGTATTTATCAAAAAGATTTTGTGACGTCAATAACATTCGTGCTAGAGACACCCTCAAAATAATGACAAGAGATGGGTACACCACTGAGGTTGAGGTTGTGAGCCGTGGGAGCGGCGGTACGATATGCCTCCATAAAGGGTGGACTAAATTTAGCCGAAAAGGTGTCCTAACACAAGGTGACTATTTGGTAAGAACAATGGGAAAGACCCCATTGACTATTATGGAAAAATTCTACACTAACTTTGGTGATGAGAAGATCCCAACGACCATCAAAGTTGACAACGACGATAGTGGTATACATAGAGAAGCAGCATTACTACGCATGCATATCTTTTATTTATGTTCTTATCATGGTTTCTTATAATATCAGGGGAGTATTCTAGCAATGTTACAGACAAGAAAGGGAAGGGGATAGCCAGGGAGGTTGACATCGACCTAATGGACCAATTGAAGCACATATGTTATTTTGGCAATACAACATATGTAACTCCAGTAGGGAAGACGCTCCTACAAGACATCTCAATAGGTTTATCCGCAGGGAGTCAGTTGTATTTATGCACAATAAATAACACGATCATCAACAAGAAGTCGCTAGTAAGTTATTTGCACATGTAGTTGGTCTATACAAATAACCTTCTCTAATAGCTTTATTTAATTTTTATAGTACTTTTCAAGGCACTACTGTGAAAAGTATATCATACCTCACCTGCACCACCAGACCACCGAGATTTAGAAGGCAATAACAGGGTCTGATGCAGTACCAATTGAGGTGCATAAAGCGACTGATGGACGGTGCTATCTAACTAAAGGTTTTGGGTAATTTCTTAGAGACAACTCTTTAGAAGTTGGCACTATGTGCGCCTTCCATGTCAACATTGTTACTAAAGGCATTGAGGTTGTGACATATGTACTGTAAACCTAGGGTATGAAGTAATATTAGGTTATAAATCTTTTTTGATGAATTATCTATTGTTGGGGGAAAATATATCATCCTCTAGGTATTAAGAAAACCTCTACATCAACACAGTTAGAAGAAGAAATGAAGTTAGAAGCTTTGATCTCCGATGGTTTTAAAGCATCAAGGCTTCGCTGTATTCGGAGCCTTCTACAATTAAAGCCTCCGCAAAGGCTTCGGCATGATGAAGAATCGAAGAGCCTCTTTACCCGAAGGGTTACCGCGACTAAAGACAGAAGGATTATTTTCTCACTATTAAATTAGTATTTTACCCTTTTAACCCTACGAAGAATATTAAACAATATCTTCTAAGTCGGTTATAATTAGATAAAGGAGTCTTTTCCTAATGTATTTCATCTATAAATACCCCTCTTCGCTCTGTAAGGGGTATCAAATACTTAGATATTCAATACACACTTCAAACTATCTCAAGCTATTATCCAATTCGGAGGCTTGGAATAGTCCTCATAAGCAAACACTTCGTTTGTCAGTCTTTCAAGTTCTCTAAACTTGTTAGCGTAATCTTTTACGCCAACAGTTGGCACCGTCCGTGGGGAACCTAGTACAAAAACTTCGTTCGCTACTAATCCTTTCTTAGAGCCATGCCTCCTAAACGGAGCCTAGGCACTAGTCCGCCCCAAAGGTCTTCTCGGACCTCTGGGTATGGATCCTCGAACACCATCGAGGTTGGAGGACCCACCATGGTCCCCCCACCTAAAACTCCCGAAGTAAATACTCATCCTCGAGCATACGGAGCCCCTCCTGTGGCTCTGTTTGTGCTCCAAACCGATGGAGCCCCTCCTACAGCTCTGTTTGTACTCCGAACTGACTTCGTCAGTTCTCAAGACCAAGAGGGCCCCTCCAGAGGAAATGAAGGCCATCTAGATGACGTTGTGGCCCAAATGGCTTGGCTTCAGGGTGAGGTAGAAAGATGGAGGCAGGAAGCTACAGATAGGGTTCACCCTCAAGCTAGCCCTGTCATCCCAGAGGTGCCTCAAGACGATGACCCTGTTTACTATCCCAAAGCCTTTGAGGTCTAGAGAAGCACCGAGAATGCTTCCTTCGATGATGAATCTCTGCTACACCCAGAATTGCAAAAGGTGTGCTTTCACCCCAAGTTAAGGACTTCGAAGCTATGCAAGTACTCCGGAGAGGAATACCCTGTGAGGAGCCATGCTGAATAGCGTGGGCCTCATGGCTCTAGAAGTGATGAGTCATTGTCAACGATAGTCAACGAGGACTGAAGAAGAGAAGAGATCTGTTGTTTCTTGGGCCGCGTGTGACTCAGGTACACGGGCAGCGAGCGACTGTCGGGCAGAGGAGGCTGCGAAGTCGGGCTGGCCCAATTCGGGTGCATGGGCCAGAAGCAGTAGAAGACCCACTGGGCTGTTGACCAGGACTGACTCAGGTACACGGGCGGTGAGCGATTGCCGGGCTGAGAGAGCTGCGGAGTCGGGCTGGCCCAATCCGGGTACCTGGTGCAAAGCTGGTGGAGGCTTTGTCAGTTTCGGCGTAAAACTGACAACCGTTGATTCTGTATCCGACTGTCCAGAAGAGTAGCTTCCGGATATGTCATCTGTTACTCTAGGCCCACAGTTAGTCAGTTGTGTCTGTAAAAATACCTAAGGGCAGTAGAGTCTTTTTCTGTATTTTTGAGTCTGTAAAACCCTAAGGGGCTGGTAGAATATTCCTAGTGTTGGGCTGCCTATAAATAGCACCCCAATCCCTAGGGTTTGGACTACCCTTTTTTGTGCTGAAATCAAATCCACCCATTGGGTCACTTTGTCCCCTGTCTTCTCTCTCCTGTGTGCGCCGCCAGGGCTTGCCTCTCCCTGTTCTTGCATTATTTTGGCTCAAATCTGTTGGATACATTTAATCCTTGGTCTCTGGTGAATTTATTGCTTGCATCTTGTTCGGTTTGGGAAGTTAATGCCTTGGGCACGAGCTGGTGATTTTATTTCTTGGGGAGAAGCTTCTTCTGTTGCTTGTGTTCTTCACGGTGGGAGTACTAGTTCTTGCTGTTGCAAGTAGTACTGCTTTGCTGTAGCCACAGTGTCCTGTAGCAGCTTTTCACCTTCTATTGCCCAGCTTTTTGATTGAAGCTGACAGTCTCTTTTACCTTTTTCTGGGTATGTCTGGCGAAGCTCGTTTCAGTGCGAAGCCCCTCAACTCCGTGAGGCAGGCTTCGATCGAACATCTTTAAAGACTTTGCTCAGACTTCGAACTTCGGTTTTTGTGTCTGAGTTGCTAGCTTCGAAGTTCGTCCTGTTTTGGATAGCATCGCATACTTCGAACTAGCATACTCCGAATCTATCTGTTCGAAGTGCTCACTTCGTTAGGCTTCGAAGTTGGGTTCGAAGTTTGTCTGTTCTGATAGACTTCGCTTGGATTCCGTTGTAGCGTGTCAGCCTTCGATTCTCCTCCCGTAGCTTTCCCTATTCGAAGATAGAGTGTAGGCTTCGGACTTGATTCTCTGTCACGTGACAGACTTCGCTTCTTTGTTCGAAGGTTGTCTGTTTGTGTGTGTTGTGTTCGATGTTTTTGGTTTCGAAGTTTTTGCTTCGAAGCTTTCGGTTCTAAGAGTGTTCGAAGTTTTGTCTTCGAAGTGCATACTTCGAAGCAGGCTCCGGCACTGTTTTACTTCGCTCCGAAGCTCGTGATTCGAAGCTTTGTTCGAAGTCCTCGTCTTCGTAGTACTTACTTCGAACCAGGCTCCGGCACTGTTTTTACTTCGTTCCGAAGTACTCTTCGCCTCTTACCACTTCGAACTAGGCTAGACAGTGACACCTTCGGCTTTTCAGACAGACTCCGTCACAAACCTCCGAAGCAGACCTCGCGTGCGAAGGGGGCTTCGCCAAGTCCCGAACAGGAGACAACTTTGGACAGTAACTTCTCTCTTCATCTTATACATACTTAGATCATTTCTTTGAGAAGCTTAGGCCTGTTACACTTTGTTCATCTGTCTAGTTGCACTGCTTTAATATTACACTGTTTATCATCAGCTGCCTCTAGGTTAGAAACCTTTAGACTTAGGCCTTCTGTTCATTTTCTGCCGCATAGTCTTTTGAGGTGCGTTGGGTGTTGGGAACAAGCCATTGATTCGAAAGAATTTTTAAGGCGCCCATTCACCCCCCCCCCCTCTGGTCGCTACTTTCGGTCCTACAAGTGGTATCAGAGCAAGGTTAGGGTTTTTCCATACCTTAACCGGTTCTAAACCCCAGTAGTGACTATGACATCTCCTGGCAAGGTCCCGTCCTTGGAAGCCTATGGCTATAATTATTGGAAGACTCGCATGCGAGCCTATCTCATGAGCCAGGGTTCGGACATATGGGACATTTGCGTTCACACCACGTTTGTCATTCTGCCAGTTACTGAGCAAGGTACTGCTGGTATCATTGCTCAGCATCTGAGCAACAGTAAGGCTGTGAACATTTTATTTTCTGGTTTAGGTCCCACTGAATTTGAGCGCGTGAGTCATCTCTCCACTGCGAGAGAGATCTGGGCTACCCTCAAGGCACACCATGAGGGAACAGCACAGGTCAAGGCTCGGCTCTATCAGACTTACCGGCGTGAATATGAGAATTTCACACAGAAGCCGGGTGAATCTGTTGAAGCCTTGTTTGGTCGCTTTCAGTCGATCATCAACAAGCTTCGGGACAACAAGGCTGAGGGTGCTCAGTTAGTCTCAGATCATGAGCAGGCACTCAAGGTTCTTCATACCTTGGACCCAAAGATCTGGGAGATCAAGGTATCATCTATTGTTGAGAGTACTTCATACGATACCTTGACCATTTCTGAGTTATTTAGCAAGCTAAAGGCCACTGAGGTAGATATCCAGTTGAGATCAAATCTCACTGGCTCTGGATCAAAATCCCTGGCCCTTGCTGCACCTTCAGTTGATACTTCTGTTGTGAGCTGTGCTGGGTTCTCCTTGATGTCTATCACTGAGGACCAGCTTGAGTTGTTGGGAGATGATGATTTGTGTCTCTTTAACAACCGGGTGCGTCGTGTCTATGATAAAAGAATGTTCAAAAGACACGGCACAAAAACCGGATGCTTTGAATGTGGTGATCCAGGACACTTCATCGCCGACTGCCCCAAGCGCAGTGGATACAAGAAGGGCACCGGTAGCAACTTCCACGACTCCGGCAAGCATGAGAGCCCCTCCTTCAACAAGGGCAAGCCGAAGACACGGTTCTTCAAGAAGGCCCTAAAGGACTACCGGCGAGAGAACAAGAAGCGCGACAAGGCCTTCTTCGCCGAGATGGAGAAAAGCTACTCCAAGAGATCCACGTCTTCTTCCTCTTCATCGAGATCAAGCGATGAGGAGATCGCCATCAAGAAGGGGAAAGACAAGGATGATCCGGCGGGCCTCTGCTTCATGGCCTTCGGAGACAAGCCGAAGAGCCGCTCACACCAGCACCGAAGATCCCGCAAGAGCTTCTGCTCCATGGCTCTTGGGGATAGAGAAGAAAAGAGCTCCTCCGACGACTCCGACGACGACGATAGCAAGGTATCATCCTATGAGCGCGAAATTGTAGATTTACTTGAGAGCAATCGTCAGGAGTTGAAGTATCGGGAGAAACTGCTTAGGGGGGCTAAGAAAAGGATAGACGAGTTAGAAAGTGAGCTTTCCGTGGCCAACGGTAGAATAGAAAGTCTATCTTCTTCCCCTTGCTTGGGTGATAGCAGTGAGTGCCCGAAGTGTGAGGTGCTTCTGTGTGACCTGTCGACTTTGAAGTCCAGGTACACAGAAAGGGTTGATGAGAGGGACGCTTTGGCCACTGAGCTTGAAAGCGCTCAGCTGGAGCTGAAAGATGCTCAAGCCACTGTCGTCGCACCCTGTGTTGATTGCCCATCTCATCTAGCTGCCTTAGCTGAGCTGAAATCCAAGGGCAATGAGCACTTGGGTAATTTAGAGAGGTTGAGAGCTGAGCTTGCCCAGACTAGGCTAGAGCTTGAGACACTGTCAGTTCCACCCACTATCTGTGAGAACTGCCTGTCTCTTAGAATGGAATTAATTAAGCTGAAAGCCGAGAAGTCTGTCCAAGTAGAGAGTGAGTGTGAGACCTGCTTGTCTCAGGTGAAGGTTCTAGCTTCCTTGAGAGAGGAGCTAGCAGATTCTCAGGATGAGAACTTTTACCTCCGTTCTATCCTGAGTTGGATCAGTGCCAGAGAGCCACAGCTTGGCATGATGATCCAGCAGTTCAAGAGGAAGGATGGGTTTGGAGTAGGTTACACCTACACCAAGGCTGACTTTGAGAGTGCCCTCAGCCGGGCAGTGCAGTGGAGTAAAATGACTCCAGAGCAGAGGTATCCCAAGACTCACTCCACTGAGACCTCCCAGGCTTGTCAGCCCAAGGATGGAGTGATCCATGAAACTCCCAAAGCTCCACCCAAGAAGCCTATCTGGGTTCCTAAGCCCAAACACCTCCACTCTTCTCTAGACTCTCTTCCTGGACCCTCTCAGCCCAAGAAGACCACACCAAACGCTACCAGGCCCAAGAACCCCAAGCCTCAACCACATCCCAAGAAGCCTACCTATCATTGTGAGTATTGTCAGAGAGACGGGCATCTTGCGGAGTTTTGCTTCAGGAGGAAGCGGGTTGAGAGAGCAGAGAGGGCTCGTAGTGATCAGGTGCAGTTCTACCAGTAGGGTGGTAGACTGCGTGTTCCTCGGCGCGGGGAGAGGCTAGAGGCCAGGCCGCGTCGTGTAGGTGGTGGTAGAGGAGACGGCTTTCTTGCCCGTGCTCTAGTTGGTGGTGTTCGTTCCGGCAGAGTCCCAGACCGTGTTGGCTACGGTTCTGGACCTCGTGGCCGCAGGTTTAGGAAGAACCATGGACCGCGCCTTGAGCCGCGTTTTGGTCCAAACTTTTTTGATGGTTTTCGCTTTCCATCTTTTGAGCAGATGGCTCGACACTGGTTTAGCTCTTTTGCTAAACCTGGTGCCGGACCATTTGCTCCCACTTACAGACATTGATTGTGCAGGACCGGGGATTGGAGGATGTTTGGATCATGGACTCAGGATGTTCTCACCACATGACGGGACATCGCAGATGGTTCTCCAGTCTCATTCCCCTGAGCTCCAAAGAATATATCACGTTCGGGAACAGCGGTCAAGGGAAAGTAAGTGGCATAGGCTCAATCAGCATCTCAGACCATTTCTCTTTAAAGAATGTTGCTTTGGTCAAAAATCTGAACTTTAATTTAATATCTGTTTCGCAACTTCTTGAGGATGGGTTGGAAGTGCGTTTTAAGAAGGGCAATTCTTCTGTGGTTGATTCTAGAGGGTCTTTGGTTTGTCAGATTAAGCTCTTTTGGCCCTTCTCGCTGTTTGATTGCTGGATCTTCTTCTGAGCTCTGGAAGTGGCATAGGAGGTTAGGTCATTTGAGTTTTGATCTGCTAGTCAGGTTAAGCTCTATGGACCTCATCCGAGGATTGCCCAAGCTTAAGATGGAGAAGGATCTAGTTTGTCATCCCTGTCGTCATGGGAAAATGGTTGCCGCTTCCCACTCACCTGTGACTCAGGTGATGACTACGTATCCAGGCGAGCTTTTGCATTTGGACACTGTAGGTCCAGCTCGGGTACGCTCAGTCGGTGGGAAGTGGTATGCACTTGTGATTGTTGACGACTTTTCTCGTTTCTCGTGGGTTTTCTTTTTGGAGTCTAAGGATGAAACTTTTCAATTTGTCCATGACCTGATTTTGAAGCTGAAGAATGAGAACAATGGCCGAATGCGAGCAATTCGCTCCGACAACGGCTCTGAGTTCAAGAACTCTCAGTTCGTCAGCTTCTGTGGTGATCAGGGTCTGGACCATCAGTTCTCTTCTCCTTACACTCCCCCACAGAACGGCGTTGTGGAACGAAAGAACCGCACGCTAGTTGAGATGGCCAGGACGATGCTCGATGAGCACAGGACTCCTAGGCGTTTTTGGGCTGAAGCCATGAACACGGCTTGCTATCTGGCCAACCGTATTTTTCTTAGAGCTTACATTGGTAAGACATCATATGAGTTGAGGTTTGGCAGACAACCCAAGGTGAGCCACTTGCGAGCGTTTGGCTGCAAGTGCTTTGTGCTCAAGAAGGGAGGGCATTTGGACAAGTTTGAGTCTCGTTGCTGGGATGGTATTTTTCTTGGTTATGCTTTGCATTCTCGAGGTTTTCGCGTTTGGAACCTTGAATCCTAGTTGCTTGTCGAGACTTGTGAGGTTTCTTTTGATGAGTCCTTGCCTTCTTTGACTCCTTCTTTTGAGCTTTCTAGTGATGATGAGCTCGGAGAGTCCATCTTTGAGGAAGATGAGGATACTCCAGCTGCTATTGAGGGCGGGCCTTCTGCATCCCCCGCAGAGCCCACACCTTCTGTGACTTCGACTGATGACGAGGGCGGACCTCTGATCACTTCTTCCACTTTGATCGAGCCCCCTCAGTTAAGTCCAGAGGTGCCAGCTGCTGACTCCGGTGAGGTGACTTCAGATCACCAGGGAACCCGAGCAGTTCAGCGTGACCATCCCTCAGAGGTCATCATTGGTGATTTGACTGAGAGAACTTTGCGTTCTTCTGCCTCTCTCGCTGTGTTTGCTGAATCTGCGTTTGTTGCATCTTTTGAGCCCAGAGATGTTTCTCATGCTCTTTCTGATTCTAATTGGATTAATGCTATGCAAGAAGAGCTTGAGAATTTTGTCCGCAATCGGGTTTGGACTCTAGTTGAGCCGCCACCAGGATGCAACCCCATAGGCACCAAGTGGGTATTCAAGAACAAACAAGGTGAATATGGGGTTGTGGTGCGCAACAAGGCTCGACTAGTTGCCAGGGTTATTGCCAGAAGGAAGGTATTGATTTTGAAGAAACCTTCGCTCCTGTGGCCCGTCTTGAGTCCATTCGTATTCTTCTAGCTTTTGCCGTTTCGAAAGGTTTTAAGCTTTTTCAAATGGACGTTAAGAGTGCTTTTCTGAACGGGTTCATAGAAGAGGAGGTATATGTTAGGCAACCCCCCGGTTTTGAGAACCCTAAGTTTCCTCGACATGTTTTTAAGTTGCACAAAGCTTTATACGGGTTGAAGCAAGCCCCCAGGGCTTGGTATGACCGGTTGAAGCAATTTTTGTTGGGGAAGGGCTTTGTGATGGGTTCTGTGGACAAAACTCTTTTCTTGCTCAGAGATGCTTCAGATTTTTTAGTTGCTCAGATTTACGTGGACGATATTATCTTTGGCGGTACTACTGATTCTCTTGTGTCCAAGTTTTCTGAGCAGATGCATAGTGAGTTTGAGATGAGCCTCATGGGTGAGCTTAAGTACTTTTTAGGGCTCCAGATCAAGCAGACCAAGGACGGCACCTTCATCCACCAAGGTAAGTACACTCGTGATATGCTTAAGAAATTTGACTTTGGTGGTGAATTGAAGCCGCAGATGACCCCGATGGGTACTTCTGGGGGTCTGGACAAGGACGAGAGCGGTGTCAAGGTCAATGAAAGGGAATTTCGAGGGATGATCGGTTCGCTGTTGTACTTAACGGCAACAAGACCTGACATACAGTTCGCCGTGGGACTTTGCGCGCGTTTTCAGTCTTCACCACGCGCGTCTCACCGGCAGGCTGTCAAGCGCATTTTTAGGTATCTCACCTATGCGCCTGATCTTGGTCTTTATTATTCAGCATCATGATCACTTGATTTATCTGGCTTTTCGGACGCTGACTTTGGTGGGTGCCGGTTGGATCGCAAGTCGACTTCCGGTACTTGCCAGTTTCTTGGTTCCTCCCTTGTATCTTGGTCTTCTCGAAAGCAATCTGGAGTTGCTCTTTCGACCACAGAGGCTGAGTACGTAGCTGCTGCTAGCTGCTGCTCACAGTTGGTTTGGATGATTTCCACTCTACGAGACTTTGGGTTATTCTTTCCTACCAGGATTCCATTGTTTTGCGACAGCACAAGTGCTATTAGTGTAGGGAAAAACCCGTGTCTTCATTCAAAAACCAAACATATTGATGTGCGCTTTCACTTCTTGAGGGATCAATATGAGAAAGGTGTCATTGACCTTGTTCATGTTGATACTCATCATCAGTTGGCTGACATTTTCACCAAACCCCTAGATCAATCTACTTTGAGCGTTTACGAGGGGATTTGGGTGTTGTATATCCTTTCTAGGATATTTTGCGTCAGTTTTCTTTTTACTCTTTTCTTAAGTCCTTTTTGTGTGTGTTCATATCATACATATTCACATATCACACTTTTGAGCCTGCTTCTGTTATATGATTGAACTGCTTTACTTATTCTAGCTGGTACATGCTTTTGATTACATGTCGATGATCATGCTTTGGTTCAGTTCACCTGATATATCTAATATCTGTCATATGCATGGCTTTTACGCTTTCAACTTGAAAAATGATCACCATTGCTTCTGGTAACTAGCATGTGTAGGCTGAGCGCTTTTGCTATTTGTTACATGCCTTGTAGCTAGTTCATCACATAGATGCAGATATGCAACTTGGACATCTTTATGCTTTAACATGGAAAATGTGCTATAAAAATGATAAAAATCAAAAATGAATGAAAATTCCATGCCTTTTTATGCTTAAATTGAAAAGATCCAAGTGGGTTTGCTTTGTCGCATTATATTGTTCTGGATTGCTTACTATAGCACTTTGGTATGAACTAGGACAGTGTAGTGTATGCCAAGACCAATGTCTTAAGCTTCTGATGGTCCAGTTCTGGCCTAGGCTTGACTTGGCCGGTTAGCATAAGGTTTGACATGCAAATAACCCTTGGCAAAAATGACAGAGGAAAATGAAAAAGCCTGATCATCTAAAAGATAACAAGTTTGCTGCAGCATTTTGTTTTTGGACAATGCTTATCTTGGTAGATATCAGCTAGCTTCTGCATCTCATGTTTTACCTTGCTTGTTTACTAGAAAATGTGGTGATGCTTTTGTTTGCAAAAACTAAAAAATGCGTGCTAAATGACTTTCTTTAGATATCATATCTTGCACTGATCATGCCATGTGCCTTAGACAGTATCTGTTTTGCTATACCTGTTAGATACTGTATTTGCAGTCAATCATATCTGAGAAGCATGCTTTTCTTCACTCTACCTGCACCCCAGTTGCATTTACTGCATATTTTGAGGGGGAGTTACATTTCAGGGGGAGTCTGTGTCTCTTTTGGTTGCTTGATGAGTTCACTTGTCAACAAGGGGGAGGAAATTTGGGATCAGAGTTTAAGGGGGAGTTCTTACTCTGTTGATATCCTTGTTGTTCTGAAAATCGCACTCATTTTGAGATTTTTGTGTTTTGGTTAACCATAATGACCGTTTCTTGCTTTTGGTCATTAAGGTTAAACTTTTACCTTATTTTTCTTCTTCTTTGTTCTCTTGTGTTTTTGTTTTCGTGTTTCCACATTTGTTCACAGGTGCTGAAGAGCTGAGAATTGAGGAATGTTGACAATGCACTCATCAAGGGGGAGATTGAGGAGCCATGCTGAATAGCGTGGGCCTCATGGCTCTAGAAGTGATGAGTCATTGTCAACGATAGTCAACGAGGACTGAAGAAGAGAAGAGATCTGCTGTTTCTTGGGCCGCGTGTGACTCAGGTACACGGGCAGCGAGCGACTGTCGGGCAGAGGAGGCTGCGAAGTCGGGCTGGCCCAATCCGGGTGCATGGGCCAGAAGCAGTAGAAGACCGACTGGGCTGTTGACCAGGACTGACTCAGGTACACGGGCGGTGAGCGATTGCCGGGCTGAGAGAGCTGCGGAGTCGGGCCGGCCCAATCCGGGTACCTGGTGCAAAGCTGGTGGAGGCTTTGTCAGTTTCGGCGTAAAACTGACAACCGTTGATTCTGTATCCGACTGTCCAGAAGAGTAGCTTCCGGATATGTCATCTGTTACTCTAGGCCCACAGTCAGTCAGTTGTGTCTGTAAAAATACCTAAGGGCAGTAGAGTCTTTTTCTGTATTTTTGAGTCTGTAAAACCCTAAGGGGCTGGTAGAATATTCCTAGTGTTGGGCTGCCTATAAATAGCACCCCAATCCCTAGGGTTTGGACTACCCTTTTTTGTGCTGAAATCAAATCCACCCATTGGGTCACTTTGTCCCCTGTCTTCTCTCTCCTGTGTGCGCCGCCAGGGCTTGCCTCTCCCTGTTCTTGCATTATTTTGGCTCAAATCTGTTGGATACATTTAATCCTTGGTCTCTGGTGAATTTATTGCTTGCATCTTGTTCGGTTTGGGAAGTTAATGCCTTGGGCACGAGCTGGTGATTTTATTTCTTGGGGAGAAGCTTCTTCTGTTGCTTGTGTTCTTCACGGTGGGAGTACTAGTTCTTGCTGTTGCAAGTAGTACTGCTTTGCTGTAGCCACAGTGTCCTGTAGCAGCTTTTCACCTTCTATTGCCCAGCTTTTTGATCGAAGCTGACAGTCTCTTTTACCTTTTTCTGGGTATGTCTGGCGAAGCTCGTTTCAGTGCGAAGCCCCTCAACTCCGTGAGGCAGGCTTCGATCGAACATCTTTAAAGACTTTGCTCAGACTTCGAACTTCGGTTTTTGTGTCTGAGTTGCTAGCTTCGAAGTTCGTCCTGTATTGGATAGCATCGCATACTTCGAACTAGCATACTCTGAATCTATCTGTTCGAAGTGCTCACTTCGTTAGGCTTCGAAGTTGGGTTCGAAGTTTGTCTGTTCTGATAGACTTCGCTTGGATTCCGTTGTAGCGTGTCAGCCTTCGATTCTCCTCCCGTAGCTTTCCCTATTCGAAGATAGAGTGTAGGCTTCGGACTTGATTCTCTGTCACGTGACAGACTTCGCTTCTTTGTTCGAAGGTTGTCTGTTTGTGTGTGTTGTGTTCGAAGTTTTTGGTTTCGAAGTTTTTGCTTCGAAGCTTTCGGTTCTAAGAGTGTTCGAAGTTTGTCTTCGAAGTGCATACTTCGAAGCAGGCTCCGGCACTGTTTTACTTCGCTCCGAAGCTCGTGATTCGAAGCTGTGTTCAAAGTCCTCGTCTTCGTAGTACTTACTTCGAACCAGGCTCCGGCACTGTTTTTACTTCGTTCCGAAGTACTCTTCGCCTCTTACCACTTCGAACTAGGCTAGACAGTGACACCTTCGGCTTTTCAGACAGACTCCGTCACAAACCTCCGAAGCAGACCTCGGCGTGCGAAGGGGGCTTCGCCAAGTCCCGAACAGGAGACAACTTTGGACAGTAACTTCTCTCTTCATCTTATACATACTTAGATCATTTCTTTGAGAAGCTTAGGCCTGTTACACTTTGTTCATCTGTCTAGTTGCACTGCTTTAATATTACACTGTTTATCATCAGCTGCCTCTAGGTTAGAAACCTTTAGACTTAGGCCTTCTGTTCATTTTCTGCCGCATAGTCTTTTGAGGTGCGTTGGGTGTTGGGAACAGGCCATTGATTCGAAAGAATTTTTAAGGCGCCCATTCACCCCCCCTCTGGTCGCTACTTTCGGTCCTACACCCTGGAGAATTCTCCCGTTCTTATGCTCTTGCAATTGAAGCCAGCAGAGGGGCTCGAGACACGATGTCCAAGTGTTTCCTCCTTGCGCTCGAATGAGGAGCCATGCTGAAGAGCGTGGGCCTCATGGCTCCAGATGTGATGAGTCATTGTCAACGGAAGTCAAAGAGGACACGAAGAAAGGAGAATACCTGCTGCATCTAGGACGCTTGTGACTCAGGTACACGGGCAGCGAGCGAGTGTCGAGCAGAGGGGCAGTGAAGTCGGGCTGGCCCAATCCGGGTACATGGGCTAGGAGCAGCAGATGATCCACTGGGCTGTTGACCAGGATTGACTCAGGTACATGGGCGGCGAGCGATTGCTGGGCTGAGAGAGCTGCGGAATCGGGCTAGCTCATCCGGGTACCTTGTGCAAAGTCGGTGGACGCTTTGTCAGTTTCAGCGCAAAACTGACGACCGCTGATCTCGATCGGACTGTTCCGGGGCGAAGCCGTAGTCGCTACGAAAGCTCCGCTTCCAGGTAAGTCATCTATAAATAGGAGTTTACTATTTTGTCCTTAGGCCCGCAGTCAATCAGTCGAGTCTGTAAAAATATTCTAAGGGCAGTTTGGTCTTTTCCATTTTATTTCAGCGACTGTAAAAAAAAACCCTAAGGGTCTTTTGGTTTTTTCCTAGGCTATTGGGCTGCTTATAAATATGGCCCCGATCCCTAGGGTTAGGGTTACC
The DNA here is from genome assembly GCA_019279435.1 of Zizania palustris. Lineage (NCBI taxonomy): Eukaryota > Viridiplantae > Streptophyta > Magnoliopsida > Poales > Poaceae > Zizania > Zizania palustris. The sequence goes on along the minus strand of JAAALK010000285.1, from coordinate 72,630,747 downwards.
CATTCTGTAATTCACTTTAATCCTGCAAAAAGGTTTGGGTCATTTTGTTTGTCTTTCCGTGCTCTTCTCCCTGTGTGCGCCGCCTCTGTTCATCGCAAGCAAACCAAGCGTGCTTTCATCTCTCAAGTTTTCCTTTAATCTTCTTGGCTTGCATGTTCTATTCGATTCTGCTTTCTGAGTTCACGGCAGAAACTCTTGTTTATTCACAAGATCTTTATTGCTTGCGGTTTGTTTTCATCGAGCATTGTTACATCGGTAGCCATCTTGGATTGACCGCACGACTAGCTGCAGTATAGGCTGTTCTTCCTTGCCTCTATGGCCTATGGCCTGGAGTACGCATGGCGCAGCTAGTCCAAATAGCCTGCGGCTAGCTTCTGATTCCCTGTGTTCTTTGTGCATTTGTTCTCTGTCTTGTGCACAAGTTTAGAGACTAGTACTAAGAAGCTAGTGTTTGTAGCTGTAGCTTGCTCGTTCTGATTGTTTTTCAAAGCTGTCGGTTCAGCCAATGTTTTATGTACTTCGTTATGAAGTATCTATTCTGAATTAAACTGTGGGCTCCACAGCACAGTGCATTGCGTTTGCGTGTGTAAGAGTCAACTGCTGGCTCATAGTTTATAGTCACTTTCTTTGTGTTTCGTGGGACCCACCTTTTGTGATAGCTACAGTAACCTTCGGTCAAAGCCAGCATAGGTGCGAAGTCCTACAAAGAAATTTTCGGAGCCTGCTTCGGTAGTGTGCATGCACGAATTTTTGAGTCAGAAGATTTCAGGCAAAAGCTTCGAAGGGTGCATGTCTTCTTTGTGAAGTTACCCTTCGAACCGAAGGTAGCCTTCGCTAATAGGCATACTTTGCAGCTTTTGCATACTTCGAACACTTTTATTGGTCTGCTTCGGGGTTCGCAGGGTCTGTTTTCTTTTCGGAGGACGTTTGTTTCGTAGGTGTCAGGCTTCGGTTTCCCGTGTGTAAGCACCTGTAGACTCCGATATGAAGTCATTGTGTTTTTGGTGTGGGCCCCTTGGCACATTTTTGTTGCATTTGAAGTATACACGCTTCGGCAGGCTTCGGCATGGACACCACAGGGTTCGACACTGCAGGCTTCTTCAAGAACCGAACAGGAGACATCCTAGAGCAGTAAGACTCCTCATTTTACGTGCACTCAGATTAAATTTCTGTGATGATCTATTTATGTGACGCTTGATTCATTCATGTGTTAAATGATTTGTTAATCTGCCTCTAAGCACTGTATTGGTGTTTCTTCGTTTAGGACACCGGTCGTTTGTAGGCTAGATCTTTTTAGGCTTTGTTGATCTGGTTATTTTTCCTGCTAAGCCTGTTGAGGTGCGTTGGGTGTTGGGAGCATGCCATTGATTCGAAAGAATTTTTAGGCGCCCATTCACCCCCCTCTGGTCGCTACTTTTGGTCCTACAAGTGGTATCAGAGCCTGGTTAGGGTTTTTCCATACCTTAACCGGTTCTAAACCCCAGTAGTGATCATGATGTCTCCTAGAAAGGTCCCGTCCTTGGAAGCTTATGGCTATAATTATTGGAAGACTCGCATGCGAGCCTATCTCATGAGCCAAAGCTCGGACATCTGGGACATTTGTGTTCACGCTACTTTTGCTATATTGTCTGTTGCTGAGCGTAATTCTCCTGATATTATCGCCCAGCATCAGAACAATAACAAAGCGGTGAACATTTTGTTTTCTGGTTTAGGTCCCACTGAATTTGAGTGTGTGAGCCATCTCACCATAGCCCAGGTCAAGTCTCGACTCTATTAGACCTACCAGCATGAATATGAGAATTTCACACAGAAGCCAGGTGAATATGTTGAAGCGTTGTTTGGTCGTTTTCAATCGATCATAAACAAGCTTCGGACCAATAAGGTCGAGGGTGTTTAGTTAGTCTCAGATCATGAGGAGGCGCTCAAGGTTCTCCATACCTTGGACCCTAAGATCTCGGAGATCAAGGTATCGTCTATCATTGAGAGCACTTCTTATGATACCTTGACAATTTCTGAGTTGTTTAGCAAGCTGAAGGCCACTGAGGTTGATACCAAGTTGAGATCAAATCTCACTGGCTCTAGATCAAAACCCTGGCCCTTGCTACACCTTTTGCTGACCCCTCTTGTGTGAGTTGTGCTGCGTTCTCCTTGATGTCTATCACTGAGGACCAGCTCGAGTCGTTAGGAGATGATGACCTGTGTCTTTTTAACAACCGGGTGCGTCGTGTTTATGACAAGAGAATGTTCAAAAGACACGGCACGAAATCCGTGTGCTTTGAGTGTGGTGATCTAGGTCACTTCATCGCCGACTGCCCCAAGCGCAATGGTCACAAGAAGGGCACCGGTGGTGGCTTCTACCACTCCGGCAAGCACAACAACTCCTCCTTCACAAAGGCCTTGAAGGACTACCGGCGTGAGAACAAGAAGCGCGACAAGGCCTTCTTCGCCGAGATGGAGAAGAGCTACTCCAAGCGGTCCACATCTTCTTCCTCTTCATCAAGCTCAAGCGATGATGAGATTGTCATCAGGAAGGGGAAGGACAAGGATGATCCAGTGGGGCCTCTACTTCATGGCCTTCGGGGATAGGCCAAAGAGCCGCTCACATCAACGCCGAAGATCCCGCAAGAGCTTCTGCTCAATGGCTCTTCGGGATAAGGAAGAAAAGGGCTCCTCCGACGACTCTGACGATGACTACAATGAAAAGGTATCATCTTACAAACGTGAAATCGTTGATTTACTTGAAAGTAATCGTCTAGAGTTGAAATATCGGGAAAAACTGCTTAGAGGGGTTAAGAAGAGGATAGATGAACTTGAGAGTGAGCTTGTCTTGGCCAACGGCAGAATTGAGAGTCTATCTTCTTCCCCTTGCTTGGGTGATAGCAGTGAGTGCCCAAAGTGTGAGGTGTTGCTGTGTGACCAGACGACTTTGAAGTCCAGGTACACAGAAAGAGTTGATGAGAGGGACGCTTTGGCCACTGAGCTTGAGAGCGCTCAGCTGGAGCTGAAAGAAGCTCATGCCACTGTCGTCGCACCCTGTGCTGAAAGCCCATCTCATCTAGCTAGTTTAGCTGAGCTGAAAGCCAAGGGTGATAAGCATTTGAGCGATTTGGAGAGAGTTAGAGCTGAGCTGGAGCAGACTAGGCTAGAGCTTGAGACACTGTCAGTTCCACCCACTGTCTGTGAGAACTTCTTGTCTCTTAGATTGGAATTGATCAAGCTGAAAGCTGAGAAGTCTGTCTAGGTTGATAGAGAGTGTGAGACCTGCTTGTCTCAGGTGGAGGTTCTAGCTTCCTTGAGAGAGGAGCTAGCTGATGTTCAGAATGAAAACATTTACCTCCGTCAGATCCTGAGTTGGGTGAGTGCTAGAGAGGCACAACTCGGCATGATGATCCAACAGTTTAAGACACAGGATGGGTTTGGGGTAGGCTACACGTACACCAAGGCTGACTTTGAGAGTGCCATTAGCCGGGCAGTGGAGTGGAGTAAAATGACTCCTGCGCTTGCCCGTGCTCCAGTTGGTGGTGTTCGTTCCGGTAGAGCTCCAGGCCACTTTGGATATGGTCTTGGACCTCGTGGCCGAGGTTTTAGGCAGAACCGAGGACCGCGCTTTGAGTCGTGTTTTGGTCCAGATTAATATGATGATTTCTGCTTTCCGTCTTTTGAGCAGATGGCTCGACACTGGTTTAGTTCTTTTGCTAAACCTGGTGCCGGACCATTTGCTCTCCCTTACAACCACTGATTGTGCAGGATCGGGGACTGGAGGACGTTTGGATCATGGACTCAGGATGCTCTCGCCACATGATGATACATCGCAGATGGTTCTCGAGTCTCTCTCCCCCGAGCTCCAAGGAATACATCACCTTTGGGAACAGTGGTCAAGGGAAGGTACACGACATTGGCTCAATTCGCATCTCACACCATTTCTCTTTGAAGAACGTTGCTTTGGTTAGAAATTTGAACTTCAATTTGATTTCTGTTTCGCAACTTCTTGAGGATGGTTTGGAGGTTTGTTTTAAGAAGGGCAGTTCTTTGTGATTGATTTTAGAGGGTCTTTGATTTGCCATATCTTACCTTTCGGTAAGGTTTTTTGGATTGACTTCTCTAGTTCTTTTGGCCCTTCTCGATGTTTGATTGCTGGATCCTCCTCTGAGCTCTGGAAGTGGTAAAGGAGGTTGGGCCATTTGAGTTTTGACCTGCTAGTCAAGTTGAGCTCTATGGACCTCATCCGAGGATTGCCAAGGCTTAAAATGGAGAAGGATCTAGTTTGCCATCCCTGTCAGTCATGGGAAAACGGTTGCCGCTTCTCACTTACCTGTGACTTAGGTGATGACTTTGTATCTGGGTGAGATGTTACACATGGACAATGTTGGTCCAGCTCGGGTACGCTCAGTCGGTGGGAAGTGGTACGCGCTTGTGATTGTTGATGATTTTTCTCGATTTTCATGGTTTTCTTCTTGGAGTCTAAGGATGATACTTTTCATTTTGTTCATGGACCTGATTTTGAAGCGGAAGAATAAGAACAATGGTCGGATGCGAGCGATTCGCTCTGACAACAGCTCTGAGTTCAAGAACTCTCAGTTCGTCAGCTTCTGTAGTGATTAGGGTCTTGATCATCAGTTTTCTGCTCCTTACACTCCCCACAGAACTGGTGTTATGGAACGAAAGAACCGCATTCTAGTCGAGATGGCCAGGACGATGCTCGATGAGCACAGGACTCCTAGGCGTTTTTGGGCTGAAGCCATGAACACGGCTTGCTACCTTGCCAACAACATTTTTCTTAGAGCTTACCTAGGTAAGACTTCATATGAGTTGCGGTTTGGCAGACAACCCAAAGTGAGCCACTTGCTAGCATTTGGCTGCAAGTGCTTTGTGCTCAAGAAGGGAGGACATTTGGACAAGTTTGAGTCTCGTTGCTGGGACGAAGTTTTTCTTGGCTATGCTTTACATTCTCGAGGCTTCCGTGTTTGGAACCTCGACTCCCAGCAGCTTGTCGAGACTTGCAAGGTTTCTTTTGATGAGTCCATTGCCTTCTTTGACTCCATCTTTTGAGCTGTCTGGAGATGGTGAGCTCAGAGAGTCCATCTTCGAGGAAGAAGATGACACTCCTGCTGTTGATGAAGGTGGGCCATCTGCACAGCCTGCAGAACCCACACCTTCTGAGACTTCGACTGAGGACGAGGGCGGACCTCTGATCACTTCTTCCACTTCGATCGAGCCCCCTCAGTCGAGTCCAGAGGTGCCAGCTGCTGACTCCGGTGAGGTGACTTCAGATCACCAGGGATCCCGAGTAGTTCAGTGTGATGACCCCTCAGAGCTCATCATCGGTGATCTGTCTGAGAGGACTTTGTGATCTTCTGTTGACTCTCTTGCTGTGTTTGCTGAATCTGCTTTTGTTGCATCTTTTGAGCCCAGAGACATTTCTCATGCTCTTTTTTATTCACATTGGATTAATGCTATGCAAGAAGAGCTTGAGAATTTTGTCCGCAATCGGGTTTGGACACTGGTTGAGCTGCCACCTAGATGCAACCCCATAGGCACCAAGTGGGTTTTAAGAACAAGCAAGGTGAAGATGGGGTTGTGGTGCGCAACAAAGCTCGACTAGTTGCCTAGGGTTTTTGCCAGAAAGAGGGTATTGACTTTGAAAAGACTTTCGCCCCTGTTGCCCCTCTTGAGTCCATTCACATTCTCTTAGCTTTTGCTGCTTCGAAGGGTTTTAATCTTTTTCAAATGGATGTCAAGAGTGTTTTTCTGAACGGGTACATAGAGGAGGAGGTTTATGTTCGGCAGCTCCCCGGTTTTGAAAACCCAAAGTTTCCTCGACATGTTTTTAAGCTGCAAAAAGCTTTATACGGTCTAAAGCAAGCCCCTAGGGCTTGGTATGATTGGCTTGAAGCAGTTTTTGTTGGGGAAGGGCTTTGTGATAGGTTCTGTGGATAAAACTCTTTTCTTGCTCAGAGATGCTTCAGATTTCTTAGTCGCTCAGATTTACGTGGATGATATTATCTTTGGCAGTAATACTGATGCTCTTGTGTCCAAGTTTTCTGAGCAGATGCATAGTGAGTTTGAGATGATCCTCATGGGTGAGCTCAAGTACTTCCTAGGGCTCCAGATCAAGCAGACCAAGGACGACACCTTCATCCACCAGGGTAAGTACACTCGGGACATGTTGAAGAAATTCGACTTTGGTGGAGAGCTGAAGTCTCAGATGACCCCAATGGGCACATCTGGGGGCCTGGACAAGGACGAGAGCGGCGTCAAGGTCAACGAGAGAGAGTTTCGAGGGTTGATCGGTTCACTGTTGTACTTGACGGCGACGAGGCCAAACATACAATTCACCGTGGGGCTGTGCGCGCGCTTCCAGTCTTCACCACGCGCATCTCATCGGCAGCTGTCAAGCGCATTTTCAGCATCATCATCTCTTGATTTATCTGGCTTTTCGGATGCTAACTTTGGTGGGTGCCGGTTGGATCACAAGTCGACTTCCGGTACTTGCCAGTTTCTTGGTTCTTATCTTGTCTCTTGGTCTTCTCGAAAGCAGTCTGGAGTCGCTCTTTTGACCACTGAGGCTGAGTATGTAGCTGCTGCTAGCTGCTGCTCACAGTTGGTTTGGATGATTTCCACGTTGCGAGATTTTGGGTTGTTCTTTCCTACCATAGTTCCTCTATTTTGTGACAGCACTAGTGCAATTAGTGTAGGGAAAAACCCTTGTCTCCATTCAAAAACCAAACACATTGATGTGCGCTTTCACTTTCTGAGGGATCAATATGAGAAAGGTGTCATTGACCTTGTTCATGTTGATACCCATCATCAGTTGGCTGGCATTTTTACCAAATCCAGTTTTGAGTGTTTGCGAGGGGATTTGGGTGTTGTGTCTCCTTTTTAGGATATTTTGAGTCAGTTTTCTTTACTCTTTTCTTGAGTCTTTTTGTGTGTGTTTATATCATGCATCTTCACATATCCCACTTTGAACTTGCTTCTGTTGTATGATTGAACTACTTTACTTATTCTAGCTGGTACATGCTTTTGATTACTTGTCGATGATCATGCTTTGCTTCAGTTTACATGATATGTCTGATATATGTCATATGCATGGATTTTATGCTTTAAAATTGAAAAATGATCACCATTGCTTCTGGTAACTAGCATGTGTAGGCTGAATGCTTCTGCTATCTGTTACATGCCTTGTAGCTAGATCCTTACTTAGATGCAGATATGCAACTTGGACATCTATATACTTTAACATGGAAAATGTGCTATAAAAATGATAAAAATCAAAAATGAATGAACATTCCATGCCTTTTTGTGCTTGAGTTGAAAAGATCCAGGTGGGTTTGTTGTGTCACATTGCACTGTTCTGGACTGCTTACCATAGCACTTTGGTATGAACTAGGACAATGTAGTGTATGCCAAGACCAATGTCTTAAGCTTCTGATGGTCCAGTTCTAGCCTAGGCTTGACTTGGTCGGTCAGCATAAGGTTTGACATGCAAATAACCCCTGGCAAAAATGAAAATGAAAAAGCATGAAAATTAAAAAGATAACAAGTTTACTGAAGCACTTTGTTTTACACAATGCTTATTTTGTTAGATATCAGTTAGCTTTTGTATCTCATGCTTTACCTTGCTTGTCAACTGGAAAATATGGTGTTGCTTTTGTTTGCGAAAATTGAAAAATGTGTGCTAATGACTTTCTTTAGATATCATCTGTTGCACTGATCATGCCATGTGTCTTAGACAATATGTCTTTTGCTATGCCATGAGAGAGAGATCTGGGCTACCCTCAAGGCACACCATGAGGGAACAGCCCAGGTCAAGGCTCGGCTCTATCAGACCTACCGGCGTGAATATGAAAACTTCACACAGAAGCAGGGTGAATCTGTTGAAGCGTTGTTTGGTCGTTTTCAATCGATCATTAACAAGCTTCGGGACAACAAGGCTGAGGGTGCTCAGTTAGTCTCAGATCATGAGCAGGCGCTCAAGGTTCTCCATACCTTGGACCCAAAGATCTGGGAGATCAAGGTATCCTCTATCGTTGAGAGCACTTCTTATGATACCTTGACCATTTCTAAGTTGTTTAGCAAGCTGAATGCCACTGAGGTTGATATCTAGCTGAGATCAAATCTCACTAGCTCTGGATCAAAGTCCCTGGCCCTTGCTACACCTTCTGTTGATCCCTCTGCTATGAGTTGTGCTGGTTTCTCTTTGATGTCTATCACTAAGGATCAGCTTGAGTCTTTGGGAGATGATGACCTGTGTCTGTTTAACAACCGGGTACGTCGTGTCTATGACAAAAGGATGTTCAAAAGACATGGCACGAAATCCGGGTGCTTTGAGTGTGGTGATACAGGACACTTCATTGCCGACTGCCGCAAGCGCAATGGACACAAGAAGGGCACCGGTGGTGGCTTCCACGACTCCGGCAAGCACGACATCTCTTCCTTCAACAAGGACAAGCCGAAGACTAGATTCTTAAAGAAGGCCCCGAAGGACTACCGGCGAGAGAACAAGAAGCGCGACAAGGCCTTATTCGCCGAGATGGAGAAGAGCTACTCCAAGCAGTCATCGTCTTCTTCCTCTTCGTCAAGCTCAAGTGATGAAGAGATCGTCATCAGGAAGGGGAAGGACAATGACGATCCGGCGGGCCTCTACTTCATGGCTTTCAGGGACAGACCGAAGAGCCGTTCACATCAGCACCGAAGATCCCGCAAGAGCTTCTGCTCAATGGCTCTTGGGGATAAGGAAGAAAAGAGCTCCTCCAATGACTCTGACGACTGATGACAACAAAAAGGTATCATCCTATGAACGCGAAATCGTTGATTTACTTGAGAGCAATCGTCAGGAGTTAAAATATCGGGAAAAACTGCTTAGAGGGGCCAAGAAGAGCATAGATGAGTTAGAGAGTGAGCTTGCCGTAGCCAACGGCAGAATTGAGAGTCTATCTTCTTCCCCCTGCTTGGGTGATAGTAGTGAGTGCCCAAAGTGTGAGGTGCTTCTGTGTGACCTATCGACTCTGAAGTCAAGGTACATAGAAAGGGTTGATGAGAGGGACGCTTTGGCCACTGAGCTTGAAAGCGCTCAGCTGGAGCTGAAAGATGCTCAAGCCACTGTCAGTCGCACCCTGTGCTGATTGCCCATCTCATCTAGCTGTTTTAGCTGAGCTGAAAGCCAAGGGCGATGAGCATTTGGGGGATTTGGAGAGAGTGAGAGCTAAGCTAGCACAGACTAGGCTAGAGCTTGAGACACTGTCAGTTCCACCCACTGTCTGTGAGAACTGCTTGTCTCTTAGAATGGAATTGATCAAGCTAAAAGCTGAAAAGTCTGTCCAAGTAGAGAGTGAGTGTGAGACCTGCTTGTCTCAGGTGGAGGTTCTAGCTTCCTTGAGAGAGGAGCTAGCTGATTCTCAGAATGAGAACTTTTACCTCCCCTTGTCTCAGGTGGAGGTTCTAGCTTCCTTGAGAGAGGAGCTAGCTGATTCTCAGAATGAGAACTTTTACCTCCGTTCTATCCTGAGTTGGATCAGTGCCCGAGAGCCACAGCTCGGCATGATGATCCAGCAGTTCAAGAGGCAGGATGGGTTTGGGGTAGGTTACACCTACACCAAGGCTGACTTTGAGAGTGCCATTAGCCGGGCAGTGGAGTGGAGTAAAATGACTCCTGAGCAGAGATATCCCAAGACTCACTCCACTGAGACTTCCCTGGCTAGTTAGCCCAAGGATGGAGTGATCCATGAACAGCCCAAAGCTCCACCCAAGAAGCCCATCTGGGTTTCAAAGCCCAAACACCTCCACACTTCTCTTGACTCTCTTCCTGGACCCTCTCAACCCAAGAAGACTACACCGAACACCACTAAGCCCAAGAACCCCAAGCCTCAACCACATCCCATGAAGCCCACCTATCATTGTGAGTATTGTCAGAGAGACGGGCATCTTGCGGAGTTTTGCTTCAGGAGGAAGCGGGTTGAGAGAGTAGAGAGAGCTCGTGGTGGTCAGGAGCAGTTCTACCAGCAGGATGGTAGACTGCGTGTTCCTCGACGCGGGGAGAGGCTGGAGGCCAGGCCGCGTCGTGTAGGTGGTGGTAGAGGAGACAACTTTCTTGCCCGTGCTCCAGTTGGTGGTGGTCGTTCCGGCAGAGCTCCAGGCCGTTTTGGCTACGGTCCTGGACCTCGCGGCCGAGGTTCTAGGGACAACCATGGACCGCGCTTTGAGCCGCGTTTCGGTCCAAATTTTTTTTGATGGTTTTCTCTTTCCGTCTTTTGAGCATATGGCTCGACATTGGTTTAGCTCTTTTGCTAAACCTAGTGCCGGACCATTTGCTCCTCCTTATGACCACTGATTGTGTAGGATCGGGGACTAGAGGACGTTTGGATCATGGACTCAGGATGCTCCCGCCACATGACGGGACATCGCAGATGGTTCTCCAGTCTCACTCCCCCGATCTACAAAGAGTACATCACATTCGGGAACAGTGGTCAAGGGAAGCTAAGTGGCATAGGCTCAATTCACATTTCAGACCATTTCTCTTTGAAGAATGTTGCCTGGTTAAAAATTTGAACTTCAATTTGATTTCTGTTTCGCAACTTCTTGAGGATGGTTTGGAGGTGCGTTTTAAGAAGGGCAACTCTTCTGTGTTTGATTCTAGAGGGTCTTTGATTTGCTAGATCTTACCATTCGGTAAAGTTTTTCGAATTGACTTCTCTAGTTCTTTTGGCCCTTCTCGCTGTTTGATTGCTGGATCTTCTTCTGAGCTCTGGAAGTGGCATAGGAGGTTAGGTCATTTGAGTTTTGATCTCCTAGTCAGGTTAAGCTCTATGGACCTCATCCGAGGATTGCCCAAGCTTAAGATGGAGAAGGATCTAGTTTGCCATCCCTGTCGTCATGGGAAAACGGTTGCCGCTTGTCACTCACCTGTGACTCATGTGATGACTTCGTATCCAGGCGAGCTCTTACATTTGGACACTGTTGGTCCAGCTCGGGTACGTTTCAGTCGGTGGGAAGTGGTACGCGCTTGTGATTGTTGACGACTTTTCTCGATTCTCGTGGGTTTTCTTTTTGGAGTCTATGGATGAAACGTTTCAGTTTGTTCATGACCTAATTTTGAAGCTGAAGAATGAGAACAATGGTCGGACATGAGCAATTCGCTCCGACAACAGCTCTGAGTTTAAGAACTCTCATCAGCTTCTGTAGTGATCAGGGTCTGGACCATTAGTTTTCTTCTCCTTACACTCCCCCACAGAACGGCGTTGTGGAACGAAAGAACCGCACGCTAGTCGAGATGGCCAGGACGATGCTCGATGAGCACAGGACTTCTAGGCGTTTTTGGGTTGAAGCCATGAACACAGCTTGCTATCTGGCCAACCGCATTTTTCTTCGAGCTTACTTAGGTAAGACTTCGTATGAGTTGCGGTTTGGCAGACAGCCCAAAGTGAGCCACTTGCGAGCATTTGGCTGCAAGTGCTTTGTGCTCAAGAAGGGAGGGCACTTGGACAAGTTTGAGTCTCGTTGCTGGGATGGTGTTTTTCTTGGTTACGCCTTGCATTCTAGAGGCTTCCGAGTTTGGAACCTCGACTCCCAGCAGCCTGTCGAGAGTTGTGAGGTTTCGTGTGATCAGTCCTTGCCTTCTTTGACTCCTTCTTTTGAGCTTTCTGGTGATAATGAGCTCGGAGAGTCCATCTTCGAGGAAGATGAGGATACTCCAGCTGCTGATGAGGGTGGGCCTTCTGCGCCTTCTGCAGAGCCCACACCTTCTGAGACTTCGACTGAGGACAAGGGCGGACCTCTGATCACTTCTTCCACTTCGATCGAGCCCCCTCAGTCGAGTCTAGAGGTGCCAGCTGCTAACTCCGGTGAGGTGACTTCAGATCACCAGGGAACCCGAGCAGTTCAGCGTGATCACCCCTCAGAGCTCATCATCGGTGATTTGACTGAAAGAACCTTGCGTTCATCTACCTCTGTTGCTGTGTTTGCTGAATCTGCTTTTGTTGCATCTTTTGAGCCGAGAGATGATTCTCATTCTCTTTCTGATTCTAATTGGATTAACGCTATGCAATAAGAGCTTGAGAATTTTGTCCGTAATCGGGTTTGGACACTAGTTGAGCCGCCACCAGGATGCAACCCCGTAGGCACCAAGTGGGTGTTCAAGAACAAGCAAGGTGAAGATGGGGTTGTGGTGCGCAACAAGGCTCGATTAGTTGCCCAGGGTTTCTGCCAGAAGGAGGGTATTGATTTTGAAGAAACTTTCGCCCCTGTTGCCCGTCTTGAGTCCATTCGCATTCTCTTAGCTTTTGCCGCTTCGAAGGGTTTTAAGCTTTTTCAAATGGACGTTAAGAGTGCTTTTCTGAATGGGTTCATATAGGAAGAAGTTTATGTTAGGCAGCCCCCCGGTTTTTAGAATCCTAAGTTTCCTCGACATGTTTTTAAGTTGCAGAAGGCTTTATACGGGTTGAAGCAAGCCCCCAGGGGTTGGTATGACCGGTTGAAGCAATTTTTGTTGGGGAAGGGCTTTGTGATGGGTTTGGTGGATAAAACTCTCTTTTTGCTCAGAGTTGCTTCAGATTTCTTAGTTGCTCAGATTTACGTGGACGATATTATTTTTGGCGGTACTACTGATTCTCTTGTGTCCAAGTTTTCTGAGCAGATGCACAGCGAGTTTGAGATGAGCCTCATGGGTGAGCTCAAGTATTTTCTAGGGCTCCAGATCAAGCAGACCAAGGACGAACCTTCATCCACCAAGGTAAGTACACTCGTGACATGCTTAAGAAATTTGACTTTGGTAGGGAATTGAAGCCGCAGATGACCCCGATGGGCACATCTGGGGGTCTGGACAAGGACGAGAGCGGTGTCAAGGTCAATGAGAGAGAGTTTCGAGGGATGATCGGTTCGCTACTATACTTGACGGTGACAAGACCGGACATACAGTTCACCGTGGGACTCTGCGCGTTTTCAGTCTTCATCACGCGCGTCTCATCGGCAGGCTATCAAGCGCATCTTCAGGTATCTTACTTATGCGCCTGATCTCGGTTTTACTACTCAGCATCATCATCTCTCGATTTATCTGGCTTTTCGGATGCCGACTTTGGTGGGTGTCGGTTGGATCGCAAGTCGACTTCCGGTACTTGCCAGTTTCTTGGTTCTTCCCTTGTCTCTTGGTCTTCTCGAAAGCAATCTGGAGTTGCTCTTTCGACCACTGAGGCTGAGTAGTGCTGCTAGCTGCTGCTCACAGTTGGTTTGGATGATTTCCACTCTGCGAGATTTTGGGTTGTTCTTTCCTACCAGGGTTCCATTGTTTTGCGACAGCACCAGTGCTATTAGTGTAGGGAAAAACCCGTGTCTCCATTCAAAAACCAAACACATTGATGTGTGTTTTCATTTTCTGCGGGATCAATATGAGAAAGGTGTCATTGACCTTGTTCATGTTGATACCCATCATCAGTTGGCTGACATTTTCAGCCAAACCCTAGATCAGTCTACTTTTGAACGTTTACGAGGGGATTTGGGTGTTGTGTATCCTTTCTAGGATATTTTGCGTTAGTTTTCTTTCTTCTTTACTCTTTTCTTGAGTCTTTTTGTGTGTGTTCATATCTTGCATATTCACATATCACACTTTTTGAGCTGCTTCTGTTATATGATTGAACTGCTTTACTTATTCTAGCTGGTACATGCTTTTGAATATTTATCAATGATCATGCTTTGATTCAGTTCACTTGATATGTCTGATATCTGTCATATGCATGGCTTTTATGCTTTAAAATTGAAAAACATGATCACCATTGCTTCTGGTAACTAGCATGCGTAGGCTAAATGTTCTTGCTATCTGTTACATGCCTTGTAGCTAGTTTCTGACTTAGATGCAAATATGCAACTTGGACATCTTTCTGCTTTAAAACATGGAAATGTGCGTTAAAAATGATGAAAAATCAAGAAAAATGAAAATTCCATGCCTCTTTATGCATAACTTGCAAAGATTCAGGAGGGTTTGCTTTGTCACACTACATTGTTCTGGACTACGTACCATCGCACTTTGGTATGAACTAGGACAATGTAGTGTATGCCAAGACCAATGTCTTAAGCTTCTGATGGTCTAGATCTGGCCTAGGCTTGACTTGGTCGGTCAGCATAAGGTTTGACATGCAAATAACCCCTGGCATAAATGAAAAAGAGAAAAGAAAAAGCCTAAAAATTGAAATGATAACAAGTTTGGTGAAGCACTTTCTTTTGAACAATGCTTATCTTGGTAGATATCAGTTAGCTTTTGCATTTCATGCTTTACCTTGCTTGTCAACTGGAAAATGTGGTGATGCTTTTGTTTGCAAAAACTGAAAAATGCGTGCTAATGACTTTCTTTAGATATCATTTGTTGCACTGATCATGCCATGTGTCTTAGACAGTATGTCTTTTGCTCTACTTGTTAGATGTTGTAATTGCAGTCAATCATATCTGAGAAGCATGCTTTCTACACTCCACATGCACCCCAGTTGCATTCATTGCATATTTTGAGGGGGAGTTGAATTTCAGGGGGAGTCTGTCTCATTTAGAGTGTTTTTAGTCTCGCTTGATGAGTCTAATTGTCAACAAGGCGGAGAAATTTTGGGAGAAGAGTTTAAGGGGGAGTTTTGGCTTTCTCTGGGATTTGTTTCGGGGGGAGTTTTTGTCCAGTTTGTCCTTACTCTTCGAATATCCTTGTTGATAATTTTGAGATTGCACTCGGTTGTGAGTCTTTACTTTTGGTTAACCATAATGACCGCTTTCTTGCTTTTGTTTGGCTTTTGGTCATTAGGGTTAAACTTTTACTTTATTTTCTTCTTCTTTGTTTTCTTGTGTTTTGTTTTCGTGTTTCCACATGTGCTCGCAGGTACTGGAGAGCTGATGAAGAGAAGTGTTGACAATGCACTCATCAAGGGGGAGATTGAGGAGCCATGCTGAAGAGCGTGGGCCTCATGGCTCCAGATGTGATGAGTCATTGTCAACGGAAGTCAAAGAGGACAAAGAAAGGAGAAGACCTGCTGCGTCTGGGCTGCTTGTGACTTAGGTACACGGGCAGCGAGCGATTGTTGGGCAGAGGGGCCGCGAAGTTGGGCTGGCCCAATCCGGGTACATGGGCTAGGAGCAGCAGAGGATCCACTGGGCTGTTGACCAGGATTGACTCAGGTACATGGGCGGTGAGTGATTGCCGGACTGAGAGAGCTGTGGAATTGGGCCAGCCCAATCCAGGTACCTGGTGCAAAGTTGGTGGACGCTTTGTCAGTTTCGGCGCAAAACTGACGACCACTGATCTCGGATCGGACCGTTCTGGGCTGAAGCCGTAGTCAGCTATGAAAGCTCCGCTTCCGGATAAGTCATCTGTAAATAGGAGTTTACTATTTTGTCCTTAGGCCCACAGTCAGTAAATCGAGTCTGTAAAAATATCCTAAGGGCAGTTTGGTCTTTTCCATTTTATTTCAGCGTCTATAAAACCCTAAGGGTCTTTTGGTTTTTTCCTAGGCTATTGGGCTGCCTATAAATAGGGCCCCAATCCCTTGGCTTAGGGTTACCCATTCTGTAATTCACTTTAATCCTGCAAAAAGGTTTGGGTCATTTTGTTTGTCTTTTTGTGCTCTTCTCCCTGTGTGCGCCGCCTCTGTTCATCGCAAGCAAACCAAGCCTGCTTTCATCTCTCAGGTTTTCTTTTAATCTTCTCGGCTTGCGTGTTTCTGTTCGATTCTGCTTTCTGAGTTCGCGGACAGAAACTCTTGTTTATTCACAAGATCTTTATTGCTTGCAGTTTGTTTTCATCGAGCACTGTTATTCGGTAGCATCTGTTATATCGGTAGCCATCTTGGATTGACCGCCCGACTAGCTGTAGTAATGGCTGTTCTTCCTTGCCTCTAGGGCCTATGGCCTAGAATAACAGTATAGATCCTTGTTTCCACGTGCTTGCTGCAGAAAAGTTTGATCTTTACAGCTAGCTGGAGGACGCATGGCGCAACTAGTGCAAATAGCCTGCGGCTAGCTTCTGATTCCCTGTGTTCTTTGTGCAGCTGTTCTGTGTCTTGTGCACAAGTTTAGAGACTAGTACTAAGAAGCTAGTGTTTGTAGCTGTAGCTTGCTCATTCTGATTGTTTTTCAAAGTTGTGGGTTCTGCCAATGTTTTATGTATTTCGTTAGGAAGTATCTGTTCTGAATTAAACCATGGGCTCCACAGCACAGTGCATTGCGTTTGTGTGTGTAAGAGTCAAGTGTTGGCTCATAGTTTCTAGTCACTTTCTTTGTGTTCAGTGGGAGCCACCTTTTGTCATAGCTGCAGTGACCTTCGGTCAAAGCCAGCATAGGTGCGAAGTCCTGCAAAGAAACTTTCGGAGCCTGCTTCGGCAGTGTGCATGCACGAATTTTTGAGTCAGAAGATTTCAGGCAAAAGCTTCGAAGGGTGCAGGTCTTCTTTGTGAAGTTACCCTTCGAACCGAAGGTAGCCTTCGCTAATAGGCATACTTCGTGGCTTTTGCATACTTCGAACACTTTTATTGGTCTGCTTCGGGGTTCGCAAGGTCTGTTTTCTTTTCGGAGGACGTTTGTTTCGTAGGTGTTAGGCTTCGGTTTCTAGTGTGTAAGCACCTGTAGACTCCGATACGAAGTCAGTGTGTTTTTGGTGTGGATTGTAACACCCCAAGAATTAAAAAGAAAATAAAATAAAAGAAATATATTGTTAAAGGAATTTCTGGATTTTATTATTAAAGAAAACCCTTAAAGAGTCCTATTAAAGCCAAACAGAGATAGATATCCAAAATCTGGACTTGAAAATTTTAGGGAATAATCTAGAGGCCAAAATATAATTTCAGGAATTTGGACAATTTTTTATCACCAGTGATTCAACCCTTAATCAAATAAATGAATTACTGGAATTATTTTAAATCAGAAAAGCATTTTAAATCTAAATGGGCCTCAACCTTGAAATAGCCTTCAGCCCAGCCCAGCCCAACCTTGAGTCATTGACAAGCGGGACCCGCCTGTCGGTGCACTCCCCCTCTCTCCTCCCCGTGCCCGCACTCCGCCTGGCCCACCCGTCAGCCTCGCTATTGAATTCCCCCGCCGCTGACAGCCCGGGCCCGTCTGTCGGCCCCCTTTCATTTTTGTTCGCTCGCTGACAGGTGGAGCCCACCTGTCAGAAGCTTCGTCTTCGTTGGAAGAGGATCCCCCCTTCCATACCGGCGACCCCCTTGCCAAATCCCGCTGCCGGCCGCCCGATTCCGTCGATCCGACCACGGATTCGCTACCCCCGAACGTCGGTGACCTCTTTCCATCCAAGCCCGATGCGGATTCGTGGTTATAGAAGCCTAACCGTGCGCATGGAAGCTCGCCGGCGCAAAAATGGAATCCCCTCGGATTTCCACGGTTCCCATCCGTTTAAACGCCGGCGAACCCCCTATATAAACCCCCTCCGGCCACCACCCTCTGCCCACACCACGGTAGCCCGAGCCAGAGCGAGAAGAGAGAGCCCCGTCCCAATTTTCGGGTTTTCTCTGTGTTTCGACTCCGGCGAGCCCTCGCCGGTGATCCAAGCCACCGCCACCCCCGCCGTCGCCACCTTCGTGACCACCGAGACCCGCTCGTCCTCGTCCACGCCTTCGTCGGTCGAGAAGACCGCCAGATCGCCTCACCGCCGACGAACCAGAGGAGCATCATCGCCCCTCATCGTCGCCGGTCGCCGTCAGCTCGCCGCCGCCGCCACCACCGGTACGCCCGAGTTCCCCTCACGTCACTGGTCCCGTTTTGGGCCTTAGCCTCACCGTTCAACCCGCGCCGTCGCCAGAATTTGCCGACGTCGCATCACCGGAGCTCCCTTAGCTCATGCCGTGCCGGATGGCATCTGAGCCGCATGATCCCGATCAGACGACACTGATTAGATCATGTGAGGATCTAATCTGAGCCCTCTGATTCGGTCAAACCGGTACCCTTTAATCCTAGCCGTTGATCGGTATTTAAAAACTTTACTCAATCTCGTGCGTCCACGCGTACCCGTTCGATACGTTTTAATCTGGACCGTCCGATTCCATTTAACCCTTCCCGCCTCGCGCCTGGCCGCCGGATCCAGATCCAACGACCCTGGTTGATCCGGTTCACGCGCACAGTGCGCCTGTCCACCGTGGGCCTGGTTCACAGTGGACTAAAACCCATTTCCAGTTTAAATAAAATTCCAAAAATTGATGTAAACTTTGAAAATTAATAACTTGCTCATTTTAACTCCAAATTTCACCATTCCAATTTTATTAAATTCAGCATTTTATTCTCTACACATTAATGTCATAAAAACAATATGTTACTTTAGCACAAAATAATCGTATGAATTAAATAAATAAAAACCCCTTAGGGATAAATTAATAATCCATGAAATAAATTAGGAAAAACTCCATAACTTTAACCATTGATATTATTAATATAACTTCAGTACAATAAAGCTCAATTCACATAAAACTTATATGCTTATGTTTTGTGATGCTTTATTGAATGTATTGTTTACTTTTTCTGTATCGGGAAGACTATGAGTTCGTCGAGGAGCCGGAGTTCTATCCCGAGGTTCTACCTTCACCCCTTGCTGATCAAGGCAAGTCACAACCCCCATTTTGATCATCATTGAGCCCATGTTTTAATAAATTATCGCTATAACTCATAGGTTAATATTGCATTAGTCAAATATCAAGCCCTACACTTATATTTACTAGATCCCCGTCCTTTTGTGCAACCCAAGCCATGCTTATTGAGCCTTAACTCCTTGTCACTCTACTATAAAATATTAGCTAGTGCCCAATGTACCGGCACAACTGCTATAGGATAAAAAGAATGAGTCGTAGATAGCTGGATTCTACTTTATGAAATTTCCCCGTTATTCTTTTCTTTGGAATCTGTTGGAGTTGGCTATGTTATAAGTATGGTGGGTTCCGGGTGCAAGCTAGGGCATTAGTTGGTCGCACCCGGGGCACTATAAGGACCGGTCCGCGGGATCTGTTGCAAAGCACTTCCGTACCAACCACAAGTCTAATGGGTAAGTCCTAACTGAAAGTATGGAACAATCCGACTCGATGCACCATAGTGGAGGGGGCAAGGGGCAACCTGCGGGTGACTTGTACCGACGTGGCTCAAGGAAGGTATGGTGAGGCTCGATGCGTCGGGACACCATATGAAACCCATAAGAGGTGCTGTCGGGTCGAGGCGGACCATATGGAAGGTTTTGGCACGAGTTCCCGTGATATGGGTCATCTCATTACACTTTGGTGTAGGTGATGAGTGCGTGCCTTGTGGGTACAGTGGTACACCTCTGATCAGAGTATTTAATATTTTCGAAAAGCCGAGCCCACGACAAGGACGGGTTGTGTGACTACTCGCAGTTAGATTACTATTGTTTGAATGGTTGAGTTATTCATGGCATGTAAGGACTGTTGAGCGAGGGTGGGCTGACTGTACCCCTCGAGTTAGAAGATGATGATGCATACACATGTTTACGTTTCAGTACTAATAAATTGTTCACATTTAATTGCTTTACAAATTATGCTCTTCCGCAAAAATTAGCCACTATCTCCCTTGTTATTACCTTGCATTATATTGCATTCGGTGGCTTGCTGAGTACGTTTGTACTCACCCCCGTTGACTTACACCACCAAAGCCCATCTACTGCGAGGAGGATGAAGGTCTGGAGTAGCGACCCAGTCAAGGCGAGACTGGAAGGAGGTGTTCATCTAGGACCCTTTGTTTTATTAGTTTCTCTTCATCTTTATTATATTTGTTTGGACGGGATGCTACTGAATTCTAGTGATATTTTGTTGCTTAGGAACATGGGAGATGTAATAGAAGAGTTGGAGTTAAAGACGGAGCCGCACGGATGATTTGAAGTCAAGAATTCGCTTGTTCGGACTACATCGACCACCATTCACCAAAATGGGCATAACTTCCTCATACGAAGTCCGATTGGCGCGTTCTTGGACTTTTTGGAAAGCTAAGGAGAAGACGGATCGTTTGCCGTTGGTTTCGTCTCATTTGGAGTCTCGAGTCGAACTGTGTGATTAAAACAGTCCTGCATGACAGAACTGGGCCGTGTTGGCCCATAATCTGAGTCTGTACATCTTCTAGCCCACAGCCCAAGTCTGTTCACCTTCCACAGGCTGCCCACGCCCTATATAACTCACTCCAGCCGCCTTTAGGGTTAGGTTTTGCTTGTTGCATCTACACTGTTGTGTTTAGATCTCGCCTCTTGCACCGGACCGATTGGCTGCTGCATTGGCGTTTGTGAAACCTCACCTTATCATCGTTTGTCTGTGTTTTGGCATTCGAATTGTATCCTTCCTGTTCTTGCTTGTGTTCTTGGGTTTGCTTGCAGGAATTAGCCTTCGTGGCCAGGTCAATCGCGTTCTGCGTGGTTGATAACCAACGGAGACAGTGGTGTAACGATTGCAAGGTTTTGATCCGTCGGACCGGAGCCTTGGATCGCCAACGTCGAGATTCTCCACCAACCCAAGTTATCCTTTACCTAGCGGAAGATCGGGACCACTCCCCCATCACGTATTATACGTGGTCGCATGATGAATGTCTTTTTTTATTGATTTTCTATGGAATTTCAATAAAAGTCCTGATTTATTAAATCAGGGCGTGATAGGGCCCCTTGGCACATTTTTGTTGCATTCGAAGTATACACCCTTCGGTAGGCTTCGAAGCAGGAGACATCCTCGAGCAGCAAGACTCCTCGTTTTACGTGCACTCAAATTAAATTTCTGTGATGATCTATTTATGTGACGCTTGATTCATTCATGTGTTAAATGCTTTCTTAATCTGCCTCTAAGCACTGTATTGGTGTTTCTTCGTTTAGGACACCAGTCGTTTGTAGGCTAGATCATTTTAGCCTTTGTTGATCTGGTTATTTTTCCTGCTAAGCCTGTTGAAGTGCGTTGGGTGTTGGGAGCAGGCCATTGATTCGAAAGAATATTTAGGAGCCCATTCACCACCCCCTCTGGTCGCTACTTTCGGTCCTACATCGAAGGGGTAGCTCTTCGTTGGTTCTAGTCCTTAAAACCAGGATCAATTAAGTTCGGGAGCAGTTGAGGAAAAATTCATGAGCAATTTTCAAGGGAACTTCGTGTCCCCTATGTATACAGGGAGTCTTTTTCAAGTGAAGCAGCAACCCGGAGAAACTCTACGACAATTCTTCAAGTGCTTCGCTCATATGAAGTCTCATATAAAGGGGCTATCTACATCATCCGTTGTTGATACAGCACACGAAGGTGTCACGAATGCAGGCCTCCTCGACAAGCTTCACGAGAAGCATATTTCCTAAGTAGCACAGTTAATGGCCTACTACGAGTAATATTCCAAGTCGGAAGAAGAATGGCTTCGAAGTACTGCTCCGTCTTTATCCACCACAACTTGCTAAATATTTGGAAGAAATCTGATAACTTGCAAGCAGACGTAATGGCCAAAGCTGCAGTTAGAGCCCTAGACATCCCAGAACTTGCCTCCCCTTTGGTGCCACAACTCCCTCCTTCTGAGATACTTTGCATACCAAGCACTAAATGGCAGAGCCCAATTATGGATTTATTACAAGATGAAGCTAATTTTCTCGAAGGCCCAAAGCTATCAAGATTACAGTTGAGGGTCTGGAACTATCATATTATCAATGGTATTTTATAAAAGGCCAGAGTCTCTTCTCCCCTACTCTGATGTATCTCCCAATCCGAAGGACAAGACATACTTCAGGAATTTCATGAAGGTCTATGTGGTAGCCATCTAGCCCCTCGGGCTTTAGAAGGCAAAACACTTCGCTAGAGGCTCTATTGGCCTACTATAGTAGCTGATGCGGAGTCTTTAGTCCGCACTTGCAGGGGGGCCAATGGAAGGGAAGACGGACTCATTGTCCACCAACACCTCTTCAAGTTATAACTCCACTATGGCCAATGGCCCGGTGGGGAATGGATCTCATTGGCCTGAAATTTGCAGTGGTAGCGATTGAATATTTTTCTAAGTGGGTCAAAGCCGAACCTCTTACCGCTATCACTTCCAAGAATCTGCAAAAAAAATTTGGCAAAATATTATTTGTAGATTCGGAGTACCTAGGTAGCTTACAATTGACAATGGCACTCAGTTCGATGCCGAACCTTTTAGAGAATTCTGCGAAGGTCTTGGTATCCAAATGTGCTTTGCAGCTGTCCATCATCCCCAATCTAACGGAGTCGTCGAGCAAGCCAATGGTAATATCTTGTCAGGCTTAAATCAAAGGATATTAGGATTGGCGAAGGGGCTATGGACCGAGGAACTTCTGAAGATTTTGTTGTCCATCCGGACCACTTAGGCAAGGTCTACAGGGTTTACCCCTTTCCGGTTATTATTCAGAGATGAAGCCATGACGCTGATGGAGCTTAAAGGAGGTTCCCTCCGCATCATCAAACTAGAGCTTGACAATGAAAGACAGACTTCGCTGGACGTGACTGAAGAAACAATGCTTTGAGTTGTTGTCAATCTAAGGAAGTACCAACATCAGACGAAGACTTGGTATGACCCGAAAATAAAGCTTAATGAACTTAAGATGGGCCATTTAGTATTGCGAAGCATAATTTCTACGGGAAAATTAGGAAATAAATGGGAAGGACCATATATCATCTTGCGTTCAGGACGCCCCTGATCTTTTAAATTAGCAAATTTAGAAGGAGAGGAATTAAAACATGCATGGCATGCAGAGCACCTTAAACATTATTTCGCTTAGGGGCCCCTTGTAACAGATTGTAAACACCTTTCTAAATGAATAAAGGTAATGGTTTGAACAATGCATGCTTCTCAAGATGATTCCTACTCCTAGTGGATGCACTAGGGGAACGAAGCTGATTGTGGAGATAAGTATTATTCATTCAAACCCAATCAACGGACTTCGAGCCACCGGCTCAAAGCATCCGTCAAGGTGGGAAAGTAAGATGAAAAATAGATTCCAAGCCATCGACTTGAAAGCATTCGTAAAAAAGAGTCGAAGGCGACCAAAATACATGGATTCCAAGCCACTGGCTTGAAAGCATTCTGAAAAGAGTCGGAGATGACCATGAAAAACGGATTCCGAGCCATCGGCTTGAAAGCATCCGTAAAAAAAGTCGAAGGCGACCAAAATACACGGATTCCGAGCCATGTCTTGAAAGCATCCGTAAAGAGTCAAAGGAGACCAAAATAATCGGATCCCAATACATCCGAAAAAGAGTACTAAGCTACATTTATGGACTCCGGACCTTTAGGTTCAAAGAGCCCTACGAGGTCCATAACGACCATCTACTCGAATTTTGAACCACTGGTTGTGAATTCTTATTCAATACAATAGGGGCTCTGAGCATCTAAAATCAAAAACCTTATTAAAATTGTGGACTTAGTAGGCATGAAAATCGTTGAGCGTGACCATCTTCGCTTGATAATCGAAGGCGCTCACCCTCAAAGAGGGGCTAGGAGGTAAAGGCACAATTTTGAAGAATTTCAGTTTATATTACTCAATCAATTATATTGTATTATGAAAAATCAGTGTCTAAGCCAAGAAGAAAAGGAAGACCCTTCGATCCCTAAGACTAGATTCAGAGTTTGCCTGACTTCGAGGGTGACTTGTTCCTGAGCCCGGAGTCTTCAGAACATTACGTTTAATCTTCTTCCCTTTCTTCAACGCCCTAAAGTCCTTTTGTTCTTGCTAAAGCTCGGCCCAGGTCCGTAGTCGTTGTAGGCTGGTCCTCGCTTGGTCTTCGATAGACCACTCCTCTTCAGACCAGTCGATGTCCTCCGAAGATGAAGATGCTAAATTTATGACTTCCTCCTTTTCCCCCTCTTCCTCCTTAATGTAAGCTAGTACTTCTTTGCAAATTTTAGGTATATACTCTCCATGGCTCCCTCGAGGAACAAAAAATCGAGGACGCATGTGAGTCCTTAGGGCTTCGAAGGTAGCCCACTATTGATGAAGCCCTTCGTTAACCTCTAACACTTCAAGTTCATCATCCTAAAAACATTTCCAAATAAGTATTTTTCATTCAAAGAAAGATAGAAATATAAGTTTTTTACATAATGAGACCCTAAGGAGAGCTAGACCTTCGGATCCGAAGGAGGCATGCTAGTCGAATGGAGCATCCACACTTGCTTTTGACGATGGCCTTCATCGATCCATGTCTTCACCGTCGTCCGACCTTCATCTTTCTCGGATGCTTGAAAATATTCCCAAGCTACGGCAACATCGGGCGAAGGGGTCAATAGCCAGTCACTGGCAAAGCTGGCGGGTGCTACTCTGGGGTCCGGTGAAATAGAAAGTATGTTCTCTTCGAAGTGGAAAAGTACTCCGAGCACAGCTACTTGTCTGGAGATCTCTCCGTACGGAGTACCCGAAGTCTTCATTGTCTTTGCCGCTGCTTGGATGATCTTCAACTTCCGCACCAAGGTATCGTTTGCTGACGATGAGGAGGTACAAGCCATACCGAAGTATTCCAAGACACCCCGAAGGACGTCCATGATCTCGGAAGCTATGCTGTCGCACTTTGTATTCTCTGCAACCAAGGCCTCTGACGAGAGCCGCATGTCACTGATCAAAGTGGTGAGCTCGGTTATCTTCACCATGAGGACAGTTTTCTGCCGAAGCAATAGCCTTACATCGTCAACCAAATGTTTCTTCTCTTCCCGAAGCTTTACAACTTCAGCTCTGGAGGCTGCTTGCTCCTCTCCAAGCCTTTCGACTTTAGTTCGGAGCACCACCCGCTCAGCCAAAAGCTCTTTATTGGTGGCTTCCAGCTTCGCCTTTGCACTCCGCTCTATGTGAGCTATCTCCTCCAATCTCGAGGCCCAGTTATTTGAGTCAGCAAGGCTCTCTAGGAGAGTCGTCACCTTCTCTTTGAGCCAATTGCATTTGCGCTCGTTGGAAACAGTAGCTGCATGAGATAAAACAATGTGCTGACAAAAAGAAAAGAAGAGCGAGGTGAGTATGTTATATATACTTTAGATGAAACTGACTTTTACAGTAGCTTTGTAACTGGTAAGCTGCCCACTCAATGGTGGCGTCTAGCTCTGACCCTTCAGCCTCACCTATGTTGGAAACCAATTCGGTCTCCCCCACTTCTCGACTAGCCCGAGTTAGAAGCTCTAGCAGAGTCTGAAGCCCTATTCTCCTTTCAAGAAAAGGGGCCAGAAGGGAGAGCCTTGTTAAGGCACTCCAATTGTTGTTAGTGGGAGATGGGCTAGAACAGAGAGAAGCATCTTCAGAAGCCTCTGTCGACTGGCCTCCGTTAGTTGACTCCAACGTAGTCAACCCTATTTCAGGAGTAAGAATCAACCAAGATTTACCTTTGCCCTTTCCAAGAACCGTCACCTACTTCAAAGCCGTCTCTTGTGCCAAAGTTGACTTTTGCATCGGAGCCACTTCCAGTGCTGAAGCTGTCTCCTGCGCCAAAGTAGTCAATGACGCCGAAGCTGTCTCAAGCTCCAGGACCACCTCCTTACCCGGGGCCACCTCCACTAGAGCTGATTTTGCGAATTCAAAGGTATATGCTATTATTTAAATGTTGCAGGTAAAATAAAGTGAAACAAGATTCGGTTGAGATATACCTTCGACACCTTGTTGTCGGACGAGCACAAGACAACTCGGAGGCTTAAACATCTGAGCAAAGTCTTTGTCAGACTCCGGAGATCAAACCAAAGCAAAAGCTACTGGAGTTTCCTCGGCTGCAGCAACCACCACTTCGTCTAGAGCTAAGGATTCCACATTAAGGGCTTGAACCCTGTCGGCCTCAACTCCGCCTTGGTCAAAAACTAGGGCATCTGTCCGGCCCGATGGAGTAGCTTCGGCATCCACCTTCCTAGGCTCGCCCCCCTTTTCGGCTGGTGCCACTTCCGCACCATCTTGGACGAAGGTCTCGGTTTCCATCCGAGACCCTTCTTCATCATCCCCCGCTAGAAGAGCTTTGAACTCCTCCGCCATCTGCATGTCTGCATCATCTTCATCTTCGGACTACTCCAGTGATGAAATAGGTGATTTCGAATGAGCATGAGCCTTCGGCTTGCGGGGCACTTTCTTCACTGGCGTCTTCACCAGGCCAGAAGTCCTGGCCTCGACCTTCCTATTACTCGGAGCCAGATCCATTGCAGACCAGTCTAGAAGGGTCAGGAGCTCAACTCCGAGTACGCTACATATTCGGTTCAATCGCTCCTAGTTCCCTACCAGCTTCACCCTCCACTCTTTCTCCATGAGCGTAGGGGCTCCGAGGACCTTCTCCACAGCTCGGACAATTTGCTCCGGAGTCCAAGTCATGCGTGGAGCTGAAAGATAAGATATCAGCTGATTAATTCATTGAAATTAAATCGATATATGTGTATGAAAAACCTTGATGCAGGATATGTAGAAAGCCTACCTGCGGAGTTCGAAGGGATTTCTTGAAGTCCCCCCTCCGTGTTCTCCTCGAAGTGGATTGGTGAGGCGGCCATTAGGGGAGGAATCCAAAGGGCAATGAATTCCTCCGCTAAGTCGCACATGCTCATGCGTTGACTCAAGTAGTACAACAACCAAATATGTACCTGAAGCTGGCTTGGATCAGGACTGATCTCCGCCTCCCTCTGGTACAAGATCTCCTCCAGGGGCCCCGCCAAGGCGGAGGCCGTCCCCACCTCCACATAGAACCAGCGGAGGATCCATTTGGAGTAGCACCGGTCGTTGATTACCTTCACTGGAAATCGGTCTTAGAATTCATCCCGAAGCTTGACGTTTATGCTTCCGAAGGCCACCACATCTTCTCCCCTTCGGGTCCAATGTACGTCTTTGGCTGACATGAGGCCTTGTGGAGAGCAGCGAAGATCTCTGCTCTCCCCGAACACCATTCGGCCAGCATGGCCCATTCAAAGATGGCCAAGCGAGCAATTGCATTGGGAGAAAGTTGAGGGAGATTTATATGGAATAAATCCAATACCTCTGCCAAGAAGTCCACTGCGGGGAGCCCGAGTCTGGCTTCGAAGAAGGCTTCAAATACTATGACCTCTCCCGCCTATGACACTAGAATAACCTGTTTATTTCCCGGGGGATCGCACCTTCACTATGGGCCCCAGCTTCCCGGCCAATGCATAGGCAATTGACTTCTTCGAGCAAGTCGATGCCCCCAAGCTATACGACTGGTCCGTATACTTGGTGGACGCCAGTCAGAGATCTTGAGGGCTAGCGGGTCGAGGATTCTCCGAAGGCTCCACCGTCCCAACCGCCGCCGCCATGGCTTGCTGCCGAGCTAAGAAACCAAGTGAGGTTTTTACTTTGGTTCCAGTTTTATGATGAGTGATTGACGAAGTTGGCTATGGTGATTATGTATGGGTTGCATGGAGGTGTCTGTGTGTGTGTCTGTGCTATTTTTGTGTGTGTAGGGTTGAGATACTTGTGAACTGTCGATGGCAAGTGATCAGGGTTCGACAGGGAGTCTAATGCTAGATGGTCGAGGATGGCAGTTGGAGTTGAAAGTGACCTCAGATGTACGCATGGAGACGAAGCAAGACATGGGATAACAGTTGATCAAGACGAGGTGTCGTTCAAGTCAACGAAAGGGAAGCTAGTTCAAGTGACAAGCCGGCTCGAGGGATCGAGAGCGGGAGAGACTTGCTGGCAGTTGAGTTCGCGAACTGACGGCATACATCGATGATCTAGGAGGATTGTCAGTTTTTGCTGAAAACTGTCTCATCTCTAAATGTTTTATAATTCCAATAATTAGGAGTTTATTTTCGTTTAGTAATTTATATAGCAGTTTATTTTCGTTTAGTAATTTAGATTAAGTGTAAATTTTTAGTATTTTTTCGGAATTATCAAAATTCTGAAAATATATTAAAAGTATAGTGTCAATGTTGTAATAAATTAGAAACATTAGTGATTTTTCAGAATTTGTAATTCTAAAATACACCATGGCATTTAGGTAAATACTACCAACTTTAACCCTAAGGTGAGCCTATATAAAGGGCTCCATGCCTAAGGGTTATGGTTGCCCACTTTAATTAGAAACCAGAAATTTTCCTTTCAGCTATGCTGTGATCTTCTCAAAAATTTCTGTTCATTTAGATGGTATTAATTCCTGCAAGTTCCTTTCTCTAGTTTTGGATTTACCTTTCTGTTGTTATTTTTCCTTACATAAAACAGTGCTCAGCGGCACTATTGTTTTTGTCCATCGAGAATCAACCGAGCACTAGAATTTCTTTTCTGCTTACAGAGAAAACTCTGCGCCGCCATGGTTGTATTTCGGTGTTTGAAGCTTTCTAACAGTTGTGTGTTTCTTCTAGTTTGTTCTTTGCTGTGCACAAGGTCCTGTCCCAGATGATCCACAAAGTGCTAGCACTGAACATCGCATAGAAGCCATCAAGCCAGGTATGCATCGGATTTCTTGAGTTCTGTTGCATGTTTTTGTTGCCTCTCTAGTTTCAGTGCTTCTGGAGACACCATGCCGGAGTCACATAGCGCTAGGGGTGCTGAAATTACTCCGTCGTTGGTTTCACTGCATGGTGTGCCAGATTTGGTATTGTTCTTGTTGTTTTCGTGATTCAGTGTGCATTGATCTTGTTCAGGTTTCATCAACTGGATTCCTTGCATTTGCTGTTGGTTCTTGTTGTTGTTCCTGATGAGAAACAACATCATCACCTTTCAGCCTGTATTTTTGGATCAGTTTTAATCCTAGCTTCTGGCCAACTTTGTTTGCTTTCTTTGCTGAAGAACTGCTCTCCTGTGATCTTGTTGCCTTCCTGAAGCCATCATAGTTAGCTGCCTGTTCAGTAATTCGTTGCTTCCATTTCTTACTAAGAACTAGGCGCAGAAACACTGTTGCTTTTGTCAAGAACAACTGAGCTTCAACATGTTTCCTCTTCTGTTTTGCCTTTGATTTTCCTACTGATTTGCTTTGTGTCTTTAGCCAAACAAAGAGATTCATTCGGTTAGTAAAGCATCCGACCAATGGTCACCTCATTGTACTTGAGTTTGTTCAGTGAAAAAGTTTGGTCTGCTAACCACTTTCAAGCTGATGTCACTTGCAAATCTGTAAAGTTAAACTAGCACTACAGTTTTAATGCATCAACACTTGTTAAGGTTCAGTTTTGATTTTACTCTTGTAACCTTGCTCTTGCCGTGATTGCATCTAAAAAATCAGTACTGAAAAAGTGTATGTTGATACCTTGTTCAATGGTTCTTGATTGGTTTGAAATTCTTCAATGAACAAGATAATTCAATCTTTTTGATAGATCATTGCTTCTAATGCTTATTCAGAATTTCAATCAATTTAAATCTGGTAAAATTTAAATCTGGTAAAATTTAAATCTCTGAACTTGTTTCTAAAAGTTCTGAAACCTGTCGGTGATTGATTAATCGATCTAAGTCAGTCGGTACATCAATTGCTGAAGTTTCTATTTTATTTCGGAGTTTCATCTACCGACAGGCTAGTTCGATCATTCCTAGTCCGATACAAACAAAAATTTTCAATTAAATTTGAGTTGGACTCTCAAGATGCATTGTTGATTAGAAATTTGATTGTGAAACTTTTAGAGGAGCGTTGGGTGTTTGGAATAGGCCATCTTAATTGTGAAAATTTATCGAGGCGCCTATTCACCCCCCTCTAGTCGCCTAATCTGATCCCACATGAGCCAAAGCCGAAGCCGGCGCACGAACTTTGGAGCTAGTTTTCGCCATTGGAGAAAGCTAGGAGGACTGGAAATGTGTGCTCAGGAAGGAGAAAAGCGAGTCTATAGAAACAGTCGGTAACATGCCTTAAATCACTATTCTTCTTCCTTTTATAACCCCTGAAGTCTCTTTGGGTTGCTCTATTTCGGTTTCGACGCCGTCACGACATGCAGGGTCATCTCAATGAATACTTGCAACCGCCATGAGATCGTGCGGCTATTAGCCTTTAGAGATTAACGACTATAATTTGGGTCTAACGGCTCTGAGAACTAACGGCTAGTTCGGCTCCGAAGGAACTTCGATTCCGAAGCTGCCTCTTTGGACACCTCCGAATGGGTTTTGGGTCCGGAGATTCCTTATCTCTGAAGATATTATTTCTAATTGTTTTAAGGACTTTTGGATTTCTTTTTTCCAAATTTTAGACATGAAATTATTTCTTGTGTATACTGCCCTCTTCATTGCATAGGCAATTCGGAGAGAAGTATTCGAGGGGCTACTGTTGGGGGAAAATATTTCATCCTCCGGGTATTAAGAAAACCTCTACATTAACACAATTAGAAGAAGAAATGAAGTCAGAATCTTTGCTCTCCGATGGTCTTAAAGCATCAAGTCTTTGGTGTATTCGGAGCCTTCTACAATTAAAGCCTCTGCAAAGGCTTCAACGTGATGAAGAATCTCGGAGCCTCTTTACCAGAAGGGGTACTGCCAGCAAGGATAGAAGGATTATTTTCTCACTGTTAAATTAGTCTTTTACCCTTTAACCCTACAAAGAATATTAAATAGTGTAGGACCGGAAACGGCGACCAGAGGGGGGGGTGAATGGGAGCTGTTAAAATTTCGGGCTAAAAACTTAGCCTTCGGTTCTGTTCTGTCTTCTGCGGAACAGGCTTCGAACACTACCTTCGAAGGTCTGGTTCGGAGGTACTTCGACACCTTCGAACACAGGCTTCGGAGGAGCAATCGTTCGAAGCCAAGAAGACTTCGCTCCACTTACAACCCTCAAAAACCAACTCTGCTAAGTCAGTGCAGGCTCCGCACACAGGGTGCTTTGAACAGACTTCGCACTTCACCCTTCGCAGGAGTGGACAGCCCTCTGAGGACTTCGACCAAGTATTTGGCGACAGCAACGGGTGCTGGGCTTCGTACCCGAAGGTCTACACGCACACGCAAAAGGACTACGCTAAGGGCTTCGACACAGAAGCACAACGGGAAAAGAACAGGGCTTCGCTAGTAAGCAGCGAGGTCTTGCCTCGTGTTACACAGAGCGACAGCACACTGTAAAGCACACTTCGCGATAAAAACACCCTTCGCCAAGCCAGGCTCCGGTGAACTAAAAAACTAGCGAGGTATGCAACGCGAGCTCAAGCAAAAGCACAAAGAAGCAGGGCTTCGCTGCTTGAACAAGGAACACTGAAATAAATTGAACTCAGAATGAATACAGCGAGGTCTGTCTACAGGAGCTCAACAGTAAATGTTCAAAGTGTTAAATGTTACCTACCGAGCTCCCATATTTATAGCCCACGGCTTCATCCTAAGGAAGTGACTACTTTACCCCTAGGGTTTACATCCATTTTGTCTCTACAGAACTAAGGGGTACAAAAGGTAGTCCACCTTTATTTTGGAGGCTTCTCTGTCAGCTGCAGAGGGGACAGTGTCAGCCTTTTTCAGAACAGACAGTGTCAGCCTTTACAGTGTTGACTTCTGGAACCTCCCTTCGCACCAGAGGGTGCGGTAGCTTCGGCGAGAAGCCTGCAGCCTGTTGGCCTTCGCTCCACCACCTTCGGAGTGGATCACCACGGCTTCGCAGCTACTCCCAGCTTGAACACCGTCCGTCCGTGTACCGAAGTCATGCATGGCCGAAGCACCACAAGTCATCCTCACTCCGAAGCCCCACCTTCGGAGTACCACCCTTCGAAGTCCCTCCTTCGTCCAAGGCCTCCGCATGAAGCATTCCATGAGCACTCCGTCGCAGTGCCTCTCCCCGAGCACACTCCTCGACAAGCCTCACCCGGACCATGCCTTCGATGCGCCTCGACTTCTGAGACCTTCGTCGGGCCACCTTCGAGTGTCTCCCTCCGGAGCACACTTCGAATTCCATGCCTCCGTAGAGGACTTGTTCCACCAACTCCGAAGTCACTCCATTCGGAGTTCCTTCGAAGTGCCTCACTTCCGAGGACTTTGTCTCGGAGTACCTTCAGCCGGAGCCACGCTCCGCACTCTCTGCCTTCACCTGGCGCGTCTCGACCCGAGGACCGACCCGGACCACCTTCGCAGCCACCGTGACGGAGCTCCCCGCTCCCCTGGCATCAAGCCACCCGCTTGACCCAGGTTCACCTGGCTCGAACCCTGTCCGTCGCCTCCGAAGTCCCTGCGCACCACAGACAAGCAAACAAGTGTATCCAGTACTCCGGAGACCTCTCCGGGTTAGCAACCTCCGGCACACACTCCGGTGTACCGCCCAAAGTGCCGAAGCCATCGGTACGAACTCTGTCATCGCGTACTGTCGGACCCCTCCGACAGGCACACTCAGCTGCACAGCTGCAGCAAGCAAACACCGAACACACTCCGGTGACACACCTCCGAACACCCTTCGGAGGTACCACCTCCGTAGCCCCTTCGGAGGTACCCTTCGAACAGAGGGTAAAAACCTGTCAATCACTCATCACAACACCGAAACCACCCTTGGTTTCTCAATCTCCCCCTTGATGAGTGCATTGACAACCAAATTGAAGTTCAAGAAAATGTAAAAATTTTCAGCACACAAGTGACCATAAAACTCAGAAAAGAGCCAAAGCATGTCACTTGATAAAAGAATTTTTCTCCCCCTTTGTGAAAGAGTAAAAGCCCTTTTTGGCAGATCTCCCCTTGAGTTAAGCAAATTTTTCTCCCTCTTTATGTCAAAAAATTCTCTCCCCCTTTCGAAATTATGCCTTCTTGCGGCATAGAACATAGCAAACTTCTCCCCCTTTGGCAATGCAAGCATCAAGGAGCATTCAAAAGATGCAACACTTTGAAATGAATAGAATTGCAAAGACATATAATGCAAAAATATGCCAAAATTAACACAAATGATCATGTGCTCAGCTCAATTTAACAATCTGTGAAACAAGATGATGGCATGTGATTTTGTCATTTATGAAGTAATAAGCATCACCACTTAAGCAAAGCAGCTAGACATGTGAAGGCAAGGACTGCGCAAAGCTAACAAATTCTACCCTAGAAAGACAAGTCTTGTTCAAAAGGAGCTGTCAAAGCAAACTTGATGATCAATTAATTTTGTTGTTCTTTTTCTTAATGCCAGGGGTTATTTGTTTGTCCACCTTATACTTTCCAATCAAGCCAAGCCTAGGCATGAAAGCCATCTGAGGCTTAAGGCGGTGATTTTGGCATACACTACACTATCCCAGTTCAGACCAAAGTGCAATGGTAAGCAGTCTAGAATAGAGTAGTGCGACAAACAAACCCTCCTGGATCTTTTCATTTAAACCAGGCAAATCATGGATTTTGATTTTGTTTCAGAGAAATGAAATATTTTGATGAATATCCATGAATAATGAACACATTTTTCAAGTTGCAAATTTTAGCATCCAAAGAACAGTGTCTTGCTGTTAAGTAGATAAAAGATAGCTAAAAGCAGTCCAGCCTAAACAAGTTAGATACAAGATTGTGCGGTGAGCAATTTTTGAGTTTTAGAAAATAAAACATCATGCACAATCAATGTTCCAGACATATTTCATAGAGCTGAGCTGTCATGATTTCTTTAAATTAAAGG
Organism: Zizania palustris; assembly: GCA_019279435.1. Classification (NCBI taxonomy): domain Eukaryota; kingdom Viridiplantae; phylum Streptophyta; class Magnoliopsida; order Poales; family Poaceae; genus Zizania; species Zizania palustris. Next base: position 72,597,343 of record JAAALK010000285.1, on the reverse strand, counting down.
CAGGCATATAATAGCAAAAGATGTAAGTGCAATTCCACACATAATGAGCATATGCAAGACAATTAAAATCAGCTCCCCCTCACAAAATGCCGTAAGGGTGACAAATGCCAAGTTCCCCACGCAAGTAAGCAAATCGAGAAGCATCGAGGGGTTTTGTAAAAATATCGGCAAGCTGGTGTTGGGTATCAACATATTGAAGTTCAATATCACCCTTCTCATTGTGATCTCTGAGAAAATGATACCGTACATCAATGTGTTTGGTTCTGGAGTGCTGAACCGGGTTGTTTGCAATACAAATAGCACTAGTGTTATCACAGAAAAGTGGAACACTCTTATAATCCAACCCAAAATCCCGCAAAGTGGAAACCATCCACAAAATCTGAGAGCAACAGCTAGCTGCAGCAACATATTCGGCCTCAGCCGTTGATTGTGCAACACTAGACTGTTTGCGGGAAGACCAGCAAACCAGAGACGTACCCAGAAAATGACAAGTACCAGAGGTACTCTTCCTATCAATTCTACACCCAGCAAAATCCGCATCTGAATAACCTCTAAGACATAAAGATGAAGACGATGAATACCATATGCCGAATTCAAGGGTGTGTTTGAGATACCTTAGGATGCGCTTAACCGCTTGGCGGTGCGAAGCTCGTGGTGAAGCCTGAAAACGAGCGCACAGACACACTGCGAAGTGTATGTCCGGCCTCGTGGCAGTCAAGTAGAGGAGGGAACCGATCATGCTTCGGAACTCCTTCTGATCTACGGCTTCTCCATCTTCGTCAGGGTCCAATGCTACAGATGTAGCCATTGGAGTGGCGAGGGGCTTTGCATCGGACATGTCGAACTTCTTGAGCAGGTCCTTGGTGTACTTTGCCTGGTGGACAAAAGTACCTTGTTTGCTTTGCTTGATTTGCAAACCAAGGAAAAAGGTGAGTTCACCCATCATTGACATTTCAAACTCCCTGCTCATGGTATCTGCAAACTCGGCAACCAAAGCATGAGAAGAGCCACCAAAGATGATATCATCCACATAAATCTGCACTAGAAGGAAATCTTTGCCATGCTTGAGAGTAAACAAAGTTTTATCAATAGAGCCCATCAAATACCCTCGCTCAAGCAGAAAAGACTTAAGTCTATCATACCAAGCCCGAGGGGCCTGCTTGAGTCCATAAAGAGCCTTATGAAGTTTAAGGACTTTATGTGGGTACTTGGGGTTTTCAAAACCAGGGGGTTGTTTTACATAAACATCTTCACCTATGAAGCCATTAAGAAAGCACTTTTGACATCCATTTGATAGAGTTTGAATCCCCGGATGTCGCAAAAGCAAGCAAAATCCTAATGGCCTCAAGGCGAGCAACAGGTGCAAAAGTTTCAGTAAAATCAATCCCTTCTAGTTGAGAAAAGCCCTGAGCTACAAGTCTAGCCTTGTTTCTAACAATTGTCCCATCCTCCCCTTGTTTGTTTTTGAAAATCCATTTTGTTCCAATGAAATGAACATTAGGTGGAGGATCAACTAAAGTCCAGACTTGGTTTCTTTCAAAATTCTCAAGCTCTTCATGCATGGCATTGATCCAACTAGAATCAGAAAGTGCATGACTAACATCTAAGGGCTCGAAAGAAGCAACAAAAGCAGCATTAGTGAAATGGGCATGAGAACGAGTTACCCTTTGATCAAGCTCACCAATGATCTGCTCGGGAGGGTGCATCCTTTGGACATGATGTGGAGCCTCGCGTCGGGATGCAGTCTCCCCCTCAACTTGTGCGTTGGAGTGGTCCAAGATGACCGATGTTGAGGTAGTCGCTTCGGGACCTCGTGCCGAAGTAGTAGAAGCGGGGTCAGCTTCGGGGGTTGATGTCGAGGGTAGTAGGGGTTCATCCTCGAATTCTCCGGGATCTTCGTCTTCGAATAAGGTCTGTTCCATGTCGTGTTCATTTGCCTGTTCAAAAGCAGAACTAACAGAGGGGGTTGATTCATCAAAAGTCACATCACATGACTCGATGACAGTGTTAGTTTCCAAGTTATAAACACGATAGGAATGACCATGAGTAGTATAACCCAAAAAGATCCCGTCAGAAGATCGCGACTCAAATTTATCCAAGTTACCACGTTTTAGGATAAAGCAGCGACAGCCAAAAACTCGAAGATGAGTAACCTTGGGCTGTCTCCCAAAACGTAGCTCATAAGATGTCAAATTTAAAATTGAGCGCAAGAAAATTCGGTTTGAGATGTAACAAGCAGTGTTCATGGCCTCAGCCCAGAATTTTCTAGGAGTCCTATGCTCATCAAGCATTGTCCTAGCCATCTCAACCAAAGTGTGGTTTTTCCTCTCAACAACACCGTTCTGTTGAGGAACCCGCGGAGCAGAGAATTGATGTTCTATGCCATGCTCCATGCAAAAGTCAACAAAGAGACTATTTTTGAACTCGGTGCCATTATCGCTTCGAATGAATTTTAATGCACCTGGGAGTTCAGTGAAAAGTCTCAAAGCCAAGCTCCGAAAGTGTGAAAACACTTCATCCTTGCTGGCAAGAAAGAAGACCCAAGAGTAGCGAGAGAAATCGTCGACAATAACAAGTACATACCACTTGCCGCCTAAAGAACTAACCCGAGAGGGACCTACAGTGTCCATATGGAGAAGTTCTCCGGGCTGTTCAGTCATCACAGTGGTGACTGGCGAATGCGAAGCGGCAATCATTTTTCCATGTCGACAAGGAGCGCAAACTAAATTCTTCTCAAACTTGAGCTTGGGCAATCCTCGGATCAGACCTAGGGCGCTCAGACGAGCGAGCAACTCAAAGCTCATATGCCCTAGTCTCCTATGCCACTTCCAAAGCTCAGAAGTCGAATGAGCAACAAGACAATGAGAAGAACCAGACGACTCTGAAAAATCAGCTCCAAAAACTCTCCCAACCCTAAAGATCTTACACACCACAACGCCATCCGAATTGAGCACTTGCGAAGCATCGCGATGAAATCGCACTTCGAAGCCCTCATCAAGCAACTGAGATACAGACAACAAATTGTATCCCAGGTTCTCAACCAAAGCAACATCTTTGAGAGTGAAGTTCGCGTTAATTCTTACCACACCTTTACCTTTCACTCTACTCCTTCGATTGTTTCCGAAGGTGATATGTTCCCTTTGCTTGGTTGATGTGAGGCTGGAGAACCATGCTGCATCTCCGGTCATGTGGCGCGAACAACCGGAGTCCATGATCCACGTGCCCCCCAAGCCTCGACCTGTCGCCTACACATGATGAAAATGTCTCGATCGCTCAGTGCTGGGGTGAGTAAAATAATGACGAGGCTTCCAGCACTGAGTGACACGAGTAGTAGGCACAGTAAAAGTAGACGGTCTACGCACATGAAAATCAGCATGATGCAAAGTGCGAGGTCTACCTACATGCAAAGAACGCAAAGCATGACGAGGTCTCCTACTCTGACGAGGTACGAAGCTACTCGCCCGAGGTCTACCACCATATGGAACATGGTGAACACCTCGAGGAGCAAAACCTCTCTGAGAAGCACGAGGAGTCTCGAAAACAGGACGAGAGTAATACTCAGACTCATGCATACCTAAGATGGGTAATGCATGTCCTGATAGCTCATCGCCTGTGCACGTCGCTCATCCTTGATGCGATGGAAACAGAAACCAATCAAATGACCCGCCCGCTGACAATAAGAACAGTGAAACACTCTCCTGGGGGCACTCTCATGGGTCATAGGAGCAACTCTCACAGGCTCCTTGGGTTTCTTCTGAGTGGCTTTCTTGGGAGGATTTTTCTTGATAGGAGGTGTGGTTTTCTTTGGTGGATGGGTAGGCCTTTTGGCTGATGGGGTGTCCAACAGAGCTCTCTCTTTCTCTAGGGTGGTGGGAGAGGTGAAAACAGTTTTGGTCTTACTGTCTGAAGCTATCCTCTCAAAACCCAAACCTAGAGCTACCCCGGCTCTGTCAGCACACAACTTGGTCTTGGCCAAGAGCAAATCCATCCTACCCTTCCCCTCAGTGCATTTATTTACCACATAAAGAAGGTATTCATTTTCGGACATGAGGTTCTCAGCTCGCTCTCTAACAGTGCCTAGCTGGTCCTTAAGGGTAATGCAAGTGTCACACACAGGCTGCACATCCTTAGAACTACCGGCCCTCTCCAATCTAGCCTCTAGATCATGAACATGCTTATCACGTAAATTAATGCTATCGCGCAATAAAGAGAAGTTCATGCAATCAATAATTTCATGAGGTCTAGAATCCACCTCCAAAAGCTGCTTCTGTGCAGTCTCAAGCTCAGAGACAGTTTGAGCATGTACAGAGCGCAACTGAGCAAGCTCACTCATGACAACAGAACATGATTCACAATCAGCATCATCATATTTAGACTTAAGCATGGCATATTCAGTGGATACAGATTCTAGCCTAAGTCTAAGGTCTTTTCTTTCTCTAGCGGCTTGCACAAGCAATCTATCCTGACCAAGCACTACTTCATTCAGCTCATCTAATTTAATTAGAAGCTGGTCAGGAGATAGGTTTACCTCAGATGAGTCTAGCTCATCGCCGCTGTGATCGCTGTCGGCCATGAAGCAAAGGCCAGTGAAGTCACGTCCCTTCTTGTCCTTCTTGTCCTCCTTCCTTGGGGACTCCTCCTCCTCAGAGCTCGACTCCTCAGTTGAGGAAGTGTCGATGTCGCTGAGAGCAGCAACAAAAGCTCTGGAAGCGGCCTTGGCTACTTTCTTAGCCATCTTGCCGCGCTTGCCCTTCACAAAGGGCTTCCTCTCCTTTTTGTGGAATTTGGGGCGCTCACTCTCATCTCTCTTTTTGACCTTGGGGCAATTGGCCTTAATGTGAGAGGTGTCGCCACATTCATAGCAGCCACTAAAACCACTTCTCCTCTGATCCCGTCTCTCATGATGAAAGCGGGTGAACCTCCGGGCAATGAGAGCAAGCTCATCATCAGCTAGAGTGTCCACCTGCTCCTTTGTGACGGAGACCAGGGAGGACAAAGCAAAACCATCTGCAAGAACACAAGTGCCTGATGTGCTTGGTTCTGCAGTGGTGCCACGGCTAGTGCTAGAAACCAATGCCAATGGCTGTGGCAAAGAGCTTCTGTGCACTGCAAGAGATGCCTTGGCAATCTCTGTGGACTTCAGCTTGCTAAAGAGTTCATCACAGGTTAGAGTGTCATAGCCTGTGGACTCCTCAATGCTGGATATCTTCACCTCCCATATGCTACGGTCAAGAGCATAGAGAAGCTTGATAGCCCTATCGTGATCACTGTAAGCAAGCGTCCCGTTGGATCGCAGGTTACTAACTATCGCGTCAAAACGAGAAAACATGGCATCTATAGATTCACCAGGTGCCTGCACAAACAGCTGATACTGTTGATTGTAGGTGCTTTGGCGCCTGGCCTTGATCTGAGCAGAGCCCTCATGAAAGACAGTGAGTGTTGTCCAAATCTCCCTAGCAGTCCTAAGGTGCTGCACCCTATCGAACTCACTCCGACTCAAACCAATGAACAGTATGTTCCTTGCCTTCGAGTTGGCAATATACTGATCTTTTTCGGTTTGAGTGGTGCGGGTATCAGGGATGGAGTATTGTGAGTCCACAATCTCCCAAATTGCATTTCCTTGGCTTAACAAGTAAGCCTCCATGCGCACCTTCCAGTATGCAAAATCTGTCCCATCGAACAGAGGAATTTTACTGCCTCTATCCATGTCGCCAACAGATCACAAAACCGGTTAAGGTCAACTGGTGATCTTAACCTGCTCTGATACCAATTGTAGGACCGGAAACGGCGACCAGAGGGGGGGGTGAATGGGAGCTGTTAAAATTTCGGGCTAAAAACTTAGCCTTCGGTTCTGTTCTGTCTTCTGCGGAACAGGCTTCGAACACTACCTTCGAAGGTCTGGTTCGGAGGTACTTCGACACCTTCGAACACAGGCTTCGGAGGAGCAATCGTTCGAAGCCAAGAAGACTTCGCTCCACTTACAACCCTCAAAAACCAACTCTGCTAAGTCAGTGCAGGCTCCGCACACAGGGTGCTTTGAACAGACTTCGCACTTCACCCTTCGCAAGAGTGGACAGCCCTCTGAGGACTTCGACCAAGTATTTGGCGACAGCAACGGGTGCTGGGCTTCGTACCCGAAGGTCTACACGCACACGCAAAAGGACTACGCTAAGGGCTTCGACACAAGAAGCACAACGGGAAAAGAACAGGGCTTCGCTAGTAAGCAGCGAGGTCTTGCCTCGTGTTACACATAGCGACAGCACACTGTAAAGCACACTTCGCGATAAAAACACCCTTCGCCAAGCCAGGCTCCGGTGAACTAAAAAAACTAGCGAGGTATGCAACGCGAGCTCAAGCAAAAGCACACAGAAGCAGGGCTTCGCCGCTTGAACAAGGAACACAAAATGTATTGAACTCAGAATGAATACAGTGAGGTCTGTCTACAGGAGCTCAACAGTAAATGCTCAAAGTGTTGAATGTTACCTACCGAGCCCCCATATTATAGCCCACGGCTTCATCCTAAGGAAGTGACTACTTTACCCCTAGGGTTTACAACAGATTTGTCTCTACAGAACTAAGGGGTACAAAAGGTAGTCCACCTTTATTTTGGAGGCTTCTCTGTCAGCTGCAGAGGGGACAGTGTCAGCCTTTTTCAGAACAGACAGTGTCAGCCTTTACAGTGTTGACTTCTGGAACCTCCCTTCGCACCAGAGGGTGCGGTAGCTTCGGCGAGAAGCCTGCAGCCTGTTGGCCTTCGCTCCACCACCTCCGGAGTGGATCACCACGGCTTCGCAGCTACTCCCAGCTTGAACACCGTCCGTCCGTGTACCGAAGTCATGCATGGCCGAAGCACCACAAGTCATCCTCACTCCGAAGCCCCACCTTCGGAGTACCACCCTTCGAAGTCCCTCCTTCGTCCAAGGCCTCCGCATGAAGCATTCCATGAGCACTCCGTCGCAGTGCCTCTCCCCGAGCACACTCCTCGACAAGCCTCACCCGGACCATGCCTTCGATGCGCCTCGACTTCTGAGACCTTCGTCGGGCCACCTTCGAGTGTCTCCCTCCGGAGCACACTTCGAATTCCATGCCTCCGTAGAGGACTTGTTCCACCAACTCCGAAGTCACTCCATTCGGAGTTCCTTCGAAGTGCCTCACTTCCGAGGACTTTGTCTCGGAGTACCTTCAGCCGGAGCCACGCTTCGCACTCTCTGCCTTCACCTGGCGCGTCTCGACCCGAGGACCGACCCGGACCACCTTCGCAGCCACCGTGACGGAGCTCCCCGCTCCCCTGGCATCAAGCCACCCGCTTGACCCAGGTTCACCTGGCTCGAACCCTGTCCGTCACCTCCGAAGTCCCTGCGCACCACAGACAAGCAAACAAGTGTATCCAGTACTCCGGAGACCTCTCCGGGTTAGCAACCTCCGGCACACACTCCGGTGTACCGCCCAAAGTGCCGAAGCCATCGGTACGAACTCTGTCATCGCGTACTGTCGGACCCCTCCGACAGGCACACTCAGCTGCACAGCTGCAGCAAGCAAACACCGAACACACTCCGGTGACACACCTCCGAACACCCTTCGGAGGTACCACCTCTGTAGCCCCTTCGGAGGTACCCTTCGAACAGAGGGTAAAAACCTGTCAATCACTCATCACAACACCGAAACCACCCTTCAATTAAATTTGAGTTGGACTCTCAAGATGCATTGTTGATTAGAAATTTGATTGTGAAACTTTTAGAGGAGCGTTGGGTGTTTGGAATAGGCCATCTAATTGTGAAAATTTATCGAGGCGCCTATTCACCCCCCTCTAGTCGCCTAATCTGATCCCACATGAGCCAAAGCCGAAGCCGGCGCACGAACTTTGGAGCTAGTTTTCGCCATTGGAGAAAGCTAGGAGGACTGGAAATGTGTGCTCAGGAAGGAGAAAAGCGAGTCTATAGAAACAGTCGGTAACATGCCTTAAAATCACTATTCTTCTTCCTTTTATAACCCCTGAAGTCTCTTTGGGTTGCTCTATTTCGGTTTCGACGCCGTCACGACATGCAGGGTCATCTCAATGAATACTTGCAACCGCCATGAGATCGTGCGGCTATTAGCCTTTAGAGATTAACGACTATAATTTGGGTCTAACGGTTCTGAGAACTAACGGCTAGTTCGGCTCCGAAGGAACTTCGATTCCGAAGCTGCCTCTTTGGACACCTCCGAATGGGTTTTGGGTCCGGAGATTCCTTATCTCTGAAGATATTATTTCTAATTGTTTTAAAGACTTTTGGATTTCTTTTTTCCAAATTTTAGACATGAAATTATTTCTTGTGTATACTGCCCTCTTCATTGCATAGGCAATTCGGAGAGAAGTATTCGAGGGGCTACTGTTGGGGGAAAATATTTCATCCTCCGGGTATTAAGAAAACCTCTACATTAACACAATTAGAAGAAGAAATGAAGTCAGAATCTTTGCTCTCCGATGGTCTTAAAGCATCAAGTCTTTGGTGTATTCGGAGCCTTCTACAATTAAAGCCTCTGCAAAGGCTTCAACGTGATGAAGAATCTCGGAGCCTCTTTACCAGAAGGGGTACTGCCAGCAAGGATAGAAGGATTATTTTCTCACTGTTAAATTAGTCTTTTACCCTTTAACCCTACAAAGAATATTAAATAGTATCTTCTAAGTTCGTTGTAATTAGAGGGTAAAGGAGTATTTTTCTAATGTATTTCGTCTATAAATACCCCTCTTCGCTCTGTAAGGGGTATCGAATACTCAGATATTCAATACACACTTCGAACTATCTCAAGCTATTATCCAATTCGGAGGCTTGGAATAGTCCTCATAAGCAAACACTTCGTTTGTCAGTCTTTCAAGTTCTCTAAACCTGGTAGCGTAATCTTTTATGCCAACATTTGTATTCTGTGATAAATTTTTTGTGATATGAATTGGCTGCCAAATCAATCATGTCTTTAATTCAGGCTGCAGCCTAAAAATTGTCTGTGATGTGTTTTGGATATGTTGGCTACCAATTCCTAGCTTTGATTCAGGTTGCAGCCTAAAAACTATTATTGTTTTTCAAAATGACCATAGTATTAGTGGCTGGTAAAAATAATAAATCGTCACTAAAGGGTCATTTAGTGACGGGTAACATTTTTACCGGTCACTAAAGGTTGATCTATACCCGTGAGACTCCCTTACGTAATCAGTGACATGTTTTAGCTATACCCATCACTAAAGGACCCTACATCGTTAGTGACGACTTTAGTTATACTCATCACAAAAAGCCCCTACATCATCAGTGATGGATGGTAATCACTGATGACTTCTCCGCCTATAAATAGGCAGGTAACCGAAGTGAATCGCCATTCTTTTATTTCCGCAACACTAACCCTAACTCCCGCCACCGCCGTCACCTTCATAGTGGTCTTCGCTGCTCTTGGCCACATGTATCGTCGGCACTCGTGGCCGCCCTACTCGCTGCCACCTTAGTTGTATCCTCCTCATCCTCCTCCTACGGTCATCATATTCCTCCTCTTATGTGAAACCAAGAGAGATCACACTGTGGATCCTGTCTTTATGATGAGTGATTGACAAAGTTGAGCGATCTGGTGAATGAGTGAGTGATGGTTTGATTGCATCGATGGGATCGATGTGTGGTTATGGAGAGTGGATGCCAAGGGGATCGGTGGGCATCGCATTTCGTGTTTTGGCTTGTCTCATGTGTGCAGGGTGGAGATGCTAACCAACTGTCAGCGGCAGGTGATCAAGGGTCGAGCAGGGAGCTCGATGCCAGAGGATAAAGGATGCCGGGTGAAGTTGGAGATGATCTAAAGAGTGCACGAGGAGATAGAGCAAGACATGGATGGACGGATGGTCGAGACAGCATGACAGTCAAGCTATCAAAAGGGAGGCTAGTGCAAGTGATCGGGCAACTCTAGGGGATCGAGAGCGGGAGAGACTTGCTGGCGGTCGAGTTCGTGCATTGGTGTCACATGTCGGCGATCGAGGAGGCTTTGTCGGTTTTTGCTGAAAACCGTCTCATCTCTAAATGTTTTTAAATTCCAATAATTATTAGTTTATTTTCGTTTAGTAATTTAGATTAAGTGTGAACTTTTAGTATTTTTCGGAATTGTCAAAATTCTGAAAATATATTAAAAGTATAGGTTTAAGTGTTGTAACAAAATAGGTATATTCTTTGTGTATTTTTCTGAATTTTAATTCTAAAAAATACCAAAGGGTATCATTAGGTTTAATTAGTTTTAAGTATTAATTTGTAATTAAATCCTAGGGGCATTTCGGGGTTTTCCTTTGTGGGCTTGCCTATATAAAGGACCCAAAGGCCTAGGGTTTGTGTGACTTTTGTGGCTATCATTAGACTCTTTCAGCTGAACATTTTAGTGGCTACCAACCACAATTTCTATTTTGTTCTAGCCTTTTTGCTATTCTTAATTTCGTGCTTAGTGTTCATCATTCGGATCAAGAAAAAACAACATCCGGGAGCTTCCAGCGCAAATACTATTCATCCATTTTCAGATTCACTTTTGGAGCTGAGTTTTGAACTATTTTGATGCTGTTTTTGGATCTGAGTTCTTCACGACTTTTGTTGTACAAGTTTCGAGGGATCCATTTTTGAAATTTGAAAAAGTTTTTCACCATTGCTGCATATATTTGTCTGTCCAACAAAGTGTCTAAACAGTTTTGGAAACTTCTGATTTCTATTGATTTTCTGTCTTCAGTCTCGATTCAATCTTTGAGGCGAGTCTTGATCTGTTTGGTACTGTTCCTGGACCTGAGTCCTACATAACTTTTGTTGTCCAAGTTTAAAGGCTTTCAGGTTCGAAATTTGCAAAAGGTTTTGACCACTTCTGCATATATTTTTCTGTCCAATAAAGTGCCTACACAGTTCTGAAAACATCTGATTTCTGCTGATTGAGTTCTGTCTTCAGTCTAGATTCAATCTTTGAGGCGAGTCTTGATCTATTTTGGTACTGTTCTTGGACTTGAGTTCTGCATAACTTCCGTTGTCCAAGTTTCAAGGTTTTCATGTTCAAAATTGGCAAAAGGTTTTGACCACTGCTGCATATATTTTCCTATCCAACAAAGTGCCTAAAAAGTTCTGAAAACTGCTGATTTCTGCCAAGTTCTGTTTTGTTTTCAGTCTGGATTCAATCTTTGAGGCGATTTTTGATCGGTTTTGGTTCTGTTTTTGGACCTGAGTTCTACATAACACTTGTTCTCCAAGTTACAAGGGTTCCATGTTTGAAGTTTGCAAAATGTTCTGAACACAGATACATATAATGTTTGGCTCATCTATATGCTATAAAAATTCTAGAAGGTGGTCATTTGCTGAAAATCTTGAAGGCGCAAAGTTGAATTTAGAAACATTTTTCTCCCTTCTTTTTCTTTCCTAGCTTGCCGATCATGTGTTGCCGTATGCAGTGATGCTTTTCGCCATTAACAATTGCATGTACTATGGAGCACATGTTTCACCAAGCCCATTCTGAAATTGTTTCTTTTTTATGTGTCTTTTGTATAGAACAGAAAAAGTTTTAGAGCTATTTTTTTAAAGTGCAGTCTTTGTGTGTGCAAATTCAGTGCTGGTGATCCCTCAATCTATCATTTAACATAATATCAGATAGGAGGGTGATAACATCTATTTTTATTGGAGTCTTTACTACATCTTCCGCTTATTCATTTAGAGGTGCGTTGTGTGATTTGAAAAGGCAATCATATTCGTAAGAATTTGTCGAGGCGCCTATTCACCCCCACTAGTCGCCATTTCGATCCCACATCTTCCTCGTCTAAATGCATTGTCCATCATTGCTAACTTTGTTTTCGTTTTATTGTTACAGGGTAAACTGACCTACTGCTTTTAGCCAATTTTTCTGTTATCATTGATGGTCTTAACCAATTTCTTCGAGATAACGCACTCGTAGTTGGTTTGAATATTTACGGTGGTGCTCCTTACCGGACGCTGCCACGGTGCTCCTACTACTACCCACTGGGCTTCTGTTAAAGATATCTATGGTGGTGGTGGTGAAAGCTTAGATAGTGATAGGATACTGTTGTAACAATTGCGTTAGCTACAACACAGGTTTTGTATGTGTATATGGTGTGTAGAATGAACCTCGAAGGGTTCTCTCAGAAGGAGAAAAGATTTATACTGGTTCGGACCTCTCCAAAGGGATAATAGCCCTACATCCAATTTGTGGTGGATTTGGCATAGTATGCCTTGGTTGAAGCTAGTGGATCAGAAGGATCTCATGGCCCTGGAGGACCTGAACTATTACAAGGGCTTGGCCCTGCTTTTATAGGCACGCAGGCCAAAGGAAAAGACCTAAATGCCCTCTATAAGTCATAGGCTTTATAGGGGCAAAAAGGGAAAATGCTAGGCTACTGTACAAAGTGCTTTACAGCCTTACAGACGTGTTAGATAAACATCACTTCTTGACCAGCTAAACGACATACTAGGGGCAGAGGGGCTCCTGGTATGGCTTCTACACTGTAGGGAAGTACATATATTCTTCTGGTTTCACAGCGGCCGGAGCTCTTCGGGGGGAGGCTGCGAAGAAGGCTTCGAAGGACACTCTAGAGTGGGCTTCGAAGTATACTCCGAACTGTGCTCTCAGAGACTAAGCTTCGAATTGGTTAAAGAGGGTCCAGAGACTGGCTTTAGGGAGCTCTGAAAGGAGCTCGAAGGTTAACTCCGAAGATAGCCCGGAGGATAAATCCGAAGAGAACTTGAAGACTTGGTTTCTGGCAAACTTCGAAAGGGGGCCTGGAGGCTTCGATCTAGAGGGCTCTAGAAGGAGTCCAAAGGCTTCGATCCGAAGGGCTCCAAAAGGAGTCCGGAGGCTTAAACTGTGATGCTTGGAAATAACTCCGGCAGGCCAGAACCTGCTTCGACAGTGTCGAGCTTGGGGCCAAAGGCCAATGGAGGCTGACATCATTTGGCCCCTATTTAAGGGAAAACTTATTCCCCCAATAGTTGCCCCTCGCTTGCAGCCCTTCGGGACGAAGGGGTGCGTGCACCCTTGGGACAAATGATGGAAAAATTGGTAACTTCAGAGAAAACAGGCCTTCAGAGCTTGGACCGAAGGGGGCTTCGACTAGCGCAGGTAATAATTGCCTGCCTCGACTGTCAGAACAACCTCGGGAAATCAGCTGACTTCGCAACAGTTATAAAATTGACCGTTATAGTGCGCCGGTTCGCTTCAACTTCATTTGAGGCCCACCCGTCAGTGACTTCGGCACTGGAACCATCGGGGTTTTTACCGCCTATAAAAGGGGTTTACCGCACATAGCTTCAGCGTGCTTCTCATTTGCTTCTTTCTCAGCGCCTCGCATCCTTCGCTCTCTTCTCTTCATCTCTAGCTTCACGTAGAGCCAACTTTGCAATCCTTAGCGCCCTTCGCACCAAAGCTCCACAAAATGCCAAAGAAAGTTGCTTCGAAGAATTTTTTGGCCCTGGGCTCGAGTTCGAGCTCTGCCCAGGCGCATGCAACGGCTGCAGCGGTGGCGAAGCCTGTAGTGAGGCGGTTGGGGCTGAGGGATCTTCGGTCGCCATCAGACAAGTTCGAGCAAACCTTAGATATGAGGGCTTCGATTTCGACGAAGGAGTCTGTCCGAAGGGCCTGCGCGGGGAAGATATCGCCGAATATCCAGCTTCGAGTGGCGGAGAAGTCAGAGGCCATACCGAGGCCTCGGGCTGATGAAGTAGTACTCTTCGAGGCTTTCTTCGAAACCGGCCTCGGATTGCCAGCTGTAGGGATGTTGAGCGAAGTCTTGAAGGCCTACAACCTCGAGCTTCCTCAACTGTTGCCAAACGCCGTGTCGAGGCTAGCGGTCTTCGAATGGGCTATGAGGGCCAAAGGCTGCGAGGGGCGCGCCGATGTCTTCGTAAATCTTCATGATGCCAACTTCTAGTTGAAGCCGAGGGAGGGAATAGACCGCGTCAAGAGGGCCTTGGCCTTCGAAAGCACCAATTTTCAGCTTCGGAGGGAGTACCAGGACGCCTTCCCAGCGAGGTGGGACCAAGAGTGGTTCTATGCCTCAGTTGGCGCGAACTCTTCCCATTGGAGTACCAACGCACTCATATCCTACCGACGCGAAGGCGTGGTGAAGATGAGCCCCGACACCCTTCGCTCGAGGATCCTGCTCCTACGGAGGGTGGCTTTGAAGATGAGCATGAGGGACCTCGTGGAGGAGTTCATTACCCTTCGGCTCAGCCACCACGCGCGCTCTTGGCCAGAGGGCCTCTTTGAACCTTCGGGCTTGGAGGGCCTAAGCGAGGATGCAAATTTTTATGTCCATTATAGTTAGCACCGTTCTCTAGAGGTTACATTTAAAACTGAAACCCCAAAACCTACCCTGTAACACCACAACGCTAAATGACGTGTGTCCTTTTACTCTATGTTCCAGGAAGCAAATGAAAACCTTGATGATACTGGGAATGAACTCATCCTGTCTGATGAAGATGTGGTGCGGTTTCAAATCGGAGAGGTATTTGCTCACATGCCAAGGGATGATGTGGATACTAGGCTGTAGCAGATGAAAGAGGATGCAGATAAGAAGTTGGAATGGCCGGAAGAAGAGAAGGAACCCATGCATGTACTTTTGTATATATTTTTGGATTCACGATCCTTTTAATTGAATTTGTATGAATCTGATTTAAACGTGACAATATATTTGTTGACTTTGAATATGAATGTGAATGTCTTGTATGTTTGTGAATGTGGATATAATTTATTAGTGTGTAATCTGACAGAAAAAAACAGGAAAAACAAAGAAAAAACACAGAAAAAACAGAAAAAAACAAACAAAAAACAGAAAAAAAAAACAAAAAAATGTAATTTTCATCGGCTATACTTTGGCCGACGGAAGTTACCGATTCTTCCTGATAACTTCCGTCGGCCAGGTTTGGCCAATGGAAGTTAAATAATTTCCGTCGGCGACCGACGGAAGTTAGCTAACTTTCGTCTACCCACTTCCGTCGGCATGGCCGACGGAAGTTAGCTTCTTCCATCGGCTTTAGCCGACGGAAGTTTACTGGATTGTTGTAGTGTGTCACTTCAGCCAGAATTGACAGAAGCCGAACAGTAGCACTCAGCACCAAGCCGCAGCCATCTTGGGCACCTCCAGGCATGTCCGAATCACAGAAGAGATGCCTACAATGACTACGGGCATAGGAGATGCGCGAGAGGGAAGCTGAGGCCGAGCGCGATGCTATGTTTGAAGAAATCTGCCCTCGGCCAGCTACAAAATAGGTATGGAGGGAGAAGCCGGTTGAGATAACCAACCCGACACCTAGTCCAAGCGATGAAGACGACGACATGCTCGACGCCGATTACTCGCCCGTCTCTGAAGGGCCCACACCCCAGGTGATGGATATCAACATCGTCACACTGCCTGCCGAGTTTTCCCTACCACAGGAGGAGGCCGAGGTCGCTCAATTGAACCTCGGTCCACGCAATGCCATCTTCGAGAAGCCCGAGGACTCAGATCACCATCTAAAGCCTCTCTACGTCAGAGGTCACATCGATCGAAAGCCGATTTCCTGAATGCTAGTCGACGACGGCGCCACTGTTAACTTAATGCCTTACTCGTTGTTGAAGAAACTTGGCAGGGATTAGGATGACCTAAAGAAGACCAACTTGATGCTCAACGGCTTCAATGGCGAGAGCTCCGAGGCCAAGGGAGTACTCTCTATGGAGTTGACGGTGGGCAACAAGATGTTGCCAACAGCATTTTTCGTCATCGACGTACAAGGTAACTATAGCGTGCTACTCGGGCGGGACTGGATTCACGCAAACTGTTGCATTCCCTCTACTCTACACCAGTGCCTTATACAGTGGGACGGTGATGAGGTAGAAGTCATTCCCGTGGATACTTCGGCCCAAGTAGCATTGGCCGATGCATCAGTTGACGCCATCCATAACAAAGTAGAGTGTCTGTTAGGTAGAGGTCTTTCGGATTACGATTTTGTTAGTGTATTCAGAGGACAGTTTGTACCTGTGTCTGTAAAGCTGGCTGGAGTAGCACGACTGTTTTTGTATTAATAGTCATGTCTAGCAAGAGTAATCTAGATTGGTTAAAGTCTCGCGTAGAGCAATATCGGTCTAATAAAGATGGTATTGCCGAGGCCATCGGGGACTTTAGCGAAGTGGAGAAATTAGGAAAAGGTTTTCCGTCGACTGACCCCTTGGAGGAAGTCGACATAGGTAATGGTATCATCCGAAGGCCGACTTTTGTAAACCAACATTTACAACCCGATGAAAAGGCTGAAGTAATAAAGTTACTTCGATCATATGTCAATTGTTTTGCATGGGAGTATAGCGAGATGCCAAGGCTAAGCCGTGAGCTCGTGGAGCATCGGCTGCCTATCAAGTCCAGATTTAGGCCTTATAAGCAGCCTCCCCGCTGATTTAACTCGGTCGTCTATGACCGAGTTAAAGAAGAAGTGGAGCGACTACTCAAGGCTGAGTTTATTAAGCCGTGCAGGTACGCGGAATGGGTTGCTAACATTGTGCCTGTAGAGAAGAAAGGGAGCGGCAAGATACGGGTGTGTATTAATTTCAGGGATTTGAACAGAGCCACTCCAAAGGACGAGTATCCAATGCCGATAGCCGACATGCTGATCAACGATGCTTTAGGACACAAGGTACTAAGTTTTCTTGATGGCAATGCTGGTTATAATCAAATCTTTATGGCCGAAGAGGACGTCTACAAAACTGCCTTTCGATACCCTGGTTATGTCGGTTTGTTCGAGTGGGTCATCATGACCTTTGGTTTGAAGAATGCTGGCACCACGTACCAGCACGCTATGAAATTGATCTTTCATGACTTGTTAGGAGTTATGTTAGAAGTTTACATTGATGATGTCGTGGTCAAATCGGACGCTATGGGAAACCATTTAGCCAATTTGAAGGTTGCTTTTGATAGAATGTGATAGTATGGGTTGAAAATGAACCCACTCAAGTGTGCTTTCGCTGTGTCGGTGGGTAAGTTCTTAGGTTTCATGATTCACGAGAGAGGCATAGAAATTGATCCTAAGAGACTTGAGAAGATTAGAAACATTGCAGCGCCGACATGCAAAAAGGACGTATAGAAGTTGCTAGGCAAGATGAACTATTTGCTTCGCTTCATATCCAACTTGTCCGGCAAGATTGATGCCTTTGTCCCCATACTCCGGCTAAAAATGAAGCAAAGTGCTTTTGAGAAGATCAAGGAGTGCTTGTCATCACCGCCTGTGGTGAGAGCACCCAAAGTCGGGATTCCGTTTCGGCTATACATCGCTGCTGAAGATAGCGTGATTGGGGCCGTGCTAACCCAGGAGGTAGAGGGAATAGAGTACATAATCACGTTCTTGAGCCGCCGCCTGCTGGACGCCGAAACCAGCTACGCGTTTGTAGAACGATTGTGCTTATCACTTTACTATGCGTGCACCAAATTACGCCATTATCTTCTCCCCACTACATGTGTTGTCGTGTGCCAAACCGATGTTATAAAGCACATGTTACAGAAGACGATTCTAAGTGGAAGAATCAGAAAATGGGCTTACGCGTTGATTGATTATAATTTGGCCCACGAACCCCTAAGAGCGATGAAAGGCCAAATCGTAGCCAACTTTATAGTTGATCATCACATAGATGTCAGCTGGAGTGACAATATTGCTCTAGTTGAGGTAGTGCCATGGAAACTTTATTTTGATGGTTCGGCTTGCAAGAGTGGCCAAGGTATTGGAGTGGTTCTCATATCACCCAATGGAATGCACTTTGAAACTTCGGCCCGACTAGAATTTTCTTACACTAATAACCAAGCCGAATACGAAGCTTTATTGTTAGGTCTTGAATTACTAGAATCTGTAGGTGCTAGACATGTTCACGCATACGGTGATTCTTTATTAGTAGTGCAACAAGTAGCTAAGAGTGCTCAATGTTTTAACGGCTTGTTGAATAGTTACTTGGATAAATATCTAGCCATAGTTGCTACTTTCGATGACTTCAAAATCTCTCATGTATCGAGAGAAGCCAATTCAGTCGCAAATGATTTGGGTCAGCAACGATCTGGTTACCAAGTCAGGAGAGGAAAATTTTCTGTATTGGAGAAGCCGATGCGTGGTATCACTACCGAACCCAGTAACGGTGGGCAGGCACACCCTCCGGGTCGAACCACTCTAGCTGCCGAATGCCACTGCACGCCGAGGTCCCTGGATCGGAGTGCTCTGCCAATCGAGAGATCTAGCACGCCAGAGCCCATAGTCCAAAGCCTCTCGTACGGAGAAGGCTCTCCACAGTCCGAAACCTCTGGAGGGCTTCGGCTCAGCACACTCCGAACGGCCACCCCGACCAGGCTTTGGCAGGAGCTGGAATGGCTCGGGGGACACCCCGAAGTCAGTAATTTGGAAATTTTTTCAGAAGGTGGGCCAGCGAGACCCTCTGAAACCTATAAGGGCGATTGGAGGATCCCAATCGTCCAATATTTGAGAGACCCGAGCCAAAGGGTTGACCGGAAGGTTCGGCGACAAGCATTCAAATTAGTGTTAATAGACGACACATTGTACCGCCGAACCATCGATGGAGTAATATTGAAGTGTTTAGACCACGAACAATCCTAGGTGGCTACGGGAGAAGTCCATGAAGGACTTTGCGGCACTCATCAGTCAGCCCAAAAGATGAGTTGGATGCTCAAAAGGGCGGGATTTTATTGGCCGACTATAAATGAAGATTGTTTCAAGTACTATAGAGGGTGTGAAGCATGCTAGATGTTTGGCAATATTCAGTTGGTGCCTGCCTCATTACTCAACCCTATTGTCAAGCCATGGCCATTTCGAGGTTGGGGCTTAGACTTCATCGGCCAGATTCACCCTCCTTCCTCAAAAGGGCATCAGTTCGTGTTAATGGCGACGGATTACTTCACCAAGTGGACCGAGGCCGTACCTCTCAAGAACATGACTCACAATGAGGTACATGATTTTATCTTGAAGCATATCATACATAGATTTTACATTCCTCAAACTCTTACTACGGATCAAGGTAGTTCATTTGTTTCTGGAGAAGTGAGAGACTTCACCGAATATTATGGTATTAAGTTAATAAATTCGTGATTAAGCTCATTAAGAAGAAAATTGAAGAGTTTCCTAAAAGGTGGCATGAAGTGCTTTCCGAGGTGCAATGGGCTTGTAGAATCGCAAAGCATGGTTCTACCAAAGTCATTCCATATGAATTGGTATATGGACAAGAAGCCGTTCTGCCTGTAGAGGTAGATCCTGGCTCCTTAAGAGTGTTAAAGCAAGATAGCTTATCGGTCAACGAGTATGAAACTCTTCTAAAGGATAATCTAGAGGAAGTGACCGATAAGAGACTAAGGGCTTTAGAAGCCATAGAGGTATTCAAAAGGAGAATAGCCAAAGCCTACAATAAGAAGGTTAAACCAAAATCGTTTCAAGTAGGAGATTTGGTGTGGAAGACGATTTTACCTTTAGGCACGAAAAGTCCCAAATTTGGTAAATGGTCACCTAGTTGGGAAGGTCCTTTCAAGATAGCCGAAATCGCTACCGGAAATGCATACATGTTGGAATCTCTACAAGGAGAGCGGTTTTGAAGAGCTTTGAATGGTACGTATTCGAAAAGGTATTTCACAAGAGTGTGGCAAACAACATAAAAGGTGTTAAAAAGCCGATATGGATGGTATCGTCTTCAGTTTGCTATGCTTTTAGTTCACTCAGTTCAATAAAAGACAGGGGGCATGTGTTGATAGCAAAAAATGGTGTTAATGGCCGAGATTGTCAAAACATCAATTTTGGTAATTTGGGCCAAAAATACACATGTCTAGGTTGAGGCCAAATCCCTACAGGGCCAAAGGTCCATTGGGCCATGGGCTCTAAAAGCCTCTAGCCAGCCCACGGACTTCGGTCAGGAAGCCTTCGGAGGCCCATGCCACCGAAGCTTCGGCCCGAGGAGCAGGCTTCGGCGGGCCTGGCTGAAGCCCACTTCGGCAGAGACAGAGTTGGATGCGATTTCGGCTGAGTTTTATCTCTATCCAAGCTGAAAAATAGCAGATTCAATTTGAACTTTGGCCCCTATAAATAAAGAGGTGAGGCCAGCTTAGAAACCCCCCAACACAAACCAAAAAAATCCCTAGCTTTGATCGTATTTACTTTACCTTTATTTTCATATACCTCTTCGTGGGTTTGCCTGGAAGCCCTCCACCGGTCACTTCCGAACAGTGGTAACCCTTGTTACTTCACTTGTGAAGTATTCGTTAATCTACGTAATAGATTGATATCGCCTTGTTACTTCGCCTGTGAAGTATCCGCTAATCTGCGTAACAGATTGCTACCTTCGCTACTAGTGCAACACTTATCAAAATTCGGTCCTCAGGCCGAATTGGTACTTCGAACTCTCTTTGTTGCAGGTTCCCACGTTCAGAGCTACTTCGTCAGAGGTGTCCGGAGCTGAGAGATCGGTTTCGGAGGTCACCAGGACACCCTTCGGCGAGACTACAGGCTCTAACAATAGGCTTCGCCAGTATACTTCATCTAAATAGGCCTCGCCATGACCACACTTCGCACTAGACGAAGATACGCCCGCGCGTGGCCCTCGCGTCATTATTCGGTAGTTTGCTGTATCAGATACCTCACGCCGAACCCCACTGTTCAGAGGTGATTGTCGCGTCCAGATCCGTTCGGAGTCTATCTTCGGCCGGATAAGTCCGAACGCCGAAGCACCCTTCGGTGGGATACTTCGCACCAGACGCCGAAGGTACACTTCGGCGACCCCTTCGCACCAGACTTCGAAGCAGACAGGCTCCGACCGATTTGTTGATTTTATTTTGTTTAATATATTTCTTTCGGCTAATTGGGTTATTTTGTGTGATCTGATTGCCTCGTGACTCCACCCCCTTATCAAGATTAAGGGTAGTCGGAGCACGACGTCGGTGCTGCATCACGCTTAGGCCTGTCCCTATGTATCCGCACACTTTTGGATCATCGAACTGACCCAAGTGCAGGGGAACGTTCTCGTGTCAACAATGTGGATATTGAATTGTACTTTTTTGCAGATGTCGATGCCGGTGTTAGGTCCACCGCACCGAAGCTAGCGGAGGCCTCTGGCAGCAGCAGCAGCAGTTCGGAGTCTGACAGCTCCTCGTCTGAAGAAGACGGAGGCAATGGCCTTGGCGAAGGGGACCTTCGAGATGGAGCCGACAAGCACGTCGAGGTGGTGGACCGGAGCACGGCTCTGCTGGAGCCTGCACTGGAGGTTGAGGTGGAGGATATAGTCCGGCCTCTGCAGCCGAAGGGAGCCGTGACTGAGGCGGCCATTCATGATTTTCATGAATGTTGCGTTGCTGTAGAGTCAGGGGGCTTGGTGGCTCAACTCAGTCGCTCGAGCCCCCTCGACCTTTTCACAAATGCAAATGAAGCCCTCATCCAGGTGAGCGAAGTCCTATACAGCCTTCGAATCATACCTGCTCTTCAATCAACACTTATGATTTTCTTGAATTCTTTCAGGCCCTCGCACTGAATGCCACAACAACAATCTCTACAGATGGGCGGATGGGTCGCTGGGTGGAGGAGAGGGATGCCCTCCGACGTGAAATCTCGGTGGAAGCCGAGAAGCGAAGGCGGGCCGAAGCCTCAGCAGAGACGGCGAGGGCCGAGGTCGACAAGGCGAGGGAGGTCCTGGCCTCGGAGACCGACAAGCTTCGGGTGGAGCTTCGAGCTTCAGAGGATGCCAGAGCGGAGTTGGCGGTGGAGAACTCATAGTTTCGCCAAGCCAGCCACTGCCTTCAAGACTTCGTTGTTCACAACATGGACGAAGCCACTTCGATCTTGACCGAGGTCCTTGAACAAATAGGGACCGAGTGCCGGGTTCCAGACTTCAGCCTTCAGGACCCAATCAGAGATCGTGTTGAGTTCTTGAAGATGGTAGCTGCGACGGCGGAGGTGTCCTTGAAGGGCTTCGCCTTGATAGCCGGCTGAGTGGCGGGTCAAGGGGTGCTACAGATGCTTCATGACTCGGGGTGCAACCACCTCGAAGCAGTGACCTCGGTGACTCCAGTGGCCTTCGGAGGCCAGTACCTGGTGACCCCTCCACCGGGCATCCACGGAGCCTGGCGCCATGTTCAAGAGCCTTGGAAGTTCCAAGGCTGCGAAGCAGTCCTTGAACTCCAAAAGGCCATCCGCCTTCACCGAGCTAGGGCATTGGCCTCGCCAGCTCAGCCTTTGACGTCGGCGCCTCCGCCTCCAAAGGTGTAGATCTCCTTAGGCTCCTTGTAATTCTTAGGTGTAGGATTGTAAAAACTTTTCAGTTTATTAATATAAATGCGGGGGTACTTTATACCTGCCCAGGCTCAGCCTTTGAATGTTGACCTCGAAGTACTTGAGGACTCTGAAGAACTTCGCCAGTTATGGGTGGTCCTCGATGTAGGACCGAAAGTAGCGACCAGAGGGGGGTGAATGGGCGCCTAAAAAATTCTTTCGAATCAATGGCCTGCTCCCAACACCCAACGCACCTCAAAAGACTAAGCAGCAAAGCATGAATAGATTGCCTAAGTCTAAAGGTATCTAGCCTAAAAGCAACTAATGTTAAAAACAGAGAAACACCAATACAATGCTAATAGACAGATAAACAGAATACACAAGACATGGCAAATCAAACATCTCAGTACAATAATCTAAGTCCACAAAGAGTGGGATGAGAAGTTACTGTTCTAAATCTGTCTCCTGTTCGAAACTTGGCGAAGCCTGCTTCGCAGTGTCGAAGCCTGCTTCGCTGTGTCGAAGCCTGCTCCGGAGTCCCTTGTCGAAGTCGAGCGAAGGTTGTCATTGACGTGCCGAAGGTTTGTTTGGTCTAGCCTAGTTCGAGTGTGGCAGAAAGCGAAGTATGCTTCGAAGCGAAGTATGAGAGTATTGAAGCTTTATTCAAAGAGTGTACTTTGAAGCCTAGACTTCGATCAGAAAGGTTCGAACAAGCTCACAGAAAAGCAACCTCCGAAAGAGAATCGAATCCCGGCACACGGCAGAAAGACCAAATCGAAGCCTACACTCTACATTCTGTAGGAGGTGCAGAAGGCCCACCCTCATCAGCAGCTGGAGTATCCTCATCTTCCTCGAAGATGGACTCTCCGAGCTCATCATCACTCAAAAGCTCAAAAGAATGAGTCAAAGAAGGCAAAGACTCATCAAAAGAAACCTCGCAAGTCTCGACAAGCTGCTGGGAGTCGAGGTTCCAAACACGGAAGCCTTGAGAATGTAAAGCATAGCCAAGAAAAACTTCGTCCCAGCAACGAGACTCAAACTTGTCCAAGTGCCCTCCCTTCTTGAGCACAAAGCACTTGCAGCCAAATGCTCGCAAGTGGCTCACCTTGGGCTGTCTGCCAAACCGCAACTCATATGAAGTCTTACCTAGGTAAGCTCTAAGAAAAATGCGGTTGGCCAGATAGCAAGCCGTGTTCATGGCTTCAGCCCAAAAATGCCTAGGAGTCCTATGCTCATCGAGCATCGTCCTGGCCATCTCGACTAGCATGCGGTTCTTTCGTTCCACAACGCCGTTCTGTGGGGGAGTGTAAGGAGCAGAAAACTGATGGTCAAGTCCCTGATCACTACAGAAGCTGACGAACTGAGAGTTCTTGAACTCAGAGCCGTTGTCGGAGTGAATTGATCGCATCCGACCATTGTTCTCATTCTTCAGCTTCAAAATCAGGTCATGAACAAACTAAAAAGTTTCATCCTTAGACTCCAAAAGAAAACCCATGAGAATCGAGAAAAGTCATCAACAATCAAGAGCGCGTACCATTTCCCACCGACTGAGCGTACCCGAGCTGGACCTACAGTGTCCATGTGTAATAGCTCACCCGGATACGAAGTCATCACCTGAGTCACAGGTGAGTGAGAAGCGGCAACCATTTTCCCATGACAACAGGGATGACAAACCTGATCTTTCTCCATTTTAAGCTTGGGCAATCCTCGGATGAGGTCCATAGAGCTTAACCTGACTAGCAGATCAAAACTCAAATGACCTAACCTCCTATGCCACTTCCAGAGCTCAGAAGAAGATCCAGCAATCAAACAACGACAAGGGCCAAAAGAACTAGAGAAGTCAATTCGAAAAACTTTACCAAATGGTAAGATCTGGCAAATCAAAGACCCTCTAGAATCAAACACAGAAGAATTGCCCTTCTTAAAACGCACTTCCAAACCATCCTCAAGAAGTTGCGAAACAGAAATCAAGTTAAAGTTCAAATTTTTAACCAAGGCAACATTCTTCAAAGAGAAATGATCTGAAATGTGAATTGAGCCGATGCCACTTACTTTCCCTTGACCACTGTTCCCGAAAGTGATGTACTCTTTGGAGCTCGGGGGAGTGAGACTGGAGAACCATCTGCGATGTCCCGTCATGTGGCGAGAGCATCCTGAGTCCATGATCCAAACGTCCTCCAGTCCCCGATCCTGCACAATCAGTGGTCGTAAGGGGGAGCAAATGGTCCGGCACCAGGTTTAGCAAAAGAGCTAAACCAATGTCGATCCATCTGCTCAAAAGACGGAAAGCGAAAACCATCAGAAGAGTTTGGACCAAAACGCGACTCAAAGCGTTATCCATGGTTCTGCCTAAAGCCTCGGCTACGAGGTCCAGGACCGTAGCCAAAACAGCCTGGAGTTCTGCCGGAACGAACACCACCAACTAGAGCACAGGCATGAAAGCCATCTCCTCTACCACCACCAACACGACGCGGCCTGGCCTCCAGCGTCTCCCCACGTCGAGGAACACGCAGTCTACCACCCTGCTGGTAGAACTCCTCCTGACAACCACGAGCACGCTCTGCTCTCTCAACCCGCTTCCTCCTGAAGCAAAACTCCGAAGATGCACGTCTCTCTGACAATACTCACAATGATAGGTGGGCTTCTTGGGATGTGGTTGAGGCTTGGGGTTCTTGGGCTTAGTGGTGTTTGGTGTAGTCTTCTTGGGTTGAGAAGGTCCAGGAAGAGAGTCAAGAGAAGTGTGGAGATGTTTGGGCTTTGGAACCCAGATGGGCTTCTTGGGTGGAGCTTTGGGCTGTTCATGGATCACTCCATCCTTGGGCTGACTAGCTAGGGAAGACTCAGTGGAGTGAGTCTTGGGATATCTCTACGCAGGAGTCATTTTACTCCACTCCACTGCCCGGCTAATGGCACTCTCAAAGTCAACCTTGGTGTAGGTGTAACCTACCCCAAACCCATCCTTCCTCTTGAACTGCTGGATCATCATGCCGAGCTGTGGCTCTCGGGCACTGATCCAACTCAGGATAGAACAGAGGTAAAAGTTCTCATTCTGAGAATCAGCTAGCTCTTCTCTCAAGGAAGCTAGTACCTCCACCTGAGACAAGCAGGTCTCACACTCGCTATCTACCTGGACAGACTTCTCGGCTTTCAGCTTAATCAACTCCATTCTAAGAGACATACAATTCTCACAGACAGTGGGTGGAACTGACAGTGTCTCAAGCTCTAGCCTGGTCTGCGCCAGCTCAGCTCTCACTCTCTCCAAATCCCCAAAATGTTCAGCGCCCTTGGCCTTCAGCTCAGCTAAGACAGCTAGATGAGATGGGCAATCAGCACAGGGCACGACGACATTGGCTTGAGCATCATTCAGCTCCAGCTGAGCACTCTCAAGCTCAGTGGCCAAAGCGTCCCTCTCATAAACCCTTTCTGTGTACTTGGACTTCAGAGTCGACAAGTCACACAGAAGCACCTCACACTTTGGGCACTCACTGCTATCACCCAAGCAGGGGGAAGAAGATAGACTCTCAATTCTGCCGTTGGCTACGGCATGCTCACTCTCTAACTCATCTATCCTCTTCTTGGCCCCCCCTAAGCAGTTTTTCCCGATATTTTAACTCCTGATGATTGCTTTCAAGTAAATCAACGATTTCATGCTCATAAGATGATACCTTTTCGTTGTCGTCGTCGTCAGAGTCATCGGACGAGCTCTTCTCTTCCTTATCCCCAAGAGTCATTGAGCAGAAGCTCTTGCAGGATCTTCGGCGCTGATGTGAGCGGCTCTTTGGTCTATCCCCAAAAGCCATGAAACAAAGGCCCGCCGGATCGTCATTGTCTTTCCCCTTCCTGATGACGATCTCCTCATCGCTTGAGCTCGATGAAGAGGAAGAAGACATGGACCGCTTGGAGTAGCTCTTCTCCATCTCGGCGAAGAATGCCTTGTCGCGCTTCTTGTTCTCTCGCCGGTAGTCCTTTAGGGCCTTTCTGAAGAATCTTGTCTTTGGCTTGCCCTTGTTGATGGAGGAGCTCTCGTGCTTGCCGGAGTCGTGGAAGCCACCACCGGTGCCCTTCTTGTAGCCATTGCGCTTGGGGCAGTCGGCGATGAAGTGTCCTGGATCACCACACTCAAAGCACCCGGATTTTGTGTCGTGTCTTTTGAACATTCTCTTGTCATAAACACGATGCACCCGGTTGTTAAAAAGACACAAATCATCATCTCCCAAAGACTCAAGCTGATCCTCAGTGATAGACATCAAAGAGAACCCAGCACAGCTCACAGAAGAAGGATCAACAGAAGGTGTAGCAAGGGCCAGAGCCAGTGAGATTTGATCTCAGCTGGATATCAACCTCAGTGGCCTTCAGCTTGCTAAACAACTCAGAAATGGTCAAGGTATCATAAGAAGTGCTCTCAACAATAGAGGATACCTTGATTTCCCAGATCTTTGGGTCCAAGGTATGGAGAACCTTGAGCGCCTGCTCGTGATCTCAGACTAACTGAGCACCCTCAGCCTTGTTGTCCCGAAGCTTGTTTATGATCGATTGAAAATGACCAAACAACGCTTCAACAGATTCACCCGGCTTTTATGTGAAGTTCTCATATTCACGCCGGTAGGTCTGATAGAGCCGAGCCTTGACCTGGGCTGTCCCCTCATGGTGTGCCTTGAGGGTAGCCCAGATCTCTCTCACAGTGGAAAGATGGCTCACACGCTCAAACTCAGTGGGACCTAAACCAGAAAACGGAATGTTCACAGCTTTACTATTGCTCAGATGTTGGGAAATGATACCAGGAGTACCATGCTCAGCAACTGGCAATATAACAAACGTATCGTGAAGGCAAATATACTAGATGTTCGAGCCTTGGCTCATAAGATAGGCTCGCATGCGAGTCTTCCAATAATTATAGCCATAAACTTCCAAGGACGGGACCTTGCCAGGAGACGTCATGATCACTACTGGGGTTTAGAACCGGTTAAGGTATGGAAAAACCCTAACCAGGCTCTGATACCGCTTGTAGGACCGAAAGTAGCGACCAGAGGGGGGGTGAATGGGCGCCTAAAAAATTCTTTCGAATCAATGGCCTGCTCCCATCTAGCCTAGAAGCAATTGATGTTAAAAACAGAGAAACACTAATACAGTGCTAATAGACAGATAAACAGAATACACAAGACATGGAAAATCAAACTTTTCAGTACAATAATCTAAGTGCCCAAAGAGTGGGATGAGAAGTTACTATTCTAAATCTGTCTCCTGTTCGAAACTTGGCGAAGCCTGCTTCGCTGTGTCGAAGCCTACTTCGCTGTGTCGAAGCCTGCTCCGGAGTCCCTTGTCGAAGTCGAGCGAAGGTTGTCGTTGACGTGCTGAAGGTTTGTTTGGTCTAGCCTAGTTCGAGTGTGGCAGAGAGCAAAGTATGCTTTGAAAGGAAGTATGAGAGTATCGAAGCTTGCTTCGAACAGTGTACTTCGAAGCCTAGACTTCGATCAGAAAGGTTCGAACAAGCTCACAGAAAAGCAACCTCCGAAAGAGAATCGAAGCCCGGCACACGGCAGAAAGACCAAATCGAAGCCTACACTCTACCTCCAGAGCTAGCTTGATCGAGGTATGATTAACAATGTGGTCACCTTCGAACCAAGGACTAACTCCGAATAACAAGCTCCGAAAGAGAAGCGAAGCCAAACACGCTGCGGCAAGTTAAAATCGAAGCCTACACTCTACCTTCGAAGTGTGCTGATGCTCTCACGAGAGATCGAAGCCTTGAAACATACTTTGAAAAATAACCTTCGAACACACAGACTGAGATCAACGGAGATGACAATAGTAGAGCAATTTTTCAGAAAACACACCTCGAGCGAAGTTTACCAGAAAGACATACTTCGAAGCTAACTTCGAAGCCTGTCGAAGTATGCTTCGCAAAAGTGCCAAAGTATGTCAACGAACAAAAACTAAGCCTTCGAAGCAAGATTCATAGCTCGAGTTCAGAGTCAGAAATTCTAGCGAAGCCTTCGAAGATGTCAGGTCGAAGCCTGCCTCACGGAGTTGAGGGACTTCGAATAGAGAAGGAGACTTCGCTAGAAACAGACAGTGAAAAGACTTGGCCCTGTCTACTCGATCAAAAAGCTACACAGGAAAAAGCAAGGCTAGTCGTACTAGTGTACTGTTGCTACAGGGAGTAGGTGCTACCTGCTACAAGCAAGAACTAGTACTCCACACATGAAGAACAGAAGCAACAGAGAAGATTTAATGCTCAGGAACAAACGCACGCAACACAAATCTTCAGAGCTTCGCACAAAATGTTGCACACCAAAACTGCACGAACAGAGTCTTCCAAAACAGTGAGGAATCAAATGAATCTCAGGAAGAACAGAAGAACATGCCTGGCGGCGCACGTAGGGAGAGAGAAAAACGTAAGAAACAAAAATGACCCAAGGAATGATTAAAAAGTGATTTCTTGAAAGGGTAACCTAACGCTAGGGATTGGGGCCCTATTTATAGGCTGCCCAATACTAGGAATATTCCACCAACCCCTTAGGGTTTTTATAGATGCTGAATTAAAGGAATAGACTAAACTGCCCTTAGGATTTTTTACAGACTCGACTGACTGACTATGGGCCTAGGGACAAAATAGAAAACTCCTATTTACAGATGACTTATCGGGAAGCTAAGCTTTCATAGTGACTACGGCTTCTCTTCTGGACAGTCCGATACAAGATCAGCGGTCATCAGTTTTGTGCCGAAACTAACAAAGCCTCCACCGACTTTGCACCAGGTACCCGGATTGGGCCGGCCCGATTCCACAGCTCTCTCAGCCCGGCAATCACTCACCGCCCATGTACCTGAGTCAATCCTGGTCAACATCCCAGTGGGTCTTCTGCTGCTTCTGGCCAATGTACCTAGATTGGGCCTGCCCGACTTCGCAGCTCTCTCAGCCCGACAGTCACTTGCTGCCCGTGTACCTGAGTCACACGCGGCCTATGAAACAGCAGATCTCCTCTCTTCTTCTGTCCTCTTTGACTATCGTTGACAAATGACTCATCACATCTGGAGCCATGAGGACCACGCTATTCAGCATGGCTCCTCACTCAAGGTAGCTAGGTCCGAAGGCCCCCCTCGGTTCAAACTTTCGAGGGGTCCTAACAGCGAAGCCATTTCCGAAGTAGCCCAGGAGCTGCTGGCTACCGTGAAGACAGAGCCACTTTGGAGTTCTTCCTCCTCGCCAGATTTAAGTTGCTTCGAAGTAGACTTAAGTGGCGAGGAGGTACAACCTTTGAATACGGCCTTGGTAGACAGCGAAGCGTTAGACTTTTCTACCTTCGACACGGCACCGCCTGCCTCTCATACTTGGACAAACCTGCAAGGTGAAAGACGAGGTCTGCGGGATTCAGGGCGTGGACGAACCAGACGTGGGAGAGCAGGCTCCGATGAGGCTTCATCCAGCCGAGGGGGCCTTGGCCAGAAGAAGAGCAAGCAAGGGTCAGGGCCTCGAGCTCGCTTTTTCTTAGGCTTAGATACAATCTACTCATAATTTTGTTTTCGAAGTGTATTTGTAACATACTTCTCAATTATCATTCAATGAATGAGATTTGTTGTATTTGCATACTTCGTCTGCATGCTTCGCATGATTTGATTGTTTCGAACGTTTTAGCTTGTCACGCTTGTACTGCGCATTACATTCGCACACTTCGCATACATACTTCCCCCTTGTGCGTGGCAGCTAGGGACTTAGTCATTGCTAGTGCGGGCAATTAAAAATGTGAAGGGGTGCGCCTTTTTGGTGGCTTCGGACGCTTATTTCATGTCGAGCGAAGGCCTCTTTTCGGCTTCAAATGCATTAATTTGGAGCGAAGCAAGGCTTCAGCGTAGCCAAATTAAGCGAAGCATGCTTTGGCATGCTTGGATTTGGATATTGTGTGTGAGCGAGGCTCCGAAACATACTTAGATTTTAAGCGAACCATGACTTCGGGATGCTTAAATTTTAGATTAGATCACGTCACGCGAAGCGAGGCCTCGGTGCATGTTTAGATAGCAAAACAAGGCTTCTTTAGCTTGATCCTGTAGTGAATGAAAATGATATTTGGTGTGGATTCACCGAACCTGTGATGGGTTGAGACACCGTCGACTCTAGGTCACCTATGACCCTGGGCCTCCTTCGACTCGAGGATGCATTAGGCTAGAGCCTGGAATCCCAGACTTGCCAAACCGTCGCTCAGAAGCCTCAAAGCCCACTGCTACGGGCCTAGAGGCGCTGTGTAGCCTTCGGAGGGGTGCTCCAGACTTTAAAGTCTTCACGGTCATGCTTTGGTCCTTAACAATACAAAGCTGGAAACCTTAGTTCTTAAAAGAACGAGGCTATTGGCTTGAGGTCTTGAGAAGGACACGGCAGAGGTTCAGTTTTTAAATGAAAAGGAAGCAAGGCTTCGACTTTAAAACGCGAAGTAAGGCTTCGGCTTCAAACGTGAAGGGAGGCTTCGACTTTTAACAAGATGGAGCAAAAGTTTGCTTTAAAGGTGAAGCAAGGCTTCAATTTAAGGCGAAGCAGGGCTTCAATTTTATATTAAGGTAATTGCAAATTTGTACATCGAAGGGATCGGATGCTTCGAGCAATGTACATACCTCGTAAAGCGGGTGAAAACTTGCCTCGTAGCCCCTAGGGCTTTGATGTCCTTCGACCCGCGAAGCGAAGCCCCTCGCTGGAGGGTGAGCTTTGAAGCGTGAAGGATGGAGGAAGGCGAAGAAGGCCTCCGAATTGCACCTAAAGCCCCTCGCCGGAGGGTGCGCGAAGCATGAAAACTTCGAAGCTCCCCCCTCAAGCGCACTTCGAAATGCAGATAGTGGCAGAGAACATAGCTTCTAGGACTAAGATCCCCACAGACGGCGCCAACTGTTGTAGCAATTGCGTTAGCTACAACATAGGTTTTGTATGTGTATATGGTGTGTAGAATGAACCTCGAATGGTTCTCTCAGAAGGAGAAAATATTTATACTGGTTCGGACCTCCCCAAAGGGATAATAACCCTACGTCCAGTTTGTGGTGGATTTGGCATAGTATGCCTTGGTTGAAGCTAGTGGACCGGAAGGATCTCATGACCCTAGAGGAACTGAACTATTACAAGGGCTTGGCCCTGCTTTTATAGGCACGCAGGCCAAAGGAAAAGACCTAAATGCCCTCTATAAGTCATAGGCTTTATAGGGGTGAAAAGGGAAAAAGGCTAGTCTACTGTACAAAGTGCTTTACAGCCTTACAGACGTGTCAGATAAACGACACTTCTTGACCAGCTAAACAACATACTAGGGGTATAGGGGCTCCTGGTATGGCTTCTACACTGTAGCGAAGTACAGATATTCTTCTAGTTTCGAGCGGCCGGAGCTCTTCGGGCGGAGGCCGCGAAGAAGGCTTCGAAGGACACTCCGAAGTGGGCTTCGAAGTATACTCCGAACTGTGCTCTTGGAGACA
The DNA here is from genome assembly GCA_019279435.1 of Zizania palustris. Lineage (NCBI taxonomy): Eukaryota > Viridiplantae > Streptophyta > Magnoliopsida > Poales > Poaceae > Zizania > Zizania palustris. The sequence goes on along the minus strand of JAAALK010000285.1, from coordinate 72,565,658 downwards.
GCTTTGAATTGGCTAAAGAGGGTCCGGAGACTAGCTTTAGGGAGCTCCGAAAGGAGCTCGAAGGTTAACTACGAAGATAGCCCGGAGGATAACTCCGAAGAGAACTTGAAGATTTGGTTTCTGGCATACTTCTAAAGAGGACCTGGAGGCTTTGATCAGGAGGGCTCTGGAAGGAGTCCAAAGGCTTCGATCCGAAGGGCTCCGAAAGGAGTCCGGAGGCTTGAACTGTGATGCTTGGAAATAACTCCGGCAGGATGGAACCTGCTTCGACAGTGTCGGGCTCTGGGCCGAAGGCCAACGAAGGCTGATGTCATTTGGCCCTTGTTTAAGGAAAAACTTATTCCCCCAACAGATACTATCCAAGCTCTTGATACCACTATAAGTTAGCTATTAGCTATTCAAAAGTCATGAAACAATCTTTTGTCACTCTTTGTTGTAGCCATTTTCTTCGAGATAACGAGTATGTAGTTAATATATGTGATACTGATTTGGTAATGAATCATCTGTGATGAATTGTCTGTGATGTGCTTTAGATGTTGCATATGTTGGCTTCCAAATCCTAGGTGTGATTCAGGATGCAGCCTAATTTTTTTTTGAAAATAACTATATTATTAGTGACGGGTGATAATAATCATCTGTCAGCAACGAGCACATTAGTGACGGGTGTAAAGTACTCCCCGTCACTAATTTGACCTATTTAGGATACAACATAAAAATAATTATTTTTTAAAATATGACCATAACATTAGTGACGGGTGTAAAGTCCTGCCCGTCACTAAAGATGACCTTTAGTAATGGGTAACATTGGTTACCCGTCACTAAAAGAAGGCATGTCGGCCGTGGAGGGGAACTGGAGAGACCCTTTAGTGACGGGTATTTACTCGTTATTAATGATAGAGCTTTACTGTCGTGATAAGGGAGTCGGGGGATATGCCCACCACTACTATACGTTATGACCCATCACTAATGTATGTTTCTGTGGTAGTGTTATAGCAATAAATTATCTAACAATCAAATTGATTTTTACGTAATTGCTATCATGTAGAGCAAGTTCTAAAAATTCCTTTTTGGAAATTTCAGCCATATCCGTTCTAAAAGGACATGTATTAATTTACTAACAAAATAAATTAATTGTGAATGTTGTGTTAAAAAATGCTAAATATAAAGGCTTGTGATTAACCACTAAAGTGACCTTTTTAAAATAGACGACGAATCACTGTTTATAACATTGTTGTATTATATTCGAAATGGAATTTTGTATGTCATCATCAACGGATAGATCCTGTTCTAAACATTGTGGTATTATTATTTTGAAGGTAGTACCAAATTGGTGTAAATCTCTTGTAGGAAGGTAGAAGATACTATTGAGGAGTCACGTTGAAGATCATGGGCCTCATGGCTCTAGAAGTGATGAGTGATTGTCAACGAAAGTCAACGACGAAGAGGAAGAGGAGTCGAGACCTGTCGTGTCTTTGGCCACGTGTGACTCAGGTACACAGGAGGATGAGGAGCCATGCTGAATAGCGTGGGCCTCATGGCTCTAGATGTGATGAGTCATTGTCAACGATAGTCAAAGAGGACTGAGAAGAGTGAAGATCTGCTGTTTCATTGGCCGCGTGTGACTCAGGTACACGGGCAGCGAGTGACTGTCGGGCTGAGAGAGCTGCGAAGTCAGGCTGGCCCAATCCGGGTACATGGGCTAGAAGCAGCAGAAGACCCACTGGGTTGTTGACCAAGATTGACTCAAGTACACGGGCGGTGAGTGATTGCCGGGCTGAGAGAGCTGCGGAATCGGGCCGGCCCAATCCGGGTACCTGGTGCAAAGTCAGTGGAGGCTTTGTCAGTTTCGGCGCAAAACTGACAACCGTTGATCTTGTATCAGACTGTCCAGAAGAGAAGTCATAGTCGCTACGAAAGCTTAGCTTCCGGATAAGTCATCTGTATCTCTAGGCCCACAGTCAGTCAGTCGTGTCTGTAAAAATTCCTAAGGGCAGTTGAGTCTTTTCCTTTATTTCAGCGTCTGTAAAAAACACTAAGGGGCTGGTGGAATATTCCTAGTGTTGGGCAGCCTATAAATAGGGCCCCAATCCCTAGGGTTAGGTCACCCTTTTGCTGAAATCACTTTCTATTCTATTGGGTCATTTTGTTCCCTGTTTTTCTCTCTCCTGCTCATGTGTGCGCTGCCTGAGATTTTGCTCATGTGTTCATCCTGTTTCTTCACTGTTTTTGGAAGTTTTTATTCCCGTCGGTGTGTGCACAGCACTTCATTTAAGGATCGGTTTGCTCGGTTTGCACGCAGCTAATTTATTCCTGAACAGAAGCTTCTCTGTTGCTTCAGCTTGTTCTTTACGAGGAGTACTAGTTCTTGTTGTTTGCAAGTAGTACTACTTCACTGTAGCAACATTACGCTAGTACTCTAGGCTTGCTTTTTCCCGCGTAGCTTTTTGATCGAGTTGACAGGGCCAAATTCCCTTTTTTGGCTATTTCTGGCGAAGCCCCTTCTCTCTGTTCGAAGTCCCTCAGCTCCGTGAGGCAGGCTTCGATCTGACATCCTCGAGGGCTTCGCTTGAAGTTTGACTTCACTTTGTGTACTGTGTTTCTAGCTTCGAAGTACGTTTTGTGCTCTGTCATCTTGACATAGTTCGACAGTCTTTGCGAAGGTGTTCTCTGTCTCGAGCTGTTCGAAGTCAATACTTTGACAGGCTTCGAAGTTAGCTTCGAAGCTAGTCTCTCTGGTAGACTTCGCTCAACGTGAGTTCCTTCTTGCTGTCATTTTCGAAGGTCACAGTGTGTGAGTTCAGAGCTTGTCTTTCGAAGTTAACCTTCGGAGCGAAGGTTTCAACTTCAGTTGTCATACCTCGACCAACCTCGCTTCGAAGGTTGAGTGTAGGCTTCAACTTCGTCTTGCTGCCGTGTGTTTGGCTTCGCCTATCTTTCAGAGGTTGCTTTTCTGTGAGCTTGTTCAAACCTTTCTGTTCGAAGTCTAGGCTTCGAAGTACAATGTTTTGAAGCAAGCTTCGATACTCTCATACTTCGCTTCGAAGCATACTTCGCTCTTTGCCACACAAACTAGGCTAGACCAAACAAACCTTCGGCACGTCAACGATAACCTTAGCTTGACTTCGACAAGCAACTCCAAAGCAGGATTCGACCAGCGAAGCAGGCTTCGACCAGCGAAGCAGACTTCGATAAGTTTCGAACAGGAGAGAGATTTGGAACAGTAACTTCTCTTCCCTCTCTTTGTGCACTTAGATTGTTGTACTGAGAAGGTTTTCTTGCCACGTCTTGTGTATTCTGTTAATCTGTCTATTAGCACTGTTTTGTGTGACTCTGTTGATTAAACATCAGTTGCTTCTAGGCTAGATACCTTTAGACTTAAGCAATCTGTTCCTGCTTGTTTTTAGTTGTTTGAGGTGCATTGGGTGTTGGGAGCAGGCCATTGATTCGAAAGAATTTTTAGGCGCCCATTCACCACCCTCTGGTCGCTACTTTCGGTCCAACAACGGAGAGCGACTGCTGGGCAGAGGGGCCGTGTAGTCCGGTCGGCCCAATCTGGGTCATGGGCTAGGAACAACAAGGGATCCGTTGGTCCGTTGACCGGGTTTGACCTAGGTAAATGGGCAGTGAACGATTGTCGGGCTGAGGGAGCCGCAGAATCGGGCCGGCCCAATCTAGGTACTCGGTGCTAAGACATCACACGCTTTGTCGGTTTCGGTGTAAAACTGACGCAACCATCCAAGACCGCCCATCAGAGATCCGACGGTCCTGAAGCAAAGTCATAAGTGCTACGAAAGCTCCGCCTCAGGACAAGTTACCTTTAGTAGGATTTTACTATTTTCCCGTTTAGGCCCACAGTCTGTGTTAGTCAAGTCTGTAAAAATCCTAAGGGCATTTTGGTCTTTTCTAGTTTATTTTGGCGTCTGTAAAAAACCCTAAGGGTAAATTGGGATTTTCCTGATTTATTGGGTTGCCTATAATAGGGCCCCAATTCCCCCTAGGGTTTCTCAACTCAACCACTTTCAAATCAGAGTTCACTTTTACACTTTACCCATTTCCTAAAATCATCTGTTCTTCACTGGTTCATCGTTTTGGAATCGACACTGCTCTGGTTTTTATCTCGGATCATTGTGCTCTCCCGTGGTCTTTACATCTGACCCGATTGGCGCACGGGCCCTTGGCGGCGGAGCAGCCGGTGCATCACGGGATTGCCGCTATAGCCGGCAGCAGCCTCGTTCTCTGATGCACTCGCGTGGAGTGGCTGCTTCCCTACTCGTGGCGTTCTTATCAAGAAGCTGCAACAGGCAGCGTGGCAAACTGCAGCACGTAGCTCAGGGTGCAGCAGTAAACGCCGTGAGGCAGGCCACCGCTATTACAGACGACTTCGTTGGACTGAAGCGAAGTGGCGAGCAGGCCTCGGCTGCCAGGCGCACAGGCTTCGACATCCAGGCACTTGGGGTGTGGGCTTCGGCATCCAGGCACTCGGGCGTGACCGGCTGATCGTAGCGTGTCCAGCGGGCTGCGTGAGCTGAGTCTAGGATGAGCACAAGGCATTTAGTCGAATGCCTCAACAAGAGATAGAAAATTGCACAGTGACATTCCATTTCTCGATTCTTGTGCACAGTAGTGTTTATTTCTATTTGTTCTGACATAGATTAAAACATTGCAATACTTTTATTTCAGATTGTACTATGATTGGCTATTGATAAATCTCTGAGTTGTTAGTGCATTTCAATTCATCTGGAAGCACAATTTATCATCTGCATTTATTTTGTCTGGTTAAATGCCCATGATAGTTATACTTGTAATGCTTGAAATGTCTTAGAGTTAAATGCCTTGCTGATCTACCTTTAAGCACTTTTGTGGTGTCTTTTCGATTATGACACCGGTCGTTTTTAGGCTAGATTGTTTTCAGTACTTGTGATTTGTTCTGTTGTTTTTCTGTTGAGGTGCGTTGGGTATTGGGAGAAGGCCATTAATTCGAAAAAAAATTTAAGACGCCCATTCACCCTCCATGTGATCACTACTCTCGGTCATACAACTATACAGTTATAGTCAATGTCATAGTTTTTAATACCTTCTGTTATATCTTGTGTTATATCAATGGTATAAAAAAAGCTACTTCTAGTAGCATTTTTATTTATAACATTGTAAAGATATGAAATACCAACATTGTAAAACATTGAAATGTTATAAAGAAACAATATTTTTCCGTGTTTTTCATTTGAATACGTACGATAGAACACTATTGGGCCTTTTGGTGGCCCATCTAAAATAAAAAAAAGTGTAGGTAGGGCTGGCTAGGCAGCCCCCACTTTTTTTCTTCAGCTGCAAAGAAATTGCGGCATTACCAGTGTGGATAACTTGGTCAGCGGGGCCAGCGGCATTGCCAGGGCAGGCACCGTAGACGCACTGAGGGAGCAGGCACCGCTGGCCGTTTAGTTCTAGAATCGTTTTATTTTTAAGATTTATGTTTTTTGGATTTAATTTTAATAGTGATTTTCAAAACAACGCTTCTATTTTTATTTTCTACCATTTCCTCAAACACTGTACACATGTATTTAACAAAAGCACAGTACATAATAAATTATTTATTGTTTAATAATTAATGACTATATTTAAAATTTTAAATATAAATACAAATATTCAAATTTAAATGTAGGAACATAATCAACTATTGTATTTAAATATTAAAAATTTTAAATATAAATACAAATATTTAAATTTAAATATAGGAACATAATCATCTATATGTTGGTGTCTTTTTTGTCACACTTTGACACATGCGTGGTCTGAGAGATCTGCTTAGCTCCAGTGGAGGTTCTATAATATTAGAAAAGGGTTAAAGGCATGCCAATCAGTTTGACCATGCAATTGATAAGGAAACAGAGAAAATGACATTAGTAACATAGCCAATAGGCGGCCAAGCCGATTACTGCGGTGAGGATAAAATAATCGTGAGCGAATAACGCCAATCAGTCATAAGGCCAATGACCAAGGCAGAGCAACCAGAGCAAACACGCCATCGACCGATGAGATAGGCAGTTTATGCATATGGGCCGATGAGCATTCTTCCTCAATAGCGGATATAATATAACATTGAATTGAAAATAACCTATCGGCTTGTACTCCGACAGAAATAAATAAAACATGCTAGATAACATGTCAGTATTATCAAAATCATCACAATAATAAGATTGGACCTAACCAACACAGTATCTAGTCACGAAGAACTTAACAATACTTCAATGTATCGATCACGTTTTATTTAGATGAACGATATACAACATGAAGAAGATACAATATAAAGAGATATCGGACCTAACCGATGAAGTCTCAGACTACCACACCTAAATCACATCAATCTAGGAGATCAAATTGATGCAGCCTTAGACCTAGCCTTATATACCAAGTCAAACTGGTGATCATACTATTTCAGCCGATGCCTCAAGAGATCAAATTGACGCAGTTGAAGGACACTAACATAGTCGATCCTATCATCGGGGTGGTGGTACTCACCTCTTCGTCGGAGATCAGAATGATGTAGCCCAGCTCTGAGTGCCCAGTCCCACCGGGATTAAATTGGGAAGCCAAGGGTGACGATGCGTCGAAGAGTTATTTGTAGGTTTTGTATGTGCTTTTGCCCTAACTAAGGGATACATATTTATAGTCCGGATACATATTTATATTCTAGAGACTTATCGGTAGTCGACATCGTCTTGCTTCCAATTGTCAGTACCCTTGGCAGTGACAACCTTCGGTGAACGGCTTCTTGACCAAGTGTCCTTGGCTTGATGTTATGTGGCCATTGATCGTCTTGTGCCTTGCCTTTAGCGCCACACCCCGGGTAGTCATCCATTGATGGTAGATGTAGCACCTCATTCTAGTAATGCCTTAAGAACTCACAGTACCAATGGGGGTTGAAACATGAGTAGTCGTGGCTATCTTCACTGTCTAACCTCTCCTTCGACCTCCTTTTGTACAACCTAATGAGATCCAAAGAAATAATGTTACTGTCGGCTCGCCTACTTTTCTTTGTATGTCGATCATCAGCGTGGTGCGCGTGCACCATATTGACTAGGAATGGATGACCGTCGATATTCATCAGTTTCTTCCCGTCATAGAACTTGATTCGACCTTGCTCCATAGTCGATTGAATCTGCTGCCTGAATACTTTGCATTCATTAGTGTGGTGCGATGGGGAATTATGCCACTTATAGTATTTTCTTTTATTTAGATCGTTGCTAGGCATTATCACGTGGTTATGTGACCAGTGGATTTGGTTGTCATTGAGCAATAGATCAAATATCTTATTGGCATTGTTGCTGTCGAAGTCGAACTTCTCTTCTTCATTGACCGGCTTCACCTAAGGGCATGCAACTTGTTTCTTGTTCTTGGACCATTCGGCCAAACCAACTTATGCATCAGAGTCACTACCGTCCTTAGAGTCCTTATAGTAGGCCTGAGTATATGCCACCTTTTTCATATACCTATCTTTCCTTGCTTCTTTGAATCATCTCTCGTGTGATGATACCATTTGCACCAGTTGTGAGAGGCTCTCGAACTCAATTGATGAAAATATCTCCTTAATTGGGTTCAGGAGTCCTTGAAACGCCAACTCTGCCAACTTGGTGTCACTGAGGCTCAAGCTATAGCACCTACTCCATATGTCCCGAAACCTCTGGACATAATCCTGTACCGACTCGTCTATCCTCTGCCTCACAACTATCAAGTCAATGAGCTTGAGAAACCAAGTATAGTTTCACTATGGTTTTATCTTAGTGATGAGTGATTGACAAGTTTTCCTGATTTATGGTTAGGACTTGTGATTGCCTGTTTGGGTTCACTGATGGGATCAATGTGCATCTTGCATGGAGATTCATTTTTTCTTGTCTCATGTTGTGCATGGTTGAGATGCAAGTGAACTGTCAACGACAGGTGATTGGGGTCAAGTAGGGAGTTTGATGCTAGACGATCAAGGATACCAGGTGAAGTTGAGCAAGATCTTAGGCGTACACGTGGAGATGGGGCAAGACATGGATATACAGATGATTGAGACAATGTGTTGACCAAGCCAGCAAAAGAGAGGCTAGTGCAAGCGACAAGGCAGCTCGAGGGATCGAGAGCGCGAGAGACCTGATGGTGGTTGAGTTTGCGGATTGGTGACATGAGTCGGCAATCTAGTGGGCTTTGTCGATTTCGGCTCAAAACCATTGGATCGAGATCAAAATGTCTTGAAGAGAAGCCGTAGTCGCTACGAAAGATTCGAATCGGGACAAATTACCTTTAGATAGAATTTTACCTTTTAAGCCCTGTGGGCCTTTGAGTCTATAAAAACCCTAATAGTATTTGTGTCTTTTCCTATTTTTGAATTTCCTATAAAAGGCCACCTAGTTCTAGGGTTTCAACCAATTCTTTTAATTGAAAAATCTGAGTTCACTTTACCCTTCTTCGAGAAATTTTCTTTCTTCACCATGGTTTCCTATAGATTTCACTTGCGCCATTTTTTGGTTCTGTGAGAATCCTTGGCCGGTTTTCTTGAGGAAGAATTGGTTGACACTAAAATCCGACAATCAAAGTGCCAAATGTACTAACACCGATTCGATGATCAAAAAGTGTGTGGATACTTAGGGATAAACCCCTAAGCGTAACACGACGCTGACGTCATGTTCCGACGACCCTAGATAGTGACAATGGAAATAAACGGAGTAGCCAGGCAATTAAATAATACAATAATATTATCCAATTAGCCAAAAGATGAAAGAAACAACCAACTGGACAAACTAGGGCCAGTTGAACCGAAGTAGTAACATCGGTCAGATCGGTCTAGAGGGGCCGGTCAGACTAGGGTGAACCTTGCGGTCAGACTGCACATGCGATGGAGGGTGACGGCGGTTGACTGCACACAGTCGGTCGGACCTACATGTGCCGGTGGTGGGATGATGGCCCGGCACAACACGGTCAGACCGGCCCATCAATGCCGGTCAGACCGACAGTACCAGATCCGAACGCCTAACGTTGTCGGTGGCCGTCTTTGGTTGTCGGCTTGCAGGGAGAGTTCTTGGCGGAGATCCTATTGGGCAATTCTGTTGGGGAATTCTATTGGGGAATAGGGGAGCTATGCTAGCCGACTAATTCATTCTTTACACCCTAACTCCAAGACTCATGCGTGTGCGAGATCATGAATCAGTAACTTCTAGCACTTGACGCTCTAGGTGCAACAGAAGAAGATGTCGGAGTAGCGCGTCAAGCCTATCCTCACTTTCTCCTTGCCATCCTTCACTGAACCGATTGATGAAGACGACGTAGTCATTCGTATGTAGATGTCCACCAATATTGCTATTGGAGCAATGCCTCCACGGAATCCACACGTACAAGGATGGAGAACCTTCCACGACAACGTACTAGCACCGTATGTGAGAGACGGGGATCCTTGATCTCAACATTTGAGATCAAGAAACGGAGGAGAGAACTTTTTAGTCACTAGGTCTAATCTAGGCTTATTCGTTGGTTCCAAGACGTCCTCCTCTTCTCTTTTTATAGGGTTGAGAGCCACCTGGTCGTGCCTATCTCAAAACCCTCAAAACCATAACAGATCCAGTCTGTTTGCCCACGTCGGAACTTCCGATACTGGATTGGAACTCCCGATAGGGTATTTCAGGTCTCCCGATACAGTACGACACGCAACAGATCCAATATGTTATCGCCTACCTCAGAACTTCCGATACCATAGTGGAACTTCCGATCACTACAAAATTCACTGATTCCAAATCAGAACATCTAGCTCGTCGGAACTACCGATACCATATCGGAACTTCCAAAACAAGATTTGCTCTCTGTATCGAGACCAAATAATAATCGGAACTTCCGATACTACCTATCGGAACTTCTGATCCATGGAATTTTCTTGGGCATATCCTTCAATATCCCACCTGCACAAGAACCAATTCTTTGAATGTTTCTTAATCCATCCCCATAATTGTGTGACCCGATAGGTTCATACACTAACGGCTATTCACCGGAAACCATTTCCGACTCACTGATCAATAGTGGTACCTAGCAGCACATATTGACCCTAGAAAGCATACAAAATCAAATTTTCATGAACCTTGATATACGCACGCACCAGTCCCTTTACCATACGCCGTCAGTCAAGCTCAAGACGAGATACGTGCCACCCTTGTTGGTTAGCTCGACATTTCACTCGATCAAGCATTGGATTCAAATCATGACTATCTCCTTAGTCATATTGGCATGGCCATGCACTTTTCCAATACAATACCTTGAGGGGCCCAGAGACGGCTCTCCCATTATTAGGAGGGGTAAATTCCATCTTGACCACTCACATCCCAAGACATGTTTCACAACACACCTGAAAACAACCCTTATTACTACCCAGTTACGGAATAGCATTAGGTAGCATCTAAGTGTGTCACTATGCATTTTGGAATCAAATGACAATCTTAGGTCGAAGGGCTCTGCAGGTACACCATTGAGATGACAACTGATGGCACTTTGCAATAACAATCTCAGCAGTACCTCAAATGCATCTGTCCAACACCATGTTCACCAACATGTGTGCACATCACTGATTTGACTTCTCCATGTCTATGATCTATGAAACATGATCATCAATCAGTCAGATGTGCTAATCCATGTATCATCACTGTCCCACATGATGAAAAGATTAGGGACCCTTTTGAACAACATTGTCATAAATCAAATAGTTTTTCCATTGGTGAACAAGATAACAATTATCTCCAACATTAGCCTAGACATTACTAGATACTCCCACATACACATGGCTCACTCTCGCAAGTATCTCATACCCATGGAGCTCATATGCGCCTCATACTAGTGCTGTGGAAGCGACATTGTCAACGGATCTTGTATGTTCAAATCCGTGTGCACTTGCAAATCTTCATATCACCTCTCTCTATGATGACTCGGATTAGGTGACATCGCCGAAGTATATGTTTGGGCTTCTGTTGTTATCTAGGTTCCTTGGGTCACGCATTGACACCACTATTACCATAATAGAGGTCCACTAGAGTGGACGCACTAGGAACAACACTTATCTCAGAAACAAACTTTCTTATCCAAACAACCTCCTTCGTAGCTTCCAAAGCTGCAATATACTCAGCTACGACAAACCCAGACTGCGATCGAAATTATCTTTTATTGGTTTGAAGTGTAGCATCGGTGTAACTCCTTACATCGAGCTCCTCTTCACTACCGAGTCCTAGGAACATATCCTCAGTTCTTCTCAAGTACACGAGGATCCCTTTTACGACTGCATAGTGACTCTGACCTAGGTTTTATTGGTACATATACATTTTGGTGCGTACATGGTACATATGAATGACCCGCTCATGGAGGCATACGGAATCGTACTCATATTCAGCATTTTGAAACCGTTTCAAAACCTTGTCCATGTACTTTATTCTGGTCTAATCCAATTAGCCATTTCGATCAATCTCTATAGATCTTTACGCCTAAAATGTATGCTGTATCTCCAAGGTCCTTCATTCATAAACCATTTTTCAATAAGGTCTTAACAACATTCTACAAAGGAATGTCATTTCCGATCACCTATATGTCATCCATAGATAGAACAAGAAATACAAGTGTGCTCCTACTAGTCCTTTTGCAAACAATAGACTCTTCTTTATTCTTGATGGAGTGAAACATTTTGACTACTGTTGGGGGAGATAATCTCGATGGAGCTTGGGAGCGCGAGGGATGTGGAGCGCTGTTCAAAGGAAGGACTCCACTAGCTGGAGGTTGGTGAAGGTGTCAACCTTAGGATGGTACGGAGGCCGGACGCTCCCCTCCGAAGGAGTTCGGAGGACCCGAAGCTCAGAGGCCCATGGTCTCGAAGCAGCGAAGCTGATAGGAGGCTGGAGCCATATCCCCAAAAGGTGCAAGGGCCCAACACCGAGACAGAAGACTGGGACTAGTTTGGTCAAGATGGTATGGCGACAGGATCATTATCATCTGCGCAACATCTGGTGCTGCTGCCATGCTCGGAACGGTTGATACACTGTCAGGGCTACACTTCTTGTCTGTACTATAGGGCTGCAATTCTTGTCTATACTATAGGGCTGCGTTAGGCAGCACTACCATCAGAGGGATTTTGGAAGTATCGGGCCCCTCATAGGGCTCTCCTATAATACTCCCCCTCCCTAGGTTGTTAAGGACAGGACACTTGATCCAAGAAACACTTTGATCTGAGCTTCTCATTCCATACACATTCTTAAACCTATTGGTCTAGTCCATTGCTCCAATAGTTGGCGTCGTCCGTGGGGATCCAAGTCCAAGAAGTTAGCGTCCTCTACATCCACCCAAGAAGAAACATGTCGGGCCGAAAGGGTAAGAGCATGGCCCCCCTCTAGAGGTCAGCCCGCACCGCTGGGACAGGGCCGCTCCCGGTCGTTGGACCCGATCCTCCTGTAGCTTTTCCCATCGTCACCCCCCGAGGTGCCAGGCGTGGGGCCAGGCCAGGCCCCAGGAGGGGCGCCGGAGGTGTGGGATCCCACCGGCTCAGTGGGGCCAGCATCGGGGAACCCCCCGGCGTCTCAGGAGGGGCTCTTTGGGCTGCATTTCCCTGGCGGCCCCCAGCCGTAGCCCTCCGAACTGACTACGTCCGCTCGCAGGGCCCGAAGATAGCCTCGAGAGGTAGCGGGAACCAAGCCGATGCCCTGGCCGCTGAAAATGCAAGGCTGAAGGCCGAGTTGGCCCAATGGCACTAGGAGGCTTCGCCTCGCCCCCTCGAGCCCACCAAGGCACTGGGGGTTGCGACCGTCACATTAAGTGATGATGAAGATCAAGGGGAGGAGGAGAATGCATCCTACGATGAGGAGTCTCGGTTGCACCCCGACCTGCAAAGGGTGCGATTCGACTCAAAGTTCCTTACCGCGAAGCTCCCAAAGTACTCCGGAGAATCTGACCTTGGAGAGTTCTCTCGCTCGTACGCCTTGGTGATGGAAGCTTGTGGGGGAAGCCGGGATACCATGGCTAATTGTTTTCCTTTGGATCTCAAGGGGATCGCTCTTCGATGGTTCTGGTCGTTGAGGCCAGGGACCATCAGGTCATGGGACCAGCTGAAGAAAAAGTTCTTCAACAACTTTCAGGGGACCTTCGTGGCCCCGATGTCCACCGGGAGTCTTTTTCAAGTAAAGTAGTAGCCCGAAGAGACGCTGCGGCATTATTCACAGTGCTTCGCACACACCAAAGCGTAGACCAAGGGGTTGTCAGCCTCCTCCGTCATCGATGCTGCTCGAGAGGGTGTCACCAACCCAGGCCTCCTCGACAAGCTCCACCAGAAGCCGATATCTTCGGTGGCCCAGCTCGTGATGTACTTCTAGGAGTACGCTCGGTCCGAAGAAGGACAGCTGCGTCGTCAGGCGATGATCGCCCCCGTATAGGCCCCGAGCGTCAAGGTGTACGAACCACCCTCCGGCCCTGCTCCGGATCTTCGCCATCGGGATTCCCGGCGAGGACAGAAGCATCTTCGTGGAGAAGTCCTAAACATTGCCCCGAGAGGACCCGCCAAGCATCCGCACACTACGGGTTGAGGAGCCATGCTGAATAGCGTGGGCCTCATTGCTCCAGAAGTGATGAGTCATTGTCAACGATAGTCAAAGAGGACAGAAGAAGAAGAGATCTACTGTTTCATGGGCCGCGTGTGACTCAGGTACACGGGCAGAGAGCGACTTTCGGGCAGAGGAGGCTGCGAAGTCGGACAGGCCCAATCCGGGTACATGGGCCAGAAGCAGTAGAAGACCCACTGGGCTGTTGACCAGGACTGACTCAGGTACACGGGCGGTGAGCGATTGCTGGGCTGAGAAAGCTGCGGAGTCGGGCCGGCCCAATCCGGGTACCTGGTGCAAAGTCGGTGGAGGCTTTGTCAGTTTCGGCGCAAAACTGACAACCGTTGATCTTGTATCCGACTGTCCAGAAGAGAAGTCGTAGTCGCTACGAAAGCTGAGCTTCCGGATAAGTCATCTGTAACTCTAGGCCCACAGTCAGTCAGTCGTGTCTATAAAAATACCTAAGGGCAGTAGAGTCTTTTCCTTTATTATTGCGTCTGTAAAAACCCTAAGGGGTAGGTGGAATGTTCCTAGTGTTGGGAGCCTATAAATAGGACCCCAATCCCTAGGGTTTGGTCGACCCTTTTGGCTGAAATTATTTTCACTCTTTTTGGGTCACTTTTTGTCTCTTGCTCTCTCTCTCACTTCCCTCTCTTTTTGCGCAGCCAGGCTGCATGTTCATGAGATTTTTGCCTTGCATTTATTTCTCTCCTACAGTGCTTTGAAGCTTCGATTCTCCATCTGTGCACAACATCATTTTGTTGTTTCGATTCACGTGCACAAGCAATTTCTGATGAGTTTTTGGGCTTCGGTAGGCGTGGGGAAGCTTCTGTTCTTCATGAGTAGAGTACTAGTTCTTGTTGTTTGCAAGTAGTACTCCACTGTAGCTACAGTACTCCTGTGCCAGCTTTTTTGCTTTTACTGCTCAACTTTTCGATCGGGTTGACAGGACTAAAGTTACTTTCCTGGCTGCTTCTAGGCGAAGCCATCCTCTCTGTTCGAAGCCCCTCAGCTCCGTGAGGCTGGCTTCGATCCGACCATAACTCGAAGGCTTCTTTTTGATCTTCGAACTTTGTTTTGTGTTCTGTGTTGCTAGCTTCAAAGTACTCTTTGAACGGACAGCATCGCATACTTCGAACGTCAGTGCGAAGGTGCTTCGGCACTAGCTGTTCGAAGTCCATACTTCGATAGATTTCGAAGTTGGCTTTGAAGCTTGTAGTTCTGCTAGGCCTCGCATTGATTTCGTGTGGCGTGTCATCCTTCGCTTCTCTTCTTGAAGCTTGCTCTTTTCGAAGGTAGAGTATAGGCTTCGAATTTGGTGCCTCTGTCGTGTGACAGGCTTCGCTTCTTTGTTCGAAGGTAGTCCGTCTGTGTGTTGAATTCGAAGTTCTCTGTTCGAAGGTTTTGTTTCGAAGCACTCGGTTCGAAGCTGTGTCCGAAGCCTTGCCTTCGAAGTACATACTTCGAACCAGGCTCCGGCATTGTCATACTTCGCTTCGAAGCATACTTCGCTTCTTGTCACTTCGTACTAGGCTAGACAAAAACACCTTCGGCATCTTCGACAAGCTTCGCAACCAACCTCCGAAGCAGGCTTCGACCAGCGAAGCAGTCTTCGACAATCATCTCCGAAGCAGACCTCGACAGGCGAAGCAGGCTTCGCCAAGTTCCAAACAGGAGACAAATTTGGACAGTAACTTCTCATTTCACCTTACATATACTTAGATCATTTCATTGTGAAGTTTGGGCTTGTTACACAGTGTTCATCTACCTAGTTGCACTTCTTTTATAGTTCTCTGGGTGACATCAGTTGCTTCTAGATTAGATACCCCTAGACTTAGGCCTTCTGTTTATTTTCTGCTGCTTAGTCTTTTGAGGTGCGTTGGGTACTGGGAACAGGCCATTGATTCGAAAGAATTTTTGAGGCGCCCATTCACCCCCCCTCTGGTCGCTACTTTCGGTCCTACAAGTGGTATCAGAGCGAGGTTAGGGTTTTTCCATACCTTAACCGGTTCTAAACCCCAGTAGTGACCATGACGTCTCCTGGCAAGGTCCCGTCCTTGGAAGCCTATGGCTATAATTATTGGAAGACTCGCATGCGAGCCTATCTCATGAGCCAGGGCTCGGACATATGGGACATTTGTGTTCACACCACGTTCGTCATTTTGCCAGTCGCTGAGCATGGTACTGCTGGTATCATTGCTCAGCATCTGAGCAACAGTAGGGCTGTGAACATTCTGTTTTCTGGTTTAGGTCCCACTGAGTTTGAGCGTGTGAGTCATCTCTCCACTGCGAGAGAGATCTGGGCTACCCTCAAGGCACACCATGAGGGGACAGCACAGGTCAAGGCTCGGCTCTATCAGACCTACCGGCGTGAATATGAGAATTTCACACAGAAGCCGGGTGAATCTGTTGAGGCTTTGTTTGGTCGTTTTCAATCGATCATAAACAAGCTTCGGGACAACAAGGCTGAGGGTGCTCAGTTAGTCTCAGATCACGAGCAGGCGCTCAAGGTTCTCCATACCTTGGACCCAAAGATCTGGGAGATCAAGGTATCCTCTATTGTTGAGAGCACTTCTTACAATACCTTGACCATTTTTGAGTTATTTAGCAAGCTGAAGGCCACTAAGGTAGATATCCAGTTGAGATCAAATCTCACTGGTTCTGGATCAAAATCCCTGGCCCTTGCTACACCTTCTGTTGATCCCATTGCTGTGAGCTGTGCTGGGTTCTCTTTGATGTCTATCACTGAGGACCAGCTTGAGTCTTTGGGAGATGATGATTTGTGTCTGTTTAACAACCGGGTGCGTCGTGTCTATGACAAAATAATGTTCAAAAGACACGACACAAAATCCGGATGCTTGAATGTGGTGATCCAGGACACTTCATCGCCGACTGCCCCAAGCGCAATGTATACAAGAAGGGCACCGGTGGCAGCTTCCATGACTCCGGCAAGCACGAGAGTCCATCCTTCAACAAGGGCAAGCCGAAGACTCGTTTCTTCAAGAAGGCCCTGAAGGACTACCGGCGAGAGAACAAGAAGCGTGACAAGGCCTTCTTCGCTGAGATGGAGAAGAGCTACTCCAAGCGGTCCACATCTTCTTCCTCTTCATCGAGCTCAAGCGATGAGGAGATCGCCATCAGGAAGGGGAAGGACAAGGACGATCTGGCGGGCCTCTACTTCATGGCCTTCGGAGACAAGCTGAAGAGCCGCTCACACCAGCGCCGAAGATCCCGCAAGAGCTTCTGCTCAATGGCTCTTGGGGATAAGGAAGAAAAGAGCTCCTCCGACGACTCTGACGATGACGACAACAAGGTATCATCCTATGAACGAGAAATTGTTGATTTACTTGAGAGCAATCGTCAGGAGTTAAAGTATCGGGAAAAACTGCTTAGGGGGGCTAAGAAGAGGATAGACGAGTTAGAGAGTGAGCTTGTCGTAGCCAACAGCAGAATTGAGAGTCTATCTTCTTCCCCTTGCTTGGGTGATAGCAGTGAGTGCCCGAAGTGTGAGGTGCTTCTGTGTGACCTGTCGACTCTGAAGTCCAGGTACACAGAAAGGGTTGATGACAGGGACGCTTTGGCCACTGAGCTTGAAAGCGCTCAGCTGGAGCTGAAAGATGCTCAAGCCACTGTCGTCACACCCTGTGTTCATTGCCCAACTCATCTAGCTGCCTTAGCTGAGCTGAAATCCAAGGGCGATGAGCATTTGCGTGATTTGGAGAGGTTGAGAGCTGAGCTTGCCCAGACTAGGCTAGAGCTTGAGACACTGTCAGTTCCACCCACTGTCTGTGAGAACTACCTGTCTCTTAGAATGGAGTTGATTAAGCTGAAAGCCGAAAGTCTATCCAAGTAGAGAGTGAGTGTGAGACCTGCTTGTCTCAGGTGGAGGTTCTAGCTTCCTTGAGAGAGGAGCTAGCAGACTCTCAGAATGAGAACTTTTACCTCCGTTCTATCCTGAGTTGGATCAGTGCCAGAGAGCCACAGCTTGGCATGATGATCCAACAGTTCAAGAGACAGGATGGGTTTGGGGTAGGTTACACCTACACCAAGGCTGACTTTGAGAGTGCCATTAGCCGGGCAGTGGAGTGGAGTAAAATGACTCCTGAGCAGAGATATCCCAAGACTCACTCCACTGAGACTTCTCAGGCTTGTCAGCCCAAGGATGGAGTAATTCATGAACCACCCAAAGCTCCACCCAAGAAGCCTATCTGGGTTCCTAAGCCCAAACTCCTCCACTCTTCTCTAGACTCTCTTCCTGGACCTTCTCAACCCAAGAAGATTACACCTAACACCACCAAGCCCAAACATCCCAAGCCTCAACCACATCCCAAGAAGCCCACCTATCACTGTGAGTACTGTCAGAGAGACGGACATCTTGCGGAGTTCTGCTTCAGGAGGAAGCGGGTTGAGAGAGCAGAGAGGGCTCGTAGTGATCAGGAGCAGTTCTACCAGCAGGGTGGTAGACTGCGTGTTCCTCGGCGCGGGGAGAGGCTGGAGGCCAGGCCGCGCCGTGTAGGTGGTGGTAGAGGAGACGGCTTTCTTGCCCGTGCTCCAATTGGTGGTGTCCGTTCCGGCAGAGTTCCAGACCGTGTTGGCTACGGTTCTGGACCTCGTGGCCGCAGGATTAGGCAAAACTGAGGACCACGCTTTGAGCCGCGTTTTGGTCCAAACTCTTTTGATGGTTTTCGCTTTCCATCTTTTGAGCAGATGGCTCGACACTGGTTTAGCTCTTTTGCTAAACCTGGTGCCGGACCATTTGCTCCCACTTACAGACACTGATTGTGCAGGACCGGGGACTGGAGGATGTTTGGATCATGGACTCAGGATGCTCTCACCACATGAAGGGACATCGCAGATGGTTCTCCAGTCTCATTCCCCCGAGCTCCAAAGAGTACATCACATTCGGGAACAGCGGTCAAGGGAAAGTAAGTGGCATAGGCTCAATTCGCATTTCAGATCATTTCTCTTTAAAGAATGTTGCTTTGGTTAAAAATTTGAACTTCAACTTGATTTCTGTTTCGCAACTTCTTGAGGATGGTTTGGTAGTGCGTTTTAAGAAGGGAAACTCTTCTGTGGTTGATTCTATAGGGTCTTTGATTTGCCAGATTTTACCATTCGGCGAAGTTTTTCGAATTGACTTCTCTAGTTCTTTTGGCCCTTCTCGCTGTTTGATTGCTGGATCTTCTTCTGAGCTCTGGAAGTGGCATAGGAGGTTAGGTCACTTGAGTTTTGATCTGCTAGTCAGGTTAAGCTCTATGGACCTCATCCGAGGATTGCCCAAGCTTGAGTTGGAGAAGGATCTAGTCTGTCATCCCTGTCGTCATGGGAAAATGGTTGCCGCTTCTCACTCACCTGTGACTCAGGTGATGACTTCGTATCCGGGCGAGCTTTTACACCTGGACACTGTTGGTCCAGCTCGGGTACGTTCAGTCGGTGGGAAGTGGTACGCACTTGTCATAGTTGACGACTTTTCTCGTTTCTCGTGGGTTTTCTTTTTGGAGTCTAAGGATGAAACTTTTCAATTGTTCATGACCTGATTTTGAAGCTGAAGAATGAGAACAATGGTCGGATGCGAGCAATTCACTCCGACAACGGCTCTGAGTTCAAGAACTCTCAGTTCGTCAGCTTCTGTGGTGATCAGGGTCTGGACCATCAGTTTTCTTCTCCTTACACTCCCCCACAGAACGGCGTTGTGGAACGAAAGAACCGCACGCTAGTTGAGATGGCCATGACGATGCTCGATGAGCACAGGACTCCTAGGCGTTTTTGGGCTGAAGCCATGAACACGACTTGCTATCTGGCCAACCGCATCTTTCTTAGAGCTTACCTTGGTAAGACATCATATGAACTACGGTTTGGCAGACAGCCCAAGGTGAGCCACTTGCGAGCATTTGGCTGCAAGTGCTTTGTGCTCAAGAAGGGAGGGCATTTGGACAAGTTTGAGTCTCGTTGCTGGGATGGTGTTTTTCTTGGTTTGCATTGCATTCTCGAGGCTTCCGGGTTTGGAACCTCGAATCCCAGCTACTTGTTGAGACTTGTGAAGTTTCATTTGATGAGTCCTTGCCTTCTTTGACTCCTTCTTTTGAGCTTTCTGGTGATGATGAGCTCGGAGAGTCCATCTTCGAGGAAGATGAGGATACTCCAGCTGCTGAAGAGGGTGGGCCTTCTGCATCCCCCGCAGAGCCCACACCTTTGAGACTTCGACTGAGGATGAGGGCGGACCTCTGATCACTTCTTCCACTACGATCGAGCCCCCTCAGTTGAGTCCAGAGGTGCCAGCTGCTGACTCCGGTGAGGTGACTTTGGATCACCAGGGAACCCGAGCAGTACAGCGTGATCACCCCTCAGAGCTCATCATAGGCGATTTGACTGAGAGGACTTTGCGTTCTTCTACCTCTCTCGCTGTGTTTGCTGAATCTGCTTTTGTTGCATCTTTGAGCCCAGAGATGTTTCTCATGCTCTTTCTGATTCTAATTGGATTAATGCTATGCAAGAAGAGCTTGAGAACTTTGTCCGCAATCGGGTTTGGACACTAGTTGAGCCGCCACCTGGATGCAACCCCATAGGCACCAAGTGGGTATTCAAGAACAAACAAGGTGAAGATGGGGTTGTGGTGCGCAACAAGGCTCGACTAGTTGCCCAGGGATATTGCCAGAAGGAAGGTATTGACTTTGAAGAAACCTTCGCTCTTGTTGCTCGTCTTGAGTCCATTCGTATTCTTCTAGCTTTTGCCGTTTCGAAGGGTTTTAAGCTTTTTCAAATGGATGTTAAGAATGCTTTTCTGAATGGGTACATCGCATAGGAGGTTTATGTTAGGCAACCCCCCGGTTTTGAGAACCCTAAGTTTCCTCGACATGTTTTTAAATTGCAAAAAGCTTTATACGGGTTAAAGCAAGCCCCCAGGGCTTGGTATGACCGGTTGAAGCAGTTTTGTTGGGGAAAGGCTTTGTGATGGGTTCTGTGGACAAAACTCTCTTTTTGCTCATAGTTGCTTCAGACTTCTTAGTTGCTCAGATTTACATGGACGATATTATTTTTGGCGGTACTACTAATGATCTTGTATCCAAGTTTTCTGAGCAGATGCATAGTGAGTTTGAGATGAGCCTCATGGGTGAGCTCAAGTACTTCTTAGGGCTCCAGATCAAGCAGACCAAGGACGGCACCTTCATCCACCAAGGTAAGTACACTCGTGATATGTTAAAGAAATTTGACTTTGGTGGTGAATTGAAGCCGCAGATGACCCCGATGGGCACTTCTGGGGGTCTGGACAAGGATGAGAGCGGCGTCAAGGTCAATGAAAGGGAGTTTCGAGGGATGATCGGTTCGCTGTTGTACTTGACGGCAACAAGACCGGACATACAGTTCGCCGTGGGACTTTGCGCGCGTTTCCAGTCTTCACCACGCGCGTCTCATCGGCAGGCTGTCAAGCGCATCTTCAGGTATCTCACTTATGCGCCTGATCTTGGTCTTTTCTATTCAGCATCATCTTCTCTCGATTTATCTGGATTTTCGGATGCTGATTTTGGTGGGTGCCGGTTGGATCGCAAGTCGACTTCCGGTACTTGCCAGTTTCTTGGTTCTTCTCTTGTCTCTTGGTCTTCTCGAAAGCAATCTGGAGTTGCTCTTTCGACCACAGAGGCTGAGTACGTAGCTGCTGCTAGCTGCTGCTCACAGTTGGTTTGGATGATTTCCACTCTACGAGATTTTGGGTTGTTCTTTCCTACCAGAGTTCCTTTGTTTTGCGACAGCACCAGTGCAATTAGTGTAGGGAAAAACCCATGTCTCCATTCAAAAACCAAACACATTGATGTGCGCTTTCACTTCTTGCGGGATCAATATGAGAAAGGTGTCATTGACCTTGTTCATGTTGATACCCATCATCAGTTGGCTGACATTTTTACCAAACCCCTAGATCAGTCTACCTTTGAGCATTACGAGGGGATTTGGGTGTTGTGTATCCTTTTTAGGATATTTTGCGTCAGTTTTTTTTCTTTCTTCTTTACTCTTTTCTTGAGTCTTTCTGCGTGTGTTCATATCTTGCATATTCACATAACTTTGAGCTTGCTTCTGTTATATGATTGAACTGCTTTACTTATTCTAGCTGGTACATGCTTTTGATTACTTGTCGATGATTATGCTTTGCTTCAGTTCAAATGTTATGTCTGATATCTATCATATGCATGACTTTTATGCTTTAAAATTGAAAAATGATCACCATTGCTTCTGGTAACTAGCATGCGTAGGCTAAATGTTCTTGCTATATGTTACATGCCTTGTAGCTAGTTTCTGACTTAGATGCAAATATGCAACTTGGACATCTGTATGCTTTAAACATGGAAATGTGCTATAAAAATGATGAAAATTTGAGAAAAATGAAAATTCCATGCCTTTTTGTGCATAACTTGAAAAGATCCAGGTGGGTTTGTTTTGTCGCATTACATTTGTTCTAGACTGCATACCATAGCACTTTGGTATGAACTAGGACAGTGTAGTGTATGCCAAGACCAATGTCTTAAGCTTCTGATGGTCCAGATCTGGCCTAGGCTTGACTTGGTCGGTCAGCATAAGGTTTGACATGCAAATAACCCCTGGCAAAAATGAAAAAGGAAAAAGAAAAAAAAGCTTGAAAATTGAAATGATAACAAGTTTGCTGCAGCACTTTGTTTTGAACAATGCTTATCTTGGTAGATATCAGTTCGCTTCTGCATCTCATGCTTTACCTTGCTTGTTTATTGGAACATGTGGTGATGTTTTTGTTTGCAAAAACTGAAAAATGCGTGCAAATGACTTTCTGTAGATATCATCTGTTGCACTAATCATGCCATGTATCGTTACAGTATGTCTTTTGGTGTATCTGTTAGATGTTGTAATTGTAGTCAATCATATCTGAGAAGCATGCTTTCTACACTCCTTATGCACTCCAGTTGAATTCACTGCATATTTTGAGGGGGAGTTGCATTTCATGGGGAGTCTGTGTCTCTATTGAGTGCTTGATGAGTTCACTTGTCAACAAGGGGGGAGAAAATTTGGGATCAGAGTTTAAGGGGGAGTTCTTACTCTGTTGATATCCTTGTTGTTCTGAAATCGCACTCATTTTGAGCTTTTACGTTTTGGTTAACCATAATGACCGCTTCTTGTTTTTGTTCGGCTTTTGGTCATTAGGGTTAAACTTTTTACCTTATTTTTCTTCTTCTTTGTTTTCTTGTGTGTTGTTTTCGTGTTTCCACATTTGCTCGCAGGTGCTGAAGAGCTGAAGAAGAGGAGTGTTGACAATGCACTCATCAAGGGGGAGATTGAGGAGCCATGCTGAATAGCGTGAGCCTTATTGCTCCAGAAGTGATGAGTCATTGTCAACGATAGTCAAAGAGGACAGAAGAAGAAGAGATCTGCTGTTTCATGGGCCGCGTGTGACTCAGGTACACGGGTAGAGAGCGACTGTCGGGCAGAGGAGGCTGTGAAGTCGGGCAGGCCCAATCCGGGTACATGGGCCAGAAGCAGTAGAAGACCCACTAGGCTGTTGACCAGGACTGACTCAGGTACACGGGCGGTGAGCGATTGCCGGGCTGAGAAAGCTGCGGAGTCGGGCCGGCCCAATCCGGGTACCTGGTGCAAAGTCGGTGGAGGCTTTGTCAGTTTCGGCGCAAAACTGACAACCGTTGATCTTGTATCGGACTGTCCAGAAGAGAAGTCGTAGTCGCTACGAAAGCTGAGCTTCCGGATAAGTCATCTGTAACTCTAGGCCCACAGTCAGTCAGTCGTGTCTATAAAAATACCTAAGGGCAGTAGAGTCTTTTCCT
This sequence comes from Zizania palustris, assembly GCA_019279435.1. NCBI lineage: Eukaryota > Viridiplantae > Streptophyta > Magnoliopsida > Poales > Poaceae > Zizania > Zizania palustris. The sequence goes on along the minus strand of JAAALK010000285.1, from coordinate 72,542,272 downwards.
TTATTATTGCGTCTGTAAAAACCCTAAGGGGCAGGTGGAATGTTCCTAGTGTTGGGAGCCTATAAATAGGACCCCAATCCCTAGGGTTTGGTCGACCCTTTTAGCTGAAATTATTTTCCCTCTTTTTGGGTCACTTTTTGTCTCTTGCTCTCTCTCTCACTTCCCTCTCTTTTTGCGTAGCCAGGCTGCATGTTCATGAGATTTTGCCTTGCATTTATTTCTCTCCTACAGTGCTTTGAAGCTTCGATTCTCCATCTGTGCACAGCATCATTTTGTTGTTTCGATTCACGTGCACAAGCAATTTCTGATGAGTTTTTGGGCTTCGGTAGGCGTGGGGAAGCTTCTGTTCTTCATGAGCAGAGTACTAGTTCTTGTTGTTTGCAAGTAGTACTCCACTGTAGCTACAATACTCCTGTGCCAGCTTTTTTGCTTTTACTGCTCAACTTTTCGATTGGGTTGACAGGACTAAAGTTACTTTCCTGGCTGCTTCCAGGCGAAGCTATCCTCTCTGTTCGAAGCCCCTCAGCTCTGTGAGGCTGGCTTCGATCCGACCATAACTCGAAGGCTTCTTTTCGATCTTCGAACTTTGTTTTGTGTTCTGTGTTGCTAGCTTCGAAGTACTCTTTGAACGGACAGCATCGCATACTTCGAACGTTAGTGCGAAGGTGTTTCGGCACTAGCTGTTCGAAGTCCATACTTCGATAGATTTCGAAGTTGGCTTCGAAGCTTGTAGTTCTGCTAGGCCTCGCATTTATTTCGTGTGGCGTGTCATCCTTCGCTTCTCTTCGTGAAGCTTGCTCTTTTCGAAGGTAGAGTATAGGCTTCGAATTTGGTGCCTCTGTCGTGTGACAGGCTTCGCTTCTTTGTTCGAAGGTAGTCCGTCTGTGTGTTGCATTCGAAGTTCTCTGTTCGAAGGTTTTGTTCGAAGCACTCGGTTCGAAGCTGTGTCCGAAGCCTTGCCTTCGAAGTACATACTTCGAACCAGGCTCCGGCATTGTCATACTTCGCTTCGAAGCATACTTCGCTTCTTGTCACTTCGTACTAGGCTAGACCAAAACACCTTCGACATCTTCGACAAGGTTCGCAACCAACCTCTGAAGCAGGCTTCGACCAGCGAAGCAGTCTTCGACAATCATCTCCGAAGCAGACCTCGACAGGCGAAGCAGGCTTCGCCAAGTTCCAAACAGGAGACAAATTGGGATAGTAACTTCTCATTTCACCTTACATATACTTAGATCATTTCATTGTGAAGTTTGGGCTTGTTACACAGTGTTCATCTGCCTAGTTGCACTTCTTTTATAGTTCTCTGGGTGACATCAGTTGCTTCTAGATTAGATACCCTTAGACTTAGGCCTTCTGTTTATTTTCTGCTTCTTAGTCTTTTGAGGTGCGTTGGGTACTGGGAACAGGCCATTGATTCGAAATAATTTTTGAGGCACCCATTCACCCCCCCTCTGGTCGCTACTTTCGGTCCTACACGGGTGGAGGGCGTCCCACTGGAGCTAAAACTCCTGCAAGGGCACTTTTGGGGGAGCAACCTTCTACTGCAGTGTTCATGGTGAAAACTGGAGCAACAACACCGACTCCTACCGTACCATCATCGCCCTCCGGAACGACTACCTCGAGCGAAGCTCAGGTCACGGCTCTTCTGATAAAGCACCTCCGATATCCCACGCTGACTCCGTCCAAGTGGTTGGGCGCCATGACGAGCCGAGAGCTTCGAGGCTTACTACGGAAGTTGGTAGATTCCAAGCTTCCAAACTTGAAGATGGGGCAGACCGAGGGAAGCGGGTGGTCTTCCTATTTCCGAAGGTGGAGCTCTGGGGCTATGTCGAAGCGGCAGTGAAGGGAGTATGTCCAGGAAGTCGGGCATATCAGGACTTCCAGCTTCACCACGCTTCCTGAGTGGTCTGACGTTCCATCTCCTTCACCACCGACAACGCTGCTGGTGTCAAATTCATGCATGCTGACCCCCTCGTCATCTTGGTGGATATTGCTGGTGTTGAGGTGCATTGCATTCTAGTTGACGGGGGAAGTTCTGCTGACATCATTTTCGTGCAGGCCTTCGATCAGCTATATCTCTCTCGGAAGCACATGTTGCCGGCCTCCCGGCCGCTCCAGGGTTTCGCAGGACCACCCCTCGACGCCCTCGGCCAGATTAGGATGGAGGTGACCTTTGGAGCAGCTCCCCTATCCCGCTGTGAAGAGATCATTTTCGACATCGTCGATGCCCCGTACGCCTACAACTCCATCTTCGGGAGGGGGATGCTCCACCGCTTCGGGGCCATAGCACACCACAACTATTTGTGCATCAAGATTCCAACCCCTACAGGGGTGCTATCGGTCGTGGGTGATCAGGTTGCGGCTCGGCGAGTGGAGTACGGTCACTCGACACATTTGGAGCCAAGGCAAGTCCACAACATTCGCGGGAGATCGAAGGAGGTCGAACTTCCCGGCATTGGCAACATCCCCCTGCTTCCACGACGGGCCCCCCAAAGGGCCCGCTTCCAAGCCTTCATCCGGAGGGGGAGGTTGTCACAAGGATCCTAATCCAGGATGGGAAGGAGTACCCTATCTAGCTCAGAGGAGGCCTGGAGCCGGAAGGGTTAAGCAACTCGAAGAAGTCATCCGAAGCAACCTGGACATCTTTGCGTGGTCCGAGGAACACATACCGGGCGTCGACCGCTCCATCATCGAGCACTCCTTGGCGGTCAACCTGAAGGCTTGCCCAGTGCGGCAGGGGCTCTGCAAGCTGTCCTCCGAATGAGCTGATCTCGCAAGGACCGAGGTGGAGAAGCTGCTCAGGGCTGGGGTCATTCGGGAAGTCAGTCATACAGACTGGTTGTCAAACCCTGTGTTCATCCAGAAGAAAACATCTGGCAAATGGCGCATGTGTATCGATTTCACATCTTTGAATAAAGCTTGCAACCGTGACCCCTACCACATGCCTCGCATAGACCAATTGGTCGACTTCACGGTAGGCTCTAAGATCCTCAGCTTCCTCGATGCATACTCTGGGTATCATCAGATTTGGCTGAAGCATGAAGATAAAGCTTCATTACTCCCTCAAGGGTATTCTGCTATGTCTGGATGCCTTTCAGCCTCCGGAACACTGGGGCCACCTTCTCCAGGTTGATATCCAAAGCCCTGGGTCACCATATCGGTCGCAATATCGAAGCTTACATAAATGATATCTTCATCAAAAGCACGGATAAAAACTGTCATAGCTCGGATATAGAAGAAACGTTTGACAACCTCTGAAGGTGCGGGATTCGCCTTAACCCGGAGAAATGCATCTTCGGAGCTCGGGCTAGGAAGCTGCTTGGTTATCTATTTTCCAGTTGGGGTATCAAAGCCAGTCCAACCCAAGTCAGCGTACTGCATAACATGGCCCCTCCCCAGAACTTGAAGCAGACTTAGAAGTTGGTTGGGCGCCTTGCGGCTCTCATCCTCTTCCTGGCAAGGTCAGCCGAGTGAAGTCTGCATATATTCAAGGCGTTGCGTGCATCCAAGGACTTCAAATGGACTCCCGAATGTCAAGACTGCTTCGACAACATAAAGGAATACCTCGTCAATCTTATTACCCTCGCTACACCCCGGAGTGGCGATACCCTTCTCGTCTATCTCACCGCCACGGGCTGTGCAGTGAGTTTGGCGTTAATTCAGGAAGAAGCTGATGGAAAGCTGATTCAACGCCCAATATACTTTGTGTTTGAAGCCCTCTCCGGAGCAAAAACTCGGTACACCGAGCTCGAGAAAGTAGCAGACGCCCTCGTCATGGCCTCCCGAAAACTCTGGCACTACTTTCTGGCACATGACAAAGTCATGCCAACCGCTTACCCTCTAGGTGACATGTTTCGTTATAAGGATGCTACTGGACGAATTGGCAAGTGGGCAGTGGAACTTGCTCCGTTCGGCATCACTTTCGTGGCCCGAGCTGCCATTAAGTCTCAAATCCATGCAGATTTTGCTGCCGAATGGACACCGGTAGCAGACCATGCCCCTGACGAAACTGGCGAAGGGGTGTGGACTATTTTTTCAGATGGCGCTTACCAAGCCTCTGGAGTAGGCATAGGGGCAGTGATTATTTCTCCCTCAGGTCAACAAGCATTGTACTCTGTTCGGTTGAATTTTAAAGCTACAAACAATGTTGCTGAGTACGAGGGGGTGCTGCTGGGCCTCTACAAGGTGCATGCGCTTGGGGCTGCTAGAGTGATCGTCAAGACCAACTCTCAAGTCATGGCCAGGCACATGGACAAGAGTTTTCACGCTCGGCACCCCGATCTCGCCGCATACCTCGAGGCTGTTCGGAAGCTCGAGGCAACTTTTAAAGGAATTTCCATCCAAAGAATTCCAAGAAGCGAGAATTGCCAGGCTAATATCATCGCTAAAGTCAGCGCAGGCAGTCAAGCCCTCCCTCCCATTGCTTTCTTCGAGGAGCTCGCTAAGCCATCTGCATCTCTCCAAGAAAGCACCCCGAACCAAGTTCTGACAGATCCTCTGGCATCCTCGAGACTAGTCGAGATCCTTTGTACGGTCGACGGTGATTGGCGAGAGCCCATCCTGCAGCTACTTAAAGGCGAAGTGGAAATTAAGCTTGGTACTGAGCTTGCGCGACTTCAGATCCACGCGAGATCTTAATAGGTCATTAACAGAGTACTCTACAAGTAGGGTGTATGTTCCCCACTTCTTCGGTGCATCTCTCGTACTGACGGGCAGCAGATGCTCCGAGAGATTCACGAAGGCTTGTGTGGTAGCCATCTGGCCCCTCGGGCCCTCGCCGAGAAAACTCTCCATCAGGGCATGTATTGGCCCACTATTGTTGCCGATTCTGAAGATCTGGTGCGGACCTATCAAGGGTGCCAATGGATGGGGTGGCAGAGCCATCGGCCTCCCACCGCCCAGCAAATCATTGCGCCTATTTGGCCTCTAGCTAAATTGGGGATGGGTCTCATCGGTACGTTTCCTAGGGCTAAGGGAAACCTGCACTTTGCCGTCGTCCCATTGAGTACTTCTCTAAGTGGGTCAAAGTCAAGCCGTTGACCGTCATCACCTCCCAAAGCGTCCTAAAATTCTTTTGGCAAAACATCGTCTACCGATTCAGAGTGCCCAAGCAGCTCATGTTGGATAATGGCACTCAGTTTGATGCAAGTACTTTCAAGGCATTCTGCGGAGAGCTTGGAGTACAGCTATGCTTCGCAACCATCCGGCATCCGCAGTCTAACAGATCCATTGAACGAGCTAACAGGCATATACTTTCTAGCCTCAACAAGTGTATCGTGAGTTTTTCTAAGGGCCTTTGGCCCAAAGAGTTGCTCAAGATTTTGTGGTCTATTCGGACCACCCCTTCCCGAGCAACCAGATTCACCCCCTTTCGGCTGTTGTTCGGAGACGAAGCGATGACACCGACGGAGCTCCGAGCTGTCTCCCTGCGGGTCACAACTCTAGAAGCCAATCAAGGGCGTGCCGTCTCCCTCAACCTCATGGAAGAATCAAGGCTCTGAGCCGTCGCCAACCTTTCCAAGTATGAAAAGCAGACGAAAGCATGGTACGACCCCAAATTAAAGCAATGCGAGTTCTAGCCAGGGCATCTCGTCCTTTGAGCGGTTGTCTCCCCCACGAAGCTGGGCAATAAGTGGGAAGTTCCATACATCGTCGTCGGCTCCAGACGATTGGGGTCCTACCGTCTGGCTACTATAGAAGGCGAAGATATGAAGCACACTTGGCATGCGCAGCATCTAAAGCGCTATGTTGCGTAATTTGATGTAATACATTTCACCTTTTTATTTTTCGCTGTACTTGATTTCTCAGTTTCAATAATAAAATCCGGTGAAACTTTCTACCGAATTGGATGCACTATGGTACTAAGCGTAATCCCGGTAGACTCGAAGGGTTCTGAGCTTCGGCTCGAAGCACCCCATTTTGGGTTCCGAGCTCCGGCTCGAAGCACCCTACCTCAGGGTTCCGAGCTCCGGCTCAAAGCACCCCATTTTTTTTTTCTGAGCACCGGCTCGAAGCACCCTACCTCAAGGTTCTGAGCTCTGGCTCGAAGCACCCTACCTCAGGGTCCCGAGATCTGGCTAGAAGCACCCCATTTTGGGTTCCGAGCTCTAGCTCTAAGCACCCTATTTTGGGTTCAGAGCTCCGGCTCGAAGCACCCTATTTTGGGTTCCGAGCTCCAGATCGACGCACGCTACCTTAATGTTCCGAGCTCCAGCTCGGAGCACCATTGTTTGGGTTTAGAGCTCCGGCTCGACGCGCCCTATATCCATGTTCCGAGATCCAGTTTGAGGCACCCTACAATTGGGTTCCAAGCACCTGTCTCAGATTGCCCCACGTTCAAGTGTGGTATTTCTGGCTCAGGATCTTAGGTCCTAATGCATTGCGCCCAGCCGACAAGTCGCCTACCGGCAAAGAGGGGGAGAACGGAGTGGACAAGGAAGCAATCGGGATCCACCAGTGGTGTGAGCAAGATTTCATAGGTTACACATAACGTAGTCGATAGCTGTTACAAGGTCGAACTGAAAAATAAATCTAAGAGAACTCATCGTCTAAGCCAAGCAGGAATTGGAAGCCTTTCTAGTCTTGAAGGTTGCCTGGGCCCCTCGCAATCTCTCCGGTCCACGCCCCCAGAGCCGCACGAATGGAATCCTTCTTCTCTTTCTTCTTCTGCTTCCTCTCCTTCTTTTGAGCCCGAAAAGCCTTCTGTTCTTCTTGAAGTTATCCCCAACTGTGCAATCCTTGGTCTCCGAGCCCCGATTCGTCATGGCCAGTCTCCCCATTGGACTAATTCACCGGCTCAGGCGACAAAGATGGAGCATGTTTCCTTTCCTCTTATTCCTTGATAAAACCTAAGACCTCGTGAAGGAACTCGTGGATGATGTTCCTGTTGTCATCTTGAGGAACGTTGAACCGTGCAGGCCGATCGGCTCTAAGGGCCTCGAAGATGGCCCATTGGTGCCGAAGGGCCTCGCCCCCATCAAGTATCTTCACGTAGGAATCACGAGTGTCACATATACCCTAGATGATTTCAAGAAAAAAACTTCTCTTTATTAATGAGTTGCCAAAGTTTCTATCTATTACAGGAGTTGTGATAATAAGGCCCTAAGGGAACTACACCTTCGGGTCCGGGAGGGGCGCAGTGACTGGAGGCTTCGAAGAGGGCGGAGGAAGGTTCGATCGAACGGCCTCATCTATCCAAGCCTTGACTGCATCCATGCCCTCCGTCCTCCAAGAAGACTAGAGGCGAGCTCGACGATGAAAGCAAAGTGCCCCCGAAAGCCTCTAGTTGGTGAAGTACACCGAGGGCAGCCACCCGCGCCAACACCTCCCCATACCTTGACACTGTGGAGCTAGCTTATCTGCCGGACGGTGGTCTGGATAAAATTTAGCCGGCGGCTAAGGGGATCTTGGGCGACGTCGAAGGCTACGCATCCCATGCCATAGCGCTCCAGGACCCTTCGGAGGGACACCACAGTGTTAGCCATGGTCTTCTAACCATAGGCCAGTGCATCGGTCGTCGCTTCGTTATGGGCTAGGACATCTATTATAGTTTGCTCAAGCTTGAGCCCCTAGATCTTCTGGATCTCTGTAGCAGCGACCTTCGCCCGGAGCTCCTCCATCTCGGCAACCTAAACCCGGAAGGCACCAACCTCAGCTTCGAGCCTGTCTGCTTCGGCGGCCAGGCTCAGAGCTCCTCCATCTCGGCGATCTGGGCTCGGAAGGTGTCGACCTCGGCCTAGAGCTTGTTTGCTTCGGTGGCTCAGGCTCAGAGTTCATCCATCTCGGCAACTTGGGCCTTGAGGACGCCGATTTCTGCAAATTGGGCCCGGAGCCCTTTCGCTTCGGCCACGCGAGCTCGAAGCTCTTTGGCTCTAGCGGCTTGAGTGTGGAGGCCCGCGACCTCCGAATCCAATGCCCAGAGCCGGTCAGCCTTGGTCGCGCAATCCCGGGCAATCTTCTCGGTAGCATCGGCGTGTTCGCGGAGCTTCGAAGCATTGCGCTCGTGGTGGCTCCACTAAGCGGAGAGAGACACCAGCGATCCCTATGCTAGTGCGACTATCGGTGCACAAAGAAGCAAAGAGTAAGCCAGAAGCGAAGGAAGTGCCAGGGGCTCGGCTGGTAGCATTTTGAAGGCATACTTGGCTCACGGCGCTCTCGATAGCGAAGCCGAGGCCGACGCCATCCACCCGGCCGAGCTTCGATATCAGCTCGGTGTCCCTCATGCCTAGGTAGGAGTCATGGAGGGGAGCTGTCTTCGCCGCGAAGTCTTGGTCGCTTCCCAGGAAAGGAACCAAGATGGGCACGCAGGCGCGGGCATGCCCCGGGTCCGTAGGAGGGTGGACATTGGTCCTCCGAGTGGCTTGCTCCAAGGATCCTTCCGAGGGCCCCTCCGAATCCGCCTCGTCGTCCGACTCTGAGACCTCCATGGCATCGACAGGGGCCTTGGCTCTCGCACCGGCTTTGTAAGAGATCAGTGTGAGGCTTTGTACCATCGTTCGCGGTCTCGGTCGGAGGGTCCGAAGACTGAACGTCTATGGGGGTGCGGCGCCGGAAGAAGAGGTCATCCATCAAATTCATTGGGGAGCCGGCCAATGCCGCGGCTAATTCAGCCGCCACATTGGTGCTCCCCTCAACCGCTCCCAAGGGGTTGGCTAGCCCCCCTAGGTCCAGGCTGTCTATCTCTTGACTTCCGCGGGAGCTAGCAGAGACCCTCTCAAACACCGGGACATGCGGAGGGGTAGACCAGGGAGACACCGCTGATCCCGCGTCGCCCGCCTCTGGTCTAGACTCTGGAGGAGGCTTCTGTAGATTCGCCGAAGCCGAAACCGCTCCATCGTCAGCGCCGTTGGAAACTGGTCAATCAGACCGGGATGCACCGAGGTTTGGCAGGGAGTCATCTAGCTCTATTCCCGCCCCCCCCACTAGAGGACTCCCCCTTGGAGTTGGAGGCGGAGGAGCGAGCCAGGGAGAGCCGCTTGGGGCCCTTCACGGTTTTCTTCTTCTTCAGGGGGCGCCTCAGAGACTCCCCCATGTCGAGATATGTCGCCCTCTTCTTCGAAGTTGGGTGTAGGGCGTCCTCCTCTGGGAGGGATGGCGGAGAGAGGTTGAGCGCGTCCCACACGTGATTGAACCGCTGCCAAGACCCGACGAGCTCCATCCTCCGCTTGTGCTCGGCCGGAGTGGGAGCCCCAAGGATCTTTTCAGCAACTCGGGCTACCTTGATGGGAGTCTTGGCAATGAGCAACCCTGCAATCAGGTTAAGTGTTTTAGCATCTCCACTAAATACCGAAGTCGTAAGATGTTTGTTGCAGGGAAAAAGAAAGTGATCGAACCTAGTAGGTTGGAGAGCTCCGCTGCGGTAGACTCATCCTGGGCGCTCCGAAGAGAATCCGGCCATGCCTCCTTCAGAGGCGTGATCTCAACGGCGACGAAATCCTCTGTTAGGTCCCGCATGCTCATCTAGTGGGTGACAATCTGACGGAGTCAGATGCGGGCAGAGATCGAGCTGACATTGGCTTCGATGGTCGTCTCCCTCCGGAACCAGATGTGGCGCGGAGGTCCAACGAGTCCAGAGTCCAGCCCGACTCGGACGTAAAACCAATGGTGTATCCAATTGGAGTACCACCGTTCATTGATGGCCTTCGCAGGGAAGGAGTCAGTGTATTTCTTCCGGAGTTGGAAGTTGATGCTTCCGTATGACTGCACCAGGCCTCTATTCTTCTTCGGTTGGCAGAGCGCCTCGTGCATCTGATTGAAGACCTCCGTCTGGCCCTTGCAACCCTCTGCACGCATGGCCCCCTCGAAGATGCAGAGGTGGACCACGACATTCGGGGATAGTTGGGGCAGTTCGAGGAAGAAGTTGTCGAGGACCCCTGCCAGGAGCTCTGAAGCTAGGAATCCCAGCCCCGCGTCGAAGAACGCCTCTAAGACGACGACCTCTCCTTCACGCGGTTCGGGGATGGTCTCCATGCCCGGCTTCCTGGCCTCCACGCCGGGGCCGAGGCAGTGCCGGGTCACTAGCGCGATGGACTTGACCGTTCACGCCGACTTCCCTAGCTCCAGAGTCTGCTCCCGGAACCTTTCCGACACCGGGCGGAGCTCCTGGGGATCGCGGGTTTCCGCCGAGCTGGGAGCCATTGCCATTGCCCCTGCCACCACTGCTGCTACTTGGCGCTGTAGGAACCGAGGGTTGACTGATCCGCAGGGGTGCTTCTCCATGACATGCTTGGAGACAATGGTGAAAGGAAGGTGGCTGAGAGCTAGCGAGATGGAGGCGGCGACCGAGAGTAGTTGTGTCCTTCGTTGGCCGAGCAGGAGGAGGCCGAGTCTAGCTTGGAGGGGGTATTTATGCGCGCGCACAATTGCTCGGACCGTTCAATGCCCCGCTTGTTCGCATTCCCCCATGCTTACGTGCACGCCGGGCGCGTGGGAGTGGCATTAAAGTCTCACCGGTCCACTCCTCCCACACGCTGGCGCACGACGGTCAAGCTGAAGCCGCATTAAAATCCCGTCGGTCCATTCCCCACACGCGCTGGCGTGCGACGGTCATGCCGAAGGCGCATTAAAATCCGCCGGTCCAACTCCTCCCATGGCTGGCGCGTGACGGTCGCCCCAACGTTGCGTCGTGATCGTCTATCAAGTCTCCCACTGCGCCGGCACGCATCGAGTGTGCCGGAGTCGCTCTAAGGTCAATCCTAGACTCCGAAGCCCCAGAGCAGCCCCGAAGCATTCAGGGCAGACAACCGGTTCGCTGCGAACATCTGGGCCTCGCTGTGAGTTGATTTTCGATAGGATTAACCATCGGTATTATCTTGTGCACTTTCTTCCTCTTCCTCCGCGCATGTCCTTCGGGCAGAAAGAAGCGAGGGACTATTGTTGGGGGAGATAATCCCGATGGAGCTTGGGAGCACAAGGGATGTGGAGTGCTATTGAAAGGAAGGACTCCGCTAGCTGGAGGTTGGTGAAGGCGTTAGCCTTAGGATGGTACAGAGGCCAGACGCTCCCCTCCAAAGGAGTTCGGAGGACCCGAAGCTCGGAGGCCCGTGGTCTCGAAGCTGTGAAGCTGACAGGAGGCCGGAGCCATATCCCTGAAAAGTTCGAAGTGCCCAACACCTAGACAAAACACCAGGACCAGTTTGGTCAAGATGGTCTGGCAATAGGATCGCGATCATCTGCGCAGCGTCTAGCGCTGCTGCCATGCTCGGATCGGTTGATACACTGTTAGGGATACACTTATTGTCTGTACTATATGGCTGCAATTCTCGTCTGTACTATAGGGCTGCGTTAGGCAATACTACTGTCAGAGGGATTTTGGAAGTATCGGACCCCTTGTAGGGATCCCCTATAAATACTCCCCCTCCCTAGGTTGTAAAGGACATGACACTTGATCCAAGAAACACTTTGATCTGAGCTTCTCATTCCATACACATTCTTAAACATGTTGGTCTAGTCCGCTGCTCCAACAACTACCTGATCAAAAAAAGATTCCAACTCTGATAAGCTTAACATATCTCATAAACATAAAATGCGGCAATTGCTACAATAATCTGAATAGACGTGAGCATAACAATGAGCGAAGACTGTTTCATCATACTCAACACTTTGAATATTTTCAAACCTTTCGCCTCCAATCGCGCCTTATATATGTGAAAATTTCCATCAACGTATTTTTCCTTAAAATACATCATCAATCAATAGTTTTTATGCCATCGGGTGGTTCCACCAAGTTCCAAACTTGTTTTCTTTATATGGACTCTAATCTGTCTTGATTGGAACTTCTGATTTGGCATTGGAAATTCCGATCTGACTCCTCTGTTGAAAACTTTGTCCGGCATCGGAACTTCTGATCAACATCAGAACTTCTGATCCGACAAATAATGGAACAACCGATCACTTATCGGAATTTCCGAAGTTCTGCTAACAGAAAAAGATCCAATATGTTTTAATTCGGATCTTAATGTTTCCAAACAATTTTTCAGAGTTTGGTCCCATCACTCTCTTAGATGGAACTCTATTTAAAGTGATAGCGTCGGTTTCTAGAGCGTTACCTCAAAAGCATGATAAAATATGTCAACCTATGGCTCAAATATTCATCTCCACGATCTGATCGTAGAAATTTAATTATATTGCCCATATGATTTTGTACTTATGAGCTCCTTTGAACTTTTTTAAGGACTCCCACTTACTCTTCATCAAGTAGACACATCTACTAAAGTCATTGGAAAAGTGATAAAGTACTAGAACTCATCAGTATGTGCTATGACCAATAGCTCACTGGCCTTCTCATTTAAACCTAGTCAAAATCGTCTTTGTCATCTAGCCAAATAGAAAAGATTCACACATGTCATATGATTCAAAATCAAATGATTCTAAAAGTCCATCACTATGAAGCTTCTACATACGCCTCTTATTTATATTACCTAAGTGACAATGCCAGACGTAGGTAGGATTCAAATCATTGAGTCATCGTTTCTTTGTAGTAAAATTATAAACATGCACTGTTTTTCAAGACCCAAAATATATAGTCCATTCACTAATGGACAAACGCCATAAAGCAAACCATTCGATAATATCGAACAACTCTTGTTCTTTATTACAAACTCAAAATATATTCTCCTAAACATGAAGAAGATATTATGTCTTTGCCTAAGGCGAGAATGAAATAACAATCCTTCAATTCCTAAACTAGTCTTGACGGGAGTGGCAGTGAATAAATGTCGACGACCAATGCTACAACACTTGCACCATTCCCGACATGGATATCCAACTTGCCACTAGCACACTTCCTTCAACTACTCAGTCCCTGCAACAATTTGCATGTATGAATCATAGAACCGGTATCATTTACCCATGAATCATTTGGACGAGTAGCAAGTTTTATCGTTAATACCTGAAGCGGAAGTCATACTTCCCTTGTTTTTCTGCTCTTCCAAGTATACCTTGCAGTTGCGCTTCCAATGCCCAGGCTTGTGGCAATGGTGGCATTCATCAGAGTTGGTAGGACTTGACCTAGACTTTCTATTTGGCTTAGTACTAGAGATCGAATCTGTAGACTTAGCCCTTTTCCTCCTTCTCTTTTGCCCCTCCTTCTGAACAACCATCACATGGTTAGGACACATCCTGATACTCTCCTCAGCAGTTTTTAGCATCCCAGGCAACTCAGCTAGTGTCTTCTCTAGTCCAATCTTGTTATAATTCATGATGAACGACTCAAAGCTCAGTGGGAGCGATTGGAGAATGACATCAATAGCTAAGTATGGATCCAGTGGAGTGCCCAGTCTCTCTAGAGTCTCTACGCAACCAATCATCTTGATAACATGAGGGCTCACTGGGCTCCCTTCAGCCAGCCTACTTCCAAACAAGGATTTAGACACATTGTATCTCTCAGCCCTTGCTTGGTTCTGAAACATGCCCTTAAGACCTACGATCATATCGTAAGCATCATGTTCCTCATATTGTTTCGGAAACTCAGATGACATGTAGGCATGCATCAGACAGCTGACATCCATGGAATCACTAGCATGCTTCTCATAAGAATGCTTGTCTGCTGTAGAAGCATCCTCTCGTGGTTCATCGGGGTGAGGTACCTATTGACATAATCCTTTTTCTCTTGCTTGAGAACAATTCTCAAGTTTTTGTACCAGTCCATAAACTTTGTTCTAAACAATTTATCTCGTTCAAGAATGGATCACAAATTAAAAACTGATGTGCTCTTAACAGTAGTAGGTGGTGCCATCATCTACAAAAGATTAAATGCAAGGTTTAGCACTATGCATTGTTTATATTTTATCCAATAAAATATGTCCCGCTATCTAAACTAGTCACTTTCCCTCTCATCACTAATAGTGGCCTAAGATCCATGGTCACGCTATCTCCTAGTGAGCTTTGGCATCACTACTAGAGGCTAGTTGACATAGGTAAGCAACTCCTTGCTAATCACATCGTATGTGACTCTTGTCATTGGAGACACATCTAATGCTTGACTCCAACTCCTATTCTCTAAGGCCCACAACCGTTTCGATAGCCTTGTCAAGTGAACCAATACTAGAAATGCAGATGTCCGACTTCCGCCCCAACTAGTCGAGATAAAAGATAGCACCATGCTTTGGCAGACCCACTACCGATGAGCACGAACCTTGGTGGGTGCAGCTATTGGGAAGAGCATCAACACTTAATTTTCTGAGGGAGAACTATTCTAGCACCGTAACGTCCTTATTTCACATGAAACATGCAAGAATAGAATAACAGGAACATAAGAAAGCATCACAGGAAATCATATTAACTATGATATAGCATGGCCTTCTTCACATGGCGATCTCCATCTCCATGGATCCCATCAATGAGTGTGTGCTCCTAGTCTCTATGAAGAGTACTAGTCCATCTCACATAGTCTATACTAATTACATGGGCTAAAGCACCGAGGAAATGACATGCAAGCCGTAATAAATTTTACATCAACTTTGGTCTGTAAATAACCATGACACGTAGGCCATATTTAATTTAAATTCATTGCAAGCATCTCATACATCACAATTGTCAAAGGCCATGCCAGTCACATCATTCTCTGCTAAACAAAGTTAGGCAAGTCACATAACCTTTTTCAAATTCGCGCGGGTCAAAACTTCCGATCTAGTATCGGAACTTCCAATCCCCGAAACTTCCGATCAATATCAGAATCACGAACCACAACAATTGTTTTCTGTATCGAATCATTATTCGATATCGGAACATCCGATCACTATCATAACTTTCGATTCGCCATCAGAACTTTCGATCATTATCAGAACTTCTGATCTGTCGTGGACAAAAATAGATCTAATCTATTTTTCCACCATGTATCTCCATACACGAGGGATCCAGTTGGCACACTAAGTACATAGGCTCTGATGCCATTGTTGGGGAATATGGGAGCTATGCTAGCCAGCAAATTCATTATTTACACCCAAAGCCCAAGACTAATGTGAGTGTGAAATCATGGATCGGTACCTTCTAGCAATTGACGCGCTAGGTGCAGCAGAAGAAGATGTAGGAGTACCGCGTCAAGCATATCCTCGCTTCGTCCTTGCCGTCCTTCGCCGATCTGATCGATGAAGATGACATAGTCATTCATATGTAGATTATGGGATCAGATTGGTGACTAGAGGGGGTGAATAGGTGCCTTAAACAAATTTTTGTGAATTCAATGGTTTGTCCAGAACACCCAACACTCCTCTAAAAATGGCAAATTCAAATTGATGATCAATAAAAGTTTCAGATGGATTTTTCTCTTGAATCGGTTAATAAAGTATCGACTATCCTTTCAATCGGACTTTGAAACACTGATTTAATTCAGTCGAACTTTAAATTACCAATTTTGGTTTTTGTCGGATTTCAAACTATCTGTATAACTGAAACATTACTGTTGCGTATCCAAAAAAGAAGTATACACACTTAATCAACATTCAAGAAATTTTTAGCTCTGTCCTTGTGTATATACTCAGGTTATCCATCAAAATCAAACTATTGAAAACTTAACCATGTGCAGACACTACAGGAGGAATAAACAACATATCAAATTTTTCACAAAGTAATAATCTGACAGGAAACTACCATGCGCCTCAAAACATCAGCCGAATACTAAGAACTCCAAGACATGCACTAACTAGAAGGAATAATAGAATGTATACAAGAGAGCAAGGAGAGGATAACATATGGAACATATAAACTAATTCAGACCAAGATGAAAACACTGTATGATTCGGCAAACACCTTGAAGAAAGGTCATACTGATAAACCAAAAATAGAAGTCACAAAATCTAATTTACTCAGCTCAGGCTACTGTGATTTGCATCCTTTGGTAGATAATTTAGTGTATAGAAATTACACCTTTGTGCAAATGATAACAAGTAATACATCAAAACAGATTAGAAAGAACCTGCAAAAAAATTCTGTATGATTCAACCGAGATGAACAAAAGCAAGAACTCACACTAGATGAAGAACCTTCTGAACTTCATTCAGACAAGAACACAGGCTACCGAAAGAACCAGGTCTAAGAAGGAGAAGTCATGATTCAGATAGAGATGTAAACAACAGATAATCCATCTCAAAACTAAGTCCAATAGAAAAATTTCTAGATTAAAATATTTAATCAGTTCAGCAGAAGATTCTGGCAGAGGAAGAAGAACCTGAATTAAGTGTTGTAGGCAGAATACTTCAGGTGCTGTTCTTCATCCAAAAAGCCACAGGAGTTTAGTCATCAACAAAAAGTTGAGTAAAAGTATTTTTGTATGTATGATCAGCCAAAAATTCTACTAAAGACTCACAACTTTTACCTTAAGACAAAAGCAACTAAAACCAAGAGTTCTGTTCTTTGCAGTCAGTAGAACCAGCAAGCATAACAAAATTAGAGAAGAACTAGTGGCTGCGCAAGAAAAATAACTCACAGGTTCACGCAAAGAAAATCACCAAAAGAAGATGCACTGTTGTTGATCTAGTGGCAAAAGCAACAGAACTTCAGTCTATTCCGGGGAAGACAGAAACAAAGAGAGGCGGCGCACGGATTTCTTCCGAAAGCCGAAAACACGTCCAGCGATTGGTTTCTTTCCCAATTGACAAAAGCCACAGTACTGCTGCGCACTTTTCCTCGTATGAAATAATCAGCAGGAAATGCAAATCCAAATCAGAGCCAAAAACTTGCAAAGATTCAATCCATAAAGATGAACATACATTTTGAGAGGATGAATGCATAGCTGAAAGGAAAGTTTCTAGTTCTAATTAAAGTGGGCAACCCTAATCCTTAGGCACGGAGGCTTTATATAGGCTCACCTTAGAGTTAAAGTTGGTAGTATTTACACAATTGCTATGGTGTATTTTTAGAATTACAAATTCTGAAAAATACATTAATGTTGACTCCAATTTATTACAACATTGACCCTATACTTTTAATATATTTTCAGAATTTTGATAATTCCAAAAAATACTAAAAGTTTACACTTAATCTAAATCACTAAACGAAAATAAACTCCTAATTTTTGGAATTTAAAAACATTTAGATATGAGACGGTTTTCAGCAAAAACCGACAAAGCCTCCATGATCATTGACGATCGTCGTCAGTCCGTGAACTCGACTGCCAGCAAGTCTCTCCCGCTCTCGATCCCTCAAGCCACCTTGTCACTTGTACTGGCTTCCCTTTCACTGACTCGAGCGATACCCTGTCTCGATCAACCATTATCCCATGTATTGCTTCATCTCCATACGTACATCTGAGGTCACTTTCAACTCCGACTAACATCCTCGACCATCTGGCATTAGACTCATTGTCTAACCCTGATCACTTGCCATCGGCAGTTGACAAGTATCTCAACCCTGCACACACGAGACAAGCATAGACACACACACACCTCTATGCAACCCATATATAATCATTATAGCCAACTTCGTCAATCACTCATCATAAACTAGAACAACTGTGAAAACCTCACTTGGCTTCTCAATCTCCCCCTTGATGAGTGCATTGACAATCTAAGATGAAAGAAGATTAAAAAGCAAGTTCAGCACACAAAGTGACCATGAAAGCTCTAGATATAGCAAAAAGAAGCATCTCACTTGAAAAAGGATGATAGAACAAAACTTAAGGATAAAGCTACCTCAAAAACTCAATAAGGAAACAAAATTTCAACAAAATTACATGAACTCTCCCCCTTTGGAATTGCAGACATCAAGATAGCAATATGAGATGTGAGAGTAAAGTGTAAATGCAGTGCTTCTAGAATATGATTAAGTCCAATTACAGTACAAACAAGCATTGTGCCTCACAAGCTGTCCTAACCAACTGTATGACAATCTCGAATGTATACAATCTAAGTAACAGTAAGAGCAAGCATTTTCAAGTTTTAGCAAATAAAAGCATCACTACTTAGACATTGATACTAGACACGGCAAGTCAAGAGATACAAAGCTAGTCAAATACTAACCAGATAAGCAAATCCCACTACAAGGAGCTACAACAAACTTTATATGCGAGAAAATTCAACTTTTTATTCTTTATTTAAGTGCCAGGCTTTATTTGCAAGTCAACCTTATGCTAACCGACCAAGCCAAGCTTTGGTTGAAACCATCAGAAGCTTAAGGCATTGTTCATGGTATACACGTCAATGTCCCATTTCATACTAAAATGCAATGGTAAGCAGTCTAGAACAAAGTAGTGCGACAATGCAAACACACCTGGATCTTTTCAATTTTATCTCAAGATAAATATTTTTTGTTTCATTTTCATTTTTTTAATTTTTTTAATTTTGAGCATAATCACTACAAGAAAACAGTAAATTTTCTAAGGCAATTTTAACTTTCGTCGGCTTTCGGAAAAGCTGATGGAAGTTAATTCACTTCCGTCGGCCTACAAGACCCGACGGAAGTTAATTTAACTTCCGTCGGCTTTTGACTGTGGCCGACAGAAGTTAAAAGGATTCTGCCCTTCCCGAAATAAAAGTCGTAACTTCCGTCGGCCAATATTAAAGCCGACGGAAGTTAAAAGTTAACTTTCATCGGTTTAGATGTGGCCGACGGAAGTTACATTTCCAGCAGTGCGTCTTCTTTTTCCCAACTTGTGCCCTTCTTTTTCCCAGCCCTCCCAGCCTGCACCCTCTTTTTCCCAGACCGTGCCTTCTTTTAACCATAGGTTTTTCCTCCCCCGCCTCCCTACCTCGCTTCCTATCGCCACTTCTGCTCTTCCCCACCGCCACCTCCATGCTACCCGGTCGTCACCGCCTCCATGCCTTCCCGCCGCCTCCGCGCGCCTCCACGGCCACCACCACCTCTGATCTACTCCTCCTCCCACTCCAATCGCTCCCGCCCTGGGATCCCAACTGCCCCGGATCGCCGCCACCACCACCACCCGAGCGCAGAGCCGTAGAAGCCATGGAGCCCCACGTGGTAGGTAGAGGAGAAGGAGGAGAGGGTGACCGCTGCCTCCGCACCACCTCCGTGCGCCTCCCCGACTGCCGCCACCTCCAATCTGCTCCTCCTCCCACTTTGACCTAGGCATGCACAGATAACAGAAGAAACGGAGCAGGAAGCGAGACAACGTAGAAGCGTCGAGAAACGCACCATCCTAAACAAGCCAGAGTCCGCCACCGTCTGCACATGTGTGTGGGTAGGGGGATCTCGGCCACCGCCCACTACGGCGCACGCACATCACGTCACGATCTCACGAGCACCCAAGGCCCCGACCTCTCATCGCGGCCCGTTGCATCGGCGTAGCCATCGCCTTGCCCCGCCCGCGCACGGAGGAGCTAAGGGGCGGCCCTCCCACGGGGATGGTTTTACCGTAGGGACCCCGTGGCGCTGTTCAGGGGCTGCTTATCCTTTAGGTCGAGGGGGCGGGGGAGGTTGTAACACCCCAAATTTTCAGAGAAATAAAAATACAAATTATTATATTTTTCTGGAAATGATTTATTTTGAAATACCTTTAATACCCTTGTAGGCTTAAATGCACTAAAACCTAGAGGATATGTCCAAACCAGAAGCTAGAAAATTTTGTATAAGATCCCAAGGCCAAGAAATAGTTTTGAGAATTTTTACATAGTTTTATCACCCTTGAAGTAGCCCAAATATTTTAAACTAATTTCAGCAATTATTTTTATCTAGAAAAGAATTCAAACAGTAAAGGGCCCCTTTCCCCCAATCTCCCTAACCGGCCGGCCCAGCGCACTCCCTCCCCGCGCCTCGGACTGACAGGAAGACCCCTCTGGTCAGTGACCCTCTCCCCTGTGCACGCATGCCCAACGTCTTGGCCCCACCTGCCAGCGCTAACGTCCCCGTACGCCCGACGCCTCGGCCCCACCCGTTAGACAACACGCCCGTACGCTCGCGCCCGCTAACAACCTTGGCCCACCTGTTGGACCCGTCGTCCACCTCGCACAACCCCCCTAACTCCGCCGGCCACCGATCCCACCTCGGATCTGCCCCCACCGGCCCCCTCGCTTTAATTCATTGCCGGAATTAAAACCCCTACGATGCTTCGACCATTCCCCCCATTAATCCACGCATAATTGCCCACTGTCGCTCACATGCATGGAATGACAGTCGCCAGCGTTACTCTTGGCCTCCCCCGATTGCGCCCCTTGCCCCCGCCGATGCCTCTATTTAAACCCTACGCCTCCACCGCGTCCAGCCCCCACGCCAATTCGCACTGAGGATGAATCAGAACTGCCCGCACTCCGGTTTTTAACATCACCCCACCACCTTCGCTCCAGCCGCCGCTCGCCGTCGCTGGAGTACTCCTCCACCCTCTGCGACCGCACCAACGTGACATTCGATGCCTCCCCGACCTCGGCCACCGCTCCATCGACGACGAACCCCGCCGGAGCCACCTCGCCGACAAGGGACCCAAAGTCCTCCGCCATCTACACTCGTCGCCGGCCACACCCCGTCGACCTCAGACCACCGCAGCGGTACCTTCATGTTCCCCTAGTTGCCCTCTATCCATTTCTAGGCGTAGATAGGACCATCGGCCATCGCCACCGCCGCTAGCCCATCACCACGTGTCGGTCGTCGCTAGAGAAGATGACCAGCGCAGGTAAAATACCTGTGTCGTGTCGGATTCGATCGTGACCGCACGATCTTGATTTGGTTGTGTAAATTAAAGTCCTTGCGAGGTTTAATCCCGTGAGTCCATCTGGTCAAAGGGGTATCGAGCGTCGTGGGCCGTTGATCGACACTTAACGCCCTCGCCTCGCCTCCAAGCGTTGGATCTGGATCCAATGATCCAGGATGGGCCGGACCACGCGCACAGTGCGCAGGTTTACGGTGGATCCGGTTCACCGTGGACCCGAGAACATTTCCTGTTTAAATAAAAATCCAGAAATTGATTTAAACTTTGGAAATTCATATCTTGCTCATTTTAACTCCAAATTTAACCATTTTAATTCCATAAAATTCATAATTTTATTATCTACATGTTAATGCAATATAAATAGTAGGTTTACTTTGAGTATTTCATGTTTATTAAAGAAAATATTCAAATCCACTTTAGGATAAACTACAAATTTGTCCATTTCTACTTTAGGAAAATTTATCTTTTATTCTTTTCATACTTGTATAAATGAAACACTAGGTTCATTCTGAACTTTCTATTTTAAGTAGTTAGAAATTTAAAATACGTTAGTTTACATTATTAAGTGATAGCACTATTTTAAATCTGTGTTTTTGGTCTGTTTTTCTGATTATATTTTGAGGTTTGTTTGGGTGTTGGGATTAGCATATAGTTTAGTAAGAAATTTTTGGCGCCCATTCACCCCCCTCTGGTCACTACTTTCGGTCCTACAAGTGGTATCAGAGCAAGGTTAGGGTTTTCTTATATCTTAACCGATTCTAAACCTAGGTAGTGACCATGACGTCTTCTGGTAAAATTCTGTCCCTAGAACCTTTTGGCTACACTTATTGGAAGACTTGCATGCGAGCATACCTTATGAGCGAGAGCTCGGACATATGGGAGATTTGTGTTCATCCTACTTTCACCATAAGGACTATTGCTGTGGATACTGCTGCAGATGTAGTTACACAGCATCAAAATAATAGTAAAGCGGTGAACATTTTATTTTCTGGTCTAGGTCCTAGTGAGTTTGAGCGTGTTAGCCATCTCAGCACTGCTCGAGAGATCTGGCTACCCTCCAGGAACACCATGAGGGAACAGCTTAGGTTAAGGCTAGGCTCTACCAGACCTACCGGCGTGAGTATGAAAATTTCTCACAGAAGCCGGGTGAGACTGTTGAGGCTTTGTTTGGTCGTTTTCAATCGATCATTAACAAGCTTCGCAGTCAACAAGGCCGAGCGTGATCAGCTGGTCTCGGATCATGAACAGGCGCTTAAGGTACTCCATACCTTGGACCCTAAGATATGGGAGATCAAGGTCTCTTCTATTGTTGAGAGCGCGTCTTATGATACCTTGATCGTCAGCAGAGCTTTTTAGTAAGCTCAAGGCCTCAGAGTTCGATATTCAGTTGAGATCAAATCTCACTGATTCTGGTTCCAAGACTCTAGCACTTGCGACACCATCTGCTGATCCTAATTCCATGAGTTGTACTGCCTTTTCCTTGATGTCTATCTCCGAGGAACAACTTGATACTCTAGGAGATGATGATCTGTGCTTGTTTAACAACTAGGTGTGACGTGTTTATGATAAGCGAATGTTTAAGAGACACGACACAAAATCCAGATGCTTTGAGTGTGGTAAACCAGGCCATTTCATCGCCGACTGTCCCAAGCAGAAGAATTACAAGAAGGGTACCGGCGGCAACTCCTACAACTCCGGCAAGTATGAAAACTCCACTTCCACAAAGGGCAAGCCCAAGACAAGATTCTTTCGAAAGGCTCTGAAGGATTATAGGCGTGAGAACAAGAAAAGAGACAAGACCTTCTTCGCCGAGATGGAGAAAAGATACTCCAAGAGATCCTCAGTCTTCCTCCTCAGTCTTCAAGTTCAAGTGATGAAGAGATTATAATCAGGAAGGGGAAGGACAGGGACAATCCGGCGGGCCTCTGTTTCATGACCTTTGGGGATAAGCCGAAGAGTCGCTCACGTCACAGCCGAAGATCCCACAAGAGATTCTGCTCAATGGATCTTGGGGAGAAGAAAGAAAAGGACTCCTCCGACTGACTTCGACGATGACGACGATGAGAAGGCATCTTCCTATGAACAAGAAGTTGTTAATTTACTAGAACAGAATAGTCAGGAGTTGAAGTATCGGGAGAAACTGCTTAGAGGAGCTAAGAAGAGGATAGATGAGCTTGAGAGTGAGCTTGCCACGACGAATGGCAAGATTGAGAGTCTGTCTTCTTCCCCTTGCTTGGGTGATAGTGGTGAGTGCCCTAACTGTGAGGTGTTGTTGTGTGACCTGACGACTCTTAAGTCCAGGTACACAAATAGAGTAGATGAGAGAGACGCTTTGGCCACTGAGCTTGAAAGCAGTTCAGCAGGAGGTAAAAGATGCTCGTGCCACTGTCGTCACACCTTGTGTAGACTGCCCATCCCATTTAGCTAGTATAGCTGAACTAAGAGCCAAGAGTGATGAGAAGCTAAGTGAGTTAGCTGGAGTGAGAGGTGAGTTGGAGTAGACTAAGCTAGAGCTTGAGACCTTGTCAGTTCCTCCCACGGTTTGTGAGAACTGCTTGACCATTAGAATGGAGTTGATCAATCTAAAAGCTGAGAAGTCTATAGAAGTTGATAAAGAGTGTGAGATCTGTCTATCTCACGTGGAGGTGTTAGCTTCCTTGAGAGAGGAGCTAGATGATGTTCAGAACGAGAACTTTTACATCCGTCAGATCCTGAGTTGGATTAGTGCCAGAGAGCCACAGCTCGGCATGATGATCCAGCAGTTCAAGAGACAGGATGGGTTTGGGGTAGGTTACACCTATACCAAGGCTGATTTTGAGAGCGCTATTAGCTGAGCAGTGGAGTGGAGCAAGAAGACTCCCAAACAGAGATATTCCAAGACTCACTCCACTGAGTCCTTTAAGGATAGTCAGCCCAAGGATAGAGTGTTCCAAGAACAACCTAAAGCTCCACCTAAGAAGCAAATCTGGGTCCCAAATCCTAAAACTCTCCACACTTCTCTTG
Organism: Zizania palustris; assembly: GCA_019279435.1. NCBI lineage: Eukaryota > Viridiplantae > Streptophyta > Magnoliopsida > Poales > Poaceae > Zizania > Zizania palustris. The sequence goes on along the minus strand of JAAALK010000285.1, from coordinate 72,518,673 downwards.
AATCTTTACCTGGACCCTCTCACACCAAATGATGCTACACCCGACACCATCAAGCCTAAGAATCCTAAGTCACAACAACATCCCAAGAAGCCTACCTATCACTGTGAGTTTTGTTAGAGAGACGGGCATCTTGAGGAGTTTTGCTTTAGGAGGAAGCGGGTTGAGCGAGCAGAGAGAGCTCGAGGTGGGCAGGAGCAGTTCTACCAGCAGGGTGGTAGACAGAGAGTTCCTCGACGTAGAGAGAGGCAAGAGGATAGGCCACGTCGTGTAGATGGTTGTAGAGGAGACGGTTTTTATGATCATGCTCCGGAGGGTGGTTTCCGTTCCGGCTAGAGTTCCAGATCATTCGGTATACGGTTTTGGACCTCGTGGCCATGATTTTAGGCAGAACAGAGGACCGTGCTTTGAGCCGCGTTTTGGTCCAGACTCATATGATTCTTTCTGCTTTCCTACATTTGAGCAGATGGCTCGACACTGGTTTAGCACTTTTGCTAAACCTTACATTGGACCGTTTGCTCCCACTCATGATTATTGATCTTGATTTGGGAGTTGTGTATCCTTTTTAGGTTACTTTGAGTCAGTTTTTTCTTTTCTTCTTTATTTTTTTATTCGAGTCTTTTTGTGTGCAGTCATATCATGCATAATCATTAGTCACATTTTGAGCTTGCTTCTGTTATATGATTAATCTGCTTTACTTTCTCTAGCTAGTATATGTATTTGATTAGTTGTCGATGATCATGTTTTGTTTCAGTTCACATGATATATCTGATACTTGTCATATGCATGGCTTTTATGCTTTAAAATTGAAAAATGATCACCATTGCTTCTAGTAACTAGCATGTGTAGGCTGAATGCTTTCGCTATCTTTTACATGCCTGGTAGCTAGATCCTAACTTAGATGCAGATATGCAACTTGGACATCTATATTCTTTAAACATAAAAAATGTGTCTATAAAAATGATAAAAATTCAGAAAAATGAGAAATTTACATTTTTATGATTATTAGAAGAGATCCAGGTGGGTTCGCTTTGTCGCATTGCATTGTTCTGGACTGCTTAGCATAGCACTTTGGTATGAACTAGGACAGTGTAATGTATGCTAAGACCAATGTCTTAAGCTTCTGATGGTCTAGTTTTGGCCTAGGCTTGACTTGGTCGGTTAGCATAAGGTTTGACATGCAAATAACCCCTGGCAGAAATGAAAAATAAAAAGGAAAAAGAAAAAGTTTGAAAAATTTAAAAAGATGACAAGTTTTGCTGAAGCACTTTGATTTGGACAATGCTTATCTTGGTAGATATCAGTTAGCTTTTGCATCTCATGCCTTACCCTGCTCGTCAACTAGAAAATGTGGTGATGCTTTTGTTTGCAAAAATTGAAAAATGCGTGCTAATGACTCTCTTTAGATATCATGACATGTATCTTAGATAGTATATCTTTTGCTATACCTGTTAGATGTTGTAATTGCAGTCAATCATATCTAAGAAGCATGCTTTTCACACTCCACCTGCACCCCATCTGCATTCATGGCATATTTTGAGGGGAGCTTGTGTCTATGTCTTTTTAGAGTGCATTTAGTCTCACTTGATGAGTCCAATTGTCAACAAGTGGGAGAAATTTTGGAGTTTTGGGAACATTTTTAGCTTTCTCTGGGATTTATTTCAGGGGGAGTTCCTTGTTGGTAATTCTGAGATTTGCACTTGTTTTTGAGTCTTTATTTTTGGTTAACCATAATGACCATTTTTCTTGTGTCTGTTTGGCTTGTGGTCATTAGGTTTAAACTTTTATTTTCTTTCTTCTATTTTCTTTTGTCTTTGTTTTCCTGTTTCCACATGTTTTGCATGTTCTGAAGATGAGCTGAAGAGGGTGTTGACAATGCACTCATCAAGGGGGAGATTGAGAAACCATGTTGAAGAATATGGTTTTGATATTCCAGATATGATAAGTGATTGTCAATGGAAGTCAAAGGAAGGGAGATATGAAGACCTGCCGAGTCTGAGGCGCGTGACTCAGGTACACGGGCAGCGAGCGACAGCTGGGCAGAGGAGCCGCGGGGTCGGGCTGGCCCAATCCGGGTACATGGCTCGGAGCGGCAGATGATCCACCGGTCTGTTGACTGGGTTTGACTCAGGTACACGGGTGGCGAGCCCCTTCTAACATAACCCCTATCAAGTTATAGGCCTTATAGGGGCAAGAAGGGAAAAAATACTAGACTAATGTACAAATAGCTTTGCAGCTTTATAGACGAGTCAGATAAACATCACTTCTGAGCAGCTAAATGACATACTGGGGGCAGAAGGGGCCCCCTGGTATGGCTCTAGTGGAGATATTTTCCCAGTTCAAAGTAGTGGCTGGAGCTCTTCGGGCGAAGGCTGCATCAAAGGCTTCGAAGGGTACTCCGAAGTGGACTTCTAGAGACTTAGGTTCGAAAGGGCCCATAGGTGGTCCAGAGGTTAGCTCCGAAGAGAACCCGGAGGTTAGCTCCGAAGGGAGCTCGGGGGCTAGGCTCCAAAGAACACCGAAGGGAACCCGGAGGCTAGCTTCGAAGGGGGCCTGGAGGTTACCTCTGAAGGGAGCCCAGAGGCTAGCTTCGAAGGGGGCCCAGAGGCTAGCTTCGAAGGGATCTCGGAGGCTTGCTTCAAAGGGGGCCCGGAGGTTACCTCCGAATGGAGCCCGGAGGCTAGCTTTGAAGGGGGCCCGGAGGTTACCTCCGAAGGGAGCCCAGAGGCTAGCTTCGAAGGGGGCCCAGAGGTTACCTCCGAAGGGAGCCCGGAGGATAGCTTCGAAGGGGGCCTGGAGGTTTGGATTAATTGCTGCTTGGAAATAACTTCGGTAGGTAGGAATCTTCTTCAATAGCGTCAAGCACCGGGCCAAAGTCTTATGGAGGTTGACGTCATTTGGCCCCTGTTCAAGGGAAAACTTATTCCCCCAGCAGTAGCCCCTCGCTCGCAGCCCTTCAGAACGAAGGGGTGCATCTGCCTCTGGACAAATGATAGTAGAAAAAGTAACTTCAGAGAAGACAGGCCTTCAGAGCTTGGACCGAAGGGGGCTTCGACTTGCGCACGCAATAATTGCCTGCCTCGACTGATAGAGTGACCTCGGGGAGACCAAATGACTCGCGACGGCTATAAAACTGACCGTTATAGTGCGCCGATTCGCTTCAACTTCGCCTGAGGCCCACCCATCAGTGACTTCGGTACGGGAACCGTCGGGATTTTTACTGCCTCTAAAAAGGGTTTACCGCACACGGCTTCAACACACTTCTCATTTGCTTCTTTCTCAGCGCCTCACATCCTTCGCTCTCCTTCTCTCCACCTTTAGATTCATGCGAAGCCGGCTTCGCAAGCTTTAGAGCCCTTCACGTCGAAGCCCCACAAAATGCCGAAGAAGGTTGCTTCGAAGAAGGCTTTGGCCCTGGGCTCGAGTTCGAGCTCTGCCCAGGCGAAGGAGGCGGCGGCATGCGGCGACGAAGCCTGTAGCAAGGCGGTTAGGGCCGAGGGACCTTCGGTCACTGTCGGACAAGTTCGAGCAGACTCTAGAGATGAAGGCTTCTACCTCAATGGAGGATTCTGTCCGAAATGCCTGCGAAGGGAAGGTATCACTGGAGATCTAGCTTCGGGTACCAGAGAAGTCAGAGGCCATACCAAGGCCTCTGGTTAACGAAGTGGTACTCTTCGAAGCTTTCTTCGAGGCTGGCCTCAGGCTACCAGCTGTGGAAATGCTGAGCGAAGTATTGAGGGCCTACAACCTTGAGCTTCCTCAATTGTCGCCAAACGTCGTGGCGAGGTTTGCGGTCTTTGAGTGGGCTATGAGGGCCAAAGGCTGCGAGGGGCATGCCAATGTCTTCGTAGCCCTCCATGATGCCAACTGCCAGCCGAAGTAGAGGGAGGGATCAGACCACTGTTGACACGGAAACGTGCCCCCACACTTGGGTATGTTCGATGATCCAAAAGTGTGCGGATACTTATGGATGAGCCTAAGCGTGACGCAGCACCGACATTGCATTCCGACTACCCTTAGTCGTGATAAGGGGGGTGGAGTCGCCAGGCAATCAGATCACACAAAATAATCCAATTAGCCGAAAGAAATATATTAAACAAAATAGAATCAGCAAACCGGCCGGAGCCTGTCTGCTTCGAAGTCTGATGCAAAGGGGTCACCGAAGGGTACCTTCGGCGTCTGGTGCGAAGTGTCCCGCCGAAGAGTGCTTCGGCGTTCGGACTGATCCGGCCGAAGATAGACTCCGAACGGATCTGGACGCGATGATCACCTCTGAACAGCGGGGTTCAGCGTGAGACCTCTTATACAACAAACTATGGAATAATGACGCGAGGGTCGTGCGCGAGCGTAACTTCGTCCAGTGCGGAGTATGGTCGTGGTGAAGCCCGTTGTGATGAAGTGTGATGGTGAAGCATTTTGCCGGAGCAGTGTAGTTCTGCCGAAGGGTTTCCTGGCGACCTCCGAAACCGATCTCTGAGCTCCGGACACCTCCGACGAAGTAGATCCAAACGTGGGAACCTGCAACAAAGGGAATTCGATCTACCAATTCGGCATGAGAACCGAATTTTGCTAATTGTTGCACTGGTAGTGAAGGTAGCGATCTGTTATGCAGATTAGCGGATACTTCACAGGTGAAGTAACAAGGCTATAGCAATCTATTACGTAGATTAATGGATACTTCACAAGCGAAGTAACAAGGGTTACCACTATTCCGTAGCGGTCGGCGGAGGGCTTCAAGGCAAACCCACGAAGAGGTACAGGAAAATAAAGGTAAAGTAAATACGATCAAAGCATAGGGCTTTGGTTTGGTTTGAGTTGGGGAGGGGCCTCTACACTGGCCTCGCCTCTCTATTTATAGGGGCTTAATCTCTGATCTAATCTGCTATTAACCCGACCGGATAGAGAAAAAAAATGAGCTGGAAACGCATACAACTCTACCTCTAACGAAGTGGGCTTCGTCCAGGCCCATCGAGGCCTGCTCCTCAGGTTGAAGCTTCGGTAGCGTGGGCCTCCGAAGGCTTCCCGGCCGAAGCCCATGGGCTGGCTATAGGCTTTCGGAGCCCATAGCTTAATGGACTTTGGCCCTGTAGGGCTTCGGACAGACCCTGGACATGTGTATTTTTGGCCCAAATCACCAAAATTGATATTTTGACAATCTAGCCATTAATGCCATTTTTCGCTATCAACACATGCCCCCCTGCCTTTTAGTGAACTGATTGAACAAAAAGCAGAACGAGCTGAAGACGATACCATTCATATCATCTTTTTGACACTTTTATGATATTTTCCACACACTTGGGAAATACCTTTTCAAGTACCTACCATTCAAAGCTCTTCGAAACCGTTCTCCCTGCAGGGATTCCAACACGTACGCGTTGCCGGGAGCGATTTCGGCTATCTTAAAAGGACCTTCCCAACTAGGTGACCATTTACCAAACTCGGGACTCTTTGTGCCTAAGGGTAAAATCGTTTTCCACACCAAGTCTCCTATTTGAAACGATTTTGGTTTAACCTTACTTATTGTAGGCTTTGGCTACTCTCTTCTTGTCTACTTCTATGGCTTCTAAAGCCCTTAGTCTCTTATCGGTCATTTCCTCTATATTATCCTTTAGAATAGTTTCATACTCGTCGACCGATAAGCCATCTTGCTTTAACACTCTTAAGGAGCCAAGATCTACCTCTACAGGTAGAATGACTTCTTGTCCAAATACCAATTCATATGGACTGACTTTGGTAGCACCGTACATTGCAATCCTACAAGCCCATAGAGCCTCGGAAAGCACTTCATGTCACCTTTAAGGAAACTCTTCAATTTTCTTCTTAATAAGCTTAATGACGGATTTTATTACTAGACTCGGCTTGCCCATTGGCCTAAGCATAGTAAGGCGAAGAGTTTATCAACTTAATACCATAGTATTCGGTGAAGTCCCTTACTTATCTAGAGACAAATGAACTACCTTGATCCGTAGTAAGAGTTTGAGGAATGCCGAACCTATGTATGATGTGCTTTAAAATAAAATCACGTACCTCATTGAGAGTCATGCTCTTGAGACGTATGGCCTCAGTCCATTTAGTGAAGTAATCCATCGCCATCAACACGAACTGATGCCCTTTTGAGGAAGAAGGGTGAATCTGGCCGATGAAGTCTAAACCCCAACCTCGAAACGGCCATGGTTTGACAATAGGATTGAGCAATGAGGCAGGAGCTAACTGGATATTGCCAAACTTCTGACATGCTTCACACCCTCTATAGTACTTGAAACAATCATCAGTCATAGTCGGCCAATAAAAACCCGCTCTTTTGAGCATCCAACTCATTTTTGGGTCGACTGATGAGTGTCGCAAAGTCCTTCATGGGCTTCCCCCGTGGCCACCTGCGAATGTCCGTGGTCTAAACACTTCAATAGTACTCCATCGATGGTTCGGCAGTACAACGTGTCATCTATCAACACGAATTTGAACGCTTCTCGCTGAACCTTCCGATCAACCCTTTGGCTAGGGTCTCTCAAATACTGGACAATTGGGACTCTCCAATCACCCCTACAGGTTTCAGAGGGTTTCGTTGGTCCACCTTCTGAAAAAACTTCTAAATTACTGACTTCGGGGTGCCCCCCAAGCCATTCCAGCTCCTGCCGAAGCCTGGCCAGGGTGGCCGTTCGGAGTGTGCTGGGCCGAAGCCCTTTGGAGGGTTCAGACTCTAGGAGCCTTCTCCGTGCAGGAGGCTTCGGCCTACAGACTTCGGCGTGCCAGCTCCTTCGGTCGGCAGGGCACTCCGATCCAGGATCCTCGGTGCGCAGTGACCTTCGGCGACCAGAGGGGTTCGATCCGGAGGGTGAGCCTGCCCACCATCACTAGCTTCAGCAGTGAGACCAAACACCGGCTTCTCCAGTACAGAAAATTTTCCTCTCCTGACTTGGTAGTCAGATGCTTGCTGAGCCAAATCATTGGTGACCGAATTGGCTTCTCTTGACACGTGAAAGATTTTGAATTCATCAAAAGTAGCAACTATGTCTAGACATTTATCCAAGTAACTATTTAGCAAGCCATTAAAACATTGAGCACTCTTAGCTACTTGTTGCACTACTAACAAAGAATCACCGTATGCGTGAACATGTTTAGCACCTACAGATTCTAGTAATTCAAGACCTAGCAATAAAGCTTCGTATTCGGCTTGGTTGTTAGTAGAAGAAAATTCTAGTCGGGCCGAAGTTTCAAAGTGCATCCCATTAGGGGATATGAGAATCACTCCAATGCCTTGGCCACTCTTGCAAGCCGAACCATCAAAATAAAGTTTCCATGTTACTACTTCAACTAGAGCAATAGTATCACTCCAGCTGACATCTATGTGGTGATCAACTATAAAATTGGCCACGATTTGGCCTTTCATCTCTCTTAGGGGTTTGTAGGCCAAATCATACTCAATCAACGCGTAAGCCGATTTTCCAATTCTTCCACTTATAATCATCTTCTGTAACATGTGCTTTATAACATCGGTTTGGCAAACGATGACACATGTAGTGGGGAGAAGGTAATGGCGTAATTTAGTGCACGTGTAATAATGTGATAAACACAATCGTTCCACAAACGCGTACCTGGTTTCGCCGTCCAGCAGGCGGTGGCTCAAGAATGTGATGATGTACTCCTTCCCCTCCACCTCCTGGGTTAGCACGGCCCCAATCACGCTATCTTCAGCAGCGATGTATAACCGAAATGGAATCCCGGACTTTAGGTGCTCTCACCACCGGCGGTGATGACAAGCACTCCTTGATCTTCTCAAAAGCACTTTGCTGGCTTTCCCCCCAAGTGAACTCGGACTTCGTTTTTTAGCTGGAGTATGGGGACAAAGGCATCAATCTTGCCAGACAAGTTGGATATAAAGTGACACAAATAGTTTATATTGCCTAGAAATTTTTGTACATCCCTTTTGCACGTCAGTGCTGCAATGTTTCTAATCTTCTCAAGTCTCTTAGGATAAATTTCTATGCCTCTCTCGTGAATCATGAAACCTAAGAACTTACCCGCCGACACGCCAAAAGCACACTTCAGTGTGTTCATTTTCAAACCGTATTACCGCATCCTATCAAAAGCAACCTTCAAATCGGCTAAATGGTTTCCCATAGCGTCTGATTTGACTACAACATCATCGATGTAAACTTCTAACATAATCTCTAGCAAGTCATGAAAGATTAAGTTCATAGCACGCCGATACGTGGCGCCAGCATTTTTCAAACCAAAAGTCATGACGACCCACTCGAACAAATCGACAAAACAAGGGCACCGAAAGACAGTCTTGTAGATGTCCTCTTCGGCCATAAAGATTTGATTATAACCAGCATTGCCATCAAGAAAACTTAGTACCTTGTGTCCTGAAGCATCGTTGATCAGCATGTCGGCTATCGACATTGGATACTCGTCCTTTGGAGTGGCTCTGTTTAGATCCCTGAAATCAATGCATGCCCGTATCTTGCCGCTCCCTTTCTTCTCTACAGGCACAATGTTAGCAACCCATTCCGCGTACCTGCACAGCCTAATAAATTCAGCCTTGAGTAGTCGCTCCACTTCTTCTTTAACTCGGTCATAGATGGCTGAGTTAAAGCGGCGAGGAGACTGCTTATAAGGCCTAAATCTGGACTTTATAGGCAGCCGATGCTCCACGAGCTCACGTCTTAGCCCTGGCATCTCTCTATACTCCCATGCGAAACAGTCGACATACGACTGAAGTAACTTTATTACTTCAGCCTTTTCATCGGGCTGTAAATGTTGGTTTACAAAAGTCGGCCTTGGGATGCTACCATTAACTATGTCTAATTCCTCCAAGGGGTCGGCTGACGCAAAACCTTGTCCTAATTTCTGTACTTCACTAAAGTCCCCGATGGCCTCGGCAATACCGTCTTTATTAGACCGATATTGCTCCACGCGAGACTTTAGACAATCTAGATTACTCTTGCTAGACATGACTGTTAATACAAGAACAGCCGTGCTACTCTAGCCGGATTTACAGACACTGGTACAAACCGTCCTCCGGATACACTAACAAAATCGTCATCCGAAAGATCTCTACCTGATAGACACTCTACTTTGTTATGGACGGCGTCAACCGACACGTCAGCCAATGCTACTTGGGCCGAAGTATCCGCGGGGATGACCTCCACCTCATCGTCATCCCACTGTATCAAGCACTGGTGTAGAGTAGAGGGAATGCAACAGTTTGCTTGAATCCAGTCATGTCCGAGTAATACGCTATAGTTACCTTGTACGTCGACGACAAAAAATGTTGTTGGTAATGTCTTGTTGCCCACCGTCAACTCCATAGAGAGTACGCCCTTGGCCTCGGAGCTCTCGCCGTTGAAGCCGTTGAGCATCAAGTTGGTATTTTTCAGGTCATCTTCGTCCCTGCCAAGTTTCTTCAACAATGAATAAGGCATTAAGTTAACAGTGGCGCTGCCATCTACGAGCATTCGGGAAATCGACTTCCCATCGATGTGACCTCTGACATAGAGGGGCTTTAGATGTCGGGCCGAGTCCTCGGGCTTCTCGAAGATGGCATTGCACGGGCCGAGGTTCAATTGAGCAACCTCGGCCTCATCCTGTGGTAGGGCGAACTCGACAGGTAGCATGACGATGTTGATATCCATCACCTGGTGTGCAGGCCCTTCAGAGATGGGCGAGTAATTGTCGTCGAGCATGTCATCGTCGCTTGGACAAGGAGCCGGGTTGTTTATCTCAACCGGCTTCTCCCTCCATACCTGCTTTGTAGCTGGCCGAGGGCGGATTTCTTCGAAGATAGCGTCTCGCTTGGCCTCAGCTTTCTTCTCGCGCATCTCCTATGCCCGTAGTCTTTGCAGGCGTCTCTTCTGTGATTTGGACATGCCTGGAGGGGCCAAAGATGGCTGCGGCTTGGTGCCGGGTGCAACTGTTTGGCTCCCATTAATTCTGGCCGAAGTGCTACTATGCCCTTCGGCCTTGTGCACCTTGTGTTCGGAGGGGGCTTCGCTGTGAACCTCGACAGACGGACAGGCCTCGTTCGGCCGACCGAACCAGGCTTCGGTGTAGAGCTCGACCGAAGCATGAGACTTACCTCCGTCAGACCTCGGTGACAAAGTTTTTAGGATTGGGACTTCCTGAGACCCAACTCTGATGTTCATGGTTCAGACTCCCTGACCTCGGCCTCCGCGTTCTCGCACCCTTCGGCTTCGCTCTGCATGGTCTGATTCGGAGGCACCACGGACAGTCTGTGGACGATGCCCCCCTACGCCGCACCTATTTTCCCCTGCCATCCATAATACTCCGAAGGAAAATAAGGCACAGTGTTAGGTTGCGGAGGGTACCCTAGCCCGGATACGTACGGAGCCCACAGGTTCCCCGCCCAGTCATACGGCAGAGGCATCGGTGGCTCTAGTAGCCTCGCCCACTGTGAGTCGAACCCGTTACCCGGATGGGGGTTCAGCAAAGTTCATGGTATCTCGGACCACACCAGCGAAGGGTCCTACTAGGCCGGAGGTACGTTCGGCCTGTGCGGGCCAAAGCCTCCCATCAGAGAAGTCCAACATGGTGCGGGGTTTGGCCATTGGGGACCGAAGTTATTGTACGGGGGGTTCGGCCATTGGGGCTCAAAACCACCATGCGGAGTGTCAGGCCACTATGGCCCGAAGCCACCATACGGAGGGTTCGTCTGCTTCGGCCCAAAACCACCCTTCGAGAGTCTTGGACCCTTCGGCTGTTTTAGCTTAGTGTGTGGACCCGCTTCCTTGGCCCTTCTCTGATGCTTGTTCAACAACATGTTATATGTTACCTTCGGCCTCTTATGAGCCTTAGCCGAAGGGGTGCTAATGTTCTGTTTCCACACTCCAACCTCGGGGTTCTTTGGTATGAGTGTGCGAGTGCACAGTTCTCCAACAATTACGTACTTTCCCTTAGCCGACTTGGCCTGTTCTAGCCTAATCAACACCTTCTTTTCGCCGAGGTCGACGGCGTTGACGGGAAAAGGATCTTTATCCAGCTTCATCTTTGGATTGTGGTCTATCTTCAATCGTCCTTCTTCTATGGCCGATTGTATCTGCCATCGAAAAACATTGCAGTCATTAGAATTATGTGAATGTGAATCATGCCACTTACAGTATGGATGCTTCTTTAACTCATCGGCAGGTGGAATGACTTGACCCTTAGGTAACCTGAGAAGCTGACTTTTTAAGAGAAAATCAAATATCTTATCACATTTAGTTATATCAAATGAGTACTTGACCTCACTAAGTCGATTCTTTCTAGGAGATGGTCGTAACTCGGAGCAGGTGACAGGTTTATTCTTAGCGTTCCACACCCATTCGGCCGCGTACATATCGACCGAATCCTCCTCTTCTGACTCTTCTTCATCAGAGCGTTCCATGATGTGGATTTCAGCCCTAGGCTTGCTAAACGTCTTAATAAACCTTTTATCTTTGTTTCGGCCTTCCTAGACCAGAGCCTGCTGAAAACCTGGCTAACTTCTAAAAAGTTTTGGTTATCTAACCTCTCTTTAATTTCAGAACGCAATTCGTTAAAATCTAGTTCCGCCAAGTCCCTTTCCGAGATACTAAGGCTAAAACATCGGTTTCTAGTATCCCTAAAACGCTTGATGTACTCAGAGGCGTTCTCACTAGATTTTGCTTAACCGACGTCAAATGTGAAAGCCTAAGTTCTGTCTCACCCGTGTAGAAACAATCATGGAATTTCAGCTCTAAATCATCCCACGTTTGGATGGAGTTCGGCTGGAGCGCCGAAAACCAAGTGAAAGCTGTGTCAGACAGCGAGAGAGAAAATAGTGTAACTTTTAGAGCATCTATCCCGCTAACTTCTCCACACTGTGCCAAAAATTGACTAACGTTCTCTAGTGTAGTTTTGCTACCCTCGCCATCGAATTTAGTGAATTCAGGGATTATATATCCATGGGGGTAGGGTACTGTGTCAAGATGGTCAGGGTATGGCTTACGGTAAACCATAACCCGTCCCTTGGGCACGAAGCCGGCACACTCTCTAAATAGTGCGCGGATCCGCTCCTCTATGTCATCTTGGCATGTTGCTTGAGCGCGTCTCTCATGCGGGGGCGCGACGCGCGGTGGGATGTCGGCGTGTCGGCCATGGGGCTCTTCCCTACGCGCTATTTGTATGCCGTGCTCGTGTCCGAGTGCCTGCGCATGTGGTGCATGGTATGTAGTGTTATTTTGACCGTAGGTGCAATGATTGGTCTCGGCCATAAGTGTTGAGGCCGGAGACATGATCATGCTAGTGATGTCGTTAGTTCTACCGTACACGTGGTTTGCCAGAGGTGCACTAGCAATAGGAACTGGTGGTGCGGCCTCAGTAAAGCCGAACCTCCTAAGAGTCGCCTCTACTTGGGAGCTGACTACCGAATCTAAACGGTTGGCTAGCAAAGCGCTAACGGCTTGATCTACTGACGCGGCTATTTTTTGCTCAATCTCTAAAGAAGTTAAACGAGGCGATACAGGTGTTACCTGAACCTGAGCGAGGTCGGGGGTGATGATGTCACGCTTGATGAAGCCCGCACGTGTCTTAACGTAGCCCCCAAGCATCATGTCTTGGAGTGCCTTTAAGTTTGCCTCGATCTCTGATCTGTCTTCTGCGGGGATATCTTCAAGTGTAGTTGTCAAGATAGTTGCGGTTGTCGACATCCATGCCTCCTATTGTGTCCATCGGCGGTGTAGACGTAGTAGTCGATGTTGATGTACCGGTGGCCGATGTAGATGTACTTGTCATGTTGGCATAGCCTTCCCCAGCGGAGTCGCCAAAAAGTGTGTTGACACGGAAACGTGCCCCGCACTTGGGTCAGTTCGATGATCCAAAAGTGTGCGGATACTTAGTCGTGATAAGGGGGTGGAGTCGCCAGGCAATCAGATCACACAAAATAATCCAAGTATCCGAAATAAATATATTAAACAGAATAGAATCAGCAAACCGGTCGGAGCATGTCTGCTTCGAAGTCTGATGCGAAGGGGTGACCGAAGGGTACCTTTGGCGTCTGGTGCGAAGTGTCCCGTCGAAGAGTACTTCGGCGTTCGGACTGATCCGGCCGAAGATAGACTCCGAACGGATCTGGACGGGATGATCACCTCCGAACAACGGGGTTCGGCGTGATACCTCTGATACAGCAAACTATGGAATAATGACGCGAGGGCCGTGCGCGAGCGTAACTTCATCTAGTGCGGAGTATGGTTGTGGCGAAGCCAGTTGCGATGAAGTGTGCTCGCGAAGCCTGTTGCCAAAGCCTGCAGTCCCGCCGAAGGGTGTCCTAGCGACCTCCAAAACCGATCTCTCAGCTCCGGACACCTCCGACGAAGTAGCTCCAAATGTGGGAACCTGCAACAAAGGGAATTCGAAGTACCAATTCGGCCTGAGGACCGAATTTTGCTAAGTGTTGCACTAGTAGCGAAGGTAGCAATCTGTTACGCAGATTAGTGGATACTTCATAGGCGAAGTAACAAGGCGATAGCAATCTATTACGTAGATTAACGAATACTTCACAAGAAAGTAACAAGGGTTACCACTGTTCCGTAGTGCCCGGCAGAGGGCTTCCAGGAAAACCCACAAAGAGGGCTTTGGTTTGGTTTGAGTTGGGGGGCTCTACGCTGGCCTCGCCTCTCTATTTATAGGGGCTTAATCTCTGATCTAATCTGCTATTAACCCTGGCCGGATAGAGATAAAAACTGAGCTGGAAACGCATACAACTCTACCTCTGCCAAAGTGGGCTTCGGCTAGGCCCGTCGAGGCATGCTCCTCGGGCCGAAGCTTCGGTAGCGTGGGCCTCCGAAGGCTTCCCGGTCGAAGCCCATGGGCTGGCTAGAGGCTTTTGGAGCCCATTGCTTAATGGACTTCGGCCCTGTAGGGCTTCGGACAGACCGTGGACATGTGTATTTTCAGCCCAAATCACCAAAATTGATATTTTGACAATCTAGACATTAATGCTATTTTTCGCTATCAACAACCACGTCAAGAGGGCCTTGGCCTTCAGGAGCGCTAACTTCCAACTCCGAAAGAGTACTAGGACGCCTTCCCAGCGAGGGCTGCCAACAGCAAGTGGTACTTGAAGTGGGACCAAGAGTGGTTCTACGCCTCAGTTGGCGCGAACTCTCCCCTTCGGAGTACCAATGCGCTCATCTCCTACCGACGCGAAGGTGTGGTGAAGACGAGTCCCGACATCATTCGCTCGAGGATTTTGCTTCTTGCGGAGGGTCGCTTCGCGGATGATCATGAGGGACCTCGCGGAGGAGTTCATCACCCTTCGGCTCAGCCCCCTCGTGCTCTCTTGGCCGGAGGGTCTCTTTCAGCCTCCGCGCTAGGAGGGCCTAAGCGAGGTGTCGGCAAAACACCTTGGTAAGACTTCAATGTATTTTCACTTTCATACTTCGAAAAATAAACTTGTTCTGACTTGGAATTGTGATGAAGCTGCTCGTGAAGTAAGGACTCTAGAGGAGTCCATCGTGGCAGCGGAGCACGTCGTTGGAGCCCCGACACCTAAGGAGCAGGCTCAACGGCTTTCTCTGGTGGGGACTTGGGAACACTGTAACAGAGTATGGGCCCGACTCAATGTCGAGGGGGTCCAGGCTCTGCTAGACTGCTCCAGCCCTGCACCCTCGGTGAGCGGCTCCAAGAGGAAGAGGGTGGATGATGAAGATCCCGAAGCCTCAAGGTCCCGCCCGGAGCTCCCAGCAACTAAAGCCCCTAGAGCGGAGGAGGCAATGGCCGTGAGCCCTAGAACCGGAGTGGAGCCAGCAGGGGCTCGAGCGGCAGCTACCGACATGGTGGCGAGGGCCGCAATGGTGACCCCTTCAGGCACGGGAGCTGAGGCTCCACCCTCGCAGCGAAGGGACTGGGGAGCACACATCGCTCCCTCCGCCTTTGAAGAAATCTCCGACGAAGGTAAATACTTTTTGTAGATGTCGATGCCAGTGCGAGGTCTGCCGTGCCAAAGCCGATAGAGGCCTCCGGCAGCAGCAGCAGCGACAGCAGCAGCTCGGAGTCCAACAGTACTTCGTCCGAGGAGGACGGAGGCGACAGCCGTGGTGAAGGGAACCTTCAGGACAGGGCTGATGAGCACGCCGAAGTGGTGGACCAGAGCCCGGCTCCGTAGGAGCCTGCACTGGAGGTGGATGTAGCGGAGATAGTCCGGGCTCTGCAGCCGAGGGGGCCTGTGACGGAGGCGGCTATTCATGATTTCCACGAAGGCTGCGTTGCTGCAGTGTCAGGGGGCTTGGTGGCTCAACTCAGCCGCTCGAGACCCTTCCACCTCTTCGCAAATGCAAACGAAGCCCTCATCCAGGTGAGCGAAGTCCCATACGGTCTTCGAGTCCTACTTACTTTTCAATAACACTTATGATTTTCTTGAATTCTTTCAGGCCTTCGCGCTGAATGTTGTAGCAGCAATCTCTGCGGATGAATAGATGGCTCACTTTGTGGAGGAGAGGGATGCCCTGTAATGCGAGATCTCGATGGAAGCGGAGAAGCGAAGGCGAGCCGAAGCCTCAGCAGAGACGGCGAGGGCCGAGGCCGAGAAGGCGAGGGAGGTCCTGGTCTCGGAGACCGACAAGCTTCGAGCGGAGCTTTGAGCTTCGGAGGAGGCCAGAGCGGAGTTGGTGGTGGAGAACTCAGAGCTTCGCAAAGCCGGCCACTGTCTGGAGGACTTCGTTGTTCACAAAGTCGATGAAGCCACTTTGAGCTTGACCTCAATCCTTGAGCAAATAGGGACTGATTGTTGGGTTCCCGACTTCAGCACTTGGGACCCAATCGGGGATCATGTCGAGTTCCTGAAGATTGTGGCTGCGACGGTGGAGGTGTCCCTAAAGTGCTTTGCACTGATGGCCGACCGAGTAGCGGGTCAAGGGGTGCTGCAGATGCTTCATGAGTCGGGGTGCAACCACCTCGAGGTAGTGACCTCGGTGACTTCGGTGGCCTTCGGAGGCCAGCACTTGGTGACGCCTCCGTGGGCGTCCGCGGAGCATGGCATCGCCTTCAAGAGCCTTGGAAGGCCCAAGGCTGCGAAGCAGTCCTCGGCCTCCTAAAGGCCCTCCGCCATCGTCGAGCCAGGGCACAAGCCTCACCAGCTCAGCCTTCGACATCGACGCCTCCACCTTCGAAGGTGTAGACCTTAGGCTCCTTGTAACTCTTAGCTGTAGGCTTTGTAAAAACTCATCAATTTATTAATATAAATGTGGGGGTAGTTTATACCTGCCCAGGCTTAGCCTTCAAATGTTGATCTCGAAGTACTTGAGGATTTTGAGGAGCTTCGCCAGCTATGGGTGGTGCTCGAGGTAGCTAGGACCGAAGGCCTCCCTCGATCCAAGCTTCCGAGGGGTCATAAGGGTGAAGCCATTTCCGAAGTAGCCCAGGATCTCATGGCTACCGTGAAGATGGAGGCCCTTCGGAGTTCTTCCTCCTCGCCAGACTTAAGCTGTTTCGAAGTAGACTTATGTGGCGAGGGGGTACAACCTTCGAGTACGGCCTTAACAGGCGGTGAAGCTTTAGACTTCTCTGCCTTCGACATGGCACCTCCTGCGTCGCAGACTTGGACAAACCTGCAAGGTGAAAGACGAGGTTTGTGGGCTTCGGGGCGTGGACAGACCGGCCGTGGGAGAGCAGGCTCCGACGAGGCTTCATCCAGCCGGGGGGGCCCTGGCCGGAAGAAGAGCAAGCGAGGGTCAGGGCCTCGAGCTCGCTTTTTCTTAGGCTTAGATACAGACTACTCATAATTTTGTTTTCGAAGTGTATTTGTAACATACTTCTCAATTATCATTCAACGAATGAGATTTGTTGTATTTGCATACTTCGTCAACATGCTTCGCATGATTTGATTGTTTCGAACATTTTAGCTTGTCACGCTCGTACTGCACATTACATTCACACACTTCGCATACATACTTTAGTCCCCCTTTGCGCATGGCAGCTAGGGCCTTAGTCGTTGCTAGGGCGGGCAATTAAAGAGTGCGAAGGGGTGCGCCTTTTTGGCGGCTTCGGATGCTTATATCACGTCAAGCGAAGGCCTCTTTTGGGCTTTTAAATGCGTTAATTTGGAGCGAAGCAAGGCTTCAGCATAGCCAAATTAAGTCAAGCATGCTTCAGCAGGCTTGGATTTGGATATTGTGCGTGAGCAAGGCTCCGAACCGCACTTAAACTTTAGGCATAGCATGACTTCGACATGCTTAGACCTAGATTAGATTTCAACACGCGAAGCGATGCTTCGGTGCGTGTTTAGATAGCAAAGCAAGGCTTCTGAGCTTGATTCAGTCCCTCATGTTACTTCTATGAGCTCGGAGGCACTGTGTAGCCTTCGGATGTTGAGTCCGATTTCAAATAGACTTCGAAGTCATGCTTTGTTCCTTAACAATACAAAGCTGTAACCTCGGTTCTTAAAAGAATGAGGCTGTTGGCTTCGAGTCTTGATAAGAACATAGCAGATCTTTGGTTTTAACAAGCGGAAGCAAGGCTTCGGCAATCAGAAAACGAAGCAATGCTTTGGCACTAAATAAAGTGAAGCAAGGCTTCGGGTTTTTGATAAAGTGAAGCAAGATTTTGCTTTAAAGGTGAAGTAAGACTTCGGCTTTAAAGCGAAGTAAGACTTCGGTAATTTACTGAAAATAATTGCAAATTGCACGGCGAAGCGGGACTTCGAACTGTGTTCATACCTCATAAAAATAGGTGAAAAACTTGCCTCATAGCCCCTGGGGCTTCAGAGGCCTTCGGCGCGCGAAGCGGCGCCCCTTGCCGAAGGGTGGACTCCAAAACATGAGGGATGGTGGAAGGCGAGAAAGGCCTTCGAGCTGCGCTCGATGCCCCTTGCCGGAGGGTACAAGAAACGAGAAGACTTTGGAGCTCCCCCCTCAAGCGCACTTCGAGACACAGGTAGTGGCATAGAACTTAGCTTTTAGTACTAGGTTCCCCACGGACGACGCCAACTATTGTAGCAATTGCGTTAGCTACAACAGGTTTTGTGTGTATATGGTGGATAGAGTGAACCTCGAAGGGTTCTCATAGAGGGAGGGAGGATTTATATTGGTTCAGGCCTCCCAGAAGGGATAATAGACCTACGTCCGGTCTACAGTGGATTGGGCATAGTTTGCCTCCCCTCCATCTGTTTATAGGCCCACAGGCCAAAGGAAAAGACCTAAATGCCCTCTACAAGTTATAGGCCTTATAGGGGCAAGAAGGGAAAAAAGACTAGACTACTGTACAAACAGCTTATAAGCTTTACAGACGTGTCAGATAAACGTCACTTCTGAGCAGCTAAACGACATACTGGGGGCAGAGGGGGCCCCTTGTATGGCTCTAGTGGAGATATTTTCCCGGTTCGAAGTAGTGGCTGGAGCTCTCCGGGCGGAGGCTGCATCAAAGGCTTCGAAGGGTACTCCAAAGTGGACTTCCGGAGACTTAGGTTCGAAAGGGACCAGAGGGGGTCCGGAGGTTAGCTCCGAAGATAACCCGGAGGTTAGTTCCGAAGGGATGTAGGACCAAAAGTAGCGACTAGAGGGGGGTGAATGGGTGCCTAAAAAATTCATTCGAATCAATGGCCTGCTCCCAACACCCAACGCACCTCAACAGACTTAGCAGAGAAAAGTAAACAGATCAACAAAGCCTAAAAAGATCTAGCCTAAAAACGACTAGTGTCCTCAGCAAAGAGACACCAACACAGTGCTTAAAGGCAGATTAATAAAGCATTTAAAACATGGACAAATCAAGCTTCACAAATATGGATCATCCCTGAGGTTTAATTTGAGTGCACGTAAAACAAAGAATCTTGCTGTTCAAGATTTGTCTCCTGTTCAGTACTTGACGAAGCCTGTTCGAAGCCCTTGTGTGAAGTCTATAAGTGTGTAGCTGTCGAGGTCTGTTTGAGGTATGCAGTACCGAAGCTAGTTGTTGTTGAGCTGAAGTATGCTTCGAATTAGTCGTGCAAAGGTTGCAGATGTGAACTTCGAAGTCAGAATAAACACACACCGACGCTTACGAAAAGTGTATACTCGGAAATCGATGTTTGTAGAGCAGGCCTTTGGAGTAGGCTTCGGTCTTGCCGAACCCCGTAATGAGTGTAGCCGAAGCCTAGCACTTTCACAATGTGGGGCCCATGCCAGAGATTTAACAGAGAGACTCAAATGCGAAGGTGTGCTGCCGAAGCTCAGTACTTCGAGTACTACTTTGCAACCTACGAAGCACGGTAAAGATCGAAGCACAAAGCGAAGCCTATACTTCGAAAAACAAACAGTGAGGTCCTGAGTAAAGACCCGAAAAATAATGCCTGAAGAACAAAAAAATTATGAGGCCCACGCTCTATCTCCGAACATTGAGACCTCTGGAAAAATTACTCCGGTTAAGATGAACTTCGTGCGAAGTACTGAGACAAAAAGAAACTCAACAGCAAACTAGTTGTACATAGCTCTTGACTGTGGTGATGTAGACTGCAGCCTAGAAGCTATAGGCATGCAGTAAGCAATGCCATGTGCAGGCTAGCAGCAGCTACAATACTACTCAAGTGCCCTCTTGCTAGCTGCAGGAATAACAGTGCTGCCACAGGCTAGAAACTAGCAAGCAGACACTACTACAAACCGTCACTGTAGTGGCGTTGGGCAAAACCACTATAGTGGCGGGCCATTAGATGCCCGCAACTACAGTTGCTGGTGCTGACGGCAGCACCGGCGCCCGCCACTATTATTGGTAAAGTAGTGGTGGTCGGTGCTGATGTCATCCCGGACCGCCACTATTGTACCAATAGCAGTGGCGGGCACTGGTGCTGCCCGCCGCTGCTAATATGGCCGCCACTAAAGTATTGATGACATCACTTGCGACTGCCACTACTATTCTAGCTATAAATGCGCAGCTTCTTCCTCCCCGAGCTCTACCGGAGTTCGCATTTAATTTTGTCCGTACAATGGCGACAAAAATCTAGATAAAGAGGGGGAGGCTTTGTTTTCATTTCTTTTGAAGGATTTCATTCTAGGAGGTAAATCCATGCCGAATCTCACATTTATTTTGTATTTAATCATGTATACAATGAGTTATTAGCGTTTTAGTAATTTAGGGTTTGTGAATAGAAATTTTCAAATAATCTTCCATTTACAGTGTTACCTTCTCCCAAATGAACAAATATGACCCTGCTCACAATTATTCATCACTTGTATATTGATTTACGTCATTTTAATCTCTTTTTTAATTTGATTTATGATTATAGATCTAGAGTTATGTTGTTTGGAGAGAGAGAAACCAATATAGTTAATTTATTTAATAATTTTTTCTGCTTAATAAATAGTTTTAATTAAAGCATTAATTTTTAATTAATGTTGTTATGATCGATAATAAATCAATATATTTTCAATTTGTAAATTACTAAAATTAACAATAATGAATTTATTAATATTTTTTCAAATAATATATGTTTTAGATGGAGCACAGGTCCTGGATGTACTCGTCCAACGACGGAGATGTGGTGGCATATTTTAACAGAGTAACTGAATTTACTGAAGCTGCCGCACAATATGCTTCTCGTCAGAGTGAAGAGGCAATATATTGTCCTTGTAAAGTTTGTAAAAACGAAGCGATGTATCCGTGTTCAGATCGTGAAACCATACGATTTCACTTGTTGAAAAATGGTTTCGTGAAGAACTATTATATATGGACGAAACACGGTAAGATGGGCCAAAATCCTCCCGAAGATTCTGATGTGCCGCAAGATGCTCATCAACATAGAAGAGGTTGTGATCATACATCCGACATAACACGTGATGATGTCGATCAACATGATGATGACGCCTTTGATGTGGAGGAACTGATGTGAAATGTTGCGCCTAAGGTGTTGTTGCAGAGAACTACAACCAAAGGATACGATAACTTTGAAGCACTTGACAAAGCATCAAAAAACCTTCTTTACGAGGAACGCCACGGATGCGATAAGCAGTATACTGTGTTGTACACAATTCTTGAGCTTATGAAACTGAAGGCCAGCAATGGATGGTCTGACACTAGTTTTTCAGATCTTTTACAACTCCTAAAAAAGGTTTTGCCAAAACCCAATGGTTTACCATCTGATACGTACCAAGCAAAGAAGATGATTTGTCCGTTGACTTTGGACGTTCAGAAGATTCATGCAGTGCCCGAACCACTGTATCCTATATCGAAAAGAGTATGGATTGTTAGAGAGATGTCCGCAGTGAAACGCAAGTCGATACAAACGTCCAAAATACTATGTGGAGGACTACAATGACCACCAAAAGAAGAATAATAAGAGGTTGCAGAAGAGGAATAAAAATGTTATTGAAGACCATCCTGGAAAAAAGATGGAGAGGAAAGTTCCAGCCTTAGTAATGTGGTACCTACCGGTGATTGATCGCTTGAAACGTATGTTCTCTAATCCTAGAGATGCTGAACTATTAATCTGGCATTTCGCTGGGCGAAAGAAGGACAGAAAACTTCGGCACCCTGCGGATGCTAGGCAGTGGAAATCATTTGACCTGGCCCATCCAGATTTCTCGGATGATCCTAGAAATATCAGGATGGGACTTAGAACGGATGGAATGAATCCCTTCGGTGAGATGAGGAACCCACATAGTACGTGGCCTGTCTTTCTATGCTTGTTCAACATTCCATCATGGTTGTTCCTTAAAATAAAATACCTTATGCTCACTACTCTAATTTCTAGTACAAAACAACCTGGCAATGACATTGATATCTTTCTAGAACCTTTGATGGAGGATATGAAACGTCTATGGGAACATGGTGTCTGTGTGTGGGATGAGCACAAGAAAGAGCACTTCAATCTAAGAGCCATAATCTTTTGCACCATAGCTGACAACCCAGGACGCATGTCCCTAACAGGACAGGTTAAAGGAAAGACAGCATGTGTAGTGTGTGTGGACCAGACAGAATCTATGCATCTTCCATCATTCATTAAGACGATATATATGCGACACCGTAGATTTTTACCAAAAAACCACAAATATTGAAGAAATAGGAACCATTTCGACGGTACAATCGAGCTTGGAGAGCCTCCACGAAATCGAGATGGCAAATTTCTATTCGAAATGGTAAAGAATATCAAAGTTGTTTTCGGAAAGAAGAGGAAGAAATCTGAAAAAATTTCAAAGGACGCTCCATTTAAAAAGCAGTCAATCTTCTTTAGATATTTGCCCTATTGGAAGGAGTTGGAGATTGGTCATGCTATTGATACAATGCACGTTGAGAAGAATGTCTTCGAAAGCACTATCAGTATTTTGTTAGACATACCGGGCAAATCAAAAGATGGACTCAAAGTACGAAGGGACCTTCAAACTCTCGGAATTAGACCCGAGCTTCACCCACAGGAAAGGGCCAATGGAAAATTTTTCCTTCCGGCTGCTAGCTATAACCTCACAATTGACGAGAAAAGATCAATCTGCAGGTGTCTACATGGAATTAGAGTTCCAACAGGATTCTCAACGAATATAAAGAATATTGTCTCCGTAGCAATTTGAGGATGAGCGGCTACAACACTCATGATTGTCATGTTATGCTTGGGCTATTCCTCGCCATCGCAGTAAGAGGAATCAAACATTCATTTCTGAAGATGGTGATAACACGCATGTGTCACTTCTTCAATGTCATATCAAAGAAGGTGATCGACACTGAAGAGTTAAATGAATTACGTAAACAAATGAGGGAGACTATGTGTCAGCTTGAGATGTGCTTTCCTCCTTCATATTTTGATATTATGGAGCACTATATGATACATATAGCAGACCAAATCTTTGTTCTCGGTCCAACGTACCTGCACAATATGTATGCGTACGAGCGTCTAATGGTTATCTTCAAGGGTTACGTACGAAATCGTGCTTATCCAGAGGGTTCCATGATAGAGGGCTACACGACTGAGGAAGTCATTGAGTGCTACGCAGATTACATAAGAGATTGAAGACCAATAGGAGTTCCCGTGTCCCGACACCATGGAAGACTCACCGGTACAGGAACTAAAGGCAGGAAAATCATACGAGACAATAATTACCAAAAAATAAGAGAATCACATTACAGTGTAATACATCAGTTGGCGATTATGAGACCATATGTTCAACAACACCTACAAGAGCTTCGTGAAAAGAATGAAGATCACGATGAACAATGGATTATGAAAGAACACAAAATTTATTTCACATCATGGCTGAGGGATCTAAACCTTTCGATTGGAGAAACCGACGAAGAGATGATGATAAATAAATTGTCTTACGGTCCATTGAGCATGGTTAAAACATGGCAAGCGTATGACATCAATGGTTTCACATTCTATACCAAAGCAAAGGATCAAAAGAGTCAGTGCCAAAATAGTGGTGTCAGAGGAGAAGCAGAAGATAGCACTGGACAAAAGAATGCTTACTATGGATACATCGAAAAAATATGGGAACTTAACTACGGGAACTCTATAGAAATCTTTGTATTTAAGTGTCAATGGGTCAGACATCTAGAAGGTGTGGAGGTGGATGATTACGGGTTTACGATAGTTGACCTTAATAAGGTGGCTTATAAAGATGACCCTTGGATACTCGCTCAATCCGTGGCACAAGTATTTTACATACTTGATCCTAAAGATGAGAAAAAATACATCGTTGCTCCAGGAAAACAAAGAATTGTTGGAGTTGATGGAGTCGAAGACGAAGAAGAATACAATCAGTTTGATGAGGTACCGTTTTTGTTGACATATCAAGGATCAATGTGGTTGAAGCAAAACTGTCATTTGGCAGTGTGATTCCTTATCTACACACCAATGGCGATGGAAAATTAGCGCAAGGCTAGATCAATTATGTCATTGTTGGCGTAAAAGATTACGCTAACAGGTTTCTGAAGATTAGAAACTAACAAACGAAGTGTTTGCGAAGAAAACTATTCCAAGCCTCCGAAAGGATAATAACTTAGAATAGTTCGAAAGTGTGTATTGAATAACTTGTATTTGGTCCCTATTACAGGGTAAAACGGGGGGTATTTATAGGCCCAAACATTAAGGAAAAGACCTTCTTACCCCTCTATTACAACCGACATAGTGGAAACTATTCGGTACCCTTAATAGGGCTAAAATGGTAAAAGACTAATCTAATGAGAAAGAAGATAAGTCTTCCATCTTAGCTAACAAAGAAGTTCTCGGAAGAATCCAAGTTCGAAGATATACTCCGAACTAAAGCCTGTCATCATACTTCGAACTTGACTTGATGCATCTCCGAAATTATATGTTGGAAGGCTTCGTCTTAATCACCAGTCTTTATCTCGTCACTGCAATAACCCTAAAGATGGAATATTTTCCCCCAACAGTAGCCCCTCGAATATGCTTCTCTGCTAAATCTGTAATGTTAGGAGAGCAGTATACGCAAGAAAAATAATCATGCGTAGGGGTTAGCAGATTTAAACCATCTCCGAACTACGTGGAGATGTAAACTTTGAATCAGTTTTTAATAAAATTACTTTCGAAGTAACTTAGAACTAACTCGAAAAGTCTGAAAGCCTTTTTAGACTTAGAAAAATAGCCGTTAGCTTCTTTCTTCTAACGGAGGTTACGGAATTCTTTAATTTCGGAGCAAAGTAACGGTTAGGAATGCGAAACGACACAGGCAAACGGTAACAAATCAGGGTTTGGGCTATAAATAGAGGGCTCAAACCCTTCTTGAGTACCTTTTCACTGCTTTCGTGCAAACAAGCCATCCCCAGAGCCCTAGCCGCCATTTTTTCTCTGAAACAATCCACAAGATCCAATGGCGAAAACTAGTTTCAAGGGTCCTGGAGCGACTTCAGCCTTGGCCCATCAGCAAGCGGCAGCGGCGGCAGCGGATCCATCATCGGCGACGGCAACTCCAAATCCTTCAGTGGCGGGTAATGGCGCCGATGGGTGGAAATCCCCAAAATGCCGGTCCTCAAGATCTATTTCTGGCGTCGACGAAGTATGTAGACCAGTCTTATCAACTGGGGCCGTCAACCTGCAGAAGGGAATCGCTTGCGGCCGCAGTAGAAGGCAAGATTAGTTCGGGGGTTATGGTTCGCAAACCTGGGAAGGAAATTATTCCGTCACCAAGACCCAGAGAAGTGGTCGTCTTCGAAGCCTTCTTCGAAGCTGGTTTGGGGCTTCCGGCGGTAGACTTCTTGGCGGAAGTTTTAGACTTGTTCCACGTCACCCATCCCCAGCTTTCTCCGAATGCGGTAGCGCGTCTTTCCATCTTCGAATGGGCGTTGCGAGCCGAAGGTTGTGAAGGAAGGGCGGAGATCTTCGCAGCACTGCATAAAGCTTCATGCCAACCGAAAACCTTCGTAGGTCCCGGAGGTGAAAAGCTGGTAGTGGCCTTCGGAAGCATCAATTTTAGACTTCGAGACGAGTATGCTCTCTGATTTCCTGCTAAGGCCATCAATGCCAGATGGTACACTGATTGGATCTTGAAATGGTTGTACGCCGAAGTTGGGGCGAGCAGCCGTCTAGCTAGGCCTTTGCAAGACATCAACTTCCGAAAGGAAGCCCTTGTGCATCCAGATCCAGGTCAGCTCGAAGCTCGCCTCATCTTACTTCAAAAAATCAGTCACCGGTTGAGCATGCGAGACTTAGCCGAAGAATTCCTCGGGCTTCAAATCCCTCCCCTGATGGCCAACTGGCCAATCACTTTCGAAGAGGATTCGGAAGGCGGTCTTCGGAAAATTTCTTCAACTTCGAGTCCTGCAGGTAACTTCGAAAACAACATATTCTATGTATATTTATTCGAAGAATTAACAAACTTAACTCATTTTTCAGCTTCTTCAGCCCCTATAACTTCGGAGCAAATCGTACGAGCTTCGGAAAAGATTTTGGGCGTCCCAACTCCGACCGAGAAAGAATGGAGAATAAATTGGTTGGTAGTTGGGAGCGATCCAACCGAGTATGGGGGCTACTCGAAGTGGTTCCGCCCCCTTTGGTGGATTGGGTGTCTTCGGAAAATTTCTTCAACTTTGAGTCCTGCAGGTAACTTCGAAAACAACATATTCTATGTATATTTATTCGAAGAATTAACAAACTTAACTCATTTTTCAGCTTCTTCAGCCCCTATAACTTCGGAGCAAATCGTACGAGCTTCGGAAAAGATTTTGGGCGTCCCAACTCCGACCGAGAAAGAATGGAGAATAAAATTGGTTGGTAGTTGGGAGCGATCCAACCGAGTATGGGGGCTACTCGAAGTGGTTCCGCCCCCTTTGGTGGATTGGGTGTCTTCGGAAAATTTCTTCAACTTTGAGTCCTGCAGGTAACTTCGAAAACAACATATTCTATGTATATTTATTCGAAGAATTAACAAACTTAACTCATTTTTCAGCTTCTTCAGCCCCTATAACTTCGGAGCAAATCGTACGAGCTTCGGAAAAGATTTTGGGCGTCCCAACTCCGACCGAGAAAGAATGGAGAATCAAATTGGTTGGTAGTTGGGAGCGATCCAACCGAGTATGGGGGCTACTCGAAGTTGTTCCGCCCCCTTTGGTGGATTGGGTGCCTTCGGAGAAAGGGCCTAAGAAGAGGAAAGCCGAAGCTGGAACTTCGAGCTCTGCCAAGACTCCGGTCAAGAAGGTAGCTCGAAAGCCAAGAATTCCTGCGCCTTCGAGTCCAAGAGCTTCAATCTCCGATTCTCAAGAGGATGAAGGCAAGTTGCTCATGAGGCTGATTGACGAGGATGCAGCCCAACAAGAAGCACATATTGAAGATGCTGCGAGCGTGCTGGAGTCTCAAGTCAACCTCGAACAAGTGAGGACTCCGGCTGCTCAAGAAAATTTACCTCAAGAGAGAGTCCTAGACAGAGCCCCTGTGGATGAAAGCGGAGTCGAAGTTACTGCAGCTTCGATTCCGGGTGAAGTAACAACGACTGTTCAAGGAGATGCTCCAACAGTCGAAGATTTGACTGTTGACTCTGACGAAGACCTTGCCTTCGACCCGCCAAGCAGCCCAATGCTCACCCGCCGCCAGAATGTCGAAGGTAAACTTCGCATAATTCTTTTGTTCTTTTTTCCTGTGAAATTATACAATGTATAATACCTTTGTTTTTACAGGATCCATTTCCATGGAAGAGGTCCGTCGCGAAGATACAATTCCTGGATCTTCGACAACTTCAGAGCCAATTCCAGGAGCCACTCAAATGGGGCCTGGAAAAGGCAAAGGAAAGATGGACCCCCTCCCTGCTTTGAGCTCAGGATCAACTCCGTCTGAGTCAACAGACGAGAGCCAATCTACCGAGGAAGGCCAATCTACTGGGGCTCCGAAGACCACAACTCAACACTCCGGGCCTTCGCCAAGCGAAGATGACCAGCAAGCCTTGAGCATGCTCCCCCTTTAGCTCCTTTCTTGGAGCGAAGAACTGGGCTTCGGACTTTGCTCGAGCCTTTGGATCGAGCTAGTCGCGAAGTCGGGGAGACGGACTTGGTGGCTATCTTGAGCGAGGCGGAGAGTTCGAAGCTTAACGCTGCCATGGAACGCACAACATACCAGGTACGAAGTATCTGCAAAACAACAACAAATTTATATACAAATAATTTCTCACCTTGGTTTTTCTTTTCACAGCAAACAGTCTTGGCCCGAGCTGCGAACATCTCAAATGAACGTGGAAGCGTTCGCCTTCGAGAAGAAAATGCAACTCTTCAACGAAATCATACTATCTCCGAAGGTCGAGTGGCCTACATGGACAACATGGTTTCAATGGAGCGCAAGGCCAGACAAAGCTTGGAGGCTGCGAAAAAGGAGCTCGAAGCAGAAAAGATTGTACTTCGAGAAGAAATTGAAAAGATGCGGGCGGAGCATGCTACTGCGGGGGCCGAGCTTGTTAGACTCCGAGAAGAAGCTAGCCAGCTACTGAATCAGAAGAATTCTTTAGCTACGGAGGCAGCTAGGCTCTCTGGAGTAATAGGAGAGCTAACTTCGACGAAGGATGTATTAATTGAAGATAAGATGAAGTCTGAGAAGGTAGCTGCGGAGGTCATGGACCAATTGTTAGGCGTTCTGGAGTACTTCAATACTATTGGGATGCTTCCTTCGGATGACAACATCTCTCTACTGCGCCGGCTGAAGAGGATCCAAGGAGCAGCGAAGCAAATGAAGACAACAGTCATTTGGTACGGAGAAATCTCCGGACAAGTGGCTGCTGTCGGCATACTTCGTTACTACGAAGATTTGGGCCGATCAATAACTCCGAGCGCAGGAGAGGGTCCCATTACCTTCGATGACGACCAGCTTCTCACTCCCTCCGAAGGTGTGGCCGCTGCTTGGCAAGCCTTTCAAACTTCATGGAGAGCCGAAGGTCGTTCTGCGATCAAGGCCTGGATTGACGAAGGACAACGCCAGAAGCAGTCTCGGTCCCAACCTTCGAGCAGTCAGCCTCCTCCAAACCCGCAGGTTTAGAATTACCTTAGGATCTTCAACTATGTAAAGCACTACGCTTTTGTACATTTATGAATGAAGATTTGTTTATCATGTTTTTAGGCTTTGCCTCATATGGAAGATGTCGAAGTGTTAGATGTTACCGATGAACTTCGCTTATTATGGGCTACCTTCGAAATCTTAAAACTTCACAAGCGCCCTCGATTTTTAGTTCCTCGAGATAGTTCCGGAATGATTTCGTCCGAAATAAGCAAAGATATATTATCTTGCATTAAAGAGGAAGAAAAAGAAGTTAACTTGGAAACTTCATCTTCTGAAGACATTATATGGTCCGAAGACGAAGATGAAGCTCAAGGTAAAAAGCCTGAAGAACTTGGAAGCTGGGAAAGGAGCCCTGAATGGCATCGAACTTGGGCCGAGCTTCAGCAAGAACAAAAAGACTTTAGAGCTTCGAAGGGAGGCAGGAGAGTTAAACGCAAAGTTGTTAGGACTCCCGGCACTGGAACTAGTCGTTCCAACCCTAGCTCTAGAGATCGAAGAGGTCTTCGATTCCTTCTTGGTATAGATACCAATTTTTCATGATGTAATCATATTTGTTTGAATAATAAATATCGATTTAAAATTGTCTCCCTATTTATTAGCCCCTCTTTGGGCGTAAGCAACTTCGAATTGTATTCAAAGATGGTTAGGCACAAAGAAAACTTAGGAGTACAATTTTTGGGGTTCGGAGCCCCTCAGTAATTTAAAGATCGACTAAAATCTTATAAAATGTCTTCGACTATTTGTAGTCTGAAGATTGGCAACTTAGTACCTTATGTTTTTGAAAGAAATCATTTGAGATAACTTTCCGTACACTTTAGTGTCTTAGATAATTTGTCACTTTGGACTTTCTTAAAAGACATTCGAAGCTCATGGCTCAAACTCTGTTTTGTTTTGGCCTCCTTCGGCTCTTTTTTGCGAATTCTGTCAAACCAGTGGTTTGGAGTTCGCAGTGGTCTCTTTGGACTCTTTTTACGGATACCTACAAGCCGGTGGCTTGGGCCCCGCATCATTTGGTCTCTTTGGACTCTTTTTACGGATGTCTTCCAGCCGGTGGCTTGGACTCCGCATTCTGTGGTTTTCGGGCTCTTTTACGGATGTCTTCAAGCCGGTGGCTTGGACTCCGGATTATGTCAGCAACCACCTCGGAAAATATGATTCAAATTAATGACACTTCCGTCTCGGTCAACTCCGCGGTTCCAGTGCGTCCACTCGGAATCTGGAAGTTTATGAGGGGTAGGCATTATCTGAACCATATGCTTTATTGATTCGAAAAGTGATTACACATGATTACAAGGAGCCCTTATGTGAAATATCGCTTTAGGTGCTCCGCCTGCCAAGTATGTACTAACTCTTCACCTTCCAAATTAGCTAATTTAAAAGAGCTAGGACGTCCTGAACGAACAATTAAGTATGGACCTTCCCATTTATTTCCTAATTTTCCTAGCGCTATGATGCTTCATAAAACGAGATGACCCGGTCTAAGATCATTGATCTTAACCTTCTGGTCAAACCAAGCCTTCGTCTGCTGTGATACTTTGATAAATTGGCCACATCTCGAAGTCTTGTCTCCTCTGTTAAATCCAGCGAAGCTCGAAGTATTTTTATTGTACAAAAAGTTTCAATTTCAAAGGAAGAATAAATTATAGATTTTGCTTTCAAACCTCAGGCATTTCTTCTCTAAACCCTAATGCATCCCCGGAGAATCTCATGTTTCTTAATGAAATAAAAAAAGTAAGTGAGGCAGAAAAATACCAATTTTTTAAATTTGATAAGTTATGATGTATTTTTATTGTTAAAAAAATCAAGTTCAAACTAGAATATAAACATGAATAAAAAGTCATGAAAATTAGAATAGAAATGTAAAAAAAATGTTTGGATGCTAGCAGCAAGGTTCGAACCTCAAACCGCCTGCCGGCAGCAAGGTTCGAACCTCGAACTGCATGGCACCAAAGCAACCCCCGCACCACTGTGCTACAAAGTGTTTCTCGACAAGGTATCACAACGTATGTTAGATAACCCCACCAGCGGCGGGCGGATTAGTAGTGGCGGGCACGCTGACGTCACCAGCCCGCCACTGCTAATCCTTTTAGTAGTGGCGGTCGCATGATGTCATCAGCCCGCCACCGCTAATGTTATTTAAAGTAGATGTCCAGAACAATTCAAGTTTGCTAGCAATTTAATGTAGAATTTATATTCATAATACCAAAACAAAAGTGAATTAAAAATATTTTAAAATGCATATTATTAAATTTTCAAGCATATACTGAGGCAGAAAAATACCAACTTTTTAAATTTGATAAATTATAATGTATTTTTATTGTTAAAAAAAATTCAAGTTCAACGAGGATTTAAAAATCAATAAAAAAGTGCTGAAAATTTAAAAAAGTACAAAACAGAAAAAAATGTTGAAGTGGCGCCAGCAGCAAGGTTCGAACCTCAAACCGCCTGTCGGCAACAAGGTTCGAACCTCAAACCGCATAGCACCAAAGAACCCACCGCACCACTGCGCTACAAAGTATTTCTCGGCTATGTGTGCAGTGTATGCTAGATAATCCCTACCTATAAATGGACTTTTTGCATTTAAATACCAATTTCTGTTAATGAAAAATACCAATTTTTGCAATTAGAATATTGGTGTTGTATTTTTATTGTACAAAAAGTTTCAAGTTCAAAGGAAGAATCAACTATAGGTTTTGCTTTCAAACCTGAGTCATTTCATCTCTAAAACCTAATTCATCCCCGAAGAATCTTAGGTTTCTTAACGCCCTACATGATTATTTTCTCGAAAAAAAATTATTTTTTATGACAACATCTATGGATCGATCATATCATAACAACATGACAAGTCTCATCTTTTTTAGACTTTATTTTATTTTTTGAGGATTAAAAAACTATAAAAATACAAGTTGTCGATCGAGTGTTGTGGAAACCTACATTTTTACGATGGTTTTAAATTTACTGGATAATAACTAATTATAGAGTCAAAACATGAATATGGTTTTTCTATAAATTTTGGTGAATTATTTCATGTCTTGTAGTTCAAATTGAACTTATTTTGACTTTGATCATAAAAACACACTTAATGAAATAAAAACAGTAAACTAAGGGAGAAAAATACCAATTTTTGCAAATAGAATATTGGTGTTGTATTTTTATTGTACAAAAAGTTTTAATTTCAAAGGAATAATAAACTATAGATTTTGCTTTCAAACCTCAGTCATTTCTTCTCTAAACCCAAATGCATCCCGGAGAATCTCATGTTTCTTAATGAAATAAAAAAAAGTAAAGTGAGGCAGAAAAATACCAATTTTTTAAATTTGATAAGTTATGATGTGTTAAAAAAATCAAGTTCAAACTAGAATTTAAACATGAATAAAAAAGTCATGAAAATTAGAATAGAAATGTAAAAAAATGTTTGGATGCTAGCAGCAAGGTTCGAACCTCAAACCGCCTGCCGGCAGCAAGGTTCGAACCTCGAACCGCATGGCACCAAAGCAACCACCGCACCACTGCGCTACAAAGTGTTTCTCGACATTTGTAGCAACGTATATTAGATAACCCCCACCTCTCATAGTAGTGGCGGTCGGGTATGCTGACATTACGAGCCCGCCACTGCTATTCCTTTTAGTAGTGGCAACGAGCACCAGCGGCGGGCGGATTAGTAGTGGCGGGCTGGTGACGTCAGCATGCCCGCCACTACTAAGAGAAAATAGCAGTGGTGGGCAGGATGACATTAGCATGCCCGCCACTGCTAATCCACCTATATAAATATTTCGCTCCGCCGTCTGAAAACCCTAAGCCCTAATCTTCTCCCGCAGTTACTGCCGCTCCCAGTGCCCACGCCACCACCCTTGGAGCCCGTCGTTGTCATCCCCGAAGACCGTCGCCACCATCTCGGAGCCGTTGGCGTCCTCGGACCCCTCGCCGCCACCTCGGAGCCGTCGCAGTCGTCCTCGAAGCCCATCACCGGAGCCCGCGTCGGTGTACCCGGACCCCTCGTCGCTGCCGTCCCCGTCCCTGCCGTCCCCGTCCCTGACGCACGCCGCCATCCCCATCCCGGAGCCCGCGCCGCCACCCTCGGAACCCATCGCCGTCGTCGCCCCGAACTCCGCCGGAGCCCACGTCACTGTCCCCGGACCCCGCGCCGCCGTCCCGTCCATGAGCACACGCCGCCGTCCCCGCGACATCGGCGTCGACTACCTCTCGTCGCTCGTTCACCCGCCGCCTGTGAGCAGCGCCTATCTCCATCCCGTGAGCAGCAGCGTCGATGTCCTGTTGATTCCACTTCATACTTACCGGTGAGTACCTTCCAGGCATGCTCTTTTTCATACATCAAGCATATTAATTTGTTCCAGAAAATGTTTAGAAACATTCAGATTTTATATTATGCTCTAGAACAGTGTAGAAGTAGTTTGCTTCCGCACAACGTATGTTAACAAAAATGAACTTGGTAGAGGGAGTGATACAACAGATTATATTTAGACTTTATATATGAAGAAAATTTCTGTTGTTGTTGAAATGCTTGTTTCAGCCTGACCGGGAACATTTTGGGGACAATGATTAGTTTTTCCTGTCATGTAAATGCAGCGACTGGAATAATTTATGCATCATTCTATTGTGTGATCAATTTTTTTTCAACATGATGGTTAGATATTATAATCCCCAAAGGGATTTAATCATATCCAGAAGAACACATAATTAAAAGGGAGGGATTTAATCCCAAGGGAATTTAATCTAGGAGAGGGATTGAGTGACATGAGAGGGATTCACTCAATCCCTCCTGGGATAGAATCCCTTTGGGGATTAAATCCCTATCAACCGAACAGGGCCTCAGGTTGAGATGTTCTAAAAGTCCTCTCTTTCTAGTGCAACAATTTAAATAGTGATTGAAGATATTGTTAGACACAAAATTTTTATGTCTCTAACCACATACTAAATAATGTAGATATACGCTTTTAAAAGCATATCTATAATTTTGAAACGGTCTATACGAAGACATTCCTATGACGCTTTGTAAAAGCTCAGTTTTTTGTGGAATAAACAAAATATTTCTATTTGATAAATAAGATGTCCTGTAGAAATGTTTTGTAGTAAGGCCTAAACAACAGTGTGATCAGTTTACTACTGTTATTACTTCTATGGATACTATACTAATCCTCAAGTTCATCCGGCTGAAGGCCAACATTAGATTTTGCAATTCCTTTTAGAAGCCTATGATGCAAATAGTAATTGAGTTCTCTCATGTATGTCATCAAGTCGTGGGACGCATCCATTCCTGTCAACAACTTCTTCTTTCACGTGTTGCTGACAGGGAATGGATGTGCTCACGGTTCCATGGCAGCCATGAACATATTTGAAAAGCAACACAAAATATGCTGAGGCCTAAACAACACTGTGATCAGTTTACTACTGCTATTATTTCTAAGGCTACTATATACTAATCCTCAAGTTCATCCGGCTGAAGGCCAACATTAGATTCTGCAATTCCTTTTAGAGGCCTATGATGCAAATAGTAATTGAGTTATCTCATGTATGTCATCAAGCCGTGGGACACATCCATTCCGGTCAACAACTTCTTTATCATGTTGCTGACAGGGAATGGATGTGCTCACGGTTCCATGGCAGCCATGAACATATTTGAAAAACAACACAAAATATGCTGAGGACTCAACAACACAAGAGAGAGAGAACAACACAATCTCCTAACTTGAGGATTAATATAGTAGCTTCAGAAGTAATAGCTGACTACTGTAGCCGAGAAGAGTTTTCATACATTTCCCACCTTTGACACTGTGATCAGTTTACTACTGCTATTACTTCTGAGGCTACAGTAGTAAACTGATCATAGTGTCAAAGGTGGGAAATGTATGAAAACTTTTCTTGGCTACAGTAGTCAGTTATTACTTCCGAAGCCACTATATTAATTCTCAAGTTAGGAGATTGTGTTGTTCTCTCTCTAGTGTTATTGAAACCTCAGCATATTTTGTGTTGTTTTTCCCTCTAATGTTCCATGGCAACAAAATATGCTGAGGCCTCAACAACATTGTGATCAGTTTACTACTGCTATTATTTCTAAGGCTGCTATATACTAATCCTCAAGTTCATGCATCCGGTTGAACACCAACATTAGATTCTACAATTACTTTTAGAGGCCTATGATGCAAATTGTTATTGAGTTCTCTCATGTATGTCATCAAGCCGTGGGACACGTCCATTCCCGTCAACAACTTCTTCTTTCTCGTGTTGCTGACAGGGAATGGATGTGCACACGGTTCCATGGCAGCCATGAACATATTTGAAAAACAACACAAAATATGCTGAGGCCTAAACAACACTGTGATCAGTTTACTACTGTTATTACTTCTAAGGCTACTATACTAATCCTCAAGTTCATCCGGCTGAAGGCCAACATTAGATTCTGCAATTCCTTTTAGAGGCCTATGATGCAAATTGTTATTGAGTTATCTCATGTATGTCATCAAGCCATGAGACACATCCATTCCTGTCAACAATTTATTCTTTCTCGTGTTGCTGACAGGGAATGGATGTGCTCATGGTTCCATGGCAGCCATGAACATTTTGAAAAACAACACAAAATATGATGAGGCCTCAACAACACTGTGATCAGTTTACTACTGTTATTACTTCTAAGGCTACTATACTAATCTTCAAGTTCATCCGGCTGAAGGCCAACATTAGATTCCGCAATTCCTTTTAGAGGCCTATGATGCAAATTGTTATTGAGTTATCTAATGTATGTCATCAAACCATGTGACACATCCATTCCCGTCAACAGCTTCTTCTTTCTCGTGTTGCTGACAGGGAATGGATGTGCACATGGTTCCATGGCAGCCATGAACATTTTGAAAAACAACACAAAATATGCTGAGGCCTCAACAACACTAAAGAGAGAGAACAACACAATATCCTAACTTTAGGATTAATATGACATCAGACCTTTTTTGCATAACCAAAATTCTGATACATTAGCCTCTTAACTATGAATAGTTTATCTATGGCGGAAGAAGGACATTCCATCGAGGAGCTCATCTACGAGTCTCCCGCAAAAACAAATAAAGAGGGTTCATCTGAAGGATCCACCGATAGCGAATCTTCGTAGCACTCTCCGGAGAATGAACATCCAATGGAGCCTAGGAAGAAGAGAACGATAGAAGACGCCGATGAGGATTACATTCCTGAAGCTCAAGCGGAGGTAATTATTACGTTAGTAACAAGTCAGAGCAGCTTCTAACCGAGGATTACATTCCTGAAGCTCACATTGTCTATCATCGTAGGATCGTCCAAAGCGAGGAAGCAAGCGTCGATTATTCCATGTCGAGAAAAGAACAACTATTGACCCAACTATTGAGTCACCTGAGCGAACAGATGTTGAGCCCGCTGCCATAACATCCTCTGCAAATGCGAAGAGGAGAGGGAAACGGGAGAAGAACAAGCTACATACAGCTATCTATGAGGTTGAAGAAGTGCATGTTGATGGGGCTCCAAAGAAGCCAAAAGAATTCACAGCGAAGTGGCGTAACGACTGTGGATGTCTCGCCAGGGAGCGATGTAAGATAGTTTGGAAAAATTGGAAGACTGTCCCTGAAGCTACAAAGAACGAATTGTGGCAGCATATAAAAGCGCATTATAAATTCCCGGAAGACCGCTTAGAAGACGCTAAAGCTGCCACATTGAAGACTATTGGGAAGGCTCTCCGTACATTTAGGACTAAACTGAACACACAATACCTTTAGAAAGATGAGTCGCCACTCAATGACTACGGCTTTATAACGCCAAATGAATGGAACGAATTCAAAATGCAGCATTGCTCGGAAGAAGCCAAACAAGAGAGCATCATGTTCAAAGAACTTAATAAGAAGAATAAGTTCCCACATAAACTTGGGCTAGGTGGATATAAGGCCAAGGAGGATGAGTGGAGTAGAAAGGAGGAGGAGGACCGTGCGGCTGGGTTACGTGAACAGTTTTCAGGTGCTGATCAGCGCACTAAGAGATGGCTCCTAGGTCGAGCTAAAAAACACCCGAGGGCCAATATATGCTCTCCGACTCACGGACTAGTGAAGTATTCCAGAAAGCATAGGAAATCGCTGAGTTGGAGAAGACTGGAAAGTTCATGCTCGAGGGATGTAATGACCAGCTTACATCTGCTCTCGAAAACGAGGAACATCGAGGTCGAGGGCGCACCCGAGGTGTCTCTTCTATAGCACCCTGCAAAAATACTTTCAAGAAACAGGAGGGTGCCACATACAAGAAGCATCAAGCACGCACAGACGACGCCGCAGAGCACCGTGCAGAGTGGAAGCGACACTTTTTTGAATTTATTAACGAGAATCCAAACAGTAATGCAGGCTGCAGCTGGACAAATAATTGTGCTAGAGGTACGACTCGACGTACCAAGCAGTGTTGGCTCAGTACAAGACAAATTTCCTGTAAATTATATTAAAGAGGACACACCATGCAGCCTGCATGTACCGATAGGGCGCAAAGGGCATTCCCAAGAGGCTGCACGAGGCATTGCTATGCATGGGGATTTATTTCACAATCGGCCTATTCCTGCTGACTATACCAAGGTTCAGGTCAATGAGATCACCAACGACTGATTTATTAATGACTCCTTGGATCTTCCAATGCCTGATGAGGGGATTGAGATAATCGGAGATGCTCTAAATAACTTTGTCATATGAGCGAGCCGAGATATCAAATTACTGTAGACAAGTTCTCAGAGTAAATCGCCTATTGTCTCATCACAATCTCCCACATATCTTTCATCTCAGGATGTGCAAAATATAGGATCTTTATCACCTATTGATGAGCATGAGATAGAGGAAAAGGCAGAGGAAGAGCCAGTGCTCGATAAAGTGGTAGAAGTGATAGAATCGAAAGTGACTTCTGATCCTCAAGTGACAAAGCCAGTGCCAGTTCTTGAGCCCACTGATGAGCCCAACACAAATGTGCTAGAGCCAGATCAAATGCCAGTGCCTGTTCTGGCTGATCCTCAAGTGCCAATGGCCGAGCCTGAAAAACACGATGCACGCCCAAAGCCAGCAATCCACAAGACAATTGTTCATGTTGGGCAGTGTTCTGCGCCTAAA
Source organism: Zizania palustris (assembly GCA_019279435.1). Taxonomy (NCBI): domain Eukaryota; kingdom Viridiplantae; phylum Streptophyta; class Magnoliopsida; order Poales; family Poaceae; genus Zizania; species Zizania palustris. The sequence goes on along the minus strand of JAAALK010000285.1, from coordinate 72,481,167 downwards.
TATGAAATGCTTAAATTTTTTAGTACCGTGGGGCAAACACGTTCTACGCCCGTAGAGGCTCCCATAAAGGCTCCAGTACAAAAGTAGGCGGCCTCACTTTCTGTTGATAAATGGACCTACGGAGACGAGGATTATATTGAATATGAACCAGGCAAACCATTATTACCCAACGAGTACTTAAGAGTATGCCTTGGGAGATGGGATCATTTCATGACTGGTACCTCAAAGCGTCTGCGTTAGGTGTTACACACATAGAAGTGAAGGTTTCAAAAGAAATATTCAACTGCCCAGAGTTTACTCTTGCACAATTTTTCGACGACTTCCATCGGATGTTCCGTCTGAAGCGAATCGACATCACACACATGATACTCTGGTGCCTGTAAGTACTTTATACTTTGTCAATACAAAGCAAAAATTAATCATGTCTTATATTGACTATTGTTTCATAACATATGCAGTTTGAATTCATGTTGTGACACTTCTAATAAATATGGGTACTTGAACCCGTCATTCATAAGCCAAAGTACACTGAACCCGGTACTAAATCGGGACAATGACAAGTACTGGACCGCCGGTCGGATAAAATTTCAAAAAAAGATGTTCAATAAAGACCAAGACGCACATAAGAAGAATAAAAGGAATTGTGCCGCGTTGTATATTGCGCAATGCATGTATAAATGGAGTGACAGAGAAATGATAAGTGGGGCATATAATTTTAAGTAAGTATACCCACTATATCCACTTAATCACGTTTTATCAATTATGAAACTAACATAATCATATATTACTTCTTTCGATAGTGATCATTGGATTGCAATTCTGATATACCCGAAAGACTCAAGGGTTTATGTTGGACCGAAAACGGCGACCAGAGGGGGGTGAATGGGAGCTTTTAAAATTTCAGACTAAAAACTAGCCTTCTGTTTTGACTCTGTCTTCTGCGGAACAAGCTTCGAACACTACCTTCGAAGATCTGGTTCGGAGGTGTTTTGACAGCTCCGAACACAGGCTTCGCAGGAGCAAAAGTTCAAAGCCAAGAAGACTTCTCTCCTACTCACAACCCTCGAAAATCTACTCTGCTAAGTAAGTGCAGGCTCCGCACACAGGGTGCTTCGAGCAGGCTTCGCACTTCACCCTTCGCAAGAGTGGACTACCCTCCGAGGACTTCGACCTAAAACTTAGCGACAGCAACTAGTGCTGGGCTTCGTTCTGCGAAGGTTTAAATGCACACTAAACAGACTTCGCTACTGGTTCAGACAAGAGAAGCAAAACGGGCCTCGCGCAGGGCTTCGCTAGTAAGCAGCGAGGTTTCACCTCCTGTCACACAGAGCGAACGCACACTGAAAAGCACACTTCGCACAAAACATGCTTCGCCTCGACAGGCTTCGGTGCACTAAAACTAGCGAGGTATGCAAACAAGTTCAAGCAGAAAAACTGACACAGAAGCAGGGCTTCGCCGCTTGAACAAGGAACACAGAAAAAATTGAACTCTGGATGAATACAGAGAAGTGGTGGCTGGTACAGGAGCTCAACAGTAAATGCTCAAAGTGTTAAATGTTACCTACCAAGCCCCCATATTTATAGCCACTATTCACCCAAAGGAAATGACTATTTTACCCCTAGGGTTTACATTGGTTTTGTCTCTACAGAACTGAGGGGTACAAAAGGTAGTCAACTTTATTGGAGGCTTCTCTGTCAGCCTTTGCAGAGGGTACAACGCCAGCTCTTTGCAGAGCAGACACTGTCAGACTTGCAGCCTTTGACCTTTCTAAAGCCCCCTTCGCACGCGAGGGCTGCGATAGCTTCGGTGAGAAGCCTTGAGCCAAATGTCCTTCGCTTCACCGAAGACAACCTTCGATACAGTGACAGTTTTGAGCCGAAGCCGTCAAAGTCCTTGGGCCTTCGCACCAACACCCTCGGAGTGGACCACCACGGCTTCGCAGCTACTCCCAGCTCGAACTCCGTCAGTCCGTGTACCGAAGCCATGCATGGCCGAAGCACCACAAGTCAACCTCGCTCCGGAGCTAGCCTCGCTCCGAAGCCATCCTCACTCCGAAGCCCCACCTTCGGAGTACCACCCTTCGAAGTCCCTCCTTCGTCCAAGGCCTCCGCACGAAGCATTCCATGAGCACTTCATCGTAGTGTCTCTCCCTGAGCACACTTCCTCGACGAGCCTCACCCGGACCATGCCTTCGACGCGCCTCGACTTCTGAGACCTTCGTCGGGTACCTTTAAATGTCTCCCTACGGAGCACACTTCGAACTCCTTGCCTCCGCAGAGGACTTGATCCACCAAACTCCGAAGTCACTCCATCCGGAGTACCTTCGAAGTGCCTCGCCTCCGAGGACTTTGTCTCGGAGCACCTTCAACCGGAGCCACGCTCCACACTCTCTGCCTTCACCTAGTGCACCTCGACCCGAGGACCTACCTGGACCCCTTCGCAGTCTTCGTGACGGAGCTCCCCGCTCCACTGGCATCAAGCCTCCCGCTTGACCCAGGTTCACCTGCTGCGAACCTTCGGAGGTCCAACCTCCCAACCCCCTTCAGAGGTACCCCTTCGAACCAGAGGGTAAAAGCATGTCAATCACTTATCACACACACCGAAACCAACCCTTGGTTTCTATATCTCCCCCTTGATGAGTGCATTGACAACCAACTTTAAGTCCAAGAAAAATTAAAACACTTTCAGCACACAAGTGACCATAAAAACTCAGAAACGAGCCAAATCATGTCACTTGATAAAAGAATTTTTTCTCCCCCTTTACAAACAGAGTAAAAGCCCCTTCGGCAAAACTCCCCTTTTTCAAGATAAAAACTCCCCCTGTGAAAATTATATCCCCTTGCAGCAGAGAACGTAGCAATCTCTCCCCCATTGGCAATGCAAGCATCAAGGAGCATGAAAAAGATGCATTGCTTCGAAATGAGTAGAATTGCAAAGACATATAATGCAAAAATATGCCAACAGTAATACCAAAGATCATGGGCTCAGCTCAAATTAACTTTCTCTAAAAACATGAGGACAGCATGTGATTTTATCATTTTGAAATAAAAGCATCACCACTTAGTCAAGGATACTAGACCAGTAAAAGCAAGGACTGCGCAAAGCTAGTCAATTTCTACTCCAGACAGACAAGTCCAGTTCAAATGGAGCAATGAAAGCAAACTTGATGATCAAGGAATTTTTGTTGTTCTTTTCTTAATGCCAGGGGTTATTTGTTTGTCCACCTTATACTGTCCAATCAGGCCAAGCCTAGGCATGAAAACCATAAGAAGCTTAAGGCAATGATTTTGGCAAACACTACACTATTCTAGTTCAGACCAATGTGCAATGGAAGGCAGTCTAGAATAAAGTAGTGCGACAAACAAACCCACCTGGATCTTTTCACTTAAAGCATGCACATCATGGAGTTTTTGATTGTAATTAAGTGAATCAATTTGTTTAACACTTGATGAATATCCATGAGGATGTAGAACAATTTTTCAAGTTGCAATTTTTAGCATCCAAGGAACAGTGTTTTGCTATCAAGCAGATAAAAGATAGCTAAAGCAGTCTTGCTTAAACATGCTAGATTCAAGACTAAGCAGTGAGCATGATTTGATTTTGGAAAGAAAGCAGCATGCACATGAATGTTTCAGATGAATTAAAAAGAGCTGAGCTGTCATGATTTCATGAATTATAATCAAGCATATAAATGCAAAAGATGTAAATGCAATTTAAACCCACAATTAGCAAATGCACATCCATCTAAATCTGCTCCTCCTCACAAAATGCCGTAAGGGTGACAAATACCAAGTTCCCCACACAAGTAAGCAAATCGAGAAGCATCGAGGGGTTTTGTGAAAATATCGGCTAGCTGGTGTTGAGTATCAACATATTGAAGTTCAATATCACCCTTCTCATTGTGATCTCTGAGAAAATGATACCGCACATCAATGTGTTTGGTTCTGGAGTTCTGAACTGGGTTGTTTGCAATACAAATAGCACTAGTGTTGTCACAGAAAAGTGGAACACTGTTATAATCTAACCCGAAATCCCGCAAAGTGGAAGTCATCCACAAAATATGAGAGCAACAGCTAGCTGCAGCAACATATTCGGCCTCAGCCGTCGATTGTGCAACACTAGACTGTTTACGGGAAGACCAGCAAACCAGAGATGTACTCAGAAAATGACAAGTACCAGAGGTACTCTTCCTATCAATCCTACACCCAGCAAAATCCGCATCGGAATAACCTCGAAGACATAAAGATGAAGACGCTGAATACCATATGCCAAATTCGAGGGTATGTTTGAGATACCTGAGTATGCGTTTTACCGCTTGGCGGTGCGAAGCTCGAGGTGAAGCCTGAAAATGAGCGCATAGACATACTGCGAAGTGTATGTCCGGCCTCGTGGCAGTCAAGTAGAGGAGGGAGCCGATCATGCTTCGGAACTCCTTTGATCTACGACTTCTCCATCTTCGTCAGGATCCAATGCTACAGATGTAGCCATTGGAGTGGCGAGGGGCTTCGCATCTGCCATGTCGAATTTCTTGAGCAGGTCCTTGGTGTACTTCGTCTGGTGGACAAAAGTACCTTGTTTGCTTTGCTTGATTTGCAAACCAAGGAAAAAGGTGAGTTCACCCATCATCGACATTTCAAATTCCCTGCTCATGGTATCTGCAAACTCGGCAACCAAAGCATGAGAAGAGCCACCAAAGATGATATCATCCACATAAATCTGAACTAGGAGGAAATCTTTGCCATGCTTGAGAGTAAACAGGGTTTTATCAACAGAGCCCATCAAATACCCTCGCTCAAGCAGAAAAGACTTGAGTCTGTCATACCACGCCCGAGGGGCCTACTTGAGTCCATAAAGAGCCTTATGAAGTTTAAGGACTTTATGTGGGTACTTGGGGTTTTCAAAACCAGGGGGTTGTTTTACATAAACATCTTCACCTATGAAACCATTAAGAAAAGCACTTTTGACATCCATTTGATAGAGTTTGAATCCACGGGATGTCACAAAGGCAAGCAAAATCCTAATGGCCTCAAGGCGAGCAACAGGTGCAAAAGTTTCAGTAAAATCAATCCCTTCTAGTTGAGAATAACCCTGAGCTACAAGTCTAGCCTTGTTTCTGATTATTGTCCCATCCTCCCCTTGTTTATTTTTGAAAATCCATTTTGTTCCAATGAAATGAACATTTGGTGGAGGATCAACTAATGACCAGACTTGGTTTCTCTCAAAATTTTCAAGTTCCTCATGCATGGCATTGATCCAACTAGAATCAGAAAGTGCATGACTAACATCTAAGGGCTCGAAAGAAGCAACAAAAGCGGAATCAATGAAATGAGCATGGGAACGTGTTACCCTTTGATCAAGCTCACCAATGATCTGCTCAGGAGGGTGCATCCTTTGAACATGATGTGGAGCCTCGCGGCGGGATGCAGTCTCCCCCTCAACTTGTGCGTTGGAGTGGTCCAAGATGATCGATGTTGAGGTAGTTGCTTCGGGACCTTGTGCCGATGTGGTTGAAGCGGGGTCAGCTTCGGGGGTTGATGTCGAGGGTAGTAGGGGTTCATCCTCGAATTCTCCGGGATCTTCTTCTTCAAAGATGGTCTGTTCCATGTCGTGTTCATTTGACTGTTCAAATCTAGAGCTAACAGAGGGGGTTGATTCATCAAAAGTCACGTCACATGACTCGATGACGGTGTTAGACTCCAAGTTATAAACACGATAAGAGTGACCATGAGTAGTGTAACCCAAAAAGATCCCGTCAGAAGAACGCGACTCAAATTTATCCAAATTACCACGTTTTAGGATGAAGCAGCGACAGCCAAATACTCGAAGATGAGTAACCTTGGGTTGTCTCCCAAAACGTAGTTCATAAGATGTCAGGTTTAAAATTGAGCGCAAGAAGATTCGGTTTGAGATGTAACAAGCAGTGTTCATGGCCTCAGCCCAGAATTTTCTAGGAGTCCTATGCTCATCAAGCATCGTCCTAGCCATCTCAACCAAAGTGCGGTTCTTTCTCTCAACAACACCGTTTTGTTGAGGAACCTGCGGAGCAGAGAATTGATGTTCTATGCCATGCTCCATGCAAAAGTCAACAAAGAGACTGTTTTTGAACTCGGTTCCATTATCACTTCGAATGAATTTTAATGCACCAGGGAGTTCAGTAAAAAGTCTCAAAGCCAAGCTCCGAAAGTGTGAAAACACTTCATCCTTGTTGGCAAGAAAGAAGACCCAAGAGTAGCGAGAGAAATCGTCGACAATCACTAAAACATACCACTTGCCGCCTAAAGAACTAACCCGAGAAGGACCTACAGTGTCCATGTGGAGAAGTTCTCCGGGTTGTTCAGTCATCATTGTGGTGACTGGCGAATGCGAAGCGGCAATCATTTTTCCATGTCGACAAGGAGAGCAAACTAAATTCTTCTCAAACTTGAGCTTGGGCAATCCTCGGATCAGACCAAGGGCACTCAGACGAGAGAGCAACTCAAAGCTCATATGCCCTAGTCTCCTGTGCCACTTCCAAAGCTCAGACGTAGAATGTGCAACAAGACAATGAGAAGAACCAGATGACTATGAAAAATCAGCTCCAAAAACTCTCCCAACTCTAAAGATCTTACAAACTACAACGCCATCAGAATTGAGTACTTGCGAAGTATCGTGATGGAATCGCACTTCGAAGCCCTCATCAAGTAACTGAGATACACACAGCAAATTGTATCCCAGGTTCTCAACCAAAGCAACATCTTTGAGAGTGAAATTCGAGTTAATTCTTACCACACCTTTACCTTTCACTCTACTCCTTCGATTGTTTCCAAAGGTGATATGTTCCCTTTGCTTGGTTGTGGTGAGGCTGGAGAACCATGCTGCATCTCTGGTCATGTGGTGCGAACAACCGGAGTCCATGATCCACGTGCCCTCCAAGCCTCGATCTGCCGCCTACACATGATAAAAATATCTCGATCGCTCAGTGCTGGGGTGAGTGAAAAAATGACGAGGCATCCAGCACTGAGTGACACGAGTAGTAGGCGCAGTAAAAGTAGACTGTCTACGCATAGGAAAATCAGAACGATGCAAAGTGCGAGGTCTACCTACATGCAGTGATCGAAAAGCATGACGAGGTCTCCTATGCTGACGAGGTACAAAGCTACTCGCCTGGGGTCTACCACCATATGGAACATGGTGAACACCTCGAGGAGCAAAACCTCTCCGAGAACCATGAGGAGCCTTAAAAGCAGGACGATAGTAAAACTCAGACTCATGCATACCTAAAGATGGGTAATGCATGTCCCGGTAACTCATCGCCTGATAGCGTCGCTCATCCTTGATGCGACGAAAACAGAACCCAACCAAATGACCCGCCCGCTGATAGTAAGAACAGTGAAAAACTCTCCTAGGGGCACTCTCATGGGTCACAGGAGCAACTCTTACAGGCTCCTTGGGCTTCTGCTGAGTGGTTTTCTTGGGAGGGATTTTCTTGGCAAGAGGTGTGGTTTTCTTTTGAGCTCGGGTAGGTTTCTTGGCTGGTGGAGTGTCTAACAGAGCTCTTTCTTTCTCTAAGGTAGTGGGAGAGGTAAAAACGGTTTTGTTTTCATTTTCTGAAGGTATCCTCTCAAAACCCAAACCTAGAGCTAACCCTGCTCTGTCAGCACACATCTTGGTCTTGGCCAAGAGCAAATCCATCCTACCCTTTCCCTCGGTGCATTTGTTAACCACGGAAAGAAGGTATTCATTTTCTGACATGAGGTTCTCAGCTCGCTCTCTAACGGTGCCTAGCTGGTCCTTAAGGGTAATGCACGTGTCACAAACAGGCTGCACATCCTTAGAACTACCGGCCCTCTCCAATCTAGCCTCTAAATCATGAACATGTTTATCACGTAAATTAATGCTCTCGCGCAATAAAGAACAGTTCATGCATTCAATATTATCATGAGGTCTAGAATCCACCACCAAAAGCTGCTTCTGTGCAGTCTCAAGCTCAGAAAGAGTTTGAGCATGTACAGAACGCAACTGAGCAAGCTCACCCATGACAACAGAACAAGACTCACAATTAGCATCAATTACTTTAGACTTAAGCATGGCATATTCAGTAGAAACAGTTTCTAGCCTAAGTCTAAGGTCTTTCTTTCTCTAGCGGCTTGCACAAGTAATCTATCCTGATCGAGAACTACTTCATTCAGCTCATCTAATTTAATTAATAGCTGGTCAGATGATAGAGGTACCTCAGATGAGTCAAGCTCATCGCCGCTGTGATCGTTGTCGGCCATGAAGCAAAGGCCGGTGAAGTCTCGTCCCTTCTTGTCCTTCTCGTCCTCCTTCCTTGGGGACTCCTCCTCCTCAGAGCTCGATTCCTCAGTTGAGGAAGTGTCGATGTCGCTGAGAGCAGCAACAAATGCTCTGGAAGCGGCTTTGGCTACTTTCTTAGCCATCTTGCCGCGCTTGCCCTTCACAAAGGGTTTCCTCTCCTTCTTGTGATATTTGGGGCACTCACTCTCATCTCTCTTTTTGAGCTTGGGGCAATTTTCCTTGATATGAGAAGTGTCACCACATTCAAAGCAACCACTAAAACCACTTCTCCTCTGATCCCATCTCATGGTGAAAACGGGTGAACCTTCGGGCAATGAGTGCAAGCTCATCATCATCTAGAGTGTCCACCTGCTCCTTTGTGACAGAGACCAGGGAGGACAAAGCAAAACCATCTGCAAGAACACAAGTACCAGATGTGCTTGGTTCTGCAAGCGGTGCCACAGCTAGTGCTAGAAACCAATGCCAATGGCTGTGGCAACGAGCTTCTGTGCACAGCAAGAGATGCCTTGGCAATCTCTGTGGACTTCAGCTTGCTAAAGAGCTCATCACAGGTCAATGTGTCATAACCTGCAGATTCCTCAATGCTGGATATCTTCACTTCCCATATGCTACGGTCAAGAGCATAGAGAAGCTTGATAGCCCTGTCATGATCATTGTAAGCAAGCGTCCCGTTGGACCGCAAGTTACTCACTATAGCATCAAAGCATGAAAACATGGCATCTATAGATTCGCCAGGTGCCTGCACAAACAGCTGATACTGTTGATTGTATGTGCTTTGGCGCCTAGCCTTGATCTGAGTAGAGCCCTCCTGAAAAACAGTGAGAGTGGTCCAAATTTCCCTAGCAGTCCTAAGGTGCTGCACCCTATCAAACTCACTCCGGCTCAAACCAGGCAAACCATTATTACCCCAACGAGTACTTAAGAGTATGCCTTGGGAGATGGGATCATTTCATGACTGGTACCTCAAAGCGTCTGCGTTAGGTGTTACACACATAGAAGTGAAGGTTTCAAAAGAAATATTCAACTGCCCAGAGTTTACTCTTGCACTATTTTTCGACGACTTCCATCGGATGTTCCGTCTGAAGCGAATCGACATCACACACATGATACTCTGGTGCCTGTAAGTACTTTATACTTTGTCAATACAAAGCAAAAATAATCATGTCTTATATTGACTATTGTTTCATAACATATGCAGTTTGAATTCATGTTGTGACACTTCTAATAAATATGGGTACTTGAACCCGTCATTCATAAGCCAAAGTACACTGAACCCGGTACTAAATCGGGACAATGACAAGTACTGGACCGCCGGTCGGAAAAAATTTCAAAAAAAGATGTTCAATAAAGACCAAGACGCACATAAGAAGAATAAAAGGAATTGTGCCGCGTTGTATATTGCGCAATGCATGTATAAATGGACTGACAGAGAAATGATAAGTGGGGCATATAATTTTAAGTAAGTATACCCACTATATCCACTTAATCACGTTTTATCAATTATGAAACTAACATAATCATATATTACTTCTTTCGATAGTGATCATTGGATTGCACTTCTGATATACCCAAAAGACTCAAGGGTTTATGTTGGACCGAAAACGGCGACCAGAGGGGGGGTGAATGGGAGCTTTTAAAATTTCAGACTAAAAACTAGCCTTCTGTTTTGACTCTGTCTTCTGCGGAACAGGCTTCGAACACTACCTTCGAAGATCTGGTTCGGAGGTGTTTTGATAGCTCCGAACACAGGCTTCGCAGGAGCAAAAGTTCGAAGCCAAGAAGACTTCGCTCCTACTCACAACCCTGGAAAACCTACTCTGCTAAGTCAGTGCAGGCTCCGCACACAGGGTGCTTCGAGCAGGCTTCGCACTTCACCCTTCGCAAGAGTGGACTACCCTCCGAGGACTTCGACCTAAAACTTAGCGACAGCAACTAGTGCTGGGCTTCGTTCTGCGAAGGTTTAAATGCACACTAAACAGACTTCGCTACGGGTTCAGACAAGAGAAGCAAAACGGGCCTCACGCTGGGCTTCGCTAGTAAGCAGCGAGGTTTCACCTCCTGTCACACAGAGCGAACGCACACTGAAAAGCACACTTCGCACAAAACACGCTTCGCCTCGACAGGCTTCGGTGCACTAAAACTAGCGAGGTATGCAAACAAGTTCAAGCAGAAAAATGACACAGAAGCAGGGCTTCGCCGCTTGAACAAGGAACACAGAAAAAATTGAACTCTGGATGAATACAGAGAAGTGGTGGCTGGTACAGGAGCTCAACAGTAAATGCTCAAAGTGTTAAATGTTACCTACCAAGCCCCCATATTTATAGCCACTATTCACCCAAAGGAAATGACTATTTTACCCCTAGGGTTTACATTGGTTTTGTCTCTACAGAACTGAGGGGTACAAAAGGTAGTCAACTTTATTGGAGGCTTCTCTGTCAGCCTTTGCAGAGGGGACAGCGCCAGCTCTTTGTAGAGCAGACACTGTCAGACATGCAGCCTTTGACCTTTCTGAAGCCCCCTTCGCACGCGAGGGGTGCGATAGCTTCGGTGAGAAGCCTTGAGCCAAATGGCCTTCGCTTCACCGAAGACAATCTTCGATACAGTGACGGTTTTGAGCCGAAGCCGTCAAAGCCCTTGGGCCTTCGCACCAACACCCTCGGAGTGGACCACCACGGCTTCGCAGCTACTCCCAGCTCGAACTCCGTCAGTCCGTGTACCGAAGCCATGCATGGCCGAAGCACCACAAGTCAACCTCGCTCCGGAGCTAGCCTCGCTCCGAAGCCATCCTCACTCCGAAGCCCCACCTTCGGAGTACCACCCTTCGAAGTCCCTCCTTCGTCCAAGGCCTCCGCACGAAGCATTCCATGAGCACTTCGTCGCAGTGTCTCTCCCCGAGCACACTCCTCGACGAGCCTCACCCGGACCATGCCTTCGACGCGCCTCGACTTCTGAGACCTTCGTCGGGTACCTTCGAATGTCTCCCTACGGAGCACACTTCGAACTCCTTGCCTCCGCAGAGGACTTGATCCACCAAACTCCGAAGTCACTCCATCCGGAGTACCTTCGAAGTGCCTCGCCTCCGAGGACTTTGTCTCGGAGCACCTTCAGCCGGAGCCACGCTCCGCACTCTCTGCCTTCACCTGGCGCACCTCGACCCGAGGACCGACCTGGACCCCTTCGCAGTATTCGTGACGGAGCTCCCCGCTCCACTGACATCAAGCCTCCCGCTTGACCCAGGTTCACCTGCTGCGAACCTGTCCGTCGCCTCCGAAGTTCCTGCGCACCACAGACAAGCAGACAAGTGTATCCAGTACTCCGGAGACCTCTCCGGGTTAGCAACCTCCGGCACACACACTCCGGTGTACCGCCCAAAATACCGAAGCCTTCGGTACAAACCCAGTCATCGTGTACTGTCGGACCCCCTCCGACACGCACACTCCACTGCAACAGCTGCAGCAACCAGACCACCGAACACCCTTCGGTGAAACCACCTCCAAACACCCTTCGAAGGTCCAACCTCCGAACCCCCTTCAGAGGTACCCCTTCGAACCAGAGGGTAAAAGCCTGTCAATGACTCATCACACACACCGAAACCAACCCTTGGTTTCTCAGTTTATGTGCTCGACTCTCTTGACAAACCCAAAAAAGATTATCAAGATATATTAAATGTTATTCAGAGTGCATACAAATACTACGTGGAAAGGTTAGGTGGCCCACATGATCCAAAGAGGCCGAAAGATATGCATATCAGAACCAACTATCCGGTAATATTATATTTTGAAATTTCTTAATTCAATTGATAAAGCCAAACTATATACCATTCTAACTTTGTCTATTTTGTAGTGTCACAAACAACCTCTTGGTTCGGTGCATTGCGGGTACTACACGTGTGATTTCATGAGCAATGGCTTAAGAAAATTTGCGCGGACAGTCTCTGACCTCAGTAAAGAAGTAAGTTGATTTATTGTGTGTTAATCTAATATAACTTGCAATGTATGTACTTATATGTTATGTATGCAGGCGTCAGGTCCATCAACCATTGCAGAGAAGAGCCAACTCTCATAATCAAAAATGTATGGAATCGTATCAAAGATGTGCCGCTTCACGATGCATGAAGTTCTTCATGAGCATGGAGTATTATTTGATCCTGAGGGTGAAGTGACCAAACATCCAACTTTGTATGATTGGACCGGAAGAACAAAAAGGCAAGAACAACAAATCGCTAAAAATTTTGAAGCTGATGAGAAGCAAAGAAAAGATGCATGAGCATGAGCATGTATTTGTGAAACAATGGTTAATTTTGAAATTTTGATAGATGTAAACTTTTTAAACTTGATGTGTGATGAAATGTAAACTTTGTAAATTTGTAAATTGATTAGATCGGTTGTCGTTGTGTTGATGTGTTGCTGTTGTGGATGTGTATGTGGATATGTGGATGTTTTGCTAGTGTGTATGTGGATAGCTGTGTGAAGCATATAATTTATGTGTTTTGGTTTGTGGAACTGTGAATTATGGATCACAGCATTTTGTGTTATGGGTTATACACAGCAGTGGCGGGCAGATGAGGTCAGCTTGCCTGTTACTGCTATTGACACAGTGGTGGCGGGCGCGCTGACATCATCTGCCCGCCACTGCTATTGATAATAGGAGTGGCGGGCAGATGAGGTCAGCGCGCCGTTACTGCTGTTGACACAGTGGTGGCGGGCGAGCTGACCTCATCTGCCCGCCACTGCTGTTATCAATAGTAGTGGCGGGCAGATGAGGTCAGCGCGCCCGCCACTGCTGTTGACCCAGCGGTGGCGGGCACTCTTCCCGCCACTGCTAACCAGGGATAGCAGTGGCATTAGAGCAGTGGCGGACTGGATGCCCGCCACTACAGGTCGGTTGTGCCCGCCGCTACAGCTGTCGCTTTGTAGTAGTGAGAGGCTACAGCTTCAAACCAGTCTCCAAAAGCCGAAGGTACCCAAAAATATACCGAAGATTGCACGTGCTGGAACCTTTGCTAAGCCAAGACAGATTCGTGTATACCTTCGAAGCAGTTTGTAGACAGCAAAGCTTCAGCGTAAAAACTCCAAACATACACTCGCACACACTCTACAGAATCAAACCCTCGTGTAAAAAGAACACACAGACTGCAGACTTGTTTATCATGAAAAGCTGAGCCACAAGAAAAATATCAAATTGAACAGCTACAGAACTATGCGTAAAGCCTAGAAGAGTAGGCTGCAACTAGCTGATTTGACAAGCCACTGAAATCTCTCACATGTCTTGCCGCATACTGTAGAGAAATACACCTACTGCGGCTAAGAAAAATATAGCTGGCTAGCTTTGCAAGCTACCGATGACAGGACACAGAATCAAAGAAAAAATATGCACGGTGAAAATGAGAGATGCCAATGAATAAAATATCTCATGGATAGACTATGCTCTGCCAAAGAATACTAAGACAGATACAGGGAAAGAACTGTAGCAAAGAAACATAGCCAATGCACACAGAAGAGCAAGGCAAGCAAAATGACGCAACAGTAATCAAAATTGCAGCGAGACGTCAGAGATTCAATAATGGAAGAATAAAACTGACGAAGTGATTTCTTGACGCATGCATGATGTACAGTGGCAGCCGAGATACATGGTGGTACTCACATGAACAGGAGATGAACAAAAGCAAATCGTGGGGAAAGTGAACTCATATGTTTATATTAAAGTGAGTTAACCCTAACCCTAGGGATTGGGGTCCTATTTATATGCAGCCCAATAGCCTAGTAAAATACCAAAGACCGTTAGGATTTTTACAGACGCTGAAATAAAATGGAAAAGACCAAACTGCCCTTAGGATATTTTTACAGACTCGACTGACTGACTGTGGGCCTAAGGACAAAATAGTAAACTCCTATTTACAGATGACTTATCCGGAAGCGGAGCTTTCATAGCGACTACAGCTTCGCCTCCAAACGGCCTGATCCGGGATCAGCGGACGTTAGTTTGCGCCGAAACTGACAAAGCGTCCATCGACTTTGCACCAGGTACATAGATTGGGCCGGCCTGATTCCGCAGCTCTCTCAGCCCGGCAATCGCTCGCCGCCCGTGTACCTAAGTCAATTCTGGTCAACAGCCCAGTGGATCCTCTGCTGCTCCTAGCACATGTACCAGGATTGGGCCAGCCAGACTTCGCGGCCCCTCTACCCAACAGTCGCTCGCTGCCCGTGTACCTGAGTCACAAGTGGCCCAGATGCAGCAGGTCTTCCATCCTCTTCTTGTCCTCTTTGACTTCCGTTAACAATGACTCATCACATCTGGAGCCATGAGGCCCATGCTCTTCAGCATGGCTCCTCAAAGGCGATATCAATCTATTACGTAGATTAATGGGTACTTCACAGGCGAAGTAACAAGGCTTACCACTATTTTGACGTGGCCGACGGAAGGCTTCTAGGAAAACCCATGAAGGTACTACAGGAAAATAAATGAAGTAAAGGTACGATTCAAACTAGGGTTTGAAGGTTATTTGTGTTGGAGGGTCTTATGAACCGGCCTCACCCCTATATTTATAGGGGCGAGTCTTCTTATCTCTAAAGCTAATCCGGTAGGATTCGGCCTAATCAAGTTTAGGGATAAAAACAACCAGAATCATGTCCAGTTCTATCTTCGAAGCTAGCCAGAAGTGGGCCTTCGGTAGGCCTACTGAAGCCTGCTCCTCAGCCAAAGCTTTGGCGAGGCAGGCCTTCGGGCCGAAGCTAGCATGCCGCTAACAGGCCTCCGAAGTGCAGCGCTTCATGGGCCTTCGACACTATAGGGCTTCGGCCTATACTAGAACTTGTGTATTTTTGGCATAAATTATCGAAATTGATATTTTGACAATCTTGACCATGAATGCAATTTTTTGCTTATGAACAGATAGGTGAATAAGTATCAAAAAATCTTCACTTTCTTTTTGTGTGTAACCTTTGACCACAAGCTGAGCCTTGTACTTTTCAATGGTACCATTAGGCCTAGCTTCTTCTTGTACACCTACTTTTCAATGGGTTTGCAACAATACGGTCGTTGAGTAAGTTCTAATGTACCATTGGATAGAATCGAGTTCATCTCATTATGGACAACTTATTTCCAATCATCTGCATCAAGAGATGCATATGCCTTAGCATTGGTCATAGCAATGTTATCCACAAGGTACATAGTGAAATTATCACTAAAGGATTTTACAAACCTTTGTCTCTTACTCCTTTTAAGAGCTTCACTATCATACTCAAGGATTTCCTCAAACTAAATATGTTATTCGGAAGAATTGAAATTATCTCATCAGGTTCAATAATTATCTTAGCAGAATATCTAGCAATGTTATGCATATCTTTCATAGGAAACACTTTCTCAAAAAATGTTGCATCATGAGATTCAAAAATAGTTTCAACTTGCATATCATATACCTCAGATTTTACTACTAAAAATATATAAGTCATGCTCCTCTGAGCATACCCTAGAAAGATGCAATCGACTGTATTAGGTCCCAACTAGCATTTATTCATGATTGAGGACATTGACATTCGCTAGACAACCCCAAGTGCACAAGTAAGAAGTGATGGTTTTCTTCCAACCCCAAGGGAGAAAAATACCAATTTTTGCAATTAGAATATTGGTGTTGTATTTTTATTGTACAAAAAGTTTCAATTTCAAAGGAAGAATAAACTATAGATTTTGCTTTCAAACCTCAGTCATTTCTTCTGCTAAACCCTAATGCATCCCCGGAGAATCTCATGTTTCTTAATGAAATAAAAAAAAGGTAAAGTGAGGCAGAAAAATACCAATTTTTTAAATTTGAGAAGTTATGATGTGTTAAAAAAATCAAGTTCAAACTAGAATTTAAACATGAATAAAAAAGTCATGAAAATTAGAATAGAAATGTAAAAAAATGTTTGGATGCTAGCAGCAAGGTTCGAACCTCAAACCGCCTGCCGACAGCAAGGTTCGATCCTCGAACCGCATGGCACCAAAGCAACGCCCGCACCACTGCGCTACAAAGTGTTTCTCGACATTTGTAGAAACGTATATTAGATAACCCCCACCTCTCATAGTAGTGGCGGTCGGGTATGCTGACGTCACGAGCCCGCCACTTCTATTCCTTTTAGTAGTGGCATCGAGCACCAGCGGCAGGCGGATTAGTAGTGGCGGGCTGGTGACATCAGCATGCCCGCCACTACTAAGAGAAAATAACAGTGGTGGGCAGGATGACATCAGCATGCCCGCCACTGCAAATCCACCTATATAAATATTTCGCTCCGCCGTCTGAAAACCCTAAGCCCTAATCTTCTCCCGCCAGTTACTGCCGCTCCCAGTGCCCGCGCCGCCACCCTTGGAGCCCATCGTTGTCGTCCCCGAAGCCCGTCGCCGCCATCACGGAGCCGTTGGCGTCCCCGGACCCCTCGCCGCCACCTCGGAGCCATCGCAGTCGTCCTCGAAGCCCATCACCGGAGCACGCATCGGTGTACCCGGACCCCTCGTCGCTGCCGTCCCCGTCCCTGACGCACGCCGCCATCCCCGTCCCGGAGCCCGCGCTGCCACCCTCGGAACCCGTCGCCGTCGTCGCCCCGAACTCCACCGGAGCCCACGTCGCTGTACCCGGACCCCGCGCCGCTGTCCCCGTCCCCGAGCGCATGCCGCCATCCCCGCGACATCGGCGTCGACTACCTCTCGTCGCTCGTTCACCCTGCCGCCTGTGAGCAGCGCCTATCTCCATCCCGTGAGCAGCAGCGCCGACGTCCTGTTGATTCCACTTCATACTTACCGGTGAGTACCTTCCGGGCATGCTCTTTTTCATACCTCAAGCATATTAATTTGTTCCAAAAATGTTTAGAAACATTCAGATTTTATATTATGCTCTAGAACAGTGTAGAAGTAGTTTGCTTCCGCACAACGTATGTTAACAAAAATGAACTTGGTAGAGGGAGTGATACAACAGATTATATTTAGACTTGATATATGAAGAAAATTTCTGTTGTTGTTGAAATGCTTGTTTCAGCCTGACTGGGAACGTTTTGGGGACAATGATTAGTTTTTCTTATCATGTAAATGCAGTGACTAGAATAATTTATGCATCATTCTATTGTGTGATCAATTTTTTTCAACATGATGGTTAGATATTATAATGCCCAAAGGGATTTAATCCTATCCAGAAGAACACATAATTAAAAGGGAGGGATTTAATCCCAAGGGAATTTAATCTAGGAGAGGGATTGAGTGACATGAGAGGGATTCACTCAATCCCCCTGGGATAGAATCCGTTTGGGGATTAAATCCTTGTCAACCGAACAGGGCCTCAAGTTGAGATGTTCTAAAAGTCCTCTCTTTCTAGTGCTACAATTTAAATAGTGATTGAAGATATTGTTAGACACAAAATTTTATGTCTCTAACCACATACTAAATAATGTAGATATACGCTTTTAAAAACATATCTATAATTTTGAAATGGTCTATACGAAGACATTCATATGACGCTTTGTAAAAGCTCAATTTTTGTGGAATAAACAAAATATTTCTATTTGATAAATAAGATGTCCTGTAGAAATAGTTTTGTAGTAAGGCCTAAACAACACTGTGATCAGTTTATTACTGTTATTACTTCTAAGGATACTATACTAATCCTCAAGTTCATCCGGCTGAAGGCCAACATTAGATTTTGCAATTCCTTTTAGAGGCCTATGATGCAAATAGTAATTGAGTTCTCTCATGTATGTCATCAAGCCGTGGGACACGTCCATTCCCGTCAACTTTCTTCTTTCTTGTGTTGCTGGCAGGGAATGGATGTGCACACGGTTCCATGGCAGCCATGAACATATTTGAAAAACAACACAAAATATGCTGAGGCCTAAACAACACTGTGATCAGTTACTACTGTATTACTTCTAAGGCTACTATACTAATCCTCAGTTCATCCGGCTGAAGGCAACATTAGATTCTGCAATTCCTTTAGAGGCCTATGATGCAATTGTTATTGAGTTATCTCATGTATGTCATCAAGCCATGAGACACATCCATTCCTGTCAACAATTTATTCTTTCTCGTGTTGCTGACAGGGAATGGATGTGCTCACGGTTCCATGGCAGCCATGAACATATTTGAAAAGCAACACAAAATATGCTGAGGCCTAAACAACACTGTGATCAGTTTACTACTATTATTTCTAAGGCTAATATATACTAATCCTCAAGTTCATCCTGCTGAAGGCCAACATTAGATTCTGCAATTCCTTTTAGAGGCCTATGATGCAAATAATAATTGAGTTATCTCATGTATGTCATCAAGCCGTGGGACACATCCATTCCGGTCAACAACTTCTTTATCGTGTTGATGACAGGGAATGGATGTGCTCACGGTTCCATGGCAGCCATGAACATATTTGAAAAACAACACAAAATATGCTGAGGACTCAACAACACAAGAGAGAGAGAACAACACAATCTCCTAACTTGAGGATTAATATAGTAGCTTCAGAAGTAATAGCTGACTACTGTAGCCGAGAAGAGTTTTCATACATTTTCCACCTTTGACACTGTGATCAGTTTACTACTGCTATTACTTCTGAGGCTACAGTAGTAAACTGATCACAGTGTCAAAGGTGGGAAATGTATGAAAACTTTTCTTGGCTACAGTAGTCAGTTATTACTTCCAAAGCCACTATATTAATTCTCAAGTTAGGAGATTGTGTTGTTCTCTCTCTCTAGTGTTATTGAAACCTCAGCATATTTTGTGTTGTTTTTCCCTCTAATGTTCCATGGCAACAAAATATGCTGAGGCCTCAACAACATTGTGATCAGTTTACTACTACTATTATTTCTAAGGCTGCTATATACTAATCCTCAAGTTCATGCATTCGGTTGAAGACCAACATTAGATTCTACAATTACTTTTAGAGGCCTATGATGCAAATTGTTATTGAGTTATCTCATGTATGTCATCAAGCCGTGTGACACGTCCATTCCCGTCAACAGCTTCTTCTTTCTCATGTTGCTGACAGGGAATGGATGTGCACACAGTTCCATGGCAGACATGAACATATTTGAAAAACAACACAAAATATGTTGAGGCCTAAACAACACTATGATCAGTCTACTACTGTTATTACTTCTAAGGCTACTATACTAATCCTCAAGTTCATCCGGCTGAAGGCCAACATTAGATTCTACAATTCCTTTTAGAGGCCTATGATGCAAATTGTTATTGAGTTATCTCATGTATGTCATCAAGCCATGAGACACATCCATTCATGTCAACAATTTCTTCTTTCTCGTGTTGCTGACAGGGAATGGATGTGCTCATGGTTCCATGGCAGCCAAGAACATTTTGAAAAACAACACAAAATATGTTGAGTCCTCAACAACACTGGGATCAGTTTACTACTGTTATTACTTCTAAGGCTACTATACTAATCTCACGTTCATCCGGCTGAAGGCCAACATTAGATTCCGCAATTCCTTTTAGAGGCCTATGATGCAAATTGTTATTGAGTTATCTCATGTATGTCATCAAACCATGTGACACATCATTCCCGTCAACAACTTCTTCTTTCTCGTGTTGCTGACAGGGAATGGATGTGCTCATGGTTCCATGGCAGCCATGAACATTTTGAAAAACAACACAAAATATGCTGAGGCCTCAACAACACTAGAGAGAGAGAACAACACAATATCCTAACTTTAGGATTAATATGACATCAGACCTTTTTTGCATAACCAAAATTCTGATACATTAGCCTCTTAACTATGAATAGTTTATCTATGGCGGAAGAAGGACATTCCATCGAGGAGCTCATCTACGAGTCTCCCGCAAAAACAAATAAAGAGGGTTCATCTGAAGGATCCTCCGATAGCGAATCTTCGTAGCACTCTCCGGAGAATGAACATCCAATGGAGCCTAGGAAGAAGAGAACGAGAGAAGACGCCGATGAGGATTACATTCCTGAAGCTCAAGCGGAGGTAATTATTACGTTAGTAACAAGTCAGAGCAGCTTCTAACCGAGGATTACATTCCTAAAGCTCACATTGTCTATCATCGTAGGATCGTCCAAAGCGAGGAAGCAAGCGTCGATTATTCAAGTCGAGAAAAGAACAACTATTGTCCCAGCTATTGAGTCAGCTGAGCGAACAGATGTTGAGCCCGCTGCCACAACATCCTCTACAAATGCGAAGAGGAGAGGGAAACGGGAGAAGAACAAGCTGCATACAGCTATCTATGAGGTTGAAGAAGTGCATGTTGATGGGGCTCCAAAGAAGCCGAAAGAAATCACAGCGAAGTGGCGTAACGACTGTGGATGTCTCGCCAGGGAGCGATGTAAGATAGTTTGGAAAAATTGGAAGACTGTCCCTGAAGCTACAAAGAACGAATTGTGGCAGCATATAAAAGCGCATTATAAATTCCCGGAAGACCGCTTAGAAGACGCTAAAGCTGCCACATTGAAGACTATTGGGAAGACTCTCCGTACATTTAGGACTAAACTGAACACACAATACCTTCAGAAAGATGAGTCGCCACTCAACGACTACGGCTTTATAACGCCAAATGAATGGAACGAATTCAAAATGCAGCATTGCTCGGAAGAAGCCAAACAAGAGAGCATCATGTTCAAAGAACTTAATAAGAAGAATAAGTTCCCACATAAACTTAGGCCAGGTGGATATAAGGCCAAGGAGGATGAGTGGAGTAGAAAGGAGGAGGAGGACCGTGCGGCTGGGTTACCTGAACAGTTTTCAGGTGCTGATCAGCGCACTAAGAGATGTCTCCTAGGTCGAGCTAAAAAAACACCCGAGGGCCAATATATGCTCTCCGACTCACGGACTAGTGAAGTATTCCAGAAAGCACAGGAAATCGCTGAGTTGGAGAAGACTGGAAAGTTCAAGCCCGAGGGATGTAATGACCAGCTTACATCTGCTCTCGGAAACGAGGAACATCGAGGTGGAGGGCGCACCCGAGGTGTCTCTTCTATAGCACCCTGGAAAAATACT
Organism: Zizania palustris; assembly: GCA_019279435.1. Taxonomy (NCBI): domain Eukaryota; kingdom Viridiplantae; phylum Streptophyta; class Magnoliopsida; order Poales; family Poaceae; genus Zizania; species Zizania palustris. The sequence continues at coordinate 72,459,885 of JAAALK010000285.1, read as the reverse complement.
TTCAAGAAACAGGAGGGTGCCACATACAAGAAGCGTCAAGCACGCACAGACGACGCCGCAGAGCGCCGTGCAGAGTGGGAGCGACACTTTTTTGAATTTATTAACGAGAATCCAAACATAATGCAGGCTGCAGCTGGACAAATAATTGTGCCAGAGGTACGACTCGACGTACCAAGCAGTGTTGGCTCAGTACAAGACAAATTTCCTGTAAATTATATTAAAGAGGACACACCATGCAGCCTGCATGTACCGATAGGGCGCAAAGGGCATTCCCAAGAGGCTGCACGAGGCATTGCTATGCCTGGGGATTTATTTCACAATCGGCCTATTCCTGCTGACTATACCAAGGTTCAGGTCAATGAGATCACCAATGACAGATTTATTTATGACCCCTTGGATCTTCCAATGCCTGATGACGGGATTGAGATAATCGGAGATGCTCTAAATAACTTTGTCCTATGGGCGAGCCGAGATATCAAATTACTGCAGACAAGTTCTCAGAGTAAATCGCCTATTGTCTCATCACAATCTCCCACATATCTTTCATCTCAGGATGTGCAAAATATAGGATCTTTATCACCTGTTGATGAGCGTGAGATAGAGGAAAAGGCAGAGGAAGAGTCAGTGCTCGATAAAGTGGCAGAAGTGATAGAATCGAAAGTGACTTCTGATCCTCAAGTGACAAAGCCAGTGCCAGTTCTTGAGCCCACTGATGAGCCCAACACAAATGTGCTAGAGCCAGATCAAATGCCAGTGCCTGTTCCGGCTGAGCCTCAAGTGCCAGTGGCCGAGCCTGAAAAACACGATGCACGCCCAAAGCCAGCAATCCACAAGACAATTGTTCATGTTGGGCAGTGTTCTGCGCCTAAATATGAAATGCTTAAATTTTTTAGTACTGTGGGGCAAACACGTTCTACGCCCGTAGAGGCTCCCATAAAGGCTCCAGTACAAAAGTAGGCGGCCTCACTTTCTGTTGATAAATGGACCTACGGAGACGAGGATTATATTGAATATGAACCAGGCAAACCATTATTACCCCAACGTGTACTTAAGAGTATGCCTTGGGAGATGGGATCATTTCATGACTGGTACCTCAAAGCGTCTGCGTTAGGTGTTACACACATAGAAGTGAAGGTTTCAAAAGAAATATTCAACTGCCCAGAGTTTACTCTTGCACTATTTTTCGACGACTTCCATCGGATGTTCCGTCTGAAGCAAATCGACATCACACAAATGATACTCTGGTGCCTGTAAGTACTTTATACTTTGTCAATACAAAGCAAAAATTAATCATGTCTTATATTGACTATTGTTTCATAACATATGCAGTTTGAATTCATGTTGTGACACTTCTAATAAATATGGGTACTTGAACCCGTCATTCATAAGCCAAAGTACACTGAACCCGGTACTAAATCGGGACAATGACAAGTACTGGACCGCCGGTCGGAAAAAATTTCAAAAAAAGATGTTCAATAAAAACCAAGACGCACATAAGAAGAATAAAAGGAATTGTGCCGCGTTGTATATTGCGCAATGCATGTATAAATGGAGTGACAGAGAAATGATAAGTGGGGCATATAATTTTAAGTAAGTATACCCACTATATCCACTTAATCACGTTTTATCAATTATGAAACTAACATAATCATATATTACTTCTTTCGATAGTGATCATTGGATTTCACTTCTGATATACCCGAAAGACTCAAGGGTTTATGTGCTCGACTCTCTCGGCAAACCCAAAAAAGATTATCAAGATATATTAAATGTTATTCAGAGTGCATACTAATACTACGTGGAAATGTTAGGTGGCCCACGTCAGCATGATCATGTATTTGTGAAACAATGGTTAATTTTGAAATTTTGATAGATGTAAACTTTTTAAACTTGATGTGTGATGAAATGTAAACTTTGTAAATTTGTAAATTGATTAGATCGGTTGTCGTTGTGTTGATGTGTTGCTGTTGTGGATGTGTATGTGGATATGTGGATGTTTTGCTGCTGTGTATGTGGATGGCTGTGTGAAGCATATAATTTATGTGTTTTGGTTTGTGGAACTATGAATTATGGATCACAGCATTTTGTGTTATGGGTTATACACAGCAGTGGCGGGCAGATGAGGTCAGCTTGCCTGTTACTGCTGTTGACACAGTGGTGGCGGGCGCGCTGACATCATCTGCCCGCCACTGCTATTGATAACAGCAGTGGCGGGCAGATGAGGTCAGCGCGCCCATTACTGCTGTTGACACAGTGGTGGCAGGCGAGCTGACCTCATCTGCCCGCCACTGCTGTTATCAATAGTAATGGCGGGCAGATGAGGTCAGCGCGCCCGCCACTGCTGCTGACATAGCGGTGGTGGGCACTCTGCCCGCCACTGCTAACCAGGGATAGCAGTGGCATTAGAGCAGTGGCGAACTGGATGCCCGCCACTACAGGTTTGTTTTGCCCGCCGCTACAGTGTTGCTTTGTAGTAGTGAGAGGCTGCAGCTTCAAACCAGTCTCCAAAAGCCAAAGGTACCCAAAAATATAACGAAGACTGCACATGCTGGCACCTTTGCTAAGCCAAGACAGATTCGTGTGTACCTTCGAAGCAGTTTGTAGACAGCAAAGCTTCAGCGTAAAAACTCCAAACATACACTCGCACACACTCTACAGAATCAAACCCTCGTGTAAAAAGAACACACAGACTGCAGACTTGTTTCTCATGAAAAGCTGAGCCACAAGAAAAATATCAAATTGAACAGCTACAGATCTATGTGTAAAGCCTAGAAGAGTAGGCTGCAACTAGCTGATTTGACAAGCCACTGAAATCTCTCACATGTCCTGCCGCATACTATAGAGAAATACACCTACTGCGGCTAAGAAAAATATAGCTGGCTAGCTTTGCATGCTACCGATGACAGGCCACAGAATCAAAGAAAAAATATGCACGGTGAAAACGAGAGATGCCAATGAATAAAATATCTCATGGATAGACTATGCTCTGCCAAAGAATACTAAGACAGATACAGGGAAAGAACTGTAGCAAAGAAACATAGCCAATGCACACAGAAGAGCAAGGCAAGGAAAACGACGCAACAGTAATCAAAATTGCAGCGAGACGTCAGAGATTCAATAATGGAAGAATAAAACCGACGAAGTGATTTCTTGACGCAGTGCATGATGTACAGTGGCAGCCGAGAGACATGGTGGTGCTCACATGAATAGGAGATGAACATAAGCAAATCGTGGGGAAAGTGAACTCATATGTTTATATTAAAGTGAGTTAACCCTAACCCTAGGGATTGGGGTCCTATTTATATGCAGCCCAATAGCCTAGTAAAATACCAAAAGACCCTTAGGATTTTACAGACGCTGAAATAAAATGGAAAAGACCAAACTGCCCTTAGGATATTTTTACAGACTCGACTGACTGACTGTGGGCCTAAGGACAAAATAGTAAACTCCTATTTACAGATGACTTATCCGGAAGCGGAGCTTTCATAGCGACTACAGCTTCGCCTCAGAACGGTCCGATCTGGGATCAGCGGACTGTTAGTATGCGCCGAAACTGACAAAGCGTCCATCGACTTTGCACCAGGTACCTAGATTCCGCAGCTCTCTCAGCACGGCAATCACTCGCCACCCGTGTACCTGAGTCAATTCTGGTCAAAAGCCCAGTGGATCTTCTGCTGCTCCTAGCCCATGTACCCGAATTGGGCCAGCCAGACTTCGCTGGCCCCTCTACCCAACAGTCGCTCGCTGCTCATGTACCTTAGTCACAAGCTGGCCCAGACGCAGCAGGTCTTCTATCCTCTTCTTGTCCTCTTTGACTTCCGTTGACAATGACTCATCACATCTGGAGCCATGAGGCCCATGCTCTTCAACATGGCTCCTCAAAGGCGATATCAATCTATTACGTAGATTAATGGGTACTTCACAGGCGAAGTAACAAGGCTTACCACTGTTTTGATGTGGCCGACGGAAGGCTTCTAGGCAAACCCATGAAGGTACTACAGGAAAATAAATGGAAGTAAAGGTACGATTCAAACTAGGGTTTGAAGGTTATTTGTGTTGGAGGGTCTTATGAACCGGCCTCACCCCTATATTTATAGGGGCGAGTCTTCTTATCTCTAAAGCTAATCTGGTAGGATTCGACCTGATCAAGTTTAGGGATAAAAATAGCCAGAATCAGTATCCAATTCTATCTCCGAAGCTAGCCAGAAGTGGGCCTTCGGCAGGCCTACTGAAGCCTGCTCCTCAGGCCAAAGCTTTGGCGAGGCAGGCCTTCGAGCCAAAGCTAGCAGGCCGCTAACAGGCCTCCGAAGCCCAGTGTTTCATGGGCCTTCGGCACTATAGGACTTCGGCCTATACTAGAACTTGTGTATTTTTGGCCCAAATTATCAAAATTGATATTTTGACAATCTTGACCATGAATGCCATTTTTTGCTATGAACAGATAGGTGAATAAGTATCAAAAAATCTTCGCTTTCTTTTTGTGTGTAACCTTTGACCACAAGCCGAGCCTTGTACTTTTAATTGGTACCATTAGGCCTAAGCTTCTTCTTGTACACCTACTTTTCAATGGGTTTGCAACAATACGGTCGTAGCAATGTTATCCACAAGGTACATAGTGAAATTATCACTAAAGGATTTTACAAACCTTTGTCTCTTACTCCTTTTAAGAGCTTCACTATCATACTCAAGGATTTCCTCAAACTAAATATGTTATTCGGAAGACTTGAAATTATCTCATCAGGTTCAATAATTATCTTAGCAGAATATCTAGCAATGTTATGCATATCTTTCAGTAGGAAACACATTCTCAAAAAATGTTGCATCATGAGATTCAAAAATAGTTTCAACTTGCATATCATATACCTCAGATTTTACTACTAAAAATATATAAGTCATGCTCCTCTGAGCATACCCTAGAAAGATGCAATTGACTGTATTAGGTCCCAACTAGCATTTAATCATGATTGGGACATTGACTTTCGCTAGACAACCCCAAGTGCACAAGTAAGAAGTTATGGTTTTCTTCCAATCCATATCTCATACATAGTTTGTTCTTTATTTTTGTTTAGAATTCTATTCAGGACATGCCTTGTAGTCAACAAAACCTCCCACACCATGCCTTTGATTAACTAGTAGTATCTAACATGGTGTTAACCAACTCAGTTAGTGTGTGGTTTTCCCACTCAGCAACCCTATTTGATTCTAGCGAATAGGGAGGCATCCTTTCATGAATAATACGGCTGTCGCTCACATAATTCATCAAATATTTTGGAAAAATATTCACCAACATGATCATACCTTAGACGTTTGATTTTTCCCTCTAGTTGGTTTGCAAATTTAGCCTTATAGATTTTAAAGTTGTCTAATTCTTCATCCTTTGTTTGCAATAGATAAACATAACAAAATCTAAATGCATCATCAATTAATGTCATGAAATATCTCTTTTCATCCTTTGTCAACACACCATTCATCTCGCAAAGATCAGAATGTATGAGTTCTAGATCTGTCAAGTTTCTCTCCTCAACAGCCTTGTGAGGCTTCCGAGGTGGGAATCTGCTTCAACAGCGTCAGGCTCTGGGCCAAAGTCTTACGGAGGCTGATGTCATTTGGCCCCTGTTCATGGGAAAATATATTCCCCAACACCGTTCTAAAAACGTCTTCTTCGGCCATAAAGATTTGATTATAACCCGCGTTGCCCTCAAGAAAACTTAGTACCTCATGTCCCGATGTTGGACTGAAAGTAGCGACCGGAGGGGGGGTGCATGGGTGCCTAAAAATTTCTTGCTAACCTATATCCTAATCCCAACACCCAAACGAACTTAACCAGACAAATAATATTAGCAAAGCAAATTATTAGAAATAAAGTTGTCTAGGCTAAAAATAATCGGTGTCTTAATTGAAATGATATTAAAGATAAACTCACTAAAAATACTGCAGTAAATAAAAACACCTAGATAAATCACGAAATATTTATATTTCAGTCTAGAAATAAAATACTAATTAAATGAATAAATCATGGATCATTAAAAAAATAATTCATAAATAAACCGAAAAAATTGCACGTAAAAACTAGGATAAAGATAATACTGCGACTAATAAATTTTTCTTCCTATATGAACGGAACAAAAAATATTTAACTAAAAATATGCGAGTACTAAAAATATTTTGGCAGATTAAATTAACCACGAAATTTCTAAATAGATTTTCAGCTGATTAATTAACAGATGATTATCTATATAATTGATCTGCCTAAAAATAGGAGTTTAGATCCATTACCTGGTTCATCTTCTTGGTCGCGCGCTTTGGACTGAGCTGTGAAGTCGCACTCCATACCGTGTCGGTGGAAAGCAAAGCTGCTATAGCTTCTCCCACCAAGCCATCATGGGCCCCGTGCAAACCACTGCGCTGCTGCTATGTGAAAAGCTGCGACGACAGCTGGCTGAAAAACTATCGCCACGCAGACGTCCGCCTAGCTTCCTGTGCCACTGCAGGCTGCCGTGCTCTCCCTTTTTTCTGCTGCACGATGGGTTGCCACGCCATGGGGCCCGCGATGACGACTTCTAGCATGACACTCTGGCCAGCGTACGCGCCAAACGGGCTACTGACAACGCCATGGGCTGCTGTGAGGACTTGCGCCCGTAATCAAAGCAGCTGCGCCTAGTGGGACCCATGAAGGAAGAAGAACACGCGCGCGTGAGGCTGCTTCAGCCAAAATAAAACCAACGAAAAAATGACGGCGGTGGACTATAGATTGATTTCTGGAAAAACAGACACCCTATCCCTAAGGGGGTAGGGGCCTATTTATAGGCGACTCCTAATACATGAAAAAGACTAATTTACTCCTAGGGTAAATTACACTAACTCTAAAATAAATTCTGAAATTACTAAAATACACTTGGAAAAATCAACTGACTCAAATAAAAATATTCTGAACTTCAAAAATAAATATTAATATCCTAAAAATAAAATAATCATCGATTGTCAGTTTTGCGCCGAAACTGACAAAGTGTCCACCGTCTTCGCACCGGGTACCCGGATTGGGCCGACCCGACCACGCAGCTTCCTCAGCCCGGAAATCGCTCGCGCGCTCGTGTACCTGATTCAAACCCGGAAAACAGATCAGTGGATCCTCTACCGCTCCTAGCCCATGTACCCAGATTGGGCCAGCCTGACTCCGCGGCTCCTCTGCCCGGCTGTCGCTCGCTGCCTGTGTACCTGAGTCACACGCGCTTCAGACACGATAGGTCTTCATGTCTCTTTCTTTGACTTCCATTGACAATCACTCATCACATCTGGAGTATCAAACCCATGTTCTTCAACATGGTTTCTCACCCGAGGCATCGTTGATCAACATGTCAGTCTATCGGCATGGGATATTCATCTTTCGGAGTAGCCTTGTTCAAATCCCTGAAGTCGACATAGATGCATATCTTGCCACTCTCTTTCTTCTCGACAGGCACGATGTTAGCGACCCATTCCGCGTACCTGCATGGCCTAATAAAACCTGCTGCTAATAGACCTTCTACCTCCTCTTTAACTCGGTCATAGATTGCCGAATTGAAGCGGCGTGGCGGCTGTTTATAAGGCTAAATCCGGGTTTGATGGGGAGCCTATGCTCAACAAGCTCCCGGCTTAGCCCGGGCATCTCGCTGTAATCCCATGCGAAGCAATCAACATACGATCGAAGCAATTTTATTACTTCGGCCTTTACATCATTATTCAGATTCTGATTTACAAATGTCGGCCTTGGAACACTACCATCTCCTATATCTACTTGTTCCAAAGGGTCGCCGACGAGAAGCCTTGACCTAATTTTTCTACCTTGCTAAAATCTTCAATGGCTTCGGCGATACCGTCTTGAGAAGACCGATACTGCTCCACACGAGATTTTAGCCAATCAAGATTAGCGCTAGACATTCTCCTATCTTAGACACAACCGAGCCACACCGGCCGACTTCACGGAAATAGGAACAAACCTCCTCTCTGTACACTGACAAAGTCATAATCCGAGACATCTCATCCCGACAAGCACTCTATCTCATCATGGGCGGCAGTCGCCGGACGCATCGACGAAACAAAAATGGCGCAATGTATCGGCGTACACTATCTCGACTTCATCGCCATCACATTGTATTAGGTGCTGATGCAAGGTGGACAGCACACACTGATTTGCGTGGATCCAGTCATGCCCAAGCAATACATTATAGTTGCCTTGTACGTCGACGACGAAGAAAGCGGTGGGTAGCGTCTTGTTTCCACCGTCAGTTCTAGGGACAGTACCCCCTTGGCTTCCGTTGTGTCACCGTTGAAGCTGTTGAGGGTGATGTTAGTATTCTTCAGGTCATCGTCATCTTTGCCGAGCTTCCTTAGAAGGGAGTACATCATTAGGTTCACAGTGGCACCTCCATCAACAAGCATCCTCGAGATAGGCTTCCTGTCGATGTGCCCCCTTATGTAGAGGGGTCTCAGGTGACGGTCCGTATCTCTGGGCTTCTCGAATATGGCATCTCGCGGGCCAAGGTCTAGCTGAGCGACCCCGGCCTCCTCCTACAGTGCAGCGAACTCAAAAGGCAACATGACGATGCCAACGTCCATCGCCTAAGGAGCAGGCCCCTTGGAGGTGGGAGTGTAGTCATCGTCGAGCAAATAGTCTTCATCGGAGCTAACAACGGGGGCCGAGTCATCGACTATGTTCGGCCTGGTTCTCCAGACCTTCTTCATGGTGGGCCGAGGACATATTTCCTCAAAAAGTGTGTCCCGTGCCTCCTCAGCCTTCTCTTCTCGTATCTCCTGTGCCCGCAAGCGTTGCAACCTCCTCTTTTGTGACTTGGACATCCCTGAGGGCGCCCACGATGGCTAAGGATGGGTGTCGGGTGCCACGGTCTTGCTTCTAACATTTTTGGCCAAAGGGGACTTGCTTGTATCGACCTCGGATATCTTGCGTTTGCCATGAAAGGTCTCTTGCTCCAGGTCGGTCGGACCAGTCGTGGCATGCCGATCAGACCGATCTGTGAATAAAACCGTCGTAAGGCCGGTCGGACCGGCCACAGTAGGCCGGTCAGACCGAGCTTCGGCCGATTCTTCGCGTAGTCTCGTCGGGGCATCCTTCAGGATTGGGACCTCCTGGGATCCAACCCTGATGACTATAACCTCCGAGGCGTCTCCACGTTCATCCCTTTCGGCGACATCTCACGGAGCCCGGTTTGAGGCACTACGGACAGGCGGTGAACAATATTGTTATCCTGCACCGGCCCCTGAACCTGCCACTCGGAGACACTAGAAGGAGTGTAAGTGTTAGTAGCCGGACATTGCACGAAGTTCTCCGGTGGTGGAGGCCAAGCCGGAGCCATCGTCCAGTAGTAGGGCGGCAGCATCGGAGGCTCTAGCGGCCTGGCCCACTGAGTGCCGAACCCGTTGGCTAGTTGGGAGCCTGGCCACGTCGATGGTACCTCGGACCAGACCGGCGAAGGGTCCTGCCAAGCTGGAGGTAAATTAGCCCATGGCAGAGGCGGGCCTGGCAACTAGAGGCTGAGTCCATCCGGACGTTGCAGCCAGCTCGGAGGAGGTGGGTTCGACCATTGAGGCCCGGATCCACCCAGAGGCTGGAAACCCTTCGGAGAAGGTGGGCTCGGCCTACTGAGGCTCAAAGATTCCCGGAAACTAGGGGCCAAACTAGAGGAGGGTTCAGGCCAATGAGGTCCGAACCCTACCGGAGGTTGGGAACAACCCGGAGGGGGGTTCAGCCACTGAGGTCTGAACCTTGCCGGAGGCTGCATCCACTCTGAAGGAGTGTTCGGACCTTGAGGTCCAAAATCATCACTCACGAGGCTCGTCCTCCTAGGGGGCTTCGACCGTCCCGGAGCCCGTGGGCGAACACCTTTTCTTTCGGACCTTCGTTGGTGCTTGTACAAAAGCATTTTGTACATCACCTTCGGCCTTCTGCAAATGTTTGGCCGAAGAGGATGACTTAATATTTTCTTTCCACACCCCTACCTCCGGATTCTTTGGTACAAGTGTGTGTGTGTGTGAGTGTCTCCTATGACGATTGCCTTTCCCTTAGCCGACTCGGGCTACTCTGGCCGAATAAACACCTTCTTCCCTTCTAGCTCAACGTTGTTCATGGGGAAAGGGTCTCTGTCTAATTTCATCTTTGGATTTTCTTCTATTTTCAATCGTCTTTCCTCTATGGCCGATTGTACCTGCCGACGAAAAACGATGCAATCGTTAGTGTAGTAAGAATCCGAATCATTCCACTTGCAATAGGGACGCTTTTTTAACACATCGGCGGATGGCATGACTTGCCCTTTCGGCAGCCGTAGAAGTTGATTTTTTAATAGGAAATCAAATAGCTTATCACATTTAGTTACGTCGAATGAATATCTAACTTCATTAGGCTGACTCTTAGAGGGAGATGGCCGCAATTCGGAGCAGGTGACAGGCTTGGACTTTGTGCTCCAAGTCCATTCGGTCGTGTACGTATCGGCCGGATCTTCTTCCTCTTTGGATTCTCCCTCATCGGAGTGCTCCATAGTGTGGATCTCAGCCCTTGGTTTATTAAAAGTTTTAACGAATTTTCTATCATTGGCCTGGCCTTCCTGGACCAAAGCCTGTTGCAATACTTGGCTAACGTCGAAGAGGTTTTGATTGTCCATATGCTCCTTAATTTCTGCCCGTAGGCCATTGCATGCTAGATCTACTAGGTCCCTGTCCGATATGTTTAGGCTAAAAAATTTATTCCTGGTGTCTCTAAACAGTTTAACATACTCAGAAACACTTTCACCGGATGTTTGCTTAATCGTCGTGAGGTGTGATAGCCTAAGGTCGGTCTGGCCTGTGTAGAAATAATCATGAAACTTCTGCTCTAGTTGAGCCCATGTCTGCACGGAGTTCGGCGGAAGCACCGAAAACCAAGTGAATGCAGTGCCGGACAACGACAGGGAAAATAACCTGAGTTTTAATGCATCTGATCCGCTAGCTTCGCCACATTGTGCTAGAAACTAGCTAATGTGTTCTAATGTGGATTTACTACCCTCGCCATCAAATTTCGTGAAATATGGGACTCTGTAACCACGAGGGTACGAAATAGTGTCAAATTGGTCGGGATATGGTTTTCGATAAACCCTAGCTCTATCCCGAGGTACAAAGCCGGTGCATTCCCTAAATAGCGCGCGAATACATTCCTCGATATCGTCGTGATCTAATGCTTGTGCACGTCTTTCATTTGGTGGCGGGATGCGTGGTGGTATATCGACATGCTCTGGCCTATGCTGTGGTGTGGGAGTGTCTAGTGCGAGCGGTGGTTGTACTTGATAAGCTGGGTTTGCTTGGCCATAAGCGTAGTTATGTGTTTCGGCTGTGGAGGAAGTAGCCGGAAATGTGATGGTCTTTCCAGTATTGTCGTCGGTTCTGCTATAAATATATTGTGCCTGGCAGGAATACTAGTAATTGGTGCTGGTGAATCGGCCTCAGTAAAACCGAATCTTCTAAACACTGCCGCCACTTGTGAGACAGCTGTGGGTTCTAGTTTATTGGCTAGTGAGGCGCTAACCGCTTGATCAACAGATGCAGCTATCCTACGGTCGACTTGTGAGGCAGATAAAGGGGGTGATGACGGGCATACCTGGGCCAAGTTGAGGTTGTCGCGCATGACAAAGCCCGAGCGCGTCTTTATGCAATCTTTGAGCATCAGTTCTTCGATTTCCTTCTTTTTTGCTTCGATCTTTGCTCGGTCTTCCTCAGATATGTCCGCCATGGTGGGTGTCATAATGTTGTGGTCGTCGATGTCCACGCTCCCCACAATGTTCATCGGCGATGTAGTGGAAGTAGATGTAGTAGATGTACCCATCGCCGATGTAGAGGTAGTAGTCATGGTTGGCGTTTTCCCCAGCGGAGTCGCCAGAAAGTGTGTTGATGCAGAAATGCGCCCCCGCACTTGGGCCGGTTCGACGTCCAAAAGTATCGCAATGATATCGACGTCGCGTTCCGACTACCCTGGATAGTGACAAGGGATTTGGAGTAGCCAGGCAATCATATAAATAATTAATATTTTTATCCATTTGGCCAAAAAGTATTAGTAACAATGTGAATAGTAACAAAAATCACCAAAATACCTGGAATCGGCCTATTCGAAGGTTGATTCGGATTTACAGCAGATACTGGTCTAAAGGGTCCTTGGGACACCTTCGTCCGCAATCCCGGTCAGACCGGAGGCACAACCACGGTCAGACCGGAGGTCGTGAAGGGGCTCCAAGCGAAGTCCCGAAGGTCGCTGCGAGGTGGCTCTGGCATGGTGCGGAGAGCTCTGGCCGGACAGACGAAGCCTCCCCGATCAGATCGATGAAGTAGACTTCGAAGTGCACGGGCTACAGCGCGTAAGGCTCCGGTGAAGGACTCCGGCGAAGGGCTTTGGCGCAGTGCGAAGTGTCCCAGTATGACCAGTGTGTTACCCTCGGTCTGACCGGCCGTTGCCGACAACAGCCTGACGAAAGGCTCTCGGTCATACCAGTACCTAAACGCTGATCGGACCGAAGTAATAGATCTGATCTGTTAAACCTCGGTAACCTTATCAAATAATACCCAATCGCCTCCAAGCTTTGCACAGATGTTTAGGAATTATATTATATGCAAAAAAATAAGAGATCAAACACAATTTGGTCGGAGGGCTGAATTGCCAAGTAGGGGGATAAAAATCGATAAAAAGGAAAGCAATCCGTTACGTGGATTAACGGGAGGTTCACAAGCGAACCAACAAGGGTTACCGTGATTACGTGCACGGCAGACAGAGGGCTTTCAAGCAAACCCATGAAGATGCAGAAAAGTAAAGATAATAAATACGATTCAAAGCTAGGGCTTTGGATTGGTGTGTTCGGGAGAGGCCTTGAATCAGCCTTGCCCCTACTACTTATAGGGGGTGGGCTGGTTATCCCTGGCTAGAGATAGAGTTAGATGCGGCTAAACCCTGTTGAGATAAGTTTTGGGCGAAAACACCTTGAATCCTACTCGGATCCGTAATCTGGACCCTAGCCGGTCTAACCGAGCCCATGGGTTCGGTCTGACCGAACCTGGCCGGTTGGACCGGCCTACCATAGCTGGTCAGACCGACCTTTGCCAGGTTTGACATATTTTCGGTCAAAAATACCATTTTTCAGTATTTACCTAGTTTTACCATTAATGCCATTTTTTGATATAAACACCAATAATGACCGCTTTCCCCTTAGTTGAATCAGCCTACTCTGGCCGAATCAGCACTCTCTTCATCGAGATCGACGGTGTTCACAGGAAAGGGGTCTTTGTCCAGCTTCATCATTGGACTGGGGTCTATCTTCAATTGTCCTTCCTTTATGGCCGATTGAACCTGTTGACGAAAAACATTATAGTCGTTAGTATAATGCGAATGCGAATAATGCCACTTACTGTATGGGTGTTTCTTTAGCTCATCGGCAGAAGGAATGACTTGTCTTTTAGGAAATATGAGAAGCTGGTTCTTCAAGAGGAAATCAAATATTTTATCACACTTAGTTATATCAAATGAGTATTTGCCCTCGCTAAGCCGATTCTTAGTGGGAGATGGTCTTAACTCAGAGCAAGTAACAGGCTTTCTTTTAGCGTTCCAAACCCATTCGGCCGCATACATGTCGGCCAAATCTTCTTCCTCCTCTGATTCTTCCTCGTCGGAGTGTTCCATGATGTGGACCTCAGCCCTAGGCTTGTTAAACGTCTTAATAAACCTTTTATCCTTGTCTCGGCCTTCGTGGACCAGATCCTGTTGTAAGACTTGGCTAACTTCTAAAAAGTGTTGTTTGTCTAGTGTCTCTTTAATTTCAGAACGCAACCTGCTAAAAGCTAGATCCGCCAAATCCATATCCGAAATATTAAGAAAAAACACCGGTTTATGGTATCTCGGAACACTTGATATACTCAGAGACGTTCTCGCAAGATTTCTGTCTAACCGATGTCAAGTGTGAAAGCCTAAGTTCTGTTTCACTCGTATAGAAGTAGTCATGAAATTTTTGTTCTAATTTATCCCACGTTTGGATAGAGTTCGGCAGGAGCGCCGAAAGCCAAGTGAAAGCGGTGCCGGATAGTGAGAGAGAAAATAGTATAAGTTTTAAAGCGTCCGACCCAATAGCCACTCCACATTGTGCCAAAAACTTACTGACATGCTCTAGCGTGGTTTTGTTACCCTCACCATCGAACTTGGTGAATTCAGGGACTCTATAGCCGCGAGGGTAAGGTATCATGTCAAAATGATCGGGGTACGGCTTCTAGTAAACCCTAGCTCGACCCCTAGGTACAAAGCTGGTGCACTCCCTAAATAGCACGTGGATCTGCTCTTCAATGTCATCCTGGGCCACTGCCTGCGAGCGTCTCTCGTGTGGGGGCACGACATGCGGTGGGATGTCGGCGTGTCGGCCACGGGTTCCTTCCTCATGCACTAGCTCAGGATATACGACGTGTTCGGGCCTATGAGCTTGTGCATGTGGCGCGGGCAACGTGAGCAAAACTGGCACCGGTGTATGTGGAGGTGGCGCATGGCAGGCGGCGCTACTCTAGCCGTAAGTATAGTGGTTGGTCTCGGCCAAGGATATTGAGGTCGGAGACGTAATGGCTTTTCCGGTGCTACCATCAGTTCAATTATAAATGTGATTTATTAGAGGTATGCTAGCAATAGGAGCTGGAGGAACGTCCTCGGTAAAGCCTGAACCTTCCAAGCGCCGCTTCTACTTGAGAGCTAACTGCCGAATCTAAACGTTTGGCTAGCGAAGTTCTAACGGTTTGGTTTACTGATGTGGCTATGTTTTGCTCAATCTCTAAAGAAGATAAATGAGGTGACACTAGAGTTACCTAGATACAAGCAAGGTTGGGGACATTGACGTCATGATTGATGAAGCTCGCGTGTGTTTTGACGTAGCTCCCAAGCATGAGGTCCTGGAGTGCCTTCATTTTTGCCTCAATCTCTGTTCAGTCTTCTGCGGGAATATCTTCTAGGGTAGGCGTCATGATGTTGCAGTTGTCGATATCCAGACCTCCCATGCGATCCATCGGAGATGTAGACGTAGTAGTCATCGTAGATGTACCGGCGTCCGATGTAGATGTACTCGTCATGTTGGCGTAGTCTTCCCCAGCGGAGTCGCCAAAAAGTGTGCTGACACAAAAACATGCCCCTGAACTTGGGTCAGTTCGACGATCCAAAAGTGTGCGGATACTTAGGGACAAGCCCAAGCGTAACACGACACTGATGTCGTGTTCTGACTACCCTTAACAGTTGTAAGGGGTGTGGAGTCGCCATGTAATCAGATCGCACAGAAATAATCCAATTAGCCGAAAAGAAATATATTAAATAGAATAAATCAGCAAGCCGAGCGGAGCCTGACTGATCCGAAGTATACAGTGCGAATGGTACTGCCGAAGGGTACCTTCGGCGTCTGATGTGAAGGGTCTCGCTGAAGGGTTCCTTTGGAGTTCGGACTAATCTGGTCAAAGGCGGGCTCCGAACAGATCTCGCGTGACAATCACCTCCGAACAGCGGGGTTCGGTGCGAAGTCTCTGACATGATAAAATAACTCGAACGCAATGCACGGGCACGACTTTGTCTGACGCGGGGTACGAACGTGGTGAAGACAGTCGTGACAAAGCCTGTTGCGAAGTGTGCTGGTGCGCGGGACTCGGTCAAACCGACAATAGCGTGACAGTCTGACACAAGTAGTCGAAGCAGTATTTTCACCGAGGGGTGTTTTGGCAGCCTCCGAAAACAATCTCCTAGCTCCAGACACCTCTGGCAAAGTGGCTCGAACGTGGAAACCTACAACAGAACAGATATCAAGTACCAATTCATCCTACGGACCGAATTCTACTAAGTGTTGCACTAGAGAGCGAAGGTAGCAATCTGTTACGCGGATTAGGGGTTACTTCACAGGCGAAGTAATAAGGTGATATCAATGTATTACATAGATTAATGGATACTTCACATGTGAAGTAACAAGGATTACCACTGTTCCAAAGTGGCAATCGGAGGGCTTCTAGGCATACCCACGAAGGTTGTAGAAAGTAAGGTAAAGTAAGGTACGGTTCAAAGCTAGGGCTTTGTGTTGATTTGTGTTGGGGGGTTAATGAACCGGCCTCACCCCAATATTTATAGGGGCTAGACTTCTAATCTCTAAGATTAATCTGTTAAGATTCGACCTAATCATCCGTAGCGGATAAAATTAGCTAGAATCAGACTCAAACTCTATCACTGAAATCCTGCCCAAAGTGGGCCTTCAGCCAGGCCCGCCGAAGCCTGCTCCTCGGGCCGAAGCTTTGGCGAGGTGGGCCTCCCAAAGCCTTTGGGTCGATGGTAGCAAGCCTTCTGGAGGCTTTCAAAGCCCAAAGCTCCAATGGGCCTTCGGCCCTATAGGGCTTCGGCCCGATCTAGGACATGAGTATTTTTGGCCCAAATTACCAAAATTGATATTTTGACAATCTTAACCATTTAATGCCATTTTTTGCTATCAACAACACTAGAGGCTTACTTCATGATTGAAGCCCTACACGTCGAGGCCCCCTTCATATTCCACACTTTGGTCTGACCAAATCTCTAACTCCAGTCCGACCGACGGAAGAACCGGAGAGCCCCTTCATGCAGGACTACCTCGCAGTGCTCCCAAAACCCCACTCCCATGACACTCGGTCTAACCAGAGGCCTACCTTCGGTATAACCGACCAAGGCACCGAAGGCTCTTTGGATCACCCTTAGCACCGGATGTCGAAGGTCCCCCCTTTGGTGAACCCTTCGCACTATCGGTCTGATGGGTAGCATAGTGTCGGTCTGATCGTCCCTCATAGGTCGGTTTGACCGTCATGATTACTTCGGTCCAACCGGCCCTGGCTTGGCCGGTTGATTTCTATTTTCCACACTTTGGCTAATTAGGTTATTTCTTTTAATTTGATTGCCTGGCGACTCCATTATTTCCCTTGTCACTATCTAGGGTCATCGGAATGCGACGTCAACATTGTGTTATGCTTAGGGGGTTACCTCTAAGTATCCACATGCTTTTGAATTGTCGGATTGGCGTCCGTGTGTTTGGCGCTTTAACCGTCGGATTTTAGCATCAACACACTTTTTGGTGACTCCGCTGGGGAAATACACACCAAGTACGACTACGTCGATAGCAGATACGACCACTACGACCACATCAATGGTACCTTCTATGCCAATAAGCATGGTGTGGAACACGGAGCACGACGACGACTTCGGTACGCTTTCCCTAGAGGACCTCTCGGAGGAGGACCGTGCGGAAATTGAAGTCAAGGTGAAGGAACTTCACGATAGCATGCTTGGAAGATATGTCAAGGTAGGCGACACGTTCATCAAGCATGGCACGAGATCGATCACCATCACCACGCCGACTAAGGTAAATTCTTATCCTCACCTCTCTTCCCTAGACCTCGAGCGAATGGTAGCTTCCAAGGTAGAAGAAGCATTTGGCAAGGCGTTCCTTGAACGTTGGGAGCCTCAGATAGAATCAATGTTAGAAGGTAGGTTTAAAATAATTGGCTTTTCCAGGGTCGTTTCCCCTTCTACAATTGCCAGCTCTCACCCTACTTATCGCATACACAGTAGAATGGATGGGAGCATGGGGAGAGATGTCACATCTGTAGCCTCAGCTTTGATGGCAGAGGCCCCTTTGGCCCCTATCGTCCTGACCAGACAAGATTGGCCGGTCCAACCGAGTGAACATGGCCTGTCTGACTGGACACACAAGGCCGGTCCGACCAGGGCATGTCAGCCTACGCCCAACCATCACTGTGGTACCACTGTATCACTAGCAATGGTCGGCCCGATTGGCTTTTGGGCCGGTCCAACTAGTGCATCTCCAAAAAATGTCGGTATGACCGGGCCTAGTTGTCCTGCCCAACCAGATGAGCACGGTCGGTCCGACCGGCCACATCAAGCTAGTCTAACCGGTGTGTGCCCTGCTGTAATGGTTGTGTCGCCACCCTCGCCGATGTTTCCATTGCCCACGCTAGTTGTGCCCCTCACTACTCCACATGTGTATGGGCCTAGGCATGCACCGTACTATGCCACGTCGACCTAGGGTTATCACCCTCGCCATGCCAATATTGTTTCGCTGCCACATGTTGGCCCTCCACATTCAATCTATTCGCATGCGCCAGCAGCAAGTGTTGATATGCATTATACGCTAATCAAAAATAATAATTCCACTATTAGTCCTCATGGCCAGTGGGATAGTCCTGATCGCACTCCCGTTGTGCCCTCCCCCTTTAGGCCAATAACACAACAAGGTAGAAATACAAGGCCTAAAGTGTTGAGAAAGAAAGTGTATGCCACACTTAGGGAATATTTAGAACTCGAATCAAAGGATTAGATTAACCAAAAGTTGTATCCTATATATTTTGATTATTGCAAGCTCCCTGATGATTTCGAAATGCCGGAATTCATGAAATTCAACGGCAATGATGTTGAGACCACAAGTGACCATATAGCACAGTTCTTATCCCAGTTTGGTGAGTCGAGTAGTTGCAATGAGCATAAGGTTAGTTTGTACTCTTTATATTTATGCGCAACCACTTATGAATGGTTTATGTCTGTGCCCACTCATTCTATTTTTACTTGGGAAGATTTAGTCCAAAAATTTCACATGCAGTTCTCTCTTAGTGAAATAGAGTATTAGTTAGATGCTTTGAGATTGGTTAAACAACATACAGTGAGACCATTGACTCCTACATTAAGAGGTTCCTAGAATCCAAAAGTCGATACTCTAACTTGACTAGTAGCGACAAAGACTTAGCTGATCTTGCACATGATGGTTTGCTTGTCCACATTAGAGAAGATATGCATGGCCATACTTTCATGGATATTTGCTAGGTATTACAAAGCACTCTAGCAAATGAAAGCTGAGTCGTGGATAAGTGAAAATCCAAGGACGACTTAGAGGAGAATGCCGGTGAGCGATCATCTGGCAAGAGTAAGAAACTTGATGTCTATACAGCCAAATGGACTTAGACAGATGAGGAAGATCCATTCGTATGATTTAGTTTGAATCCAACACCTCGAAAGAGTTCAGGAGGTAAGTATACCTTTGATCTAAGCAAGTGTGATAAGATATTCGACTATCTTTTTGAGTAGGGACAGATCAAGGTGCGTGACGGCCAAGTCATCCCATCGACGAAGGAGCTAGGAGGCCGTACGTACTATAAGTGGCATGACTCTTATACTAATACTATTAATAAGTGTTATGTTTTCCGCCAACAAATTCAATTGGCCATCCATGAAGGATGATTGAGGTTTGAGAATGATCATTCTCTTCTTGGTATTGATTACAACACCAAATTGTTGATTCAGTCCAATCAAGTCGAATCAACTAAAGGAAAGAATATTGTAGTTAAAGAGCCTCCGTATGAGACACATAATTCTATGGACAAAGAGAAGTCGCTTGGTGACAAGATGGCTAGGCGACTGAGATTTACTTTTGATGAGCTATTAAAGAAATATGAGCATATGGCCGAACAAATAGTGAATAATTGGCCTAATAATGTAGAAAGATCAAATTCGACTCCTAAGTAAGGATTTGGTCATAGCACTTAGTCATTGGAACCTTTAATGCCATTCTATTCATATGGTTTTCTAATGTTTTCATGGGGGCATACCCAATGCCCCAATACGGTGGTCCTCCTCAATACTTTGCCCCATGGATTTCATTCTCACCACAGCAAGTGCGATTCCACCAAGAATTAGCAAGGCCAAAAGGATCGGCAAAGAGGCGAGGTTTCGACAACATCCCAATCCTTGAAGACATGCTTTCGGGGCGAGATGGAGGTGATCAGGTGGAGACCGTCAAAGGTACCACTATCGGTCCAATTGTCGCCCTAGGGCCGGTCCGACCAGCCATGGTGCACCTGTCTAACCAACCTACTATGGCTGGTCCGACCACATTTTGTCAGACTCCTAGCAATAATCAGTTTGACCGGCCTAGCATGGCCGGTCTAAATGGCTTTGCGAGGCCGGTCTGACCGATAGCGTATAGTAAGACAATCATGATAAGCGAAAAATTGTCAAGGCTGATTCAAGTACTTCCCATTCGGCCAAAAATTCCAAAAGTAAGTTTGTAGCCCCGGGGATGAAGCCACTACATTCGTTGGCACCTCCGGGAATGACCAAGTCTCAAAAGAGATGCCTACAAAGTCTTCATGCCGAACACCTTAAAGTAAAGAAGGCATGAAGAGTTTGAGGGTAACCTGCTCAATGAGTCAAAATCGTTAGTAAAGGCACGATAGGTGTGGAGACCGAAGTTGGTGGAAGAGCCAATGTCTAGCCTCATTGAGTAAATAGTAGGTCCCACAAGGGACTAGGGGGCAAAACAAATAAGAGTATTAAAGGACGAGTTGATAGAGAAATTCGGCACTTAGTCCCCTAGTTTGTGAAATTATATTAAGTTATGTAAATCGTCCCCAATATTTCATATCTTATAAGTCATGCGATTGATGATTTGGTTGATGAACAAACGACGAGTATTTCTTAAGGGCTTAGTAAGGCACTTGAGAAATCGTATGGCTGATAGTAGTGATCATCATTATCCCTGAGAGATTGTGCTTTTGGCTCACTAAGTTTGCCAAAACGCAGGGGGGCATGTGTTGATAGCAAAAAATGGCATTAATGGTCAAAATTGTCAAAAAGTCAAAATTGGTAATTTGGACCCGAAAATATGCCAAGTCCTAGCATAGGCCGATCTGACCTAAGTTGTACCTTCGGTCTGACCGAAGGGGACCCTTCGGTTTGACCGAAGTATTTGAGTCCGAGCTGTTTTGGTTGTTTCAAGATAATGTTATCCCTAATCAAAACTTAACGACTTGGACCTGACTCATAATCAGATTTGAGATCGAGATAAGCCCAGGAACGTCATGACCAACCCCTATAAATATAGGGGCAAGGCCGATGCAAGAACCCCCGGCGACACTATATTGAATTGTTCTTTTCACTTTCAATCTACTATTTCCTCTCTAATTTTGCCCTACCATTATTTTCCTTGCTCTAGTATTAGCCTTAGTAGTAGCCCTTTGTCAATTTGGTCAGCAAATTGTACGTATTTTTCCCATGTTAACGCAAGTTCTTTGTTGGTTTGATCAAAAAACCTTCTGTTTCACCCCCGTACGGGTTTCTATTGATTTTTACTGGTGATTCGGTCCCTTGGCCGAATTACCATCTACTTTTGGTGTGTTGCAAGAGTCAAGTGTTCATCTTCATCACCAAAGCCTCTACATTCATCTACCATGGTGTTGGACCGGAAACGGCGACCAGAGGGGGGGTGAATGGGTGCTTTTTTAAATTTCGGTCTAAAAACTAGTCCTTCGTTTTAGTTCTGTCTTCTGCGGAACAGGCTTCGAACTCTACCTTCGGAGGTCTGGTTCGGAGGTCCTTTGACAACTCCGAACACAGGCTTCGCAGGTCCAAAAGTTCGAAACCAAGAAGACTTCGCTCCACTTACAACCCTCGAAAATCTACTCTGCTAAGTCAGTGCAGGCTCCGCACGCAGGGTGCTTCGAGCAGGCTTCGCACTTCACCCTTCGCAAGAGTGGACGACCCTCTGAGGACTTCGACCAAGTACTTGGCAGCAGCAACTGGTGCTGGGCTTCGTACACGAAGGTCTAAACGCACACTAATCGACTTCGCTAGGGGCTTCGACACAAGAAGCAAAATGAGCTTCGATCAGGGCTTCGCTAGTAAGCAGTGAGGTCTAGCCTCCTGTTACACAGAGCGAACGCGCACTGAAAAACACACTTTGCACAAAACACCCTTCGCCTAGACGGGCTTCGGTGTACTACAACTAGCGATGTATGTAAAGCGAGCTCAAGCAAAAAGCACACAGAAGAAGGGCTTCGCCGCTTGAACAAGGAACACAGAAAATGAACTCTCTGGATGAATACAACGAAGTGTGTGGCTACAGGAGCTCAACAGTAAATGCTCAAAGTGTTAAATGTTACCTACCGAGCCCCCATATTTATAGCCCACAGTTCACCCAAAGGAATTGACTACTTTACCCCTAGGGTTTACATTGGTTTTGTCTCTACAGAACTGAGGGGTACAAAAGGTAGTCAACTTTATTGGAGGCTTCTCTGTCAGCCTTTGCAGAGGGGACAGCGCCAGCTTTTTGCAGAGCAGACACTGTCAGACTTGCAGCCTTTGACCTTTGCTGAAGCCCCGCTTCGCACACGAGGGGTGCGATAGCTTCGGTGAGAAGCCTTAAGCCAACTGGCCTTCGCTTCACCGAAATCACCCTTCGATACAGTGACGGTTTTGAGCCGAAGCCGTCAAAGCCCTTGGGCCTTCGCACCAACACCTCCGGAGTGGACCACCACTGCTTCGCAGCTTCGCCCAGCTCGAACTCCGTCAGTCCGTGTACCGAAGCCATGCAGGCCGAAGTACCACAAGACAACCACACTCCGAAGCCCCCACCTTCGGAGTACCACCCTTCGAAGTCCCTCCTTCGTCCAAGGCCTTCGCATGAAGCATTCCATGAGCACTTCGTCGCAGTGTCTCTCCCCGAGCACACTCCTCGACGAGCCTCACCCGGACCATGCCTTCGATGCTCCTCGACTTCTGAGACCTTCGTCGGGTACCTTCGAATGTCTCCCTCCGGAGCACACTTCGAACTCCTTGCCTCCGCATAGGACTTGATCCATCCAACTCCGAAGTTACTCCATTCGGAGTACCTTCGAAGTTCCTCGCCTCCGAGGACTTTATCTCGGAGTACCTTCACCCGGAGCCACACTCCGCACTTACTGCATTCACCTGGCGCACCTCGACCCGAGGACCGACCCAGACCCCTTCGCAGCCACCGTGACGGAGCTCCCTGCTCCCCTGGCATCAAGCCTCCCGCTTGACCCAGGTTCACCTGCCGTGAACCTGTCCGTCGCCTCCGAAGTCCCTGCGCACCACAGACAAGCAGACAAGTGTATCCAGTACTCCGGAGACCTCTCCGGGTTAGCAACCTCCAGCACACACTCCGGTGTACCGCCCAAAGTACCGAGACCTTCGGTACAGATCCAGTCATTGTGTATTGTCGGACCCCTCCGACAGGTACACTCCGCTGCAACAGCTGCAGCAACCAAACCACTGAACACACTTCGGTGAAACCACCTCCGAACACCCTTCGGAGGTCCAACCTCCAACCCCTTCGGAGGTACCCCTTCGAACCCGAGGGTAAAAGCCTGTCAATCACTCATCACAAGCACCGAAACCAACCCTTGGTTTCTCAATCTCCCCCTTGATGAGTGCATTGACAACCAACTTTAAGTCCAAGAAAAATTAAAAGACTTTCAGCACACAAGTGACCATAAAAACTCAGAAAAGAGCCAAATCATGTCACTTGACAGAAGAATTTTCCTCCCCCTTTTTCAAAAGAGTAAAAGCCCCTTCGGCAATAAAAACTCCCCCTGAGTTAAGTTTTCCCCCTTTGGCAACAAAGAACCTTCTCCCCCTTTGGAAATTATACCCCCTTTGCGGCAGAGAACGTAGCAAGTCTCTCCCCCTTTGGCAATGCAAGCATCAAGGAGCATGAAAAAGATGCATAGCGTGGAAATGAGCAGAATTGCAAAGACATATAAAGCAAAAATATGCCAACATTAAGACCAATTATCATGTGCTCAGCTCAACTTAACACTCTAAAAACATGATGAAGCATGTGAAGTTATCATGTGTACTTTGTCTGGTGGACAAAAGTACCTTGTTTGCTTTGCTTGATTTGCAAACCAAGGAAAAAGGTGAGTTCACCCATCATAGACATTTCAAATTCTCTGCTCATGGTATCTGCAAACTCGGCAACCAAAGCATGAGAAGAGTCACCAAAGATGATATCATCCACATAAATCTGAACTAGGAGGAAATCTTTGCCATGCTTGAGAGTAAACAGGGTTTTATCAACAGAGCCCATCAAATACCCCCGCTCAAGCAGAAAAGACTTAAGTCTGGCATACCATGCCCGAGGGGCCTGCTTGAGTCCATAAAGAGCCTTATGAAGTTTAAGGACTTTATGTGGGTACTTGGGGTTTTCAAAACCAGGGGGTTGTTTTACATAAACATCTTCACCTATGAAGCCATTAAGAAAAGCACTTTTGACATCCATTTGATAGAGTTTGAATCCCCGGGATGTCACAAAGGCAAGCAAAATCCTAATGGCCTCAAGGCGAGCAACAGGTGCGAAAGTTTCAGTAAAATCAATCCCTTCTAGTTGAGAAAAACCCTGAGCTACAAGTCTAGCCTTGTTTCTAACTATAGTCCCATCCTCCCCTTGTTTATTTTTGAAAATCCATTTTGTTCCAATGAAATGAACATTTGGAGGAGGATCAACTAAAGTCCAGACTTGGTTTCTCTCAAAATTTTCAAGTTCCTCATGCATGGCATTGATCCAACTAGAATCAGAAAGTGCATGACTAACATCCAAGGGCTCGAAAGAAGCAACAAAAGCGGAATCAATGAAATGAGCATGAGAACGTGTTACCCTTTGATCAAGCTCACCAATGATCTGCTCGGGAGGATGCATCCTTTGAACATGGTGTGGAGCCTAGCGGCGGGATGCAGTCTCACCCTCAACTTGTGCGTTGGAGTGGTCCAAGATGACCGATGTTGAGGTAGTCGCTTTGGGACCTCGTGCCGAAGTGGTCGAAGCGGGGTCGGCTTCGGGGGTTGATGTCGAGGGTAGCAGGGGTTCATCCTCGAATTCTCCGGGATCTTCTTCATCAAAGATGGTCTGTTCCATGTCGTGTTCATTGCCTGTTCAAATGTAGAACTAACAGAGGGGGTTGACTCATCAAAAGTCACATCACATGACTCGATGACAGTGTTAGTTTCCAAGTTATAAACACGATAAGAATGACCCTGAGTAGTGTAACCCAAAAAGATCCCGTCAGAAGATCGCGACTCAAATTTATCCAAATTACCACGTTTTAGGATGAAGCAGCGACAACCAAAAACTTGAAGATGAGTAACCTTGGGCTGTCTCCCAAAACGCAGCTCATAAGATGTCAAATTTAAAATTGAGCGCAAGAATGTACGGTTTGAGATGTAACATGCAGTGTTCATGGCCTCAGCCCAGAATTTTATAGGAGTCCTATGCTCATCAAGCATCGTCCTAGCCATCTCAACCAAAGTGCGGTTCTTCCTCTCACAACACCGTTTTGTTGAGGAACCCGCGGAGCAGAGAATTGATGTTCTATGCCATGCTCCATGCAAAAGTCAACAAAGAGACTATTTTTGAACTCAGTGCCATTATCACTTCGAATGAATTTCAATGCACCAGGGAGTTCAGTAAAAAGTCTCAAAGCCAAGCTCCGAAAGTGTGAAAACACTTCATCCTTGCTGGCAAGAAAGAAGACCCAAGAGTAGCGAGAGAAATCGTCGACAATAACTAATACATACCACTTGCCGCCTAAAGAACTAACCCGAGAAGGACCTACAGTGTCCATGTGAAGAAGTTCTCCGGGCTGTTCAGTCATCACCGTGGTGACAGGCGAATGCGAAGTGGCAATCATTTTTCCATGTCGACAAGGAGCGCAAACTAAATTCTTCTCAAACTTGAGCTTGGGCAATCCTCGGATCAGACCTAGGGCGCTCAGACGAGCGAGCAACTCGAAGCTCATATGCCCTAGTCTCCTATGCCATTTCCAAAGCTCAGAAGTCGAATGTGCAACAAGACAATGAGAAGATCCAGACGACTCAGAAAAATCAGCTCCAAAAACTCTCCCAACTCTAAAGATCTTACACACTACAACGCCATCAGAATTGAGCACTTGCGAAGTATCGCGATGGAATCGCACTTCGAAGCCCTCATCAAGCAACTGAGATACAGACATCAAATTGTATCCCAGGTTCTCAACCAATGCAACATCTTTGAGAGTGAAATTCGAGTTAATTCTTACCACTCCTTTACCTTTCACTCTACTCCTTCGATTGTTGCCGAAGGTGATGTGTTCCCTTTGCTTGGTTGTGGTGAGGCTGGAGAACCATGCTGCATCTCCGGTCATATGGCGCGAACAACCGGAGTCCATGATCCACGTGCCCTCCAAGCCTCGATCTGTCGCCTACACATGATAAAAATATCTCGATCGCTCAGTGCTGGGGTGAGTGAAAAAATGACGAGGCATCCAGCACTGAGTGACACGAGTAGTAGGCACAGTAAAAGTAGACGGTCTACACACATGATAATCTGAATGATGCAAAGTGCGAGGTCTACCTACATGTAGTGATCGAAAAGCATGACGAGGTCTCCTACTCTGACGAGGTACAAAGCTACTCGCCCGAGGTCTAACACCATATGGAACATGGTGAACACCTCGAGGAGCAAAACCTCTCCGAGAAGCACGAGGAGCCTCGAAAACAGGACGAGAGTAGAACTCAGACTCATGCATACCTAAAGATGGGTAATGCATGTCCTGGTAACTCATCGCCTGTGCGCGTCGCTCATCCTTGATGCGACGAAACAGAAACCAACCAATGACCCGCCCCTGACAGTAAGAACAGTGAAACATTCTCCTAGGGGCACTCTCATGGGTCACAGGAGCAACTCTCACAGGCTCCTTGGGCTTCTGCGAGTGGTTTTCTTGGGAGGATTTTTCTTGGCAGGAGGTGTGGTTTTCTTTGGTGGTTGGGTAGGCTTTTTAGCTGATGGGGTGTCTAACAGAGCTCTCTCTTTCTCTAGGGTAGTGGGAGAGGTAAAAATAGTTTTGGTCTTACTGTCTAACGATATCCTCTCAAAACCCAAACCTAGAGCTACCCCTGCTCTGTCAGCACACAACTTGGTCTTGGCCAAGAGCAAATCCATCCTACCCTTTCCCTCAGTGCATTTATTAACCACGGAAAGAAGGTATTCATTTTCAGACATGAGGTTTTCAGCTCGCTCTCTAACAGTGCCTAGCTGGTCCTTAAGGGTGATGCAAGTGTCACACACAGGCTGCACATCCTTAGAACTACCGGCTCTCTCCAATCTAGCCTCTAAATCATGAACATGCTTATCACGTAAATTAATGCTTTCGCGTAATAAAGAACAGTTCATGCATTCAATAATATCATGAGGTCTAGAATCCACCACCAAAAGCTGCTTTTGTGCAGTCTCAAGCTCAAAAAGAGTTTGAGCATGTACAGAGCGCAACTGAGCAAGCTCACTCATGACAACAGAACAAGATTCACATTCAGCATAATTAAATTAGACTTAAGCATGGCATACTCAGTAGAAACAGATTCTAGCCTAAGTCTAAGGTCTTTTTCTTTCTCTAGCGGCTTGCACAAGCAATCTATCCTGACCAGAACCACTACTTCATTCAGCTCATCTAATTTTATAATAGCTGGTCAGATGATAGAGGTACCTTCAGATGAGTCAAGCTCATCGCCGCTGTGATCGCTGTCGGCCATAAAGCAAAGGCCGGTGAAGTCTCGTCCTTCTTGTCCTTCTTTCCTCCTTCTTTGGGGACTCCTCCTCCTCAGAGCTCGAACTCCTCAGTTGAGGAAGTGTCGATGTCGCTGAGAGCAGCAACGAATGCTCTGGAAGCGGCCTTGGCTACATTCTTAGTCATCTTGCCGTGCTTGCCCTTCACAAAGGGCTTCCTCTCCTTCTT
>JAAALK010000285.1:72374498-72431279 GCA_019279435.1 Zizania palustris | reverse complement strand
TAATGAATGCCGATTAAATTGTCTCCATATTAGTAGCCCCTCTTTGGGTATAAGCAACTTCGAACTGTATTCAAAGATGGTTATGCGCAAAGAAAAGACTTCGGAGTACAATTTTTTGGGGGTTCGGAGCCCCTCTGTCATTTAAAGATCTTTTGAAATCTTATGAAATTTCTTCGACTTTTTGTAGTCAGAAGAATGGTAACTTGGTACCTTTGTTTAACGAAAGAAATCAATTGAGATAACTTCCAGGACACTTTAGTGTCTTAAAAAATTTGTCACTTTGGACTTATATGAACAAACATTCGAAGCTCATGGCTCAAATGTTGTTTTGCTTTAGCCACCTTCGGCTGTTTTTGCAGAAGTCTACCAGCCGAGCTTGGACTTCGCAGAATTTGGCCACCTTCGGCTCTTTTTTGCAGAAGTCTACCAGCCGGAGCTTGGACTTCGCAGAATTTGGCCACCTTCGGCTCTTTTTTACGGATGTCTGCAAGCTGCAGCTTGGACTCCGCAGATTTTGGCCACCTTCGGCTCTTTTTACGGAAGTCTACCAGCCGAAGCTTGGACTCCGTAGAATGTGGTATTGGCTCTTTTACGGATGCCTACAAGGTATCAGCTTGGGCTCCGGATGGATTTCAGCCACCACACCGGAGGCTTCGACTTTATGGGTACGAAGTCCGGAAATACAACCCAGCTTAATGACACTTCCCTCTCGATCAACTTCCGTCCCAGCGCGTCCGCTCGGGAAACTAGGAGTGTCAAGGGGAAGGCAACCATCAGGGTGTATGCTTTATTAATTTAGAGGTGATTACAAGCGAATTACAAGGAGCCCTTATGCGAAGTATCGCTTTAGGTGCTCCGCATGCCAAGTATGTGCTAACTCTTCACCTTCTAAATTAGCTAATTTAAATGAACCAGGGCGTCCTGAGCGGACAATTAGATATGGACCTTCCCATTTATTGCCTAACTTCCCTGGTGCTATAATGCTTCGTAGAACAAGATGACCCGGCCTTAACTCGCTGAGCTTAACCTTCGGGTCATACCAAGTCTTCGTCTGCTGGTGATATTTTGATAAATTAGCTACAGCTCGAAGTCTTGTTTCTTCTGACAAATCTAACGAAGCTTGTCTCTCTTCTTCGATGTCTGGTTCGGTGCTGCGAAATGATCCTCCTTTGAGCTCCGTTGGAGTCATAGCTTCATCTCCGAATAGCAGTCTGAACGGAGTAAAACCTGTGTACCTTGTTTGCGTAGTCCAAATGGACCACAGAATCTTCGGAAGCTCTTCGGTCCACAGTCCCTTTGATAATCCTACTATTCTTCGATTTAGCCCTGATAAAATATTTCCATTGGCTCGCTCAACGGCTCCATTCGACTGAGGATGTCTCACTGCAGCAAAACATAGTTGAATGCTAGGTCTTCGCAAAACTTCCTAAAGGGTTCTGCGTCGAACTGTGTTCCATTATCAACTGTGAGATATCTAGGCACTCCGAACCGGCAAATAATGTTCTTCCAGAAGAATTTCTGTACATTGTTCGAAGTGATAGCTGTTAAGGGCTCTGCTTCTACCCACTTAGAAAAATATTCAATAGCTACCACTGCGAACTTCAGATTTCCCTTTGCTAACGGAAAGGGACCAATTAGATCCATACCCCATCTGGCCATAGGCCATACCGGAGCTATGACTTGAAGAGCTGTTCGTGGGCGATGACTCCGTCGACCCATCCACTGGCATCCTTGACAAGTGCGGACCAAGCTCTCCGCATCAGCTGTTATTGTGGGCCAATAAAGCCCCTGGCGAAGTGTTTTTCCTGCCAGTGCTCTAGGGGCAAAATGACTTCCACAAAGGCCTTCGTGAATTTCTCGAAGAATTTCTTGGCCTTCGGCTTGAGATATACATCGGAGTAGAGGGGAACATACTCCGGCCTTGTATAATATACCGTTGATTAACTGATAGTTTCTTGCTCTGAGCTTTAATCTTGACAATTGGGGCTCTTCGGGCAAATTGTTCCTCCTTGCAAGAGTTCTATGATCGAATCTTTCCAATCTGCACTAGGAATGCAGAGAATCTCTGCAGAAGCAACTTGTGGCACCGAAGGTACATTGAGCTCCTCATAGAAAGCTTCGTCAGGCACATCCACAGCTCCGGCAGCAGCCTTCGCTAAAATGTCCGCTTGCACGTTTTCAGCTCTTGGTATACTCCGAATGGAAATACCCTTGAAATGTGCTTCGATCTTGCGAATTTCTTCCAAGTACTTTGCAAGCTGTGGATGTCGGACTTGAAAACTTTTGTCTACGTGCCCTGCTACTATCTGAGAATCTGTTTTTATAATTATCCTTGTAGCCCCTAGAGCACGTGCTTTCCGGAGTCCCAATAAAATTCCTTCGTACTCCGCTATATTATTGGTAGACTTAAAGTTGAGTCTTGCGGAGTACATTGCTCTTTGTCCTGACGGTGAAATCAATACTGCCCCAATGCCTGCTCCGGATGCTTGGAAAGCCCCATCGGAGTAAATAGTCCAAACTCCGTCATCTGATTTCTCCGGAGTCAACTTCGCAGGTGGAGTCCACTCTGCTACGAAGTCTGCTAGGACTTG
This sequence comes from Zizania palustris, assembly GCA_019279435.1. Lineage (NCBI taxonomy): Eukaryota > Viridiplantae > Streptophyta > Magnoliopsida > Poales > Poaceae > Zizania > Zizania palustris. The sequence goes on along the minus strand of JAAALK010000285.1, from coordinate 72,428,688 downwards.
AGATTGATAGCTGTCCTTGCCAGGAAAGATATGCCGAAGGGTGCTAGTTCTACTGCCCACTTTCCAATCCTTCCAGTGGAATCTTTGCTTCGGAGCATATCTCCTAAAGGATACGAAGTTGGTACAATTACATTATGAGCCAAAAAATAATGTCTTAGCTTCCTCGAAGCATTATCAGAGCATAAACGAACTTCTCAAGTTCGGAGTATCTTGTCTTCGCTCCTGACAATGCTTCGGATACGAAATAGACAGGATTTTGGACCAACTTCCCATTGATATCCGCTTCTCTGACAAGGACTTGCGCTGACATCTGAGCCTGTAGCTGCAAGATACAGAAGTAGGGTTTCGTCCGCAATAGGCACCGTAAGTGTAGCAAGATTGCTGAGATAATCTTTAATATCTTCGAAGCTTTTCTGACACTCCGGTGTCCATGAAAAATCTTCGGACCCTTTCAAAGCTTAAAGATTGGCAAGCTCCTCTCCGCAGACCTTGATAAAAACCTGCTAAGTGCGGCCAGACGTCCAGTCAGCTTTTGCACTTGCTTTAAATTCTCCGGAGGAGCCATCTTCTGCAGCGCAGTTATTTGAGTAGGGCTAGCTTCAATTCCCCTGCTTGAAACTAAGTACCCTAACAACATTCCAGCCTTAGCTCCGAATATACATTTTTCGGGGTTAAGACGGATCCCACATGCCCGAAGGCTATTGAATGTTTCTGCTAAGTCTAGGCTATGTTGGTGCTTTAAAGCACTCTTTATTACAATATCATCCATATAGGCCTCCACATTGCGACCTAGTTGATGACCTAGAGCCTTAGCAACTAATCTTGAAAAAGTAGCCCCGGCATTTCTTAGGCCGAAGGGCATTCTTACATAGCAGAAGACTCCCGAAGGAGTTACAAAGCTCGTCTTGATTTCATCTTCGCGCTTCAACCATATTTGATGATAACCAGAATACGCGTCGAGGAAGCTTAGTAACTCCGAACCTGCAGTGGAGTCAACTAGTTGATCAATTCGGGGCATGGGGTAGGGGTCACGTGGGCACGCTTTATTCAGAGATGTGAAATCAATGCACATGCGCCACTTCCCGGAAGACTTCTTCCTGACGAAGACTGGGTTGGCTAACCATTCTGTATGGGCCACTTCTCTGATAATCCCAGCCTTCAACAGTTTTTCAACTTCGTCCTTAGCTAGAGCAGCTCTTTCTGCGGACATCTTCCGGAGCCCTTGTCGAACAGGCCGGGCCTTCGGGTTTACAAGCAAACTGTGCTCAATAATATCCCGATCGACTCCGGTGATATCTTCGTCAGACCAAGCGAAGACATCCAAATTTTCTTCTACGACCTTTTCCAAGGAAGTTGCAACTTCAGGAGGTAAATCTTTACCAAATTGAAATGTGTATTCTTTACCATCTTTGACAATGACCTTCGTTGCAATCTCTCCTTCGGGACTTGGTCTTGGAAATGACTTCTTCGAAGCTTCGGAGGAGGCTGAAAAAATTTCTTCATTATCTTGGACACTGTTTACTTGCCTCGGATCAAGAGGAGGACCATGACCATATTCTGCCCTCCGAGCCATGGCTTGATCTCCGAAGATTGTCAGGACTCCTGCTTGTGTGGGCATCTTCATGCACAAGTAGTTGTGATGCGCCACAGCTCCGAACTGATTCAACATGCCCCGTCCGAAGATGACATTATAAGCATACGGGGCATCTACCACATCAAAGATAACTTCTTCAGTTCGTGCTAGTAAACCTTCTTCGAATGTTACTTCCAGGCCTATCTGGCCGAGTGCATCAAGCGGAGGTCCTGCGAAGCCTTGCAGAGGACGAGCCGCTGGGAGAAGATGCTTCCGGGAAATGCATAACTGATCGAAGGCTTGCACAAAAATGATATCTGCCGAACTACCTCCGTCAATTAGCACCCTTCGGACTTCAGTCCCTGCAATATCAGCAGTGATAACCAATGGATCTGCATGCGGGAACTTAATACCAGCTGCATCCTCCGCAGAGAAAGATATTGGAACATGAGACCACTCCGGCATTGCAGCTGCAGATGACGAAGTCCCAATATGGCCTACTTCCCGAACGTACTCTCTTCGCTGTCTCTTGGACATGCTTCCGAGGGTACCTCCTCCGGAGATAGGGAGAACTACTCTCTTTCCTCTATCTTGCCCTTCTTCTTGCTTCGGAGGTGGCATAACATTGGCCACCGGAGGGTGCCTTGCAGCATCAAAATTTTCTATTCGCGCCACAGCCTGGACCGGCTCTGGGCGCACTGCTGCTGCTGGACTTCGGTCGGTACTACCTCGACCCGAAGTTCTCTCCAAGTATTCTCCCCGAAGGGTAAGAATAGCCTTGCAAGTGTCAGTTGCATGGCTTCGATTCTCTCCATGAATACAGCAAAAAAGGGTCTGGCCCTTGCCAGCCATTTTCCCTGGCGGCCTCCAGCCGCTGGACTTGTTCCCCGCAGACTGTGGAGCTCTTGGTGCAAACTTCTGTGGGGGTGCAATGTTTAAGACTTCAGAGCGAGGGTGCTTTTGCCCTCTTCTTCTATCATGTTGCACTTCGAAGACTGGTTCTTGCGGCTGCGCCGAAGTATTCAACTCTGCTTTAACTTCCGTCAACACTGTCGAAGTAGCAGTAGTCCTCCGAAGCCAACCTTCTTCTGACTTCGAGTACTCCTCGAAGTACGACATCAGCTGTGATACTGTGGTGATGCTCTTCCGATGCAGTTTATCCAGAAGGCCTTTATGACTGACGCCTTCCCGAGCCGCATCAACCACCGAAGATGTGGACAGCCCCCGAATTTGCGACTTCGTGTGAGCGAAGCGCTTGAAGTACTGCCTCAATGTTTCTCCGGGGAGCTGTTTCACTTGGAAAAGGCTTCCTGTCGACATGGGGGGCACGAAGGTGCCCTGAAAGTTGCTTATAAACTTCCTCTTCAACTGTGACCACGAAATGATTGATCCTGGCTTTAAAGACCAGAACCATCTCAGCGCCACTCCTTGAAGAGCTAATGGGAAGCACTTCGCCATAGTCTCTCTGTCTCCGCCGCTAGCCTCAATTGCTAGGGCATAAGAACGCGCAAACTCACTGGGATCTTCGTCTCCGGCATACTTGCAGAGCTTCGAAGCTTTGAACTTCGGATCGAAGCGAACCTTCTGAAGCTCAGGATGCAACGGAGATTCCTTGTCGTAAGAGGCGTTCTCTGGGGCTTCGGGATAACCAAGATCGTCGTCTTCGGGCACTTCGGGGATAGCTGGGGTGGCTTGAGAGCGAAGCCTGTTCGCAGCCTCTTGTCGCCACCTCGCTACCTCGGCTTGAAGATTGGCCATTTGAGTGGCCATGTCTCCAAGGCTATCTTCATCTCCTCCGGAAGGACCTTCCGGGTCTTGAGAACTGGTATGATCAGTTCGAATCGGAATGGAGGGTGGCGGAGTGGCTCCGAGCGGTCGGAGTATGGAAGGGGTTGGCGGAGAGGTTTCGTATCCTCGAGGGATAGAAGTCCCTTGCGGAGTTTGAGGTGGAGGGATAGTCGAAGACCCTCCGACTTCAACTGTGTCGAAGGGTATCTCTCCGGAGATCCGAGAAGACCTCCGAGTAGGATTGCGAGGTGCGCTCCGCTTAGGAGGCATGATGTAAGAAGTTGGTAGAGAACGAAGTTTTTTGGACTAGGTACCCCACGGACGGCGCCAACTGTTGGCGTAAAAGATTACGCTAACAGGTTTCTGTAGAAAAGAAACTAACAAACGAAGTGTTTGCGAAGAAAACTGTTCTAAGCCTCCGAAAGGATAATAGCTTAGAATAGTTCGAAAATGTGTATTGAATCACTTGTAATTGGTCCCTATTACAGGGTGAAATGGGGGGTATTTATAGGCTTAAACATTAAGGAAAAGACCTATTTACCCCTCTATTACAACCGACATTAAGGAAACTATTCAGTTTCCTTAATAGGGCTAAAATGGTAAAAGATTAATCTAATAAGATAGAAGATAAGTCTTCCATCTTAGCTGGCAGAAAAGATCCTGAAGGGCTTTGGTTCGAAGGCATACTTCAAACCAGTGTCTGTCTTCGGGCTTCGAACCAGGTTCTGGGCACCTTCGAAGATGGTCTTCGGACAATCTTCGAACTGGTTGGCTGTCTTCATGCTACTTTGGCAATAACCCCGAAGATGAGATATTTTCCCCCAACAGTGAGTGTAGTCCAAATCTCCCTAGCAGTCCTAAGGTGTTGTACCCTATCAAACTCACTTCTACTCAAACCAATGAACAATATATTCCTAGCCTTGGAGTTGGCATTATACTGATCTTTCTCTGTTTGAGAGGCGCGAGTCTCAGGGATGGAGTATTGTGAGTCCACAATCTCCCAAATTGCATTTCCTTGGCTTAACAAGTAAGCCTCCATGCGCACCTTCCAGTATGCAAAATCAGTCCCATCGAACAGAGGAATTTTACTGCCTCTATCCATGTCGCCAAGAGATCACAAAACCGGTTAAGGTCAACTGGTGATCTTAACCCGCTCGGATACCAATTGTTGGACCGGAAACGGCGACCAGAGGGGGGGTGAATGGGAGCTTTTTTAAAATTTCAGTCTAAAAACTAGCCTTCGTTTTAGTTCTGTCTTCTGCGGAACAGGCTTCAAACTCTACCTTCGGAGGTCTGGTTCGGAGGTCCTTTGACAACTCCGAACACAGGCTTCGCAGGTCCAAAAGTTCGAAACCAAGAAGACTTCGCTCCACTTACAACCCTCAAAAATCTACTCTGCTAAGTCAGTGCAGGCTCCGCACGCAGGGTGCTTCGAGCAGGCTTCGCACTTCACCCTTCGCAAGAGTGGACGACCCTCTGAGGACTTCGACCAAGTACTTGGCAGCAGCAACTGGTGCTGGGCTTCGTACACGAAGGTCTAAACGCACACTAATCGACTTCGCTAGGGGCTTCGACACAAGAAGCAAAATGAGCTTCGATCAGGGCTTCGCTAGTAAGCAGTGAGGTCTAGCCTCCTGTTACACAGAGCGAACGCGCACTGAAAAACACACTTTGCACAAAACACCCTTCGCCTAGACGGGCTTCGGTGTACTACAACTAGCGAGGTATGTAAAGCGAGCTCAAGCAAAAAGCACACAGAAGAAGGGCTTCGCCGCTTGAACAAGGAACACAGAAAATGAACTCTCTGGATGAATACAACGAAGTGTGTGGCTACAGGAGCTCAACAGTAAATGCTCAAAGTGTTAAATGTTACCTACCGAGCCCCCAAATTTATAGCCCACAGTTCACCCAAAGGAATTGACTACTTTACCCCTAGGGTTTACATTGGTTTTGTCACTACATAACTGAGGGGTACAAAAGGTAGTCAACTTTATTGGAGGCTTCTCTGTCAGCCTTTGCAGAGGGGACAGTGCCAGCTTTTTGCAGAGCAGACACTGTCAGACTTGCAGCCTTTGACCTTTCTGAAGCCCCCTTCGCACGCGAGGGGTGCGATAGCTTCGGTGAGAAGCCTTAAGCCAACTGGCCTTCGCTTCAACGAAATCACCCTTCGATACAGTGACGGTTTTGAGCCGAAGCCATCAAAGCCCTTGGGCCTTCGCACCAACACCTCCGGAGTGGACCACCATGGCTTCGCAGCTTCGCCCAGCTCGAACTCTGTCAGTCCGTGTACCGAAGCCATGCAGGCCGAAGTACCACAAGACAACCACACTCCGAAGCCCCCACCTTGGGAGTACCACCCTTCGAAGTCCCTCCTTCGTCCAAGGCCTCCGCATGAAGCATTCCATGAGCACTTCGTCGCAGTGTCTCTCCCCGAGCACACTCCTCGATGAGCCTCACCCGGACCATGCCTTCGATGCACCTCGACTTCTGAGACCTTCGTCGGGTACCTTCGAATTTCTCCCTCCGGAGCACACTTCGAACTCCTTGCCTCCGCAGAGGACTTGATCCATCCAACTCCAAAGTTACTCCATTCGGAGTACCTTCGAAGTGCCTCGCTTCCGAGGACTTTATCTCGGAGTACCTTCACCCGAAGCCACACTCCGCACTTACTGCCTTCACCTGGCGCACCTCGACCCGAGGACCGACCCAGACCCCTTCGCAGCCACCGTGACGGAGCTCCCTGCTCCCCTGGCATCAAGCCTCCCGCTTGACCCAGGTTCACCTGCCGTGAACCTGTCCGTTGCCTCCGAAGTCCCTGTGCACCACAGACAAGCAGACAAGTGTATCCAGTACTTCGGAGACCTCTCCGGGTTAGCAACCTCCGGCACACACTCCGGTGTACCGCCCAAAGTACCGAGACCTTCGGTACAGATCCAGTCATTGTGTACTGTCGGACCCCTCCGACAGGTACACTCCGCTGCAACAGCTGCAGCAACCAAACCACCGAACACACTTCGGTGAAACCACCTCCGAACGCCCTTCGGAGGTCCAACCTCCGAACCCCCTTCGGAGGTACCCCTTCGAACCCGTGGGTAAAAGCCTGTCAATCACTCATCACAAGCACCGAAACCAACCCTTGGTTTCTCACATGGCGAGGATATCATCAACAACCCATAGATAGATTTCTAGGGAATGTCGGTCTGACTGGACGTCACTCCCGGTCTGACCACCCCGTGCCAGACCCATCACGCCATTGTCGACACCTCTGGGTCTAACCGAAGGCACTGAGTCAGTCTGACCGGCCACTTCGCACTAGAGGCTTACCTCACAGCGGAAGCCCTACACATCAACGCCCCAATCGTATTCCACACTTCAGTCCAACCAGAGCTCTAACTCTAGTCCGACTGGCCGAAGAACTGAAGAGCCCCTTCGCGCAGGATTACCTCGTAGTGCTCCCGGGGACCCCCTCACGTGACCCTCGGTCTGACCGGCCAAGGCATCGAAGGCCCTTCGGAGGACCCTTCGCACCGGACGCCGAATGATCCCCCCTTTGGTGAACCCTTCACACTATCGGTCCGACCAGTGGCATAGTGTCAGTCTGACCGGCCCGCATAGGCCGGTCTGACCTCCATGATTACTTCGGTAAAACCAGCCCATGCTTGGCTGGTTGATTGCTATTTTCCACACTTTGTCTAATTAGGTTATTTCTTGTAATCTGATTGCCTGGCAAGTCCATTGATTCCCTTGTCACTATCTAATGTCATCGGAACACGATGTCAGCGTCATGTTATGCTTAGGGGTTTACCTCTAAGTATCCACACGCTTTTGGATCGTCGAATTGGCATCCGTGTGTTTGGCACTTTAACCGTCGGATTTTACCGTCAGCACATACCTCGGGGATGGAAGTGTTATTTGTTGTGGCTGCTAGAGTTGAGGCCATTGATAGAGAAGGGCATCAATAGCAAGGATCCATGAGAAGATTATAGGAGTACCAGCGAAGAAAACTGTGTGAGAAAAGTGCTAAAACTTAGAAAGTGTAGGGTAAAAGACAGACTTCGGGGGGTACTTATAAGAGTGAAACAATGCCTCAGTAGTCAAGTCAAGCTGATCTCGGCGGATTTGGTAGGGCCAGCTACAATGCTCGACAAAAGGTATGGTGATGACATGCATGTTTTTGAAGCACCGGATTGATCGCTGAATCTGGATTGAATGCACTTGGTTTTCGGCAAAATTGTTCAACGACACCATTGCCGGACTGTGTGGAATGAAGCCTGGTCTTACACCGCCACAAGAGAAAAGTATATGCGTCGAACCAAGCGACATCCAATACAGTCCTCCATGGATGAAAAAAGAAGTGAATAAGAAGACGAGGAGGTTAGTAAAGACTTCTGCAATGTGAAAATAGTGTTCCAGATATATATGGAAAGCTTAAAAACACCAGAAGCATTAGTTATATTTATGCTCTGAAACTGGGGGCATGTGTTGACGGCAAAACATGGTTAAGGCACAAGCCTAGTAAGGACCTAGCATGGTCAACATAAGTCAAAGAAGTCCGATCAAAATTAGTCAAAGAAGTTCATCCATTGTACATGACCAAATATGGACGGGCCAATAGAGATAAAGATAGAGATAAAAATAGAGTCATTGTGATCATAATGGACGACAAATCTTCAGACTATAAAAATGTACCCGGTAGGTAGATTAGAAGACACACAACTAAAACCACAAAACTACTCTAGGTGCATCGCCACCCTTGTTTATTCAAGGTTAATCCCGGCGGGACTTGGCACTCGGAGTTAGGCTATGTCATTTTGATCTCCGGTGAAGAGGTGAGTCCTGCCACCTCGACGATTGTATCAACTAGATTGGTGTTGCTCAAGGCTGCATCGCTTCGATCTCTTGTGGCACCGGTTCATTTAGTATAATCATTGGTTTATCTTGGTGTACTAGCTAGGTTTGAGGGTGCATTGTTACGATCTCTTAAATTTACATAGATTAGATATCATAGTTCAAAGCTTCATCGGTTAAGTTTGATATCTTGATCTATTGCATCTGGTTTATGTTGTACATCATTCATCTAAATAAAGTATGCCCGGTATGTTGAAGGATTGATAGTCATTCATGATTTAGCAACTATGTTGGTTAGGTCCGATCTTTCTATCATGGTGATTTAATAGTATGGATACATCTTTTGGTATACTAAATTTAGATTCTCTGAGAGTACAAGCTGATAGGTTACATCTAATTCTACATTACATATCATTGGCATCGGGGATTACCGATTAGCCCGACCGTAGTGTACTACTTATCACTCCTAGAACCCAGAGAATTTAGGACCTACAGTAGAGCTAAGCAGATCTCCTAGGCCACGCGTGTGACCAAAAACAACACCAACACACCCATTTAAATATTTTAGAAATTACTAAATAAATATCAAAATTCCATACGGAATCAAGAGGTTGGACTGGCACTGAGAAATCAGGAGGTTGGTCCAGCATTCAGGAATCAGGAGATCGGAATGGCTATTGGGAGTCAGAGGTTGTCCTACCACTTAGGAATCAAGAGGTCGGGTTGGCACTCGAGAATCAGGAGGTCGGACTAGCACTCGGGAGTCTAGCAGTCAACACTCGGGTGGTAAACACTTTGGCAGTCAGCTTTGCTTGCTTTGCGGGGACATAATTCCTGTTGGCTGTTTCAATTTTTGGGGAACTTAATTTAGATTGTGATTCTGACACGAGATTGTGTTGCTACCATATAAATACCCATTGGTTCCACATAAGATACACAATAGATTAGATCAGAACATTTTGATTTTACCTCTCCTCCTTGTTGTGTTGTTGTTGTAATTGACTTCATCCCTTTCTAGGAGAGGGCAAATAAGGTTTTTGGAAAACTCTCTGCGCGACTGCTCATGTCTGTCATCACGACGCATATTTCGTCCATGTCTACCATCGATCGCCATCGGGTACCGTGATTTGACACCAATAGAAGCATCTCTATACTGATTGTGGATTCATCTTCGCCTAATATACAGTACATGCATTACTTATCGGTACGATTATTAATCATGTTTTGTGAAACCATGATTGATTTGTTCATGTCTATTAGTATGATAGATTTATTCATGCCAATATGTATGTATGCCATGATTTATCTATTTCAGAAATTAATCTTGCAATTGTCTAATATTCCAACAATCCAAAAACCATATTGTCGGCAATCTGTGATTTATTCAATGGTGGGTTTTGCGGATGCAATGAGGTCAAAAAAATTTTGGTATGCATTTTAGGAGATGGCATGCAAAGGTCTTTTTCTGGCTTACTAGTATGAATATATGCGAAACGAGACTTGACAAACCTGAGGGCAAACTTTCAGTTTAAGAACAATAGAAATCTTCTAAGGTAGTATGCATTTTAGGAGATGGCATGCAAAGGTCCTTTTCTGGCTTACTAGTATGAATATATGCGAAATGAGACTTGACAAACCTGAGGGCGAACTTTCAGTTTAAGAACAATAGAAATCTTCTAAGGTCAATAATCTCTTCGTGAGATGCATTCTAGGTGTGCTCTCTAACCGTCTATGTGATATTTACATCATTATGATATATGAGAAAGGGTTGTGGGATGCTTTGGTTGCAAAATATGGTGCATCATATGCAGGCAATGAACTATACCTTATGGAGAGTTTCCATGACTATAGAATGGTGAACAACCGTTCTATGGTGGAACAATCTTATGAGGTTGTGTGCATTGTCAAGAACTTGACCATGTTGAGTGTCATCTACTCGATAAGTTTGTGGTTGGATGCATAATTGTAAAGTTGCCTTCTTCATGGAGGAACTTCACCACTACTCTAAAACATCAAAGACAGGAGATATCAGTTGAAAATTTGATAGCATCTCTTGATGTTTAGGAGAAATCTCGGGCAAAGGATGCCTCTAAGAAAGGAAGCGAGGGCTAGTCTAGCGACAACTTGGTGTATAAATCCCCACATAGCAAGAGCAAAGGGAATAATAAGTCTAACAAGATGATGAAGACCATTGTCTTTAAGAAGAAAAATAAAGTTGAGTTGAATTGCTTCACTTGAGGTGAATTGAGACATTTCTCCATAGATTGTTTAGATCACATAGACTGCAAAAGGCAAAGGGAAATGATATCAACATGGTGATCATCGGCAATACTAAGGATAGGTGTCGTAATCTACCTACTATGCTTCAATATTTCAAACTATTAACTGATGGTTTGATATGGTGCTAATGTTCATATGTGTGATGACATCCCTATATTTTCTTCTTAGCGGGCCATCCAGGATTCTTCAGTCCTATTGGGGAATGAGTCACATGATTTTTTCATGGTGTTGACATGGTATATCTAAATTTTACTTCAGGAAAGATCGTGCAACTGGTGAATGTGCAACATGTCCCTACTATCAATAAGAATCTTGTTAGCAGCTCCATTCTGTGTAAGGACGGGTTTAAGGTATTGTTAGAATCCAATAAATAGTCTTATTGAAACATGTAAAATTCATTGGTAAATGTTATTATTGTGGAAGCTTGTTCTACTTTTCCCTTTCTAATTTTAGCAATAAGTCAATGAACTATATTTGTGGCAATATTAATGAAGATTCAAGTGTCTGGCATTCACATTTATGTCACGTTAATTTTGGATTGATCTGTCGATTGTCCAGCATGAGTATAATTCCCAATTTCACTATTGCCAAATGTTCTAAGTGCCATAGTTGTGTGCAACCTCGGAAGCCTCACAAGGCTGTTGAGGAGAGAAACTTGACAGATCTAGAACTCATACATTCTGATCTTTGCGAGATGAATGGTGTGTTGACAAAGGATGAAAAGAGATATTTCATGACATTAATTGATGATGCATTTAGATTTTGTTATGTCTATCTATTCTAAACAAAGGATGAGGAATTAGACAACTTTCCAAAATATTTGATGAATTATGTGAGCGACACCGTATTATTGATGAAAGGATGCCTCCCTATATGCTAGAATCAAATAGGGTTGTCGAGTGGGAAAACCACACACTAACTGACTTGTTTAACACCATGTTACATACTACTAGTTAATAAAAGGCATGGTGTGGGAGGTTTTGTTGACTACAAGGCATGTCCTGAATAGAATTCTAAACAAAAATAAAGAACAAACTATGTATGAGACATGTATTGGAAGAAAACCATCACTTCTTACTTGTGCACTTGGGGTTGTCTAGCGAAAGTCAATGTCCCAATCATGAATAAATGCAAGTTGGGACCTAATACAGTCGACTGCATCTTTCTAGGGTATGCTTAGAGGAGCGTGACTTATATATTTTTAGTAGTAAAATCTGAGGTATATGATATGCAAGTTGAAACTATTTGGAATCTCATGATGCAACATTTTTTGAGAATGTGTTTCCTATGAAAGATATGCATAACATTGCTAGATATTCTGCTAAGATAATTATTGACCCTGATGAGTTAATTTCAAGTCTTCCGAATAACATATTTAGTTTGAGGAAATCCTTGAGTATGATAGTGAAGCTCTTAAAGGAGTAAGAGACAAAGGATTATAAAATCCTTTAGTGATAATTTCACTATGTACCTTGTGGATGACATTGCTACGACCAATGCTAAAGCATATGCATCTCTTGATGCAGATGATTGGAAAGAAGTTTTCCATAATGAGATGAACTCGATTCTAACCAATGGTACATTAGAACTTACTGAACGTCCATATGGTTGCAAACCCATTGAAATTAGGTGTACAAGAAGAAGCTTAGGCCTAATGGTACCATTGAAAAGTACAAGGCTCAGCTTGTAGTCAAAGGTTACACACAAAAAGAAAGCGAAGATTTTTTGATACTTATTCACCTATCTGTTCATAGCAACAATGGCATTCATGGTCAAGATTGTCAAAATATCAATTTTGATCATTTGGGCCAAAAATACACAAGTTCTAGTATAGGCCGAAGCCCTATAGTGCCGAAGGCCCATGAAACACTGGGCTTCGGAGGCCTGTTAGCAGCCTGCTAGCTTTGGCCCGAAGGCCTGCCTCGCCAAAGCTTTGGCCTGAGGAGCAGGATTCAATAGGCCTGCCGAAGGCCCACTTCGGGCTGGCTTCGGAGATAGAATTGGATACTGATTCTGGCTGTTTTTATCCCTAAACTTGATTAGGCCGAATCCTACCAGATTAGCTTTAGAGATAAGAAGACTCGCCCCTATAAATATAGGGTTGAGGCCGGTTCATAAGACCCTCCAACACAAATAACCTTCAAACCCTAGTTTGAATCGTACCTTTACTTTCATTTATTTTCATGTACTACCTTCATGGGTTTGCCTAGAAGCCTTCCGCCGGCCATGTCAAAACAGTGGTACGCCTTGTTACTTCGCCTATGAAGTACCGATTAATCTACGTAATAGATTGATATCGCCTTTGAGGAGCCAAGCTGGAGAGCGTGGGCCTCACGGCTCCAGATGTGATGAGTCATTGTCAACGGAAGTCGGGAGGACAAGAAGAGGAGAGAAGACCTGCTGCGTCTAGGCTGCTTGTGACTCAGGTACACGGGCAGCGAGCGACTGTCGGGCAGAGGGGCCGCGAAGTTGGGATGGCCCAATCCGGGTACATGGGCTAGGAGCAGCAGAGGATCCACTGGGCTGTTGACCAAGATTGACTCAGGTACATGGGCGGCGAGCGATTGCTGGGCTGAGAGAGCTGCGGAATTAGGCCGGCCGAATTTGGGTACCTAGTGCAAAGTCAGTGGACGCTTTGTCAGTTTCGGAGCAAAACTGACGACCGCTGATCTCGGATCGGACTGTTCTGAGGCGAAGCCGTAGTCGCTACGAAAGCTCCGCTTCCAGATAAGTCATCTGTAAATAGGAGTTTACTATTTTGTCCTTAGGCCCACAGTCAGTCAGTCAAGTCTGTAAAAATATCCTAAGGGCAGTTTGGTCTTTTCCATTTTATTTCAGCGTCTGTAAAAACCCTAAGGGTCTTTTGGTATTTCCCTAGGCTATTGGGTTGCCTATAAATAGGACCCCAATACCTAGGGTTAGGGTTAACTCACTTTAATCTAAACATCTGAGTTAACTTTTCCCACGATTTGCTTCTGTTTATCTCCTGTTCATGTGAGCGCCGCCATGTCTCTCGGCCGCCACTGTTCATCACACACGCTTCAAGAAATCACTTCATCAATTTTATTCTTCCATTATGGAATCTCTGACGTCTCGCTGCAATTTTGATTATTGTTGCGTCGTTTTGCTTGCCTTGCTCTTCTGTGTGTGTTGGCTATGTTTCTTTGCTACAGTTCTTTCCCTGTATCTGTCTTAGTATTCTTCGGCAGAGCATAGTCTATCCATGAGATATTTTATTCATTGGCATCTCTCGTTTTCACCGGTACATATTTTTTCTTTGATTCTGTGGCCTGTCATCGGTAGCTTGCAAAGATAGCCAGCTATATTTTTCTTAGCCGCAGTAGGTGTATTTCTCTGCAGTATGCGGCAGGACATGTGAGAGATTTCAGTGGCTTGTCAAATCAGCTAGTTGCAGCCTACTCTTCTAGGCTTTATGCATAGTTCTGCAGCTGTTCAATTTGATATTTTTCTCGTGGCTCAGCTTTTCATGAGAAACAAGTCTGCAGTTTGTGTGTTCTTTCTACACGAGGGTCTGATTCTGTAGAGTGTGTGGGAGTGTATGTTTGGAGTTTTTACGCTGAAGCTTTGCTCTGTACAAACTGCTTCGAAGGTATACATGAATCTGTCTTGGCTTAGCAAAGGTTCCAGCACGTGCAGTCTTCGGTATATTTTTGGGTACCTTCGGCTTTTGGAGACTGGTTTGAAGCTGCAGCCTCTGCTTGCTAGTTTCTAGCCTGCGGCAACACTGTTTTTCCTGCAGCTAGCAAAAGGGCACTGAGTAGTATTGCAGCTGCTGCTAGCCTGTGCATGGCATTGCTTACTGCATGCCTGTAGCTTCTAGGCTGCAGTCTACATCTCCTCAGTCAAGAGCTATGTACAACTAGTTTGTTGTTGAGTTTCTTTTTGTCTCAGTACTTCGCACGAAGTTCATCTTAACCGGAGTAATTTTTCCGGAGGTCTCAATGTTCGGAGCTAGAGCGTGGGCCCCATAATTTTTTTGTTCTTTAGGCATTATTTTTCAGGTCTGTACTCAGGACCTCACTGTTTGTTTTTCAAAGTATAGGCTTCGCTTTGTGCTTCGATCTTTACCGTGCTTCGGAGGTTGCAAAGTAGTACTCGAAGTACTGAGCTTCGGCAGCACACCTTCGCATTTGAGTCTCTCAGTTAAATCTCTGGCATGGGCCCCACATTGTGAAAGTGCTAGGCTTCGGCTACACTCATTACGGGGTTCGGCAAGACCAAAGCCTACTCCAAAGGCCTGCTCTGCAAACTTCGATTTCCGAGTATACACTTTTCGTAAGCTTCGGTCTGTGTTTATTTTGACTTCGAAGTTCACATCTGCAACCTTCGCACGACTACTTCGAAGCATACTTCAGCTCAACAACAACTTGCTTCGGTACTGCATACCTCGAACAAACCTCGACAGCTACACACTTATAGACTTCGCACAAGGACTTCGAACAGGCTTCGTCAAGTACCGAACAGGAGACAAATTTTAAACCATAGTGATGATCCATATTTGTGAAGCTTGATTCGTCCATGTTTTAAATGCTTTATTAATCTGCCTTTAAGCACAGTGTTTGTGTCTCTTTGCTGAGGACACCGGTCATTTTTAGGCTAGATCTTTTTAGGCTTTGTTGATCTGTTTACTTTTCTCTGCTAAGTCTGTTGAGGTGCGTTGGGTGTTGGGAGCAAGCCATTGATTCGAATGAATTTTTTAGGCGCCCATTCACCCCCCTCTGGTCGCTACTTTCAGTCCTACAAGTGGTATCAAAGCCTAGTTAGGGTTTTTCCATACCTTAGCCGGTTCTAAACCCTAGTAGTGATCATGACTTCTCCTAGAAAGGTCCTGTCCTTGGAAGCTTATGGCTATAATTATTAGAAGACTCGCATGCGAGCCTATCTCATGAGCCAAAGCTCGGACATCTGGGACATTTGTGTTCACGCTACTTTCACGGTGTTGCCTGTTGCTGAGCGTAATTCTCCTGATATTATCGCCCAGCATCAGAACAACAACAAAGCGGTGAACATTTTGTTTTCTGGCTTAGGTCACACTGAATTTGAGCGTGTGAGCCATCTCACCACTCCTAGAGAGATCTGGGCTACCCTCGAGGCACACCATGAGGGGACAGCCCAGGTCAAGGCTCGGCTCTATCAGACCTACCGGCGTGAATATGAAAATTTCACACAGAAGCTGGGTGAATCTGTTGAAGCTTTGTTTGGTCGTTTTCAATCAATCATCAACAAGCTTCGGGCCAACAAGGCTGAGGGTGTTCAGTTAGTCTCAGATCATGAGCAGGCGCTCAAGGTTCTCCATACCTTGGACCCTAAGATCTGGGAGATCAAGGTATCCTCTATCATTGAGAGCACATCTTATGATACCTTGACAATTTCTGAGTTGTTTAGCAAGCTGAAGGCCACTGAGGTTGATACCTAGATGAGATCAAATCTCACTGGCTCTGGATGAAAAAAACCTGGCACTTGCTACACCTTTTGCTGACCCCTCTTCTGTGAGTTGTGCTGGGTTCTCCTTGATGTCTATCACTGAGGACTAGCTCGAGTCATTAGGAGATGATGACCTATGTCTGTTTAACAACCGGGTGCGTCGTGTCTATGATAAGAGAATGTTCAAAAGACACGGCACAAAATCCGGATGCTTTGAGTGTGGTGATCCAGGTCCCTTCATTGCCGACTGCCCAAGCGCAATGGTCACAAGAAGGGTACCGGTGGTGGGTTCTATGACTCCGGCAAGCATGATAGCTCCTCCTTCACAAAGGGCAAGCCAAAGACCAGATTCTTCAGAAAGGCCCTAAAGGACTACCGGCGTGAGAACAAGAAGCGTGACAAGGCTTTCTTCACCGAGATGGAGAAAAGCTACTCCAAGTGGTCCACGTCTTCTTCCTCTTCATCGAGCTCAAGCGATGAGGAGATTGTCATCAGGAAGGGTAAAGACAAGGATGATCCGGCGGGCCTCTGCTTCATGTCTTTCGGGGACAGGCCGAAGACCCGCTCACATCAACGCCGAAGATCCCGCAAGAGCTTCTGCTCAATGGCTCTTGGGGATAAGGAAGAGAAGGGCTCCTTTGACGACTCTGACGACGACGAAAATGAGAAGGTATCCTCTTATGAACGTGAAATTGTTGATTTACTTGAAAGCAATCGTCAGGAGTTGAAATATCGGGAAAAACTACTTAGAAGGGCTAAGAAGAGGATAGATGAACTTGAGAGTGAGCTTGCCGTGGACAACGGCAGAATTGAGAGTCTATCTTCTTCTCCTTGCTTGGGTGATAGCAGTGAGTGCCCAAAGTGTGAGGTGTTGCTGTGTGACCTGACGACTCTGAAGTCCAGGTACACAGAAAGGGTGATGAGAGGGACGCTTTGGCCACTGAGTTTGAGAGTGCTCAGCTGGAGCTAAAAGATGCTCATGCTACTATCATCGTGCCCTGTGCTGATTGCCCATCTCATGTAGCTAGTTTAGCTAAGCTGAAAGCTAAGGGTGATGAGCATTTGAGCGATTTGGAGAGAGTTAGAGCTGAGGTTGAGCAGACTAGGCTAGAGCTTGAGACACTATCAGTTCCACCCACTGTCTATGAGAACTGCTTGTCTCTTAGATTGGAGTTGATCAAGCTGAAAGACGAGAAGTCTGTCTAGGTTGATAGAGAGTGTGAGACCTGCTTGTCTTAGGTGGAGGTACTAGCTTCTTTGAGAGAGGAGCTAGCTGATGTTCAGAATGAGACTTTTTACCTCCGTCAAATCTTGAGTTGGGTGAGTGCCAGAGAGCCACAACTCGGCATGATGATCCAGCAGTTTAAGAGGCAGGATGGGTTTGGGGTAGGCTACACCTACACCAATGCTGACTTTGAGAGTGCCATTAGTCGGGCAATGTAGTGGAGTAAAATGACTCTTGAACAGAGATACCCCAAGACTCACTCCACTGAGTCTTTTCAGGCTATTCAGCCCAAGGATGGAGTGTTCCAACAACAACCTAAAGCTCCACCCAAGAAGCTCATCTAGGTTCCAAAGCCCAAACACCTCCGCCCTTCTCTAGACTCTCTACTTGGACCCTCTCACACCAAAGAGTGTACACCAAACACCACCAAGCCCAAGAACCCCAAGCCTCAACCACATTCCAAGAAGACCACTTACCACTGTGAGTTTTGTCAGAAAGACGGGCATCTTGCAGAGTTTTGCTTCAGGAGGAAGCGGGTTGAGAGAGCAGAGAGAGCTCGTGGTGGCCAGGAGCAGTTCTACCAGCAGGGTGGTAGACTGAGAGTTCCTCGACGCGGGGAGAGGCTAGAGGCCAGGCCACGTCGTGTAGGTGGTGGTAGAGGAGACAGTTTTCATGCCCGTGCTCCGGAGGGTGGTGTTCACTCCGGCAGAGTTCCAGGTCATTTTGGATATGGTCTTGGACCTCGTGGCCTAGGTTTTAGGCAGAACCGTGTACCGCGCTTTGAGCCCCGTTTTGGTCCAGATTCATATGATGATTTCTGCTTTCCGTCTTTTGAGTATATGGCTCGACACTGGTTTAGTTCTTTTTCTAAACCTGGTGCCAGACCATTTGCTCCCCTTACAACCACTGATTGTGTAGGATCGGGGACTGGAGGACGTTTGGATCGGGGACTTCTTCTTTACTCTTTTGTTGAGTCTTTTTCTGTGTGTTCATATCATGCATATTCACATATCACACTTTGAGTTTGCTTCTGTTATATGATTGAACTGCTTTACTTATTCTAGTTGGTACATGATTTTGATTACTTGTCAATGATCATGCTTTGCTTCAGTTCACTTGATATGTCTGATATCTGTCATATGCATGGCTTTTATGCTTTAAGATTGAAAAATGATCACCATTGCTTCTGGTAACTAGCATGTGTAGGTTGAATGATTTTGCTATCTGTTACATGCCTTGTAGCTAGATCCTTACTTAGATGCAGATATGCAACTTGGTCATCTATATGCTTTAACATGGAAAATGTGCTCTAAAAATGATGAAAAATCATAAAAATGAAAATTCCATGCCTTTTTGTGCTTGATTTGAAAAGATCCAGGTGGGTTTGCTTTGTCGCATTGCATTTTTCTAGACTGTTTACCATAGCACTTTGGTATGAACAAGGACAGTGTAGTGTATGCCAAGACCAATGTCTTAAGCTTCTAATGGTCCGGTTTTGGCCTATGCTTGACTTGGTCGGTTAGCATAAGGTTTGACATGCAAATAACCCCTGGCAAAAATAAAAAAAGGAAAAAGAAAAAGTCTGAAAATTAAAAAGATAACAAGTCTGCTGAAGCACTTAGTTTTGGACAATGCTTATCTTGGTAGATATCAGTTAGCTTTTGTATCTCATGCTTTACCTTTCTTGTCAACTGGAAAATGTGGTGATGATTTTGTTTGCGAAAATTGAAAAAATGCATGCTAATGACTTTCTTTAGATATAATCTATTGCACTGATCATGTCATGTGTCTTAGATTGTATGTCTTTTGCTGTACCTGTTAGATGTTGTAATTATAGTCAATCATATCTGAGAAGCATGCTTTCTTCACTCCACCTGCACCCCAGTTGCATTCATTGCATATTTTGAGGGGGAGTTGCATTTCAGGGGGAGTCTGTGTCTCTTTAGAGTGCATTTAGTCTCGCTTGATGAGTCCAATTGTCAACAAGGGGGAGAAATTTTGGGAGAAGAGTTTAAGGGGGAGTTTTGGCTTTCTCTAGGATTTGTTTCAGGGGGAGTTTTTGTCCAGTTTGTCCTTACTCTTCGGATATCCTTGTTGATAATTTGAGATTGCACTCGTTTTTGAGTCTTTACTTTTGGTTAACCATAATGTCCGCTTTCTTGCTTTTGTTTGGCTTTTGGTCATTAGGGTTAAACTTTTACTTTATTTTCTTCTTCTCTGTTTTATTGTGTTTTGTTTCCGTGTTTCCACATGTGCTCGTAGGTACTAGAGAGCTGATGAAGAGAAGTGTTGACAATGCACTCATCAAGGGGGAGATTGAGGAGCCATGCTGAACAGCGTGGGCCTCATGGCTCCAGATGTGATGAGCCTATGTCAACGGAAGTCAAAGAGGACATGAAGAGGAGAGAAGACCTGTTGCGTCTAGGCCGCTTGTGACTCAGGTACACGGGCAGCGAGCGATTGCCAGGCAGAGGGGCCGCGAAGTCGGGCTAGCCCATTCTGGGTACATGGTCTAGGAGCAGCAGAGGATCCACTTGGTTGTTAACCAGGATTGACTCAGGTACACGGGCGGCGAGCGATTGCCGGGCTGAGAGAGCTGCGGAATCGGGCCGGCCCAATCCAGGTACCTGGTGCAAAGGCGGTGGACGCTTTGTCAGTTTCGGCGCAAAACTGACGACCGCTGATTCCGGATCGGACCGTTGTGAGGCGAAGCCGTAGTCGCTATGAAAGCTCCGCTTCTAGATAAGTCATCTGTAAATAGGAGTTTACTATTTTGTCCTTAGGCCCACAATTAGTTAGTCGAGTCTGTAAAAATATCCTAAGGGCAGTTGGTCTTTTCCATTTTATTTCAGCGTCTGTAAAAACCCTAAGGGTCTTTTGGTGTTGGGGAATAAGTTTTCCCCTGAACAGGGGCCAAATGACGTCAGCCTCTGACAGCCTTCGGCCCGGAGCACAACACTGTCGAAGCTTGTTCCTTTCTGAAGAAGTTGTTTCCTAGTCCCAAGGTTCACTTCGAGGCCCTCTGGAGCAAGGCCTCTGAACCCCTTCGGAGCCCTCCACAGCGAAGCCCGCAGATCCCTTCAAGTTTGCCAGAAGCTAAGTCTTAGGCTAACTTCGAAGTTAGCCTCCGGGCCTTGTTCAGAGTTAGCCTTCGAGCCTTGTTCGGAGTTAACCTTCAGGCTCTGTTCAGAGTTAACCTTCGAGCTCCCTTTGGAGTTCCTCAGAGCCAGTCTCTAGACCCTTTCCAGCCAACTCAAAGCTAAGCCCCAGTTCAGAGCCCCAGTTCGGAGCCATAGTTCTGAGCTCAGTTCGGAGTATACTTCGAAGCCCACTTCGGAGTGTACTTCGAAGCCTCCCTTGTAGCCTCCGCCTGAAGAGCTCCAGCCCTTACTCCGAATCCAGCAGATATTTACACCTTGCTGTAGTGTGGAAGCCATACTAGGGGCCCCTCTACCCCTAGTATGTCGTTTAGCTGGTCAAGAAGTGACGTTGTCTGACACGTCTGTAAAGCTGTAAAGCACTTTTGTACAGTAGCTAGCTCTGTTTCCCTTTTTTGCACCGATGAGCCTAGGACTTATAGAGGGCATTTTGGTCTTTTCCTTTGGCCTGCATGCCTATAAAAGCAGAGCCAAGCCTTTGTAACAGTAGAGCTTCTCCAGGCCATGAAACCCTAGAGTTCACTACACCACACCGAGGCATACCATGCCAAATCCACCACAAACTGGACGTAGGGATATTATCCCCTAGGGGAAGTCCAAACCAGTATAAATCCTTTCTCCCTCTAAGAGAACCATTCGAGGTTCATTTTACACACCATATACACGCATACAAAACCTATGCTGTAGCTAACACAATTGCTACAACATTTGGTATTTTCCTAGGCTATTGGGCTGCCTATAAATAGGACCCAATCCCTAGGGTTATGGTTAACTCACTTTAATCTAAACATCTGAGTTCACTTTCCCCACGATTTGCTTCTGTTCATCTCCTGTTCATGTGAGCGCCGCCATGTCTCTCGGCCGCCACTGTTCATCACGCACGCGTCAAGAAATCACTTCGTCGGTTTTATTCTTCCATTATTGAATCTCTGGTGTCCGAAGCCAAGAAGATGGTTTCGGAGGCTGCCAGAACACCCTTCAGTGGAACCTTGCTTCCTCAGCACATGTCGGACCCATCACGCTGTTGTCGGTCTGGTTAAATTCCCACGCACTAGAGCCACTAGGCCATCGGGGCTGCTTCGCGCCGAGGCCATGCTAAAGCGCTCTGCAGAAAACTTCGTCGCACCGGTGCTCCGCATCAGGCTTCGTCACACCAACACTTCGCATCGGACGAAGTCATGCTAGCGTGTTGCGTCGCGTTGGAGTATTTTTTGTCATGTCAGAGACTTCGCACCGAACCCTGTCGTTTGGAGGTGATTTTGCGTTAGAGATCTGTTCGGAGCCTGTCTTTGGCCAGTTTGATCCGAACACGGAAGACTACCTTCGGTGCACCCTTCGCATCAAACGCCGAAGGCCCCCTTCGGTAAACCCTTCGCAAGGTAAACTCTTTATCCAATCAGGCTCCTTTCGGCCGATTGGATTATTTTATATATATATTTCGGCTAATTGAATTATTTTTGTGTGATCTAATTACCTGGTGACTCCACCCCCCTTGCCACTGTTAAGGGTAGTCGGAACACGACATCAGAGTTGTGTTACGCATAGGCTTGCTCCTAAGTATCCGCACACTTTTGGATCGTCGAACTGACCCAAGTGCGGGGGCATGTTTCCATGTCAACACACTTTTTGGCGACTCCGCTGGGGAAGGCTACTCCAACATGATTAGTACATCTAGATCAACCACGGGTACGTCTACAACGACTACTACATCTATGATGGCGATGGATCCAATGGGGGCGTAGAGATCAACAACCGCAACATCATGACGCCTACCCTTGAAGATATCCCCGAAGAAGACCGGGCATAGATCGAGGCAAAAATGAAAGCGCTACAAGATCTCATGCTTGGGTGCTACGTCAAGACACACGTGGGCTTCAACGTCCCTGACCTCGCTCGGACCAAGGTAACACCAGTATCGCCTCCTTTATCTTATTTATAGATTGAGCAAAAAATAGCCGCATCAGTAGATCAAGCTGTTAGCGCTTCGCTAGCCAACCGTTTAGATTCGGCAGTTAGCTCTCTGATAGAGGCAACACTTAGAAGGTTCAGCTTTATTGAGGTCGTTCCTCCAACTCCAATAGCTAGTGTACCCCCGGTGAATCGTATCAATAGCAGGACTGACGGTAGTACCAACAAAGCTATCACGTCTCCGGCCTCGACATCTACGGCCAAGACTAGTTACCATGCTAACGGCTAGGCTAACACTGCCTACTATGCGCCACCTCCACTTACGCCTGGGCCAGTGTTTCCCTCATAGACTGTGCCGCATGCTCCCACACAAACGCATAGGCCCGAACATGTTATACATCCTAAGCTAGCGCACGAGGAAGAACCCTACGGCCGACACACCGACATACCGCCGCGTGTCACGCCCCCGCATGAGAGACGCATGCAGGCAGGAGGCCAAGACGACATTGAGGAGCGGATCCGCGTGCTATTTAGGGAGTGCACTAAATTCGTACCTAGGGGTCGGGCTAGGGTTTACTGGAAGTCGTACCGCGATCATTTTGACATTATACCATACCCTCGCAGTTATAAAGTCCCTGGATTCACCAAGTTCGATGGTGGGGGTAACAAAACCACACTAGAGCATGTCAGCCAATTCTTAGCACGGGGTGGAGAAGCTAGTGGGTCACACGCTTTAAAACGTAGACTATTTTCTCTCTCACTGTCCGGCTACGCTTTCACGTGGTTTTCGGCGCTCCCGCCCAACTCTGTCCAAATGTGCGCCAAATTAGAACAAAGGTTCCATGACTATTTTTATACCAGAAATCAATGTTTTAGTCTCAATATTTCAAAAAGGGATTTGGCGGATCTAGCTTTCAACGGGTTGCGTTCTAAGATTAAAGAGAGACTAGACAACCAGAACTTTTTCGAAGTCAGCCAAGTCTTACACCAGGCTCTGGTCCAAGAAGGCCGAGCCAAAGATAAAAAGTTTATTAAAACATTCAACAAGCCTAGGTCTGAAGTCCACATCATGGAACACTCCGACGAGCAGGAGTCAGAGGAAGAGGACGATTCGGCTGACATGTACACAGCTAAATGGGTTTGGAACGCTAAGATCAAGCCCATCACTTATTTCAAGCTACGGCCATCTCCCACTAACAGTCGGCCTAGCGAAGTCAAATACTTGTTTGATATAACTAAGTGTGATAAAATATTTGATTTCCTCTTGAAGAGCCAGCTTCTCAGGTTGCCTAAGGGCTATGTCATTCCAACCGCCGACGAGCTAAAGAAACACCCCTACTGTAAGTGGCATGACTCGCATTCTCATTATACTAACGACTGCAATGTTTTCCGTCGGCGGGTTCAATCGGCCATAGAAGAAGGACGATTGAAAATAGACCCCAGTCCAAAGATGAAGCTGGACAGAGACCCCTTTCTCGTAAACACCATTGACCTCGACAAGAAGAAAATGCTGATTGGGCCACAGCAGGCCGAGTCGGCTAAGGGGAAAGCGGTCATTATCGGAGAATCACGCACACGCACACTCGTACCAAAGAAACCTTAAGTATGAGTGTGGAAAAAGAATGTCAACACGTCTCCTTCAGCTAGGACTCACAAAAAACCAAAGGTGATGTTGGGGGAAAATATCTCATCTTCGGGGTTATTGCCAAAGCAGCATGAAGACAGTCAACCAGTTCGAAGATTGTCCGAAGACCATCTTCGAAGATGCCCAGAACCTGGTTCGAAGCCCGAAGACAGACACTGGTTCGAAGTATGTCTTCGAACCAAAGCCCTTCAGGATCTTTTCTGCCAGCTAAGATGGAAGACTTATCTTCTATCTTATTAGATTAATCTTTTACCATTTTAGCCCCATTAAGGAAACCGAATAGTTTCCTTAATGTCGGTTGTAATAGAGGGGTAAATAGGTCTTTTCCTTAATGTTTAAGCCTATAAATACCCCCCATTTCACCCTGTAATAGGGACCGAATACAAGTGATTCAATGCACACTTTCGAATTATTCTAAGCTATTATCCTTTCGGAGGCTTAGAACAGTTTGCTTCACAAATACTTCGTTTGTTAGTTTCTTTTCTACAGAAACCTGTTAGCGTAATCTTTTACGCCAACAGTTGGCGCCGTCCGTGGGGAGCCTAGTCCAAAAAACTTCGTTCTCTACCAACTTCTTACATCATGCCTCCTAAGCGGAGCGCACCTCGCAATCCCACTCGGAGGTCCTCTCGGATCTCCGGAGAGATACCCTTCGACACAGTCGAAGTCGAAGGGTCTTCGACTATCCCTCCACCTCATACTCCGCAAGGGGCTTCTATCCCTCGAGGATACGAAACCTCTCCGCCAACCCCTTCCATACTCCGACCACCCGGAGCCACTCCGCCACCCTCCATTCCGATTCGAACTGATCACACCAGTTCTCAAGACCCGGAAGGTCCTTCCGGAGGAGATGAAGATAGCCTTGGAGACATGGCCACTCAAATGGACAATCTTCAAGCTGAGGTAGCGAGGTGGCGACAAGAGGCTGCGAACAGGCTTCGCTCTCAAGCCACCCCAGCTATCCCCGAAGTGCCCGAAGATGACGATCTTGGTTATCCCGAAGCCCCGGAGAACGCCTCTTACGACAATGAATCTCCGTTGCATCCTGAGCTTCAGAAGGTTCGCTTCGATTCGAAGTTCAAAACTTTGAAGCTCTGCAAGTATGCCGGAGACGAAGATCCCAGTGAGTTTCCGCGTTCTTATTCCCTAGTGATTGAGGCTAGCGGCGGAGACAGAGAGACTATGGCGAAGTGCTTCCCATTAGCTCTTCAAGGAGTGGCGTTGAGATGGTTCTGGTCTTTAAAGCCAGGATCAATCATTTCGTGGTCACAGTTGAAGAGGAAGTTTATAAGTAACTTTCAGGGCACCTTCGTGCCCCCCATGTCAACAGGAAGCCTTTTCCAAGTGAAACAGCTCCCCGGAGAAACATTGAGGCAGTACTTCAAGCGCTTCGCTCACACGAAGTCACAAATTCGGGGGCTGTCCACATCCTCGGTGGTTGATGCGTCTCGGGAAGGCGTCAGTCATAAAGGCTTTCTGGATAAACTGCATCGGAAGAGCATCACCACAGTGTCACAGCTGATGTCGTACTTCGAGGAGTACTCGAGGTCAGAAGAAGGTTGGCTTCGGAGGACTACTGCTACTTCGACAGTATTGACGGAAGTTAAAGCAGAGTTGAAGACTTCGGCACAGCCGCAAGAACCAGTCTTCGAAGTGCAACATGATAGAAGAAGAGGGCAAAAACACCCTTGCTCTGAAGTCTTAAACATTGCACCCCCACAGAAGTTTGCACCAAGAGCTCCACAGTCTGCGGGGAACAAGTCCAGCGGCTGGAGGCCGCCAGGGAAAACGGCTGGCAAGGGCCAGACCCTTTTTTGCTGTATTCATGGAGAGAATCGAAGCCATGCAACTGACACTTGCAAGGCTATCCTTACCCTTCGGGGAGAATACTTGGAGAGAACTTCGGGTCGAGGTAGTACCGACCGAAGTCCAGCAGCAGCAGTGCGCCCGGAGCCGGTCCAGGCTGTGGCGCGGATAGAAAATTTTGATGCTGCAAGGCATCCTCTGGTGGCCAATGTTATGCCACCTCCGAAGCAAGAAGAAGGGCAAGATAGAGGAAAGAGAGTAGTTCTCCCTATCTCCGGAGGAGGTACCCTCGGAAGCATGTCCAAGAGACAGCGAAGAGAGTACGTTCGGGAAGTAGGCCATATTGGGACTTCGTCATCTGCAGCTGCAATGCCGGAGTGGTCTCATGTTCCAATATCTTTCTCTGCGGAGGATGCAGCTGGTATTAAGTTCCCACATGCAGATCCATTGGTTATCACTGCTGATATTGCAGGGACTGAAGTCCGAAGGGTACTAATTGACGGAGGTAGTTCAGCAGATATCATCTTTGTACAAGCCTTCGATCAGTTATGCATTTCCCGGAAGCATCTTCTCCCAGCGGCTCGTCCTCTGCAAGGCTTCGCAGGACCTCCGCTTGATGCACTCGGCCAAATAGGCCTGGAAGTAACCTTCGGAGAAGGTTTACTAGCACGAACTGAAGAAGTTATCTTTGATGTGGTAGATGCCCCGTATGCTTATAATGTCATCTTCGGACGGGGCATGTTGAATCAGTTCGGAGCTGTGGCGCATCACAACTACTTGTGCATAAAGATGCCCACACAAGCAGGAGTCCTGACAGTCTTCGGAGATCAAGCCATGGCTCGGAGGGCAGAATATGGTCATGGTCCTCCTCTTGATCCGAGGCAAGTAAACAGTGTCCAAGATAATGAAGAAATTTTTTCAGCCTCCTCCGAAACTTCGAAGAAGTCATTTCCAAGACCAAGTCCCGAAGGAGAGATTGCAATGAAGGTCATTGTCAAAGATGGTAAAGAATACACTTTTCAATTTGGTAAAGATTTACCTCCTGAAGTTGCAACTTCCTTGGAAAAGGTCGTAGAAGAAAATTTGGATGTCTTCGCTTGGTCTGACGAAGATATCACCGGAGTCGATCGGGATATTATTGAGCACAGTTTGCTTGTAAACCCGAAGGCCCGGCCTGTTCGACAAGGGCTCCGGAAGATGTCCGCAGAGAGAGCTGCTCTAGCTAAGGACGAAGTTGAAAAACTGTTGAAGGCTGGGATTATCAGAGAAGTAGCCCATACAGAATGGTTAGCCAACCCAGTCTTCGTCAGGAAGAAGTCTTCCGGAAAGTGGCGCATGTGCATTGATTTCACATCTTTGAATAAAGCGTGCCCACGTGACCCCTACCCCATGCCCCGAATTGATCAACTAGTTGACTCCACTGCAGGTTCGGAGTTACTAAGCTTCCTCGACGCGTATTCTGGTTATCATCAAATATGGTTGAAGCGCGAAGATGAAATCAAGACGAGCTTTGTAACTCCTTCGGGAGTCTTCTGCTATGTAAGAATGCCCTTCGGCCTAAGAAATGCCGGGACTACTTTTTCAAGATTAGTTGCTAAGGCTCTAGGTCATCAACTAGGTCGCAATGTGGAGGCCTATATGGATGATATTGTAATAAAGAGTGCTTTAAAGCACCAGCATAGCCTAGACTTAGCAGAAACATTCAATAGCCTTCGGGCATGTAGGATCCGTCTTAACCCCGAAAAATGTATATTCGGAGCTAAGGCTGGAAAGTTGTTAGGGTATTTAGTTTCAAGCAGGGGAATTGAAGCTAGCCCTACTCAAATAACTGCGCTGCAGAAGATGGCTCCTCCGGAGAATTTAAAGCAAGTGCAAAAGCTGACTGGACGTCTGGCCGCACTTAGCAGGTTTTTATCAAGGTCTGCGGAGAGGAGCTTGCCAATATTTAAAGCTTTGAAAGGGTCCGAAGATTTTGCATGGACACCGGAGTGTCAGAAAAGCTTCGAAGATATTAAAGATTATCTCAGCAATCTTGCTACACTCACGGTGCCTATTGCGGACGAAACCCTACTCCTGTATCTTGCAGCTACAGGTTCAGCTGTCAGCGCAGTCCTTGTCAGAGAAGCAGATATCAATGGGAAGTTGGTCCAAAATCCTGTCTATTTTGTATCTGAAGCATTGTCAGGAGCGAAGACAAGATACTCCGAACTTGAAAAGTTCGTTTATGCTCTGATAATGGCTTCGAAAAAGCTAAGACATTATTTTTTGGCTCATAATGTAATTGTACCAACTTCGTATCCTTTAGGAGATATGCTCCGAAGCAAAGATTCCACTGGAAGGATTGGAAAGTGGGCAGTAGAGCTAGCACCCTTCGGCATATCTTTCCTGGCAAGGACAGCTATCAAATCTCAAGTCCTAGCAGACTTCGTAGCAGAGTGGACTCCACCTGCGAAGTTGACTCCAGAGAAATCAGATGACGGAGTTTGGATTATTTACTCCGATGGGGCTTTCCAAGCATCCGGAGCAGGCATTGGGGCAGTATTGATTTCACCGTCAGGGCAAAGAGCAATGTACTCCGCAAGACTCAACTTTAAGTCTACCAATAATATAGCGGAGTACGAAGGAATTTTATTGGGACTCAGTAAAGCACGTGCTCTAGGGGCTACAAGGATAATTATAAAAACAGATTCTCAGATAGTAGCAGGGCACGTAGACAAAAGTTTTCAAGTCCGACATCCACAGCTTGCAAAGTACTTAGAAGAAATTCGCAAGATTGAAGCACATTTCAAGGGTATTTCCATTCGGAGTATACCAAGAGCTGAAAATGTGCAAGCGGACATTTTAGCGAAGGCTGCTGCCGGAGCTGTGGATGTGCCCGACGAAGCTTTCTATGAGGAGCTCAATGTACCTTCGGTGCCACAAGTTGCCTCTGCAGAGATTCTCTGCATTCCTAGTGCAGATTGGAAAGATTCGATCATAGAACTCTTGCAAGGAGGAACAAATTTGCCCGAAGAGCCCCAATTGTCAAGATTAAAGCTCAGAGCAAGAAATTATCAGTTAATCAACGGTATATTATACAAGGCCGGAGTATGTTCCCCTCTACTCCGATGTATATCTCAAGCCGAAGGCCAAGAAATTCTTCGAGAAATTCACGAAGGCCTTTGTGGAAGTCATTTAGCCCCTAGAGCTCTGGCAGGAAAAACACTTCGCCAGGGGCTTTATTGGCCCACAATAACGGCTGATGCGGAGAGCTTGGTCCGCACTTGTCAAGGATGCCAGTGGATGGGTCGACGGAGTCATCGCCCACCAACAGCTCTTCAAGTCATTGCTCCGGTATGGCCAATGGCCAGATGGGGTATGGATCTAATTGGTCCCTTTCCGTTAGCAAAGGGAAATCTGAAGTTCACAGTGGTAGCTATTGAATATTTTTCTAAGTGGGTAGAAGCAGAGCCCTTAACAGCTATCACTTCGAACAATGTACAGAAATTCTTCTGGAAGAACATTATTTGCCGGTTCGGAGTGCCTAGATATCTCACAGTTGATAATGGAACACAGTTCGACGCAGAACCCTTCAGGAAATTTTGTGAAGACCTATGCATTCAACTATGTTTTGCTGCAGTGAGACATCCTCAGTCCAATGGAGCCGTTGAGCGAGCCAATGGAAATATTTTATCAGGGCTACATCGAAGAATAGTAGGATTATCAAAGGGACTGTGGACCGAAGAGCTTCCGAAGATTCTGTGGTCCATTCGGACTACGCAAACAAGGTCCACAGGTTTTACTCCGTTCAGACTACTATTCGGAGATGAAGCAATGACTCCAACGGAGCTCAAAGGGGGATCATTTCGCAGCACCGAACCAGACATCGAAGAAGAAAGACAAGCTTCGTTAGATTTGTCAGAAGAAACAAGACTTCGAGCTGTAGCTAATTTATCAAAGTATCATCAGCAGACGAAGACTTGGTATGACCCGAAGGTTAAGCTCAGCGAGTTAAGACCGGGTCATCTTGTTCTACGAAGCATTATAGCACCAGGGAAGTTAGGCAATAAATGGGAAGGTCCATATCTAATTGTCCGCTCAGGGCGCCCTGGTTCATTCAAATTAGCTAATTTAGAAGGTGAAGAGTTAGCACATACTTGGCATGCGGAGCACCTAAAGCGATACTTCGCATAAGGGCTCCTTGTAATTCGCTTGTAATCACCTCTAAATTAATAAAGCATACACCCTGATAGTTGCCTTCCCCTTGACACTCCTAGCTTTCCGAGCGGACGCGCTGGAACGGAAGTCGATCGAGAGGGAAGTGTCATTAAGCTGGGTTGTATTTCCGGACTTCGTACCCATAAAGTCGAAGCCTCTGGTGTGGTGGCTGAAATCCATCCGGAGCCCAAGCTGATACCTTGTAGGCATCCGTAAAAGAGCCAATACCACATTCTACGGAGTCCAAGCTTCGGCTGGTAGACTTCCGTAAAAAGAGCCGAAGGTGGCCAAAATCTGCGGAGTCCAAGCTGCAGCTTGCAGACATCCGTAAAAAGAGCCGAAGGTGGCTCTGCGAAGTCCAAGCTCCGGCTGGTAGACTTCTGCAAAAAAGAGCCGAAGGTGGCCAAATTCTGCGAAGTCCAAGCTCCGGCTGGTAGACTTCTGCAAAAAAGAGCCGAAGGTGGCCAAATTCTGCGAAGTCCAAGCTCCGGCTGGTAGACTTCTGCAAAAAAGAGCCGAAGGTGGCCAAATTCTGCGAAGTCCAAGCTCCGGCTGGTAGACTTCTGCAAAAAAGAGCCGAAGGTGGCCAAATTCTGCGAAGTCCAAGCTCCGGCTGGTAGACTTCTGCAAAAACAGCCGAAGGTGGCTAAAGCAAAACAACATTTGAGCCATGAGCTTCGAATGTTTGTTCATATAAGTCCAAAGTGACAAATTTCCTAAGACACTAAAGTGTCCTGAAAGTTATCTCAATTGATTTCTTTCGTTAAACAAAGGTACCAAGTTACCATTCTTCTGACTACAAAAAGTCGAAGAAATTTCATAAGATTTCAAAAGATCTTTAAATGACAGAGGGGCTCCGAACCCCCAAAAAATTGTACTCCGAAGTTTTTTCTTTGCGCATAACCATCTTTGAATACAGTTCGATGTTGCTTATACCCAAAGAGGGGCTAGTAATATGGAGACAATTTTAAATCGGCATTCATTATCGAAATAAATGTATTTACAGATTACATTATGAAAAATTGGTATCTATACCAAGAAGGAATCAGAGACCTCTTCGGTCCCGAGAGTTAGGGGTGGAACGACTAGTTCCAACATCAGAAGTTCTAAGAACTTTGCGCTTAACTCTCTTCCTCCCCTTCGAAGCTCTAAAATCCTTCTGCTCTTGTTGAAGCTCGGCCCAAGTTCGAAGCCGCTCGGGGCTTCTTTCCCAGCTTCTAAGATCTTCAGATCTTTTATTTTGGGCTTCACCTTCGTCTTCGGACCAATTAGTGTCTTCAGAAGACGAGGTGTTTGCGTCAATCTCTTTATCTTCCTCTTTAATATAAGACAATACGTCTTTGATTACTTCGGGCGCAATAACGCCGGAGTCATCTCGAGGGATAAGGAATCGAGGACGTTTATAACTCTTTAGAAGTTCGAAGGTGTTCCACAGTGAGCGAAGTTCGCTGTTAAGCTCTAACACTTCAATATCTTCCATAAGAGGCAAAGCCTAGAAATATGATAAACAAGACTTTCATTGATAAATGTTTACAAGCATAAAGCTTTACATGATTAGAAATCCTAAAATATTCCTAAACCTGCGGGTTCGAAGGAGGTTGACTGCTCGAAGCTTGGCTCCGAACTTGCTTCTGGCGTTGGCCTTCATCAATCCAAGCCTTGATCGCAGATCGACCTTCGGCTCTCCATGAAGTTTGAAAGGCTCGCCAGGCGGCAGCCACGCCTTCGGAAGGAGTCAGAAGTCTTGCGTCGTCGAAGATGATGGAGCCCTCTGCGCTCGGAGTAATTACTCGGCCCAAATCCTCATAGTAACGAAGTAATCCAAGGGCAGACACTTGTCCGGAGAGTTCTCCATAACGCATGCCTGCCGTCTTCATTTGCTTCGCTGCTCCTTGGATCCTCTTTAACCGGCGCAGCAGAGTCACATTGTCATCCGAAGGTAGTGATCCAGTAGTACCGAAGTACTCCAAGACACCTAACATCTGTTCGATGACCTCTGAAGCCACCTTCTCAGACTTAAGCCTTTCCTCAATAAGCGCATCCTTGGCCGAAGTCATTTCTGCTAAAACTCCGGAGATTCTAGCGTTCTCCGTAGTCAGAGCATTCTTTTGAGTCCAGAGTTGGCCAGCCTCTTCTTGTAGCCTTACAAGTTCGGACCCCTTCGCAGCATCCTCCGTCCGCAGTCTCTCAACCTCTGCTCGAAGCACAATTCTTTCCGCTTCGAGCTCTTTCTTCGCAGCCTCCAAGCTCTGCCTAGCCCTTCGCTCTGCTAGTATTACGTTATCCATCTGAGCTACTCGACCTTCGGAGAAGTTAAAATTTCTTTGAAGAGCTTCGTTCTCTTCCCGAAGTTGAGCAATTTCATTTTGGCTCGATAAAGCCGCAGCGCGGGCTAAGACTGCTTGCTAAGAAAAAAGAAAAACCGAAATAAGAAATTATTCATATATAATTTGCTATTTGCTTCGAAGATGCTTTATACCTGATAAGCTGCTCTTTCTACAGCAAGGTTAAGCTCCGGGCCCTTCGCTCTGCTTAAAAGGGCTACTAGTTCTGTTTCCCCGACTTTGCGACTGGCTTGACCCAAAGGTTTAACCAAAGTCCCAAGTCCGGTTTTCTCCTCCAAAAAAGGAGTTATGAGAGGAAGCATTTCTAAAGCCTTCTGATCAGCTCTGCTTAGCGAAGGTCCGGAGAGTTCTTCCGAGGCTCTTGGAACTTCTGAAGATGCCCCCCCCCCCTCGGTTGATTCACTTTCATCTGTCGATTCAGATGAAGTCGATCCTTGAGTAAGAGGAGGCTCTATGTGCTTTTTACCTCTTCCAGGCCTTTGTTGAGTAACCTCCGGGCGTGGCTCCGAAGTTGTCGAAGGCCTTTGAATTGTATCTTTGAGGGGTACTTCGACAACAGGAGGCTCTGCAATAACAGAAATATTATACATTGTATAATTTTGCAGAAATTGATAAGAATTATGCAAAAATTTACCTTCAACATTCTCCGGGAGATCAAGTACTGGACTGATCGGAGGATCAAAAGTGAAGTCATCATCTGACTCCGCAGTTAGATTCTCCGCTGTCGGAGCATCTCCGTGATCAGCCCTTTCCTCCACAACCGAAGTTGCAGGAACTTCGGCTTCATCTTCGCCCATAAGGGCTTCGACTTGTTCCTCTTGGGTATCCGGAGCTCTTACTTCTTCGATGTTGGTTTGAGGCTCCGGTATACCTGCAGTATCTTCAATGTGAATACTTCGTTGAGCTGCATCTTCATCAATTAATTTCACTAATAAAGTACCTTCATCCTCTTTAGAACCAGAAAGTGAGGTTCTTGAGCTTGAAGGAGCAGGATCCGAAGGTGCGAGATTCTTTGGCTTCCGAGCCACCTTCTTCACCGGGGTTTTCGCTGAACTTGAAGCTCCGGCTTCAGCTACTCTTTTCTTGGGGCCTTTCTCCTGAGGCACCCAATCCATCAGAGGGGGTGGAGTTAACTCCAGCATTCCCCATACTCTGTTAAATCGCTCCCAACTTCCGACTAATTTGATTCGCCATTCTTTTTCCGACGGAGTTGGGGCACCCAGAATCTTCTCCGAAGCCCTTACGATTTGTTCTGATGTAATAGGGTCTGAAGAAGCTAAAAAATAATTCGAGTTAGTCTTTCTTCGAAGTAAATATGTACAATGCATGTTGGTTTCGAAGTTACCTGCAGGGCTCGAAGTATAATTGATTTTGCGAAGGCCGCCTTCGGAGTCATCTTCGAAGATGATAGGCCAGTTGGCCATCAGTGGAGGAATTTGAAGACCGATGAATTCTTCAGCCAAGTCTCGCATACTGAGCCTTCGGCTAACTTTTTCAAGCAGGTTCAGGCGGGCTTCGAGCTGGCCTTCGTCAGGTTGCACTAGGGCTTCTTTCCGGAATCGGATTTCTTTGAGAGGCCCAGCTAGAGGACTGATAGCTCCGACTTCGGCATAAAACCACCTCAGTACCCAATCAGTGTACCATCTAGCATTGATGGCCTTAGCAGGGAATCGTAAAGCATATTCGTCTCGAAGCCTAAAATTAATGCTTCCGAAGGCAACCACCACCTTCTCACCTCCGGAGCCTACGAAGTTCTTCGGTTGACAAGTCGCTCTATGCAGTGCAGCGAAGATTTCAGCCCTCCCCTCACAACCTTCGGCTCTCAGCGCCTACTCAAAGATAGCTAATCTAGCTACAGCATTCGGAGATAGTTGGGGGAGGGTTACATGAAATAGGTCAAGAACTTCGGCCAAGAAATCCACAGCAGGGAGGCCTAAGCCTGCTTCGAAAAAAGCTTCGAACACTACAACCTCTCCGGGTCTTGGTGATGGAATTGATTCTTTGCCCGGCCTTCGAACCATAACCCCATTGCTAATATTTCCCCCTGATGTGATTGCCAAAGATTCTCTCTTGCAGGTAGAGGGCCCCAACTCAAAAGATTGATCCAAGTATTTAGTCGAAGGTGGACACAGACCTTGGTCATCGGGGATTTGGGGATTCCTCCCCCCTGCCGCCATGGATGTTCCCGCCTGCATCGAGGGTGCCGCCGCCAATGTCGCCGCTGCTGCTGCTGCGGCTGCCTGCTGCCGAGCCAAAGCCGAAGGAGGCGCATATCCTTTGGTTTTCACCATTATGATCGCTCGGCTGCTCAAGAACTCAAAGGGCTCAGGAACTCAAAGGCTAGGGCTCAAGAACTCAAGGGGCTCACAAAGCTTTTGACTAAGAGGAGACGGTGAAAAGGTAATCGGGTAAGTTTTGGGCTCTTTATTTATAGCCTAAATGTTCCGTTTGTTACCGTTTGAGTTCTGCCTTTTCGCATTCTTGCTCGTTATTTTCTTCCGAAAATAACGGATCGTTTAACTTCTGTTAGAAGAAACAGGTTAACGGCTATTTTTTCTAAGTCTAAAAAGTCTTCAGTCTTTCTAAAGACACTTCTAAGTTACTTCGAATGTAACTCCTTCGAATGCCAATCCGAAGCATTTATCTCCACATAGTTCGGAGATAGTATAAATATGTTAACCCCTACGCATGAATACTTTTCTTGCGTATACTGCTCTCCTAAACGTTACAGGTCAAATGGAGAAGCGTATTCGAGGGGCTACTGTTGGGGGAAAATATCTCATCTTCGGGGTTATTGCCAAAGCAGCATGAAGACAGTCAACCAGTTCGAAGATTGTCCGAAGACCATCTTCGAAGATGCCCAGAACCTGGTTCGAAGCCCGAAGACAGACACTGGTTCGAAGTATGTCTTCGAACCAAAGCCCTTCAGGATCTTTTCTGCCAGCTAAGATGGAAGACTTATCTTCTATCTTATTAGATTAATCTTTTACCATTTTAGCCCCATTAAGGAAACCGAATAGTTTCCTTAATGTCGGTTGTAATAGAGGGGTAAATAGGTCTTTTCCTTAATGTTTAAGCCTATAAATACCCCCCATTTCACCCTGTAATAGGGACCGAATACAAGTGATTCAATGCACACTTTCGAATTATTCTAAGCTATTATCCTTTCGGAGGCTTAGAACAGTTTGCTTCACAAATACTTCGTTTGTTAGTTTCTTTTCTACAGAAACCTGTTAGCGTAATCTTTTACACCAACAGGTGACATACCAGATGTTGTTGAACAAACACCAAAAGAAAACCAAAGAAATGGCCCCTTGCAAAAAAGCTAAGACAAACTAAGGAGCCAAGGCAGTCGGAGGATGGCTTCGGACCCCAGTGGTCGAACCCTCTGCACAGTGGGTTCGAACCCCAGCAGCCGAACCTCCCGAAGGGTGAGTTCGGACCCCAATGTCTGAACCCTTCACAAAGTGGGTTCGGACCCCAATGTCCGAACCCTCCGCATAACGAGTTCGGCCCCCAATGGCTAAACCCTTCGCACAATGAGCTCGAACCCCAATGGCCAAACTCAGCTCCGCTCTGGGCGAACCCTCCGGTGGGAGGCTTCGGCCCACAATGACCAAACATACCTCCGTCCTAGCAAGACCCTTCGCTAATATGGTCCGAAATACCTTCGACATGGCCGAACCCCCCTCCGGGCATTGGGTTCGGCTCGCAGTGGGCGAAGCGATTGGAGCCAGCAATGCCTCCGCCATACAATTGGGTCAGGAACCTCGTGGGCTCCGAACCACACCTCACCCCTAGAGTACCCTTCGCAGTATAACATTGCCCTTGTTTTCCTTCGAAGTATTATAATTGGTAGGGACAAATAGACACGACAAAAAGAGACGTCTTCCATAGGCTGTCCGTAGTACCTCCGAATCGACTCGCACAGGACAGGGCCAAGGAAGATGGGTGCGAAGGAGCACATGAGAGGGAGTCCAGAGCCATCACAGTCAAGGTAGGGTCTTAGGAAGTCCCAATCACAAAGGCCCCCTCACCAAAGCCCATCGGAGGTATGCCCCCTAGTCTGACCGAGGCTAGTGTCGAAGCCTAGTCCGATCGGCCAAACGAGGCCGGTCCGACCGACAGGGTCCGCACGGAGGCACCTGTTGAACATGAAATATACAAGTCCGACTCGGGTAACACCCTTTCATCCAAGAATCATAGAAGCAGGGTAGCGGCGCCTAGTACCAAGCCACAACCATCTTGGGCACCACGGGGCATGTCCAAATCACAAAAAAGATGCTGGCAACATCTACGATCACAGGAGATGCGTGAAAAGAAGGCCGAGGATGAGCGAGACGCCATTTTTGAAGAAATCTGCCCTCGGCCAATTATGTAACAGGTTTGGAAGCCCAAACCGATGGAGATAAAGGACCCGACTCCCATTTCGAGCGACGACGACATGCTCAACAATGACTACATGCCCATCTTTGAGGGGCCCACACCTTAGGAGAAGGACATCAACGTCGTCATGCTTCCCGCCGAGTTCGCTCTACAACGAGACGAGGCCTAGGTGGCTAAGTTGAACCTCGGCCCACGAGATGTTGTTTTTGATTAACCTAAGGATACAACTCATCACCTAAAGCCTCTCTACATTAGAGGGCACATTGACGGGAAGCCGATCTCTAGAATGCTTGTCGACGGTGGCGCCACTGTCAACTTATGCCTTACTCTCTTTGAAGAAGCTTGGCAAGGATGAGGAAGACTTGAAGACAACCAACTTAATGCTCAACGGCTTCAATGTTGATAGTTCCGAAGCAAAAGGCGTACTCTCCTTGGAGTTGACGGTGGGTAACAAGACGTTACCAATAGCATTCTTCATCGTTGACGTGCAAGGTCACAACAGTGTGCTGCTTGGGCGTGACTGGGTTCACGCGAATTGTTGTATTCCTTCTACTTTGCACCAATGCTTTATGCAATGGGATGGCGATGATGTATAAGTCTTACCAGCGGACACTTCAGCCTAGGTAGCATTGGCCGATGTGTCCATCGACGCCATTCATGACAAAGTAGAGTGTCTACCAGGTAGAGACCTTTTAGATTACGACTTCGTTAGCGTATCCGGGGGACGTTTTGTACCTGTGTCTGTAAAGTCGGCTGATGTAGCGTGGCTATTTCTAAATTAGTAGTCAT
Organism: Zizania palustris; assembly: GCA_019279435.1. Taxonomy (NCBI): domain Eukaryota; kingdom Viridiplantae; phylum Streptophyta; class Magnoliopsida; order Poales; family Poaceae; genus Zizania; species Zizania palustris. The sequence goes on along the minus strand of JAAALK010000285.1, from coordinate 72,391,295 downwards.
GTCTAGTAAAGTAATCTTGATTGGCTAAAGTCTCACGTAGAGCAATATCGGTCTTCTAAAGACGGTATTGCCGAGGCCATTGAAGATTTTAACGAAGTAGAAAAGTTAGGACAAGGTTTTGCGTCGGCCGATCCTTTAGAAGCTATAGATAAAGACAAGAGAAGAATATCTAGAGCCTACAATAAAAAAGTTAAACCAAAATCGTTACAAGTTGATGACTTGGTTTGGAAGATGATTTTTCCCTTAGGCACTAAGAGCCCAAAATTTGGTAAATGGTCACCTAGTTGGGAAGGCCCTTTTAAGGTAGCCAAAATCGCTCTAGGTAATGCATACCTGTTAGAGTCTTTACAAGGAGAGCGATTTCGAAGAGCTTTGAATGGCAGGTATTTGAAAAAATATTTCCCAAGTGTATGGCAAAGCGCTTGAAAGTGTCGAAAGGCCGATATGGAAGATATCATCCTTAGACTGTTATGCTTTTAGTTCACTTAGTTCACTAAAAGGCAGGGGGGCATGTGTTGATAGCAAAAAATGGCATTAATGGTCAAGATTGTCAAAATATCAATTTTGATAATTTGGGCCGAAAATATACAAGTCCTGGTATAGGTCGAAGCCCTATAGTGCCGAAGGCCCATCAAATGCTAGGCTTCGGAGGCCTGCCTCACTGAAGCTTCGGCCCGAGGAGCAGGCTTCGGTAGGCCTGCCGAAGGCCCACCTCGGGCTGGCTTCGGAGATAGAATTAGATACTGATTCTGGCTGTTTTTATCCCTAAACTTGATTAGGCTGAATCCTACCATATTATCTTTAGAGATAAGAAGACTAGCCCCTATACATATAGGGGTGAGGCCGGTTCATCAGACCCCCGACACAAATCAACTTCAAACCCTAGTTTAAACCGTACCTTTACTTTCATTTATTTTCATGTACTACCTTCGTGGGTTTGCTGTGAAGTGCTCCGCCAGCCACGTCGAAATAGTGGTAAGCCTTGTTACTTCGCTTGTGAAGTACCCATTAATATACATAACAGATTGCTATTGCCTTATTACTTCGCGTGTGAAGTATCCATTAATCTACGTTATAGATTGCTACCTTGTTTTTCCTACTGCAACACTTAGTAAATTCGGTCTCCAGGACGAATTGGTACTTGATCTCCGTTCTATTTGAGGTTTTCACGCTCGAAGCCCCTTCGCCAAAGGTGTCTGGGGCCAAAAAGCTGGTTTCAGAGGCTACCAGAACACCCTTCGGTGGAACCCTACTTCGTCAGCCCTGTCCGGACGCGTCACACTGTTGTCGGTCTTGTTAAATTCCTGCACACCAGAGCCACTTGGCCATCAGGGCTGCTTCGCGCCGGGGCCACGCTAAAGCGCTCCGTAGAAGACTTCGTCGCACTGGTGCTCCATATCAGGCTTCGTCACGCCAACACTTCGCACCGGACGAAGTCACGCCAGCGCGTTGCATCGCGTTGGAGTATTTTTTTTGTCATGTCAGAGACTTCACACCGAACCCTGTCGTTCAGAGGTGATTTCGCATTAGAGATCTGTTTGGAGCCTGTCTTTGGCAGATCGATCCGAACACCAAAGACTACCTTTGGTTCACCCTTCGCATCAAACGGCGAAGGCCCCCTTCGGTGAACCATTCGCACGGTAAACTCTCTATCCAATCAGGCTCCGTTCACCCGATTGGAATATTTTGTTATATATTTCGGCTAATTGTATTTCTGTGTGATCTGATTACTTGGTGACTCCACCCCCCTTTCCACTGTTGAGGGTAGTCGGAACTGCGACATCAGTGTTGTGTTACGCTTAGGCTTGTTCCTAAGTATCCACACACTTTTGTATTGTCAACACTATCGCTAGACTTACCACAATCAGAGCATTACTTTCCCTACTATCTCATATAGTCTTATCATTCATCAAATGGTTGTAAAAACAGATTTCCGAAATGGAGAGTTGGATGAGGAGATCTACATGGATCAGCCTGATGGGTTTGTAGTGAAGGATCAAGAAAACAAGTTATGTAAATTATTAAAGTATTTGTATGGCTTGAAACAAGTGCCTAAACAATGGCATGATAAGTTCGATAGAACTTTATATTTTGTGGGCTTTGTCATAAATAAGGTTGATAGATGTGTATACTATCAACATGGTGGGGACGAAAGAGTTATATTATATTTGTATGTCGATGGCATACTGATATTTGGCACAAACATTGATGTGATCAATGAAGTCAGGTCTTTTCTATAAAAGAGTTTTGATATCAACTGAGATACTCTCAGATAATTGGTTCACTCATGTATCTAGCTAGCACAAATAGATCTGGCATATTATTATTATGAGAAAATTGAGCAAGTTCATGCACAACCCTAGTAGTGATCATTGGTATGTACTTGAAAGGGCTATGCGCTACCTAGTAGGAACTATGAGTTATGATATTCATTATTCTGGGCATCCTACTGTGCTTGAAGGATATAGTGATCCGAACTAGGTATCTGATGTTAATGAGCTTTTCACCTTTATTGGGTACGTTTTTACCCTTGGAGGTGGTATAATATCATGGAGTTCTTGTAAACAGATTATTTTGATGAGGTCAACCATGGAAGTAGAACTTACTATTTTAGACATAGCAACTGTAGAGGCAGAATGACTGCGTGAGCTATTGATGGACTTCCATGTGGTTGAAAAGCTAGAGTCAGCAATCCTTATGAAACGTGACAATAAAATTGTGATAGTAAAACTAAACAGTGCTAAGGATAATGTGAAGTAATCAAGACAGGTTAAAAGATGATTGAAGTCTCTCAGGATGTTGAGAAACTCTAGAGTAATAAGTGACTTATATTCAAACAGACAAAAACCTAGCAGATCCCTTTACCAAAAGGCAATCACGGAATGTGATAGACAATGCATCGAGAGAGATGGGTGTGAGACCCATATGAGTTGGCTATAGGATCTAGGAATTAGTGGTAACCCAACCTATGTGATCGTACATCCCGTGAATTAGGATCTAGGAAAACAAGCTATTATTTAATTGAGAAGAGTAATTATTAATTTATATCCCTCTCTAAGTGAAGATTGAATACTCTGCTGTAAGATGGGTTGGCTTTATGTCTTTATATATTCTATTGGATTTAATTAGCAAAGATACTATCCTACAAAGCATTCTTTAAATAATACACCTATATGAGTCTGACTGTTTAACGTCATAGTCCACGAGATTTGAGTGATTTCTAGTAAGCTCATTATAAGATGAGGGGGTATGACGCATATACTCCACCCGCGGGTTAGGCTACTAGCAACCCAGTACTGGTTACGACTTTGAGTGAAACTTGTTTGCGGAAAACATGCAATTCAAGGCGTAGTCCATTGTTCAAGTATTGAATGAGTGTATCTTGATGATCTAGGTGGGAGTTCAACTTAACAGTCCTCATTGAATTGCTAGTATAACAAACAACATAGAGATATAGGCAAAATCTAAATGGGCCTTTGAAATCTAGTGGGGGATTGCTAGAATTCTAGGTTACAACCGTATAAATATTATTTTATAAATTCCTAAATAAATATCAAAGGTATAAATAGAATCTCTAGGTTCGATTAGCACTCAGGAATCAAAATATTGGAGTAGAACTCAAGAATCAAGAGGTCGGACTAGCTCTTGGGAGACGGAGGTTGGCTTGGCACTCGGGAGTAAGAGGTCGGCCTAGCACTCAGGAATTAATAGTTCGGACTTACACTCAGTAGTCTGGTAGTCAGCTCTCAGGAATCTAGCAATCAACACTCTAGCAATCACCATCAGTAGTCAACACTCTAGTAGTCAACACTTTGGCAGTTGGTAGTTAGCTCTGCTCGTGTTGCGTGGAAGTAATTCTCGTTGGCTATTCCAATTTTTTGGAAACTTTGTGGATTATTCAGGATATGGAAACTAAATCGATTTATATCGTGATCGTGGTATGAGATCGTGTTGCTACCATATAAATGCTCGTCTATTTTGCCAGTTCTGCATAAGATACACAATAGATTAGATTAGAACAGATCGATTTGGCCTCTCCTCTTTGTTGCACTTTTTCCATAGTCTACTTCATCACTTTCTTCGGTCTGCATCGGCAAGAGGGAAAGAAGGTTTCTAGAACCTCTCACTCTTGTGATCCTGCACTAGGAGAGGGTGAATAAGGTTTTTGGGAAGCACTCCGCGCAACTGCTCAAGTCCGTCATCACGGTGAGTCTTACGTCGATGTCTACCATCGGTCACCACTTGGTACTGCGATCCAGCACCAACAGGAGCATCTCTGCACCGATTGTGGATTCATCTTCACCTACTATACAATATGTGTGTTGCTTCTCTGTATAATTATTAATCATGTTTTGTGAAACTACGATTGATTTGTTCATATCTATTAGTATGATCGATATGTTCATGCTAATATGTGTGGATGCCATGATTTATTTATTTCAGAAATTAATCTTACAATTGCCTAAGATTCCAACACGCGTGAAGTTTACAACCTCTCACCAGCTCACTAGGGCTTGGGCACACGCACTACCCCAGAAAAGCACTTTAGTGATGGGCAATAACGTACATTAGTCATGGGCATATCCCATGTCACTCTTATCACGTAAGTGATGTAACATCTTTAGTGATGGGTAGTGGTGAAAATGGATCGGATATGGACGGATATCACTAATATCATATGATTTTTCATATATTTTTTCAGATTCGAATTCGGATTCAGATAATCCGGATACAGATACAGATTAGGATATCATCGAATACGAATATGGAGTGAATATGAATCGAATACGGATACGGTTACGAATACTTACCAAATATCAATAATGTATTTATTTATTCACGATCACAATACACAAATGACAAATAATATTTAACATCACATAAATCATAACGAACGACAACATAGAGCTTAATGAAATTTTAATACTAAGAAATTCAAATGAAGTTTGAAAAATTCAAGATGTCTCATGGTATCATCATATGATACATAGATGCTGTGATAAAATTTTAAAATTATTTTGACAAAATTTTTATATACGATGTTAAGAAAGATGGAGATTTGAGAGTAACAAATTAGAATGTTAAGAAGAAATGTGTTAGGTTTAAAAGCAAAATCAATAGTTAAATCTTCGTTTAAACTTGTGTTGTAGCAATTGTGTTAGCTACAGCACAGGTTTTGTGTGTATATATGGTGTGTAAAATGAACCTCGAAGGGTTCTCTCAGAAGGAGAAATGATTTATACTATTTCGGACCTCCCCAAAGGGATAATAGCCCTACGTCCAGTTTGTGGTGGATTTGGCATAATTTGCCTCGGTTGAATCTAATGGATCCGAGGGATCTCTTGGCCCTAGAGGAACTGAACTATTACAAGGGCTTGGCCCTGCTTTTATAGGTACACAGGCCAAAGGAAAAGACCTAAATGCCCTCTATAAGTCATAGGATTTATAGGGGCAAGAAGGGGAAAAAGGCTAGTCTACTATACAAAGTGTTTTATAGCTTTACGGACGTGTCAGATAAACATCATCTTTTGAACAGCTAAATGACATACTAGGGGCAGAAGGGCCCCTGGTATGGCTTCTACACTATAGGCGAGGTACATATATTCTTCTGCTTCGAAGTAGTGGCCGGAGCTCTTTGGGCGGAGGCTGTGATGAAGGCTTCGAAGGACACTCCGAAGTGGGCTTCGAAGCGTGCTCCGAACTGAACTCTGAAATGGGCTCTCGGAGACTTGGCTTCGAATTGGCTGAAGAGTGTCCGAAGACTGGCTCTGAGGAGCTCCTAAAAAGAGCTCAGAGGTTAACGCCGAAGAAAGCCCGGAGGCTAACTTCAAAGAGAACTCCGAAGGTAGCTTGAAGACTTGGCTTCTGGTAGACTTCAATTGGGGGCCTGGAGCTTTGCCACAGAGGGCTCCAAAAGAAGTCCGGAGGCCTCACTCTGGAGGGCTCCGAAAGAAGTCCGGAGGCTTAGAAATAACTTCAGCAGGTGGGAACCTGCTTCGACAATATCAGGCTCCGAGCCGGGGGCTAACGGAGGCTGACGTCATTTGGCCCCTGTTTAAGGGAAAACTTATTCCCCCAATAGTAGCCCCTCGCCTGCAGCCCTTCGGGACGAAGGGGTGCGTGCGCCTTTGGACAAATGAATGTAAAAATTGCAACTTCAGAGAAGACAGGCCTTCGGAGCTTGGACCGAAGGGGGCTTCGACTTGCGCAGGTAATAATTGCCTGCCTCGACTGTCAGAATGACCTCGGGGAGATCGAACGACTCTGCAACGGCTATAAAACTGATCGTTACAGTGCGCCGGTTCGTTTCAACTTCGCTTGAGGCCCACCTATCAGTGACTTCGGCACGAGAACCGTCAAGATTTTTACCGCCTATAAAAAGGGGTTTACCGCACACGGCTTCGGCACACCTCTCATTTGCTTCTTTCTCAATGCCTTGCATCCTTCGCTCCCTTCTCTCCATCTTTAACTTCGCGCGGAGCCAGCTTCACAAGCTTTAGCGCCCTTCATGCCGAAGTCCCACAAAAATGTCGAAGAAGGTTGCATCAAAGAAGGCTTTGGCCCTGGGCTCGAGTTCAATCTCTACTCAGTCATAGGCGGCAGCAGCAGCGGCGGCGAAGCCTGCAGCGATGTGGTTGGGGCCGAGGGATCTTCGGTCGCCATCGGATAAATTCGAGCAAACTTTGGAGATGAGGGCTTCGGCCTCAACGGAGGAGTCCGTCCGGAGGGCCTGCGCGGGGAAGATATCGCCGGAGATACAGCTTCGGGTTCCGGAGAAGTCGGAGGCCATACTGAGGCCTCGGGCTGACAAAGTAGTACTCTTTGAGGCTTTCTTCGAGGCCGGCCTCAGACTACCAGGGGTGGAGATGCTGAGTGAAGTCTTGATGGCCTACAACCTCGATCTTCCTCATCTGTCGATGAATGCCATGGCGAGGCTAGCAGTTTTCGAGTGGGCTATGAGGGCCGAAGGCTGTGAGGGGCGCGCCGATGTCTTCGTAGCCCTCCACGACACTAACTGCCAGTCGAAGCAGAGGGATGGCTCCGACCGCGTCAAGAGGGCCTTGGCCTTCGGGAGCGCCAATTTTCAGCTTCGGAGGGAGTACCAGGATGCCTTCCAAGCGAGGGCTGCCAATAGCAAGTGGTACTCGAAGTGGGACCAAGAGTGGTTCTATGCCACAGTTGGCGCGAACTCTCCCCTTCAGAGTACCAACGTGCTCATCTCCTACCGACGCGACGGCGTGGTGAAGACGAGCCCCGATATCCTTCGGTCGAGGATTTCGCTCCTGCGGAGCGTAGCTTCGAGGATGAGCATGAGGGACCTCGCAGAAGAGTTCATCACCCTTCGGCTCAGCTCCCTTCGCGCTCTCTTGGCTAGAGGGCCTCTTTCAGCCTTCGGGCTCCGAGGGCCTAAGCGAGGTGTCAGCTGAACGCCTTGGTAAGACTTCGAAGTCTTTTCACTTTCATACTTCACAAAATAACTTGTTCTGACTTGGAATCTTGATGAAGCCGCTCATGAAGTAAGGACTCCGGAGGAGGCCATCATGGCGGTGGGGCGCATTGTTGGAGCCCCGACACCTAGGAGCAGGCTCAATGGCTCGCTCTGATGGGGACTTGGGAACACTGGAACAGAGTGTGGACCTGGCTCGGCGTCGAGGGTGTCCAAGCTCTGCCAGACTTCTCCAGCCCTGCACCCTCGGCGAGCGGCTCCAAGAGGAAAAGGGTGGATGATGACTGAGCCCGAAGCTTTGAGGGATCGCTCAGAGCTTCGAACAACCGAAGACCCTACTGCGGAGGAGGCAACGACCGCGAGCCCTGGAGCCGGAGTAGAGCCAACAGGGGCTCCGACTGATAGCTACCGAAGTGGTGACGAGGGCCGCGACGGTGACACCTTAAGGCGCGGGGGCTGAGGCTCTGCCCTCGCAGCGAAGGGATTGGGGAGTACACATCGATCCCTCTTTCCTTTGAAGAGATCTCCGACGAAGGTAAACACTCGAACATACTTTTCTTTTCCCACACAGATATTAACTTGAACTTTTTTGTAGATGTCGATGTCAGGTGTGAGGTCCACCATACTGAAGCCGATGGAGGCCTCCGGCAGCAGCAGTAGTTCGGAGTCTAATAGCTATTCATCTAAAGAAGACGGAGGTGACAACCACGGCGAAGTGAACCTTCGAGACGGAGCCAACGAGCACGTCGAGGTGGTGGACCAGAGCCCGGCTCCGCTGGAGCCTGCACCAGGACGCTGTGGTTGAGGAGATAGTCCAGCCTCTGTAGCCAAAGGGGGGCGTGACTGAGGCGGCCATTCATGATTTTCATGAAGGCTGCGTTGCTGCAGGGTCAGGGGGCTTGGTGGCTCAACTCAGCCGCTCGAGCCCCTTCGACCTCTTCACAAATGCAAACGAGGCCCTCATCCAGGTAAGCAAAGTCCCATACAGTCTTCGGATCATATTTGTTTTTCAATCAACACTTATGATTTTCTTGAATTCTTTCAGGCCTTCGCACTGTATGCCGCAACAGCAATCTCCGCAGACGAGCGGATGGCTCGCTTAGCGGAGGAGAGGGATGCCCTCCGATGTGAAATCTCGGTGGAAGCCAAGAAGCAAAGGCGGGACAACGCCTCGGTAGAGACGGCAAGGGCCGAGGCCGAGAAGGCGAGGGAGGTCTTGGTCTCAAATACCGACAAGCTTTGGGTGGAGCTTCGAGCTTCGTAGGATGCCATAGCAGAGATTGGCGGCGAAGAACTCAGAGCTTCGCAAAGATGGCCACAGCCTATAGGACTACATTGTTCACAACGTCGACGAAGCCACCTCGAGCTTGACCTCAGTCCTTGAGCAAATAGGGACTAAGTGCCGCGTTCCAGACTTCAGCCTTTGGGACCAAATATGAGATCGCGTCGAGTTCCTGAAGACTGTGGCTATGACGGTGGAGGTGTCCCTAATGAGCTTCGCTCTGATGGCCGTCCGAGTGGCGGGTCAAGGGGTGTTGTAGATGCTTCATGACTCGGGGTGCAATCACCTCGAGGTAGCGACCTCAGCGACTTCCGGTGGCCTTTGGAGGCCAGCACTTGGTGACGCCTCCGCTGGGCGTCCGCGGAGCATGGCTCCGCGTGCAGGAGCCTTGGAAGGCCCAAGGCTATGAAGCTGTCCTCGGCCTCCAAAAGGCCCTCCGCCTTCATCGAGCCAGGGCATTGGCCTCGCTAGCTCAGCCTTCGACGTCAGCGCCTCCATCTCCGAAGGTGTAGATCTCCTTAGGCTCCTTGTAATTCTTAGCTGTAGGCTTGTAAAAACGTTATTAGTTTATTAATATAAATGTGGGGGTACTTTATACCTGCCCAGGCTCAGCCTTCGAATGTTGATATCGAAGTACTTGAGGACTCTGAGGAGCTTCGCTAGTTATGGGTGGTGCTCGAGGTAGCTAGGTCCGAAGGCCCCCCTCGGTTCAAGCTTCCAAGGGGTCCTAAGGGCGAAGCCATTTATGAAGTAGCCTAGGAGCTGCTAGCTACCGTGAAGATGGAGCCCCTTCAGAATTCTTCTTCTTCGCCAGACTTAAGCTATTTCGAAGTAGACTTAAGTGGTGAGGTGGTGCAGCCTTCGGGTACGGCTTTGACAGACGGCGAAGCCTTAGACTTCTCTGCCTTCGACACGGCACCGCCTACCTCACAGACTTGGACAAACCTGCAAGGTGAAAGATGAGGTCTGCGGGCTTCGGGGGGTGGATGGACCAGACATGGGAGAGCAGGCTCCGACGAGGCTTCGTCCAGTCGAGGGGGCCCTGGCCAGAAGAAGAGCAAGCGAGGGTCGAGGTCTCGAGCTCGCTTTTTCTTAGGCTTAGACACACACTACTCATAATTTGGTTTTTTCAACTGTCTTTGTAACATACTTCTCAATTATCATTCAATGAATGAGATTTGTTGTATTTGCATACTTCGTCTGCATGCTCCGCACGATTCAATTATTTGGAATGTTTTAGCTTGTCACGCTCATACTGCACATTTCATTCGCACACTTCGCATACATATTTCGGTCCCCCCTTGCGTGTGGCAGCTAGGGACTTAGTCATTGCTGGTGCGGGCAATTAGAATGCAAAGGGGTGCGCCTTTTTGGCGTCTTCGGATGCTTATATTGCATCAAGCGAAGGCTTCTTTTGGGCTTTGAATGCATTAATTTGGAGCGATGCAAGGCTTCAGTGTAGCCAAATTAAGCGAAGCATGCTTCGGCATGCTTGGATTTGGATAATGTGCGTGAGTAAGGCTCCAAAACGCACTTAGATTTTAGGCGAAGCATGACTTCGAGATACTTAATTTTTAGATTAGATCACGTCACACGAAGCGAGGCCTCGGTGCACATTCAGATAGCGAAGCAAGGCTTCTTGAGCTTGATCCGATAGTGAATGAAAAGGATATTTGATGTGGATTCACCGAACCTGTGATGGGTTGAGCCACCATCGACTCTGGGTCACCTATGACCCTAGGCCACCTTCGACCCTAGGATGCATCAAGCTGGAGCCTGGAATCCCGGACTTGCCGAGCCGTTGCTCGAAAGTATCAAAGCCCACTGCTATGGGCCCAGAGGCGTTGTGTAGCCTTCGGAGGGGTGCTCCGGATTTTAAATAGTCTTCGAAGTCGTGCTTTGGTCCTTAACAATACAAAGCTAGAAACCTTAGTTCTTAAAAGAACGAGGTTGTTGGCTTCGGGTCTTGAGAAGGATACAGCAGAGCTTCGGTTTTAAATGAAAAGGAAGCAAGGCTTCGATTTAAAACCCGAAGGAAGGCTTCGGCTTCAAACGCGATGGGAGGATTCGACTTTTAACAAGATGGAGCAAAAGTTTGCTTTAAAGGACGAAGCAAGGCTTCGATCTAAGGTGAAGCAGGGCTTCCATTTTATATTAAGGTAATTGCAAATTTGCACATCGAAGTGATGCTTCGGGCAGTGTACATACCTCGTAAAGCGGGTGAAAAACTTGCCTCGTAGCCCCTTGGGGCTTCGAAGGCCTTGGGCGCGTGAAGCGGAGCCCCTTGCTAGAGGGTGACCTCTGAAGTGTGAAGGATGATGGAAGGCGAAGAAGGCCTTCGAACTGCACCCGAAGCCTCTTGCCGGAGGGTGCGCGAAGCGAGAGAACTTCGAAGCTCCCCCCTCAAGCGCACATCGAAATGCAGACAGTGGTAGAGAACCTAGATTTTAGGACTAGGGTCCCCACGGACGCGCCAACTATTGTAGCAATGTGTTAACAAGCACAGGTTTTGTGTGTATATACGGTGTGTAAAATGAATCTCGAAGGGTTCTCTCAGAAGGAGAAAAGATTTATACTTGTTCGGACCTCCCCAAAGTGATAATAGCCCTACGTCCAGTTTGTGGTGGATTTGGCATAATTTGCCTCGGTTGAATCTAATGGATCCGGGGGATCTCATGGCCCTAGAGGAATTGAACTATTACAAAGGCTTGGCCCTGCTTTTATAGGCACACAGGCCAAAGGAAAAGACATAAATGCCCTCTATAAGTCGTAGGCTTTAAAGGGGCAAGAAGGGGAAAAAAGGCTAGTCTACTATACAAAGTGCTTTATAGCTTTATAGACGTGTCAGATAAACGTCACTTCTGAACAGCTAAACGACATACTAGGAGCAGAAGGGCCCCTCGTATGGCTTCTACACTGTAGCGAGGTACAATATTCTTCTGGTTTGATGTAGTGGCCGGAGCTCTTCGGGCGGAGGTTGCGATGAAGGCTTCGAAGGACACTCTGAAGTGGGCTTCGAAGCATGCTCTGAACTGAACTCTGAAATCGGCTCTCGGAGACTTGGCTTCGAATTGGCTGAAGAGGGTCCGAAGACCGGCTCTGAGGAGCTCTGAAAAAGAGCTCGGTGGTTAACTCCGAAGAAAGCCCGGAGGCTAACTTCGAAGAGAACTCCGAAGGTAGCTTGAAGACTTGGCTTCTCGCAGACTTCAAAGGGCGGCCTGGAGGCTTCGCCACGGAGGGCTCCAAAAGAATTCCAGAGGCCTCGCTCCAGAGGGCTCCGAAAGGAGTCCGAAGGCTTAGAAATAACGTTCAGCAGGCGGGAACCTGCTTCGACAATATCAGGCTCCGGGCCGGGGGCTAACGGAGGCTGACGTTATTTGGCCCCCTGTTTAAGGGAAACATATCTAATCTTAGAAAAAATTCACATTTTTATACGTTAGTTTGCTATTTTTAATTCATTATGTATGTGTCTTTGATTTATATTGAAATTTGTCAAATTTGAACTACAAGTGCATGAAATAATGAATTACAAATTCTATAAAAATCATATTCATGCATTTGAGTATATTTTAAGTCAGTATCCACTAAATTGAAATATTTGTTTTTAAAAATGTTACGGCACTCGATGGACAACATAAAGCTTAATGAAATTTTAATTCTAAAAAATTCAAATGAAGTCTGAAAAATACGAGACGTCTCACGGTATCATCATATGATACATAAATGTTGTGATAAAAATTTAAAATTATTTTGACAAATTTTTCATGTATGATGTTAAGAAAGATGGAGATTTGAGAGTAACAAATTAGAATGTTAAGAGGAAATGTGTTAGGTTTAAAAGAAAATCAATAGTTAAATCTTTGTTTAAATTTTTTCTATAATTAAAATACAACATATATTATTAAATGAAAAATTTTGATATTGTTATATGTCAATTTGCTATTTTTAGTTAATTCATTATGTTTCTAAAATTTAAATTGAAAGAACTAAAAAAATCTTTTTTTATTTTATCTGTTAAAAATTTTTCTCTGTTTAAAATTATAAAAATTTATCCCATTTATAAAAATATATATTTTTTAAAAAAATCTTCTTTATTTTTTAAAAAAACGTTTTTTTAAAAAAAATATTTTTTTATTTCTAATCTCCTCATGGGTTGTCAGCACTTGTGCTGGCCTGCAGGCCTGTAGTGTGCCCACTAGGCCTACATTTTAATGGGCCGGATATCCGGATAAGAACTATCCAGGTTATCCGAATCTATATCTGAATCCGATAGATATGAGGCAGATCATATTCATTTCCGTATCCGAAAAAATATCCAAATCTGAATCCTGTATCCGAAAAATCTGTATCCGAATCAAAAAAATCCAAATTCGAATCCGTTTTTCTGGATATGGTCGAAAACTATCCGAACCACTTTCACCCCTAGTGATGGGTGTTTACCTGTCACTAAAGGGTCAACCTTTAGTGATAGGTGATAGTATTTACCCATCAATAAAAGGGGCCTATCGGCTCACCTATTATTACTTTATAATGATGTGTTGATAATGTCACCCATCACAAAAGGGTCCTTTAGTGACAGTTGATTATTGTTACCTATTACTAATATTATGGTTATTTTGAAAAAATAATAGTTTTTAGGCTGCATCCTGAATCAAAATCAGGATTTTGTAGCCAACATATCTAACATCCAAAGCCTGTCACAAACTAATTCATTACAAAATGAACATAAGAGATTCCTAACTAAATTAATATCACATATTAAATTGTAACTCATTATCTCGAAGAAACTATATGGCTAAAACAAAGTTCCATAAGAGCCACATTCCCTATATTCTAACTTTTAGCTAACTTCTAGCTGACTTCTAAATTTCATAAGAGCTTGAATAGTGTCCTATGGAGATTTTTTTCTGTCTACCCGCCATGAATTGCTTAAGGATATACATGTCTAATTTTGCAGCTGCTTTATTGTCACCTAGTACTCATTCTCCCTGATGAAAAATGAGTAAATATAATATCCACAATGATTATCTGTGTAAAAAGTAAGATGGATAGAAAAACATCATACCCCAGATGTACACCACATACATGACAACATCAATTGTGCCATTGTTGATATTGACATACATGACAACCTCAATTGCACCAACTTCTAACATGTTAGCTAGCATCATTCATCGGTAGATTTATGCACCACAATTGGAACAGCCTCAGATCCCATTGTTGCCACTTCAATCTCAGTGGTCTACTGGTGTAGGTGAGGTGTGATGTACATCTCACAGTGTTGGAGGAATAATTCTGTTAGCATAAAATAATTAGAACAAGGACTCTGAAGATAGTTTTAGAGTCTGCACATGCGAAGCCTCTTGGAGCTGCTACAATGCTCCGAAGTAGAGGCTCTAAAGCGCACGGTACCCCCTCCCTAGGCGAAGACCCTTAGATGGATTCGAACCCCTCGCTGGCACTCCGATGGTGGCCGTAATGGGGGTCTTCCATAAGGCCCCTCGGGACTCCGCTTTGAAGGGGTGCCACCAAATGGTTCGTGACGATTATAGTACCAGGCGTTGTCTATTGGACAAGATGTTCGCTTTATGAAGATATCATGTCATGACGAGGCTCCCATTTGGTCAAGACATGCACCATCACTCAGATGGGACGTTTGCCTTATCTGAGCATCTGTATGGGTTTGTATCATCGTACCCCTATGGGTTCTAGTGAATAGAGTCCGTTATGATGGTTGTAACTAGAGGGTAAAGGGGAATTTTCCTTGTAGATCTCCCCCTATAAATACCCCCTTCTTCCACTGTAACGGGGATTTAGATTCAAGCAATCACATACTTAGAGCCCAGTTAGAGTTATTATCCAATTCAGAGGCTTTGTTTGGACTCAAAACATTTCCTTTAGCTAAGTGTTGTTCCTCAAGTTATTCAAACCTTTTACTGTAATCTTTTATGCCAACACACAGTACTACCTTCAAAAGTACTATAAGAATAAAATTTAATCAAAATCTAGTTAGACAAGGCGATCTGCATAGAGGATATAGGTAGTCACCAACATGTGCAAATAACTTACCACCAACTTTTTATTGATGATCACATTATTTATTGTGCAGGCATATAATAGAATCTCAAAGGATAAATCTACTGAGATATCTTGTAGGAGAGGCTTACTTACTAGAGTTGCATTTATTGAATTACCAAAATAACATATCACTACTACAAAAATAGTCTGCAGTGGCATTGTGCGTCTTCACTGTAGTGGCGGTCCATTAGAGGCACAGCACCGACCGCCACTAGTGTACTAATAGTAGTGGCGGGCGCTAGTGCTGGCCGCCAGTGCTACGTTGTGCGCCACTAATGTCATGATGACATCATAGGCGACCACCACTTCTTTTGCATCTATAAATACACAGCTTCTTCCTCCCCGAGCCTGAGGCTACGGGAGTTCGCAATTATAGTCGTACAATGGCGACAAAAATCTAGAAAGTTGAGGGGAGGCTTTGTTTTCGTTTCTTTTCAAGGATTTCGTTATAAGAGGTAAATCCATGCCGAATATCACGTTTATTTTGTCTTTAATCAAGTATATAATGAGTTATTAATGTTTTACTAATCTAGGGTTTGTGCATAGAAATTTTAAAATATTCTTCCATTGGTAGTGTTTATTTCTCCAAAATGAACAAATAATACCCTCACAATTATATTCATCACTTGTATACATTTTTACCTCATTTTAATCTCTTTTTTAATTTTATTTATGATTATAGATCTAGATCTGTGTTGTTTGGAGAGAGAAACCAATGTAGTTAATTTATTTAATAAATTTTTCATTCTAGTTAATACTATTACTCCTTTATAATTAACAAGGTTTACGTAGTTTCAATTAAAGTATTTTTAATTAATGTTGTTACGAGAGAGAAATCAATATATTTTAAATTTGTAAATTACTAAGATTAATAATAATGAATATGTAGCCTTTTATTAATATTTTTTAAAATAATATGTTTTAGATGGAGCACAGGTCTTGGATGTACTCATCCAACGACGGAGATGTGGTGGCATATTTTAATAGAGTAACTGAATTTACTGAAGCTGCTGCACAATATGCTTCCCGTCAGAGTGAAGCGGCAATATATTGTCCTTGTAAAGTTTGTAAGAACGAAGCGATGTATCCGTGTTCAGATCGTGAAACCATACGATTTCACTTGTTTAAAAATGGCTTCGTGAAGAACTACTATATATGGACGAAACACGGTGAAATGGGTGAAAACCCTCCTGATGATTCTGATGTGCCACAAGATGCCCATCAACGTAGAAGAGGTTGTGATCATACATCTAACATAACACATTATGTTGATCGACATGATGATGATGACACCTTTGATGTGGAGGAACTGATGTGAAATGTTGTGCCTGAAGTGCTATTGCAGAGAACTACAACGAAAGGCTACGATAACTTTGAAGCACTTGACAAAGCATCGAAAAACCTTCTTTATGAGGAACGTCACGGTTGTGATAAGCAGTATACTGTGTTGTACACAACTCTTGAGCTTATGAAACTGAAGGCCAGCAATGGATGGTTTGACACAAGTTTTTCAGATCTTTTGCATCTCTAAAAAAGGTTTTGTCGAAACCCAATGGTCTGCCATCTGATACGTACCAAGAAAAAAAGATGATTTGTCCGTTGACTTTGGCGTTCAGAAGATTCATGCATGCCTGAACCACTTGTATCCTATAGACAAGAGTATAAATTGTTAGAGAGTTTGTCCACAGTGCAACAGAAGTTGATACAACCTGTAAATGACTGTGTGTAGAACTACAATGACCACCGGAAGAAGAAAAAGAGGTTACAAAAGAGGAAGATGAATGTTATTGCAGATTATGGATATAAGATGGAGAGGAAAGTTCCAGCCTTAGTAATGTGGTACCTACCGGTGATTGATCGCTTGAAACATATGTTCTCTAATCCTAGAGATGCTAAACTATTAATATGGAATTTCGCTGGGCAAAAGAAGGATGGAAAACTTCGGCACCCTGCGGATGCTAGGCAGTGGAAATCATTTGACCTAGCCCAT
>JAAALK010000285.1:72194377-72374398 GCA_019279435.1 Zizania palustris | reverse complement strand
CTCCTCAGCTTCGCTGAGGATGTCCAGTTCCAAAAACTTGGGACTCACCGGTCTGATCCCAAAGTAAAAGTGTTCTGCACTTGCGTCCATATAAGGCTTCAAATGGGGACATCTGAATGCTGGCCTGATAGCTGTTATTGTACGAGAACTCGGCATACGGCAAACTCTTGTCCTAAGTTCCTCCAAAGTACTAGGGCACATGCCCGGAGCATATCCTCCAATATCTGATTCACCCTCTCAATCTGTCCATCCGTCTTGGGGTGGTATGTTGTGCTAATGTTCAGTCTCGTCCCCATTTCCTCTTGAAGGTTTTTCCAGAACCGAGACATGAACTGGCTCCCTCTATCGGAGACTATCTTTTTGGGCACTCCATGAAGACATACTATGCGGGCCATGTACAACTCTGCTAGTTTAGGGCCACTATAGGTCATCTTGACGGCTATGAAGTGAGCTACCTTCATTAGCCGATCGATGATTACCCATATGGAGTCATAACCGACTTGGGTCTTTGGGAGTCCGATGATGAAGTCCATACCGATCTCTTCTCATTTCCATTCAGGCACTTTAAGGGGCTGTGACAACCCTGCTAGTCTTTGATGCTCTTCCTTCACTCGTCGGCAGGTGTCACATTCTGCTATGAACTGAGCAATCTCTTTCTTCATACTGACCCACCAATAACCTTCCTTAAAGTCTTGGTACATTTTTGTACTCCCGGGGTGAATGGAGTATAGAGTGTCATGGGCTTATCTTAGAATAAGGGTCTTTATCTTCGGTTTATCGGGCACACAGATCCTGGTTCTGAACCATACGGTGCCATTCTCATCTTCTGAAAATCCTGGGGCCTTGCCCTGCCTCATGTTCTTTTAATCGTTGCTATATCCGGGTATTCCAACTAAGCTTCACAGATCTGCTCCAACAGGACTGGTCTGGCCTCAAGGGTGGCTAAATAGGCTCTCGTGGTTATCCCGAGGTTTAGCTTCCCCATCTCCTTATACAGCAAAGGCGCGTGATCTTGAACCATGATGGCGGTACAATATCCTTTATGACTCAACGCATCAGCCACCATGTTTGCTTTGTCGGGATGGTAATGAATGCCTAGGTCATAATCCTTTATCAATTCAAGCCATCGCCTTTGCCTAAGGTTGATATCTGGCTGTGTGAAAATGTACTTCATACTCTTGTGGTCCGTGAAAACTTCACATCGGTTTCCAACCAAGTAATGCCTCCATATCTTCAGAGCGTGCACTACAGCAGCTAATTCTAGGTCGTGGGTGGGGTAGTTCAGCTCATGCGGTCTCAATTGCCGAGAGGCGTAAGAGACAACCTTTCTGTCTTGCATAAGAACACAACCCAAACCCTGACAGGATGCGTCGCAATAGACATGGAAGTCCTTCCTTATATCCGGTAAGGTTAGTATGGGTGCTGACACTAACTGTGTCTTGAGGGTCTCAAAAACTCTCCTCGCATTTTGGAGTCCATTCAAACTTCTCTCCCTTCTGGAACAACTTGGTCATAGGCTTGGCTATCTTGGAGAAATTCTTAATAAACTGTTGGTAGTAACCTGCGAAGCCCAGAAAACTTCGTATCTCAGATACGTTGGTGGGTGGTAGCCAATCTGTAACTGCTCCCACGGTGGCAGGGTTTACCACGATACCTTGTGCTGAGATAATGTGCCCTAGGAACTTTACTTCCACCGTCCAGAACTTGCACTTGCTGTACTTGGCATAAAGCTGATGCTCCTTGAGTTTTCCTAGGGTCAACCGGATGTGGGTCTCGTGCTCTTCTTTGTTCTTGGAATAGATGAGGATATCATCTATAAATACCACGATGAATTTGTCCAAATATTCCATGAACACCTTATTCATCATATTCATGAAGCATGCCGGGGCATTGGTCAATCCAAAAGACATGACGGTGCACTCATAAAGTCCATAACGGGAGGTGAATGTTGTCTTAGGTATGTCTTGCTCTCGAATCCTCAGCTGATGATAACCGGACCGGAGGTCGATCTTGGAGAACATTGTGGCTCCTTTCAGCTGATCGAACAGATCGTCGATCCTAGGTAGACGGTACTTGTTCTTGATGGTTACCTCATTCAAGGCTCGATAATCCACGCACATACGCTTAGCCTTGTCTTCCTTCTTCTCGACGAAGATGACGGGGGCTCCCCACGGGGATGTGCTGGGTCTGATGTATCCCTTTCTCTCAAGGTATTCTAGCTGCTGCTTCATTTCTGCTA
The DNA here is from genome assembly GCA_019279435.1 of Zizania palustris. Classification (NCBI taxonomy): domain Eukaryota; kingdom Viridiplantae; phylum Streptophyta; class Magnoliopsida; order Poales; family Poaceae; genus Zizania; species Zizania palustris. The sequence goes on along the minus strand of JAAALK010000285.1, from coordinate 72,372,159 downwards.
GCTCGTTGGCGGCCATCCGATAGGGTTGCTTGTAAATGGGAGTGGTTCCGGGCACTAGATCGATCCTAAACTCAATGTCCCTCTTGGGTGGCATCCTTGGTAAATCCTCCGGAAAGACATCCGGGTACTCACAAACCACCGGTATTTCTTCCAAGGTAATCTGGTGCAAACGGGGTCTACCGGGCTTCTGACTTGGCATCTGAAATGTGACGACAGACCCTTCTTCACTGGTCACGGTCACTTGCCTTCGGGCACATCTTATCACTCCTTGGTGTTTGTTGAGTCAATCCATTCCTAAAATCAGGTCCAAACCTTGGCATTCTATCAGAATGGGGTCGGCCCAGAATATGGTGCCTTGGATATCTACCCATACCCTCGGACTAAAAGAGCGGGCTTGGGTCTATTTGCCTGGGGTGGCTATCAGTATTGGTCTTGCTAATTCGCATTTATTCAGGTTATAAGTTTCCACAAAACTTGTTGAAATGAATGAATGCGTAGCTCCAGTGTCAAATAAAACCACTGCAGGTGCGGAATTTACTGTAAACTTACCCATGACTATCTTCGGTGCAGCCTAGGCTTCTTCGGCAGAGACGTGGTTGACGCGAGCACGGACAGCAGGATTGGCCGTGACTCCTTGCGGACGCTTGGGGTGGGGACATCGATGAGAGTAATGTCCCTCCTATCAGTAGTTAATGCAGATAACGGGATTGCCGTGCTTGTCGTGCAAGACCTCTGCTTTCTTGGCAGGGGCGGTTGGAGCAGCTGGTGCGGCAGGAGCGGGGCGAGGGTGTCCTACTCCCAGATTGTTGGTGGGTGGGGCTGGCCTGTAGACAGGGCGCGGGTGATACTGGGGCGCCGGTGGGGGAGGTGCGAAGCGCGGACCTCTGCGCCATTCCCTGGTTCTGGCGCAAGGTGATCATCCTCTTCTTCTTCAGTTCGACCTTGTTCTGCTCGGTCTCTTGAATGATAGCTTTGTTTACCAACTTCTGTAAGTTGGCATAATCTCCGGAGACCAGCTGAAGGGAAAGCTCGTCCTTCAGCCCCCAGGAGAAACTTGGACTGCCGGGTTGTATCCGTGTGGACTTCTTCCAGAGCATACCGGGCTAGCTGGTTGAACTCATGCAGGTATTTAGTAACGGACCTGCTTCCTTGTTGCATATCCCAGAACTCCTGCTGCTTCTGGGCAATTATGCCATCGGGGACGTGGGCGGCGCGGAAAAAGGCGGAGAACTTTGCCTAAGTGTGGACATGGCCCTCCGGTATGGTCTCGCGCAGATTGTCCCACCACTCTACGGCGGGACCCTGGAGTTGATGAGCAGCGAATGATACTCTCTCCTGCTCGGAGCATGACAGGAGATCCAGCTTCTTCCCTATGGTTGTCAGCCAATAACCAGCCTCCATTTGGTTGGTGGTGCTGGAGAAGATGGGAGGCCAGACACGTAGGAATTCCGACAATTGGGAGGTCCGTGCCGGTGCCGGAGTAGCTGGTCGTGGGGGCTCTAGCTGGTGTTGTTGCAGACAAAAGAGCTGAGCTTGCTGCTCCTGCATCTAATTCTGTTGCTGCTGCATCTGGTTTAGCAGCGTAGCAATCAGTTGGTTCTGATTGGCCATCATCTCAGCCAATGTGGGGTGGTTGGCGATTGGGGCCTGTCGTTGTCCCGTCGCTCCCCACTGAGGCAAATTCCTGTTGTCACCCCCGTTCTGAGGGGCATCAGATACTTAGGTATTGGTCATCCTGAAGTGAGGTTTCCAAAGAAGACACATACTTTCAGAGGGAATGCAACTAAGTTTTATTTCTAAATTTTCAAAAGTCTTAAGCTGATACATTCTGATTTCTTATTTAGTCTTCACTCATGCCTTATATCCGGCATGAGTGGTAATACAATCAAAACAATCAAAACAAACAACCATAAACTATGTATAAAATAGCTCGAGGGAGGCCTCGATCATCGGCTCAGCGGGGACGGTCGGTGCAGGGGTGGTGGAGCTAGAGGGCCCGACGAGAGGGGCACTACGGGAGATCCTCTTGGTCCTGGCCGAAGGGATCCGGAGTGACTTCCGCTTGCGAGGCGCAAGGGGAGCGACCTACTCTAGGTCCTTCTGTAGCTCCTCTACCTGGCGACGTAGCTGTGCGGTGTCGGTGATGCCCTGGCGCAGGAGCTTGTTCTGACGCCTCAACTCCTCTACCTCGGCGGCCAAGTGGTGCCCCTGCTGAACCTAGCGGTGGAGGTCGGCATTCTCGCGGTTCAAGCTTTTCGACGAGTGGCGATAGTAATCGATGGTGTCGTGCTGCTATCTGTGTCGAGGATGGCCTCCGTGTGAAGATTGTCCATGGCCTCCAAGAGACGCATGGTGCGGGCGATGGCAGAGTTGCGCTGGGAGAATGTGCTGACGTAGATGCTGCAATGACTTCCTGGAGTGCGCATAGGCATGAAGCGGTAGGCGGTGTCGAGAAGCTAGCCGTCGTAGACCAACCACAGCTCGAAGAGGGCTTGGAGAGCGGCGCGCTGGCTAGCCACCACGAAGGAAGGTCCTCTGACTTCGTGGGTGTAGAACGTGGGCTGTGTAGTGGAGGGACAAATGACGACTATGACATCGCAGTAGCTCTCGTTCACATCGGGAAAGATCCCATGGAACGCGGGCTCGTTCTTGAATCCAAGGAAGTCGACAGCATGCGGAGCTCGTGAATGAAGCCAGCCTCATCACAGAGAGTCCCACTCATGGTATGAACTGGCATCTACAAAAGAGAGAAATTTTTGTAAAAACTCTGGAAGACGAGGTAGTAAGTAGTTTGTAAGGAAATACGGTTAATTTTTAATTCTTGGGATGCTACAATAGGGCATGAGTACTGACATCACCTAGTGATGATGATGAGCTTACTTCTTTGCGTAACCGAGTATCGATGCATTGCTAGACCATTCATCCTCGATGGGTTGGCAGGTCTGTTAATTGTGCATAATGTTGTGTTTCAATTTCTGGTTTTTTAACACTAAAGTAACAACTAGTTGCATATAGGTTGTGAGCTGCCGGTTTACTCCCTCTAGCGCAGTTGGTCGACCGAGATAGCAGATTGTGATTTGACAAAGCTCTTATCTCTACGTGGGTCGACAGGTGGAGGCCAGAGACACATACGTTTCACATGCCATGTGGTGAGGTGACCATCATGCTAGAGGACATATCCATGTTTCTAGGGCTTCCATTGATGGGAACACTAGTGGTTGGACTTGATGTTGGCCCTACATGGCGGGAATACATGCTCGCACGCTTCGCGAGTGTACACCCAATATTGCCTCAAGGACAAATGTTGCAGGACTTCAATTCGGCACACGGGCCAATGTAGAGTTGGTTGCGTCAATACCAGGTACGTTATTGCACTAAGTTACAACAAGTAATAAGTACTTTAATTTTGTATAGGTCAATTTCTAATGTTTCCACTTTCGTAGGCGGAGCACCTTGCAGCTGATGCTGACGAATACTTAGTTAGCCGTCATCTCGAGGCCTACATTATATTTCTTTTCGGTTAGGTCATGTTCACGAAAACTCATCATGACACCGTGGACAGACACCTTGTGGCCTTTGCTTGAGCCATTGCCAATGAGCTAGATGATGATGTCCCGCAATACTCCTAGGGCTCAGCTGTGCTTTGTGCCACAAATCGAGGTTTGTGTGATGGGTGTCGACGACGGACTACACACGGATTAGTCATAGGATGTTCATTATTAATACAACTTTGGTCCTACAAGAGGACATGTTTTGGTCAGCCTCAGGTTGACCTTTCACTACACATGATGGTTGGACACAATGATGACATCGATCATCTACTATGGGATCCCTTTGGTGTTGGGGGCCGGTGAGTCTCCATTGTCCTTCACAATGTATTACTTTTTATATTACTTATGTACTAGCATATCTTCTTCTGTAGTACACTTGGGCACACAGGTAGACCTAGCTGTCGTACCCATACTACACCATACAGATGGAACACCTTCGTGTATAGGACTTTCAGTTGACCCTGTTCATAGCGCAGGACGTCCAGCGATGGGCGCCTCATGGCCTCTCTTCGCTGTGCTGGCCAGACATGACGTTGTGGACGACACAGAAGAGTCCGGTGCATAACGTCACGTCGTGCTAGCTCATGGTTTGTGTTACTACAACCATGGATGGAGACATGGATCGATGCAGCTGATGATGTGCGTGATGAGGAGGACGAGTACAATCCTACGACATACCACGACTATCTACGGTGGTACTCCGTTCGGACTAGAGTGTGTTTCGTCACACCAGCGGACAATGAGGATCGACCTGCTCCTACTGTCAGTCAAAGACATTGTAACGCCCTGATTTTCATCAGGCGTTAAAAATAAAATAAAGTAATTAATAATTGAATTTCAAGAAAAGGATTCAATATAAATCAATACATAAGAAAGCTAAAATATAGGCCTAAAAAATTTATTAAAAATAAATCGTAGATGGAGTATTTTCCAAAAAATCTCCTTGCTCTAAATTGCGTCCTAATTTTTTTCTAGAATTTTTGGCGCAAAGGAATTAAATAACATATAATCAATATCATCTCATTGCAAAACTCTAACACTAATTAATAAAATATATTTCAATAAGAATGTTGCGTGAATTAAATATATGATAAATCATTTCAATTAAAAATAATATAAAGCTAAATGAAATTCGGCTAGAGAAATTTCTAGTAAATTTCTTCCGCACCAAATCAATTTAGGTTTTTATTAAGCATTTGTAACTAGAATAGTAACTCATAATATTCCAATAAATAACTTTGATTGAAAAAATAATTAAACCACCCTCTTTCCAATCGAATTTGAATCATCATTTCCAACTATCTATATCATTTCCTAATCAAAAATCTGGAGGAATCAACATTCTATTTTCGTTCGCGAAATTAAAATCCCATTTTAACTGCATGTTTAAATTCCATTAAAATCACTTTAAAAATTATTTTTCTATTCCCAAAAATGAATTAATAACCTTGGTTTGGTGTTCATGTTTGGAATTTCTAATTTCGACGCGAATGCAAAATTTATTGATTTTCCAAACCACCGTTTATTCGCCTGCTATTTCTTTGAAATCCAAAATTTCTAAATTTATTTTAAATTTCAAACTTTCCAAAAACTTTTCACTTTTTCTTAAAAATCCAAATTTGAATTTTCAAAAAAAAATATTTTCATATTTTTTCCTCCTTTCCTTTTATTTTCTTTCCTTTTTTCCCTTTTTCTCTTTCCTCCTTTTCCCTTTCCCCTTTTTCTCTTTCCTTCCTTCTCCCTTTCTTTTTCATGGCTGAGTGCATGCGCACGCACAACTAGCTTCTTCTTATGTTCTCTTTCCTTTTTTTCTCTTTCCCTCTTCTCTTTCTTCCTTTCCTTTTTTCTTCTCTTTCTTCCATTCTTTTCTCTTTCCTTCTCTCTTCCTTCCTTTCTTTCCTGGCCGTAGGGGTGGGCACAAATTAACCAAAAACCGAACCAAACCAAACCGAAAAAACATTATTTCAGTTATTTTAAAAATATTCAGTTTTTATTTTAAAAACTTTGGTTTTCGGTTTTGGTTCGGTTTTCATACGTGGAAAACCGAGTCAACTGAAAAAAAAATCGAATCTTGTAGCAGCCTTAAGCTTGCGCTAGCTTGCAGGCGTGTGTAGCATGGTTCTTTCAGCCTTCAGGCATGGTGTGGCTGATGCAGCCATTGCTCACCGTGGCGCACCAGCCGCTTCCCGGCTTGCCTACCCCATTCCGCTCCACGCCACATTCGGTAAAAACCGAAAACCGAACCGAAATATTTCGGTTTTTTCGGTTCGGTTTGACTAAATTTTATATAGTTTTTGGTTTCTATGTTTCAAAAACTGAAATTCCTATAAGCCAAAAAAACCGAACCGAAAAAAACCGATTGCCCACCCCTACCTGGCGACACCCTCCTCCTTCCTTCTTCTCCTTCTATTTCCTTTCTTCCTCTTTCCTTTATTCTTCCTCTCTTTCCTTCTACACATGCATTGCCATCTTATGTCTGTAGCTTCCATTTATCCAGGCGCCTCCTCCCTCTATAAAAGCCATGCCCTCTTCCCTCTTCTCCTCCACAAGCCCACACCTCTCCCACTTCCTCCATCACAGCCCCTCTCCTCTTCCCTGCTACCTCCGCTGAGTGCCATCGCCGCCACTCCGCACCGCTCCTCCGACAAGCCGCCATCCGTTGTACAGTGCTAAGCCAATACTCCGCATCATCGTCTCTTGTTCCCTCCTGGTGAGGACATATTTTCTTTTGATTCACTTGCTCCTATCAATTAAATTGTTCCATGTCTAATTATCGCATCATAATTGTTTCTATTCCACTAAGTCATCTTGTTCATCGATACGTTTCAACTATTAATTAATATTTATCCTAAAATATCATTATCAAAAACCGATGATCCCGCTTTGATCTATTTTAATCTTAGCCATAGGATTTTTAATTAAATCTCGGTCATCCATCGCCGTTCAATTAATTTGTTATATCATTTTATTTTGGTACGTTCATCATCGTATTGTTATATCCATTTATTTACATCCATTTTTTACTTCATCGAGATTAGATCAATCATCATCAATTCAATAATTATTATCTCGATTTATCGTACCCATGTATTTGTGATAATTAATTTCATTCCAATCTATTAATCCGGTGACCCCGTTCCAATCTATTAACCCGGTGATTCCATTCCAATCTAATTTATCTCCTCGTTCTTCATGATATAAATTCATGTTGAGCTATTTTCGTTGATTTGTCGTTCATCAATTCCGACCTATTGACCCTATGTTATCCCAATGTTGAACTGGTGTTTCGCTTCACTCTTCAATCATTCATACCGGAGTTATCCATCATCATTCATCATCGTTCATCGTGAATAAATACCGCCTTACTCTCCTTTATTTTGATCTAAACCATCGATTATGACTTGATTTATGTTTGGTAATCGGGACTCGCGATGTTCATCGATGGTCGTCACCGATCGTCGATTGCTCGTATTCGTTCTTTACCATCCATTATCGAGTTTCATCGATTTAATCTAAACCCATCGACATCGTCGCTAAGGCTTAATTGGTTAAGCCTTTACGCGTGCCTTTAGTCGATCATCTCTTTATCCTAAATCGAATAGACTACGTTATCCAACGGTCACAACCTATTCAAATCCTTCGAATAAATCCATTTGTACCCTTTTGTTTCTAATCAATCAACACATTCAATTCGACCCATCCTTGTTTTCAATTGAATCATAACCTATCGATCTACTCTTGTCTTAACTCAAATTTAATCATTATATTTCATTCTATCTAAGTGAATGTGTTGATCACATGTCGACCCTCTCATTTAATCCGAAGGAATAATCTTGAGATTATTTCCTTTCTTTTTAGAGTTCTATCATGAATCTGGACTTCTAAAATTCATATCTTTTCCACTTGAACTCAAAATTTTATCATTCAAAATCTAGAAAATCCCTCCTTTAATTCCTACAACTTTAACCAATTTAATTGAAATGTTTCTAATGTTTATTTTATTTATTTTAATATCTTATTGTTCTCGTTTCGCATACTGAGAAGATTACGACGCTGTCGAAGAGCCAGAATATTTTCTCGAGGTTCCACCATCTCCATTCACTAATCAAGGCAAGTCACAAACCCCAAGTTGATCATAATTGAGCCTAGTTTTTCATAATTACCGCTATAACACATATGAATTAAATATTGCATTAGTTTAATCACAAGCTCTAAATTATATTTATTAGATCTCCGTTCTTGTTGTGTAAACCCAAGCCATGCTTAGTGAGCCTAAACTCCTTGTAACTTTTTGAATACTATATTATTTAGTGTCCATTGTATCGACACAACTGCTATAGGATAAAAGAACGAGTCATAGATAGTTGGATTCTGCTATATAATTCCCCCGTTATTCTCATCTCCGAATTTCTGTTGGAGTTGGCTATGTTATAAGTATGATGGGTTCCAGGTGCAAGCTAGGGAATTGGTTGGTCACACCCGAGGCACTATAAGGACCAGTCTACGAGATCTGTTACAAAACAAACTCGTACTAACAACAAGTATAGTGGGTAAGTCCTAACTGGAGGTATGGATCGTACCAACTTGAAGCAACATAGTGGAGGGGGCAAGTGGCAACCTGCGGGTGGCTTGTACCGACGAGGCTCAAGGGTGGGTACGTTGTTGGCCCGACGTGTCGGGGCATTGTATGAAACCTATAAGAGGGTGTTATTGAATTGGTGCGTTCCATGCTAAAGGTTTTGGCATGAGTTCCTGTGACTTGGGTCATTTGACACACTGCGGTGTGCGGGAATGAGTGCCTTATGGGTACAGTAGTACGTCTCTGATTAGAGTATAATCTTTTCAAAAAGCCATGCCCACGGTCAAGGGCGGGTTGGGCAATGTTCACCGCAGTTAGTTTACTTCTGTTTGAATGATCGTGTGATTCATGGCATGTAAGGACTGTTGAGCAAGGGCGGGCTGACTGTACCCCTCGAGTTAGAAGATGATGTATTTACTCATGATTTAATTTCTATACTAATAACCTGATCACATTAACTGCTTTACAAACGTACTTTTCTCCAAACATGAGCTACTTCCTTCCTTTATTATTACCTTGCATTATAATTGCATTTCGCTGGCTTGCTGAGTACGATTGTACTCACCTCCATTGACTTACACCACCAGAGGCCATCTACTACGAGGAGGATGAAGGTCTGGAGTAGCGACCCAGTCAAGGCACGAGACTGGAAGGAGGCGTTCATCTAGAGGATTTATTTTATTAGTTTCTCTTTGATTTAACTCTTTTGTAATAATATGGTCTACAAACCATGATTGATTGGCGTATTGTGCGCAGTTGTGTGATGAACGTCTTGTACTTATTGATTTTCTATGGAATTTCAATAAAGTCCCGATTTTATTAAATTGGGGTGTTACAAGACATCCTACTCACATAGCCGTTGTGTGGCATTATGTGGTTAGTACATGCCAATCATCTTTGTTCATTTGTAGTTGCACTTTTTTATATGATTGCTCATTGTGTGTAGGTCGATAGTACCTAGGGCGTACGAAACGACCTCAGCAGCATGGTTGGAAGGTGGGAGGTGGACACCAAAGTCGTGCATGACCCGCTTGAATTTGCGACATTACGCCGCAGTATCGACACGCTCAACCAGACTCTTGCCCTTACATCACCACGACCACCACCTCCAGCAGCAGGCGGTTAGCCCCCTCCTGTTGTAGCTCAGCCACCTCCTACTGGTGGCCCTCAGATGGCACCACCTTGTTGGTATCTATCAGCCCCATAGTATTACTATGGCGCAGGTTCGTTAGGCATAGGTCCGTCAGGCGCAAGTCCATCGGAAGCAGGTCCATCAAGCGCAGGTCCATCGGAAGCAGGTCCATCAAGCGCAGGTCCATCGGGTTATGGAGCATACAAATCGGCCCCCCGTACTGCTACGGTGCATATGTGATACCACATGAGTATTGTGCTCTACAACACATGAATTTGTTATAATTTATCTTTGAACTAATCACATTTTTTTGTACAGCGTCATATCCGTTTCACAACCCGTCTGGACCTCTCAGCTCACATGACGGCATACAGTAGTCACCCGGTTTCGATGGTTGGGCTAGTGGCTTCGACACTCAGGTGTTTGGGTCTTCGCAGCTTCAGGGAGCACCACTGCCTACTCAGCCTACTCAGCCTACTCAGGCGCAGGAGCAGCTGCCCACTAGGCCGACTAGGCAGCATCGAGCACCGGATAGGCTTACATTGTCGGCGAGGCCACCGAGACGGACTCGTGGTAGGAGTAACCATGACTAGGGTGTGTGGATCACCAGATAGGACTCGAACATTTTGTACTAAATATCAATATTTCACCATGACTCGTTTCATTTTATTATGATTCTGCTTGTATGCACGTATTCATTACGACGTTCTATATTTCACCATAACTCGTTTCATTTTATTATGATTTTGCTTGTATGCACATATTCGTTACAATGTTCTATATTTCACCATGACTCATTACGACGCATTACTATTTTAATTAACACTATAAAATTGTGATTATGTGATAAAATGTTCTCCTAGATGGCTTCCTCCTCGATTTCAACTCATCATAGGGGGACAGAACATCCTATCAGAGTACCATCTATGGCTTCAACGTCCAAAGTGTCACTACAGGGAACAGTGTCAAGTAATGATTGCGACATCTAGGACAAGATGCACGTAGACGATATTTCATATGTCCTGGCATCGATGATGACTTCATGGTAAGAATATAAACATTAATACCGGTCTGCAACTCCATCAATTAACTTTACATATTTTGTTATTGCAGGATAATCCAAGGAAGTGTCCTTTCACTCAATGGATCGATGATTCAAGCCAAGGATCCGCTAGAAGGAATGTAAGGCAAGCCGGGACTACGGCGGAGTACACAAGAAGGAAAGAAAAACATCTACTCAAGGTCAAGCATGCTAGTTCAAATTGGATGATAAATCTTTTAGGAATTCCTGAGTGGTAGCAATGACCTACGTGCGCATGTGGGAGTCGTTGTATTATACGAACATCACGTGGAGGCGACTCAAGGGGAAGGAGACAATTTGTGTGCCCCAACCTACATGAACATGGCGTGGTAAGTGATGACAACAATTGTACATGTTTAATTTCATATGATATTGTAACGCAACAGTGATCTTACTACTTATCGTGCCAGGAAAATGTTAGGAGATGCTCATTCCATCGGTAGATAGATGTCACACAACCTACATACGAGGATGATTTCATCACAGAGGCGGAAAGTCACTCCGAGTACGAAACGAGAAGGCTTGAATCTGATGATAGAGCGAGGAGTGCGAGATGGAGTGAAGAGGACAAACAACTGAGAGAATACAATAGGCAGAAACAACTTAGGTACAGGGAGCAACGAAGACGTGCTAGGCGAGAGAGAGAACGGAGAAATCAATAGGACAAAAGTACTATCTAACTGTGTTGGATGATTTGTATGGACCTATGTTGTTTCCTTAAAACGTTCGAGGCAAAACATGTAGAATTGAAATTTTATTATTAAACTAGTATGACTCGAAGTGAAAATTACATACTAATTAAAACAGTACAACACTAACAACACATAAAGTAGTACACAACATAACAAAGTATAATGTTGTAGTAATTGCATTAGCTACAACACGTTTAGTGTGTATATGGTGTGTAGAGTGAACCTCGAAGGGTTCTCACAGAGGGAGACATGATTTATACTGGTTCAGGCCTCCCCGAAGGGATAATAGCCCTACGTCTAGTCTACAGTGGATTTGGCATAATTTGCCTCTACTGAACATGTCTATTATAAGGGCTTGGCCCTGCTTTTATAGGCACGCAGGCCAAAGTAAAAGACCTAAATACCATCTACAGGTCATAGGCCTCATAGGGGCAAGAACGAAAAAAACTAGACTACTGTACAAACAGTTTTACAACTTTACAGACGTGTCAGATAAACGTCACTTCTGAGTAGCTAAACGACATACTAGGGGTGGAGGGGCCCCCGGTATGGCTCTGCACTGCAGTGGAGTTAAGATGTTTTCCTAGTTTGAGGTAGTGGTCGGAGCTCTTCAGGCGAAGACTGCATCAAAGGCTTCGAAGGTACTCCGAATGGACTTCTGGGGACTTAGCTTCGAAAGGGACCAGAGGGGGGCCTAGAGGCTGGCTCTAAGGGACCCCTAAGGCTTGACCTCGGAGTGCTCGAAGGGAGCCCGAAGGCTAGGCTCCGGAGGACTCCGAATGGAGCCCGGAGGCTATCTCCGAAGGGAGCCTGGTGGCTTGGACTAATTGCTGCTTGGAAATAACCTCGGTAGGAGGGTTCCGCTTCGACTTCATGCTTCGGCGGTGCCAGGCTCTGGGCCTGAGGCCTGTGGAGGCTGACGTCATTTGGCGCCTGTCTAAGGGAAAACTCATTCCCCCAATAGTAGCCCCTCGCCTGCAGCCCTTCAAGGCGAAGGGGTGCGTGCGCCTCTGGACAAATGACAGTAAAAAACGTAACTTCAGAGAAAACAGGCCTTTGGAGCTTGGACCGAAGGGGGCTTCGACTTGCGGAGGCAATAAATGCCTGCCCTGATTGACAGGGTGACCTCGGGAGACCAACCAACTCCACAACGGTTATAATATTGACCGTTGCAGCGCAGGGGGTGCATCGGTTCGCTTCATCTTCGCCTCAGGCCCACTTGTCATATACTTCGCGCACGTGAACCGTCGGGACTTTTAATGCCTATAAAAAGGGATTTACCACATACGGCTTCGGCACACACCCATTTGCTCCTTTCTCTACTCCTAGCGCCCTTCGCTTTCCTCTCTTCATCTTTAGCTTCACGCAGAGCCGGCTTCGCAAGCTTTAGTGCCCTTCACACCGAAGTCTCACAAAATGTCGAAGAAGTTTGTGTCGAAGAAGGCCTTGAGTCTGGGTGCGAGTTCGAGCTTCGCTCAGGCGCAGGCAGCAGCGGCGGTGGCGGCGAAGCCTGCTGTAAGGCGCTTGGGGCCAAGGGACATTTGGTCGCCATCGGACAAGTTCGAGCAGACGCTGGAAATGAGGGCTTCAGCCTCAATGGAGGAGTCTGTCCGAAGGGTCTGTGAAGGGAGGATATCGGTGGAGATCCAGCTTCGGGTACCAGAGAAGTCGGAGGCTGTACCGAGGCCTCGGGCTAACGAGGTTGTGCTCTTTGAAGCTTTCTTCGAGGATGGCCTCGGGCTGCCGGCAGTGGATATGTTGAGCAAAGTATTGAATGCCTACAACTTCGAGCTTCCTCATCTGTCTCCAAATGTCGTGGTGAGGTTGGCCTTCTTCGAGTGGGCTATGAGAGCCGAAGGCTGTGAAGGTCGCGCAGATGTCTTCGTCGCCCTCCATGATGCCAACTGCTAGCCGAAGCAGAGGAAGGGGGCAGACCACGTCAAGAGGGCCTTGGCCTTTGGGAGTGCCAACTTCCAACTTCAGGAAGGAGTACCAGGACACCTTCCCAGCGAGGGCCGCCAACAACAAGTGGTACTCGAAGTGGGACCAAGAGTGGTTCTATGCCTCGGTTGGCGCGAACTCCCCCCTTCAGAGTACCAACGCGCTCATCTCCTACTGGCGCGAAGGCGTAGTGAAGATGAGCCCTGACATCCTTCGGTCAAGGATCTTGCTCCTGCGGAGGGTGGCTTCGAGAATGAGCATGAGGGACCTCACGGAGGAGTTCATCACCCTTCAGCTCAGCCCCCTCGCGCTCTCTTGGCCAGAGGGTCTTTTTCAACCTTCGGACTCAGAAGGCCCGAGCAAGGTGCCGTTGGAGTGCCTTGGTAAGACTTTGATTTCTTTTCATCTTCATACTTCACAAAATGAACTTGTGCTGACTTGGAGCTTTGATCAAGCTGCTCGTGATGTAAGGACTCCGGAAGAGGCAATCATTGCGGTGGAGCGCGTCATTGGGGCTCGACGGCTGAGGAGCAGGCTCAACGGCTCGCTCTAGTGGGGTACTTGGGAACACTAGAACAGAGTGTGGGCCTGGCTTGGCGTCAAGGGGGTCCAAGCTCTGCCAGACTTTGCCAACCCTACACCTTTGGTGAGCGGCTCCAAGAGGAAGAGGGTGGACGACGATGAACCCAAAGCCTCGAGGGTTCGCTCGGAGCTCCCAACAATCGAAGCCCTGCCGCGAGGAGCCAATGGCCACGAGACTTGGAACTGGAGCGGAGCCAGCAGGGGCTCCGACGGCGGCTACCGAAGTGGTGGCGGCGAGGACCGTAACAGCAACCCCTTCATGCGCGGGGGTTAGGGCTCTGCCCGCGCAGCGAAGGGACTGGGGAGCACACAACGCTGCCCCTCCTTCGAAGATATTTCCTCCGACGAAGGTAAACACTTGATCACACTCTCTTTTCATACGTGAATATTGACTTGTACTTTTTTGTAGATGTCGATGTCGGTGTGAGGCCTGTCGTGCTGAAACCCACAGAGGCCTCTGGCAGCAGTAGTAATAGTAGCAGCGACAGCAGCAGCAGCTCGGGGTCTGACAGTACTTCGTCCGAAGAGGATGGGGGACGACCGCGGTGAAGGGAACCTTCGGAACGAGACCGAAGAGCACATCAAGGTGGTGGACCAAAGCCCGGTTCCACGGGAGTCTGCACTGGAGGAGGCTATGACAGAGATAGTCCGGCCTTTGCAGCCGAGGGGGCTCATGACGGAGGCAGCCATACACACATTCCACGAAGGCTCTGTCGCTGCAGGGGAGGGGGACTTGGTGGCGCAACTCAGCCGCTCAAACCCCTTTGAACTCTTCGCAAATGCGCACGAAGCCATCCTCCAGGTGAGCAGAGTTCCACATAGACTTCGAGTCCACATTCTTTTCAATCAACACTTAGGATTTTCTTGAATATTTTTAGGCCTTCGCGCTGAATGCTGCAGCAGCAGCCTTTGCAGTCCAGCGGATGGCCGACCTGGTGGCGGAAAGATACACCCTTCGACGCGAGATCTTGGTGGAGGCCAAGAAGCGATGGCGAGCCGAAGCATCAGTGGAGGTGGCGAGGGCCGAGGCCAAGAAGGCGAGGGAGGTCTTGGTTTTGGAGACCAACAAGCTTCGAGTGACACTTTGAACTTCGGAGGAGGCCAGAGCGAAGCTGGTGGTAGAGAACTCCGATCTTCGCGCAGCCTGCCATTGTCTGGAGAACTTCATGGTCCTAGGGGTCGATGAATCCACTTCGAGCTTGACTTCAGTCCTTGAGCAAATAGGGACTGAGCGCCAAGCTCTGGACTTCAACCCTTAGGACCAGGTCGGGGATCGCCTTGAGTTCCTGCAGACTATGGCTACGATGGCGGAAGAGTCGATGAAGGGCTTCGCTCTGATGGTTGGCCGAGTGGCGGGCCAAGGAGTGTTGCAGATGCTTCACGACGCAGGGTGCATCCACCTCAAGGCGGCAACTTCGGCGACTCCAGTAGCCTTCGGAGGCCAACACTTGGTCGCGCCGCCTTTAGACGTCTGTGGAGCATGGCACCGTCTTCAGGAACGTTGGAAGGCCCAAGGCTGCGAAGCAGTCCTCGACCTCCAACGGGCCCTCCGTCTTCGCCGAGCCAGGGCACAAGCCTTGCCAACTCAGCCTTCGACGTCAAAGCCTCCACCTCCGAAGATGTAGACCTCCTTAGGCTCCTTGTAATTCTTAGTTGTAGGCTTGTAAAAACTCATCAGTTTATTAATATAAATACGGGGTGGTGCTCGAAGTAGCTAGGTCCGAAGGCCCCCCCCCAGTTCAAGCTTCCGATGGGTCTTAGGGGTGAAGCCATTTCCTAAGTAGCCTAGGAGCTACTGGCTGCCGTGAAGATGGAGACTCTTCGGAGTTCTTCCTCTTCGCCAGACTTAAGTTGTTTCGAAGTAGACTTAAGTGGCGAGGGGGTACAGCTTTTGGGTACAGCCTTAACAGACGGCGAAGCTCTAGACTTTTTCGCCTTCGACACGGCACCGCCTGCACCCCAGACTTGGACAAACCTGCAAGGCGAAAGGCGAGGTCTGCAGGCTTCGGGGCGTGGATGGTCCGGCCACAGGAGAACAGACTCCGACGGGGATTCATCCAGCCGAGGGGGCCCTGCCCGGAAGAAGAGCAAGTGAGGGTCGAACATGTCGGGGCCTCGAGCTCGCTTTTTCCTAGGCTTAGATACAGACTACTCATAATTTTGTTTTCGAAGTGTGTTTTGTAAAATACTTCTCAATTATTATTCAATGAATGAAATTTGTTATATTTGCATACTTCGTCTACATGCTTCACATGATTTGATTGTTTTGAACGTTTAGCTTGTCACGTTCATACTGCGCAATACATTCGCACACTTCGCATACATACTTTGGTCACCCCTTGCACGTGGTAGCTAGGGACTTAGTCGTTGCTGGTGCGAGCAATTAAGAATGCGAAGGGGCTGTGCCTTTTTGGCAGGCTTCAGACGCTTATATCGCGTCAAGCGAAGGCCTCTTCTGGGCTTCTAATGCATTAATTTGAAGCGAAGCAAGGCTTAAGTGTACTCAAATTAAGCGAAGCATGCTTCGGCATGCTTGGATTTGGATAATATGCGCGAGGCAAGGCTCCGAAACACACTTAGATTTTAGGCGAAGCATGACTTCGACCTACTTAAACCTAGATTATATTTTGACACGCGAAGCAAAGCCTCAGAGCATGTTTAGATAGCGAAGCAAGGCTTCTGAGCTTGATTCTGTAATGAGAATGGAATGGGTGGTGTAGATTCACCGAACCTGTGATAATGTGAGCCACCTTTGTCTCTGAGCCACCTTCGACTCTGAGATGCTTTGGGTACGGAACTCGGAATCCCTGGACGCATCGGGCCGGTGGCCCAGAGTCCCTCATGTTACTACTACGGGCCCGGAGGCGCTGTGTAGCCTTCGGATGCTGAGTCCGGTTTCAAATAGACTTCGAAGTAGTTCTTTGGTCTTTAACAATACAAAGCGGTAACCTCGACTTTTAAAAGAACGAGGCTGTTGGCTTCAGATCTTGATAAGGACACAGCAGATCTTCGATTTTTAATGAAAAGGAAGCAAGGCTTCATCAATCAGAAAATGAAGCAGAGCTTCGGCATTAAATGCAAGTGAGCAAGGCTTTGAATTTAAAAGTGGAGCAGGGTTTTGCTTTAAAGGCGAAGTAATACTTCGGTTTTAAGGCGAAGTGTGACTTCAATGATTTATTGAAATAATTGTAAATTTGCACAGGGAAGTGGGGCTTCGGACTATGTACATACCTTGTAAAATGAGGGTGAAAGGCTTGCCTCGTAGCACCTAGGGCGTCGGAGGCCTTGGGCGCGTGAAGCGGAGCCCCTTGTCGGAGAGTGCACTCTGAGGCGCAAGGGATGATGGAAGGCGAGAAAGGTCTTCGGGCTGCACTCGAAGCCCCTTGCCGGAGGGTGCGCGAAGCAAGAAAACTTCGAAGCTCCCCCCTCAAGCGCACTTCGAGACACATGCAGTGGCAGAGAACTTAGCTTTTAGGACTAGGTTCCCCACGGATGGCGCCAACTGTTGTAGCAATTGCGTTAGCTACAGCAGGTTTAGTGTGTATATCGTGTGTAGAGTGAACCTCGAAGGGTTCTCACCGGAGACATGATTTATACTGGTTCAGGCCTCCCCAAATGGACAATAGCCCTACGTCCAGTCTATAGTGGATTTAGCATAGTTTGCCTCTACTGAACTGGTCTATTACAAGGGCTTAGCGCTGCTTTTATAGGCACGCAGGCCAAAGGAAAAGACCTAAATGCACTCTACAGGTCATAGGCCTCATAGGGGCAAGAAGGAAAAAAGACTAGACTACTATACAAATAGCTTGATAGCTTTACAGACGTGTCAGATAAACATCACTTCTGAGCAGCTAAATGACATACTAGGGGCGGAGGGGCCCCTGGTATGGCTCTACACTACAACGAAGTTAAGATGTTTTCCTGGTTCGAGGTAGTGGCCGGAACTCTTCAGGCGGAGACTGCATCAAAGGCTTCGAAGGTACTCCGAATGGACTTTCGGGGACTTAGCTTTGAAATGGACTAGAGGGGGGACCGGAGGCTGGCTCTGGGGGACCCCAAAGGAAGCCCGAAGGCTTGACCCCAGAGTGCTCCGAAGGGAGCCTGGAGGCTAGGCTCCAGAGGACTCTGAAGGGAGTTCGGAGGCTAACTCCGAAGGGAGCCTGGTGGCTTGGTCTAATTGCTGCTTGGAAATAACTTCGGTAGGAGGGTTCCGCTTCGACTTCATGCTTCGGCGGTGCTAGGCTCCGGGCCCGAGGCCTGCGGAGGCTGACATCATTTGGCCCCTGTCTAAGGAAAAACTCATTCCCCCAACATATAACATAAATTTAAAAATACAAACTACACTATGTGCCTACTGAGTGCACCGAGGGTATTTCCCTTCCTTATGGCCTCTAGTCTAGCTACATGCACACAACGAGCCCTCTCACGCTTCCTCTCTCTCAGCCTCGCACTCCTCTTTTGCCTTGCGCTTTGCCTCCTCCCTCCTAATAAATCTTTCCTCGAGATTCTCCTCCCGCTTGCATCTCATCTCAAATATCCCCCTATTGAACGCATGGGTCCTCATAAGCGAGCCCCAATCGTCCGGATGCACCTCTTTGTCGATCCATTCGACAAAGTCACATAGTGAAGGTGGCGACGGTGGAGGAGTTACCTACACGCAAAAATATTAACAAACACATTGTATGTGATTCATTCTAGAAAAATATAAAAAAAGAAGGAAAAAATTATAATACCGGTTTGTTTGCACGTGGTCCACGCTTTGGCCTTGGCTTCGGCTTTTCCGGAGTCCACGAGTAGTTCGCACACTTTCAATACCTCATCTCGATGGTGAGGTCATCTTGGCTTCGCATGAATTTACATGTGTCTCCACAGAAGCACATGGGGGGTTCGACACCTTCCGGCGGATGGTGACGGGGATTGTAACTGGGAGTCGATATATCATTCTTCACCATCTACGAATGTATGTCAACATAAATATGTCTATTAAATATTGAAGTGATTATACTACCTAATTACGAAATTAAATAAATAACAAAAAAACGCATAACCGACTTACGTGAAGGAAGACCGGAACAATGCACCGAGAAGAATAGGGGGGTGTGCTGGTGTGGTGGAGAGGGGGCCTTAGGCCCCCTTTTATAGCCCACACCGCCCCCACGTTCGGCAGTGTTGGGGCTGAACGTGCCACGTCGGCCACGTTCGGCCGTTGCAGCGCCGAACCTGACCAACGGCTAGGGCCACATTAGCGTGTAACGGCTAGCCGGGCCGAACGTGGCCAAGTCACGGAGGTTCGGCCCTTGTACTGCCGAACGTGGGTGATGTGGCCACGTTCGGCGCGGCTAGCTATTGTGTGTCTACGTGGAGGCCACGTTCGGTGCTGCAACGGCCGAACGTGGACGACGTGGCAGGTTTGGTTGAACCACTGCCGAACATGGCGCCACGCGGCCACGTTCAGTGGTTGTAGCACCGACGGGGGTCTAGATTTATAATATTTGAAAATGGGATACCAGAATTGATTTTTTAAAAAAACAATATTATTAAAAAAATCGACAATAAGCTATATGTCAGCCACCGAGAGATAACGGTTCACAGTTGTTAACGAACGTGTTTGTTAACCGTGCTCCTCTATCCTTCCCTCGCATGATCTTAGCAAGCTAGCCACGACACCATATTTCCACGACGCCAGTGCGCGCCACGGCGCCGGCGTGCAGCTAAGAAACCAAAACATGCAGCAGCATGCAGCTAGCTTGGTGTAACGGGGGTGCGTCGCGCACACCTGCGTAAATGTGACTACCTGAGCTTAAGGGAGGCAATTGGTAAGGGCAAGCTATGCAAGGCCACCCCTGTGGATTCATTTACCGCACCATGCTTGATTAGCTTATTCGCTAGAGCTAAACCGGCGAGCACCCTATAGTCCTGTACGCACGTGCTCCCTGACATGCAAGCAACGACATGCCGCAAGAGACACTTCGGTGATTTGGACGAGCTTGTGTAGGACCGAAAGTAGCGACCAGAGGGGTGTGAATGGGCGCCTTAAAAAATTCTTTCGAATCAATGGCCTGTTCCCAATACCCAACGCACCTCAAAAAAACTAAGCAGCAGAAAATAAACAGATAGCCTAAGTCTAAGGGTATCTAGCCTAGAAGAAGTCTATGTCAAACAGAGAACTATTAAACCAGTGCTAATAGAAAGATAAACAATATACGCAAGACTAGGCAAGACAAACTTCTCAGCAAAGCAATCTCGGTGCACTATGAGAGAGAAGAGAAGTTACCTGTTCAAATCTATCTCCTGTTCGAAACTCGGCGAAGCTTGCTTCGCAGATCGAAGTCTACTTCGCTGGTCGAAGTCTGGCTCGGAGGTGGTAGTCGAAGTCTGTCGAAGGTGTTGTGAAAATGCCGAAGGTAGGAATCGAAGTGTGCTTCGAAGCGAAGTATGAGAAAGTCGGAGCCTGCTTCGAAGTATGTACTTCGAAGGCAAGACTTCGAACACAGCTTCGAACCATGTACTTCGAAGCCAAACCTTCGAACAGAAAACTTCGAACGCAACACACAGACGGACAACCTTCGAACAAAGAAGCGAAGCCTGTCACACGACAGAGGCACCAAATTCGAAGCCTACACTCTACCTTCGAAAAGAGCGAGCTTCGAAAAGAGAAGCGAAGGCTGACACGCGACAAAGAATCCAAAAACGAAACCTAACTGGACGACAAGCTTCGAAGCCAACTTCGAAACCTATCGAAGTGTGGACTTCGAAGAGCTCGATGTGAAGTACCTTCGCACCATCGTTCGAAGTATGCGACGCTGTCCGTACAAAAAGTACTTTGAAGCTAGCAACCAAACACAAAACAAAGTTCGAAGTTCAAACGAAGCCTTCGAGCATATCAGATCGAAGCCTGCCTCACGGAGCTGAGGGGCTTCGAACAGAGAGGGGGCTTCGCCAGAGAACAGTTAGAAAAGTTACTCAGCCCTGTCAACTTCGATCAAAAAGCTGCGCAGTAAAAGGAAAAAGCTGGCACTAGAGTACTGTTGCTACAGTGCAGTAGTACTACTTGCAACAGCAAGAACTAGTACTACTTGCGTGATGAACACAAGCAACAGAGAAGCTTTGTTCTGAATAAACCAACCGCAACCACACAACAGCAACGACAGTGGATGAAATGCTGCACACATAAATGCTTCGCACAAACAAAAGCAGCCAAAATAAATTCTTCCAGACAGGAAAGAACCAAGTAAATCTCAGGAAGAACAAAGGCTAGTTGCCTGGCGGCGCACGCATGAACAGGAGAGGAGAAGAGAGAAAAATGCAAGAGACAAAAAGTGACCCAAGGGAGTAGTATTGATTTCAGCCAAAAGGGTGGTCCAAACCCTAGGGATTGGGGTCCTATTTATAGGCAGCCCAATACTAGGAATATTCTACCAGCCCCTTAGGGTTTTTACAGACGCAAGAATAAAGAAAAAAACTCTACTGCCCTTAGGAATTTTTACAGACACGACTGACTGACTGTGGGCCTAGAGTTACAGATGACTTATCCGGAAGCTAAGTTTTCGTAGCGACTACGGCTTCTCTTCTGGACAGTCGGATACAAGATCGACGGTCGTCAGTTTTGCGCCGAAACTGACAAAGCCTCCACCGACTTTGCACCAGGTACCCGGATTGGGCCAGCCCGATTCCGCAGCTCTCTCAGCCCGGCAATCACTCACCGCCCGTGTACCTGAGTCAACCCTGGTCAACAGCCCAGTGGGTCTTCTGCTGCTTCTGGCCCATGTACCCGGATTGGGCCAGCCCGACTTCGCAGCCTCCTCTGCCCGACAGTCGCTCGCTGCTCGTGTACCCGAGTCACACGCGGCCCATGAAACAGCAGATCTCTTCTTCTTCTGTCCTCTTTGACTATCGTTGACAATGACTCATCACTTCTAGAGCCATGAGGCCCACGCTATTCAGCATGGCTCCTCAGCTTGTCCCGACCCGAGTGCTACAGCTGCCCCCTTTGCCTATCCTACACATCTCTTTGCGCTTTGGCCCTGTGCACGTAGCTGTGTTTCGTCTTTGGGTTACACCGGCTACGGAACAGTAGTACATCCTACTTCCTATGTAGTTACGGGGACCATGAATATATGCATTTTCTTGCTGAAGGTCGAGGCTCGGGGCGCAGGGACAGAGCCTGAGCATGAGGCACGCTTTGACATCGACACAGGGATCGAATCTCGGTTCTCCAATGCGTGCAGCTGCCAACGCTCAGGTAAAGGATGGAGTACACATATATTTTTAGAGTGGAGGAGGAAACCAATTCACTAGGTAGCTTGCTATCTAGCCTGCAGAAGTTCAGATTCAGTTATTAAGGCATGCTGAATTTTGCCTGAGCGCGTCTAGTTCTGAGGTTTCGCAGGCACTAAATAACAACAAAACGGAAGAGGCTCTATACAGAGGCGCCCCACCAATGCACCAAAGCAAAGAAGTTGAGTGGTACGAACCGTATCGAGATGCGTAAAATGCAAAACAGAAAACACCCAGTAATGTTATCATTAACAGTATCAACTTCATTTTATAAAGGGATAAGGGGATCGCTGACATGTTCTCCATGTCAGCTGAGCCCTTAGCCAAGCTTTCTCAGTTAAGCTCTCTGGCGAGAAGAGAGACACACACAAACAGATTTGTGGACGCAACTTTATTGCTCTTCTCTTGTTGTTCTCGACGTCTACACCGGGCACTTATTTATAGTGCAAATTCCAATCTAAACATGAAAGAAACTAAACTTGGAAGGAAAAACCTAAAGGAAACTTACTCCTTAAACATAGAAAATAAAAGTAGCAAGGAAAACATCTGCCATCATAGCCACAAATCAAAGATACGCTCGAAGGATCTCTTTCCAAACGAGCTCAACGTAATCTCTAAAAAAGGAAGTCAGGTTTATTTCCTAACAATCACCCCCTAAACCTGACATTACCATGTGCACCAACTCATAATAGGCATGGCTCCTCGTCGACATCCATGAGGAGGGCCCTCTCCTTCTTCGGCTCCAGGCCGTTCCTAGCGATGTGGCCACGAGCACCACAGTTGAAGCACCTCCCTCAGTTGCGGCGCTCCGAACGCCGGCTGTAGGACCGAAAGTAGCGACCAGAGGGGGGGTGAATGGGCGCCTAAAAATTCTTTCGAATCAATGGCCTGCTCCCAAAACCCAACGCATTTTAAAAAGAAAAACTAAACAGCAACGCGAGAACAGATTGACTAAGTCTGCAGATTCGAAGTTTGCTGATTCTGAGGTTGCAGATTCTGAGGTTGCAGATTCTGAGGTTGCAGATTCTGAGGTTGCAGATTCGGAGGTTGCAGATTCGAAGTATGCAGATTCGAAGTATGCAGATTCGAAGTATGCAGATTCGAAGGTTGCAGATTCGAAGGTTGCAGATTCGAAGTATGCAGATTCGAAGGTTGCAGATTCGAAGTATGCAGATTCGAAGTATGCAGATTCGAAGCTTGCAGATTCGAAGTCTGCTGATTCGAAGTCTGCTGATTCGAAGTCTGCAGGTTCGAAGCTTGCAGATTCGAAGTCTGCAGATTCGAAGCTTGCAGATTCGAAGACTGCTGATTCGAAGTCTGCTGATTCGAAGCCTGCAGGTTCGAAGCTTGCAGATTCGAAGTCTGCAGATTCGAAGCTTGCAGATTCGAAGTCTGCTGATTCGAAGCCTGCTGATTCGAAGTCTGCAGGTTCGAAGCTTGCAGATTCGAAGTCTGCAGATTCGAAGCTTGCAGATTCGAAGTCTGCTGATTCGAAGTCTGCTGATTCGAAGCCTGCAGATTCGAAGCTTGCAGATTCGAAGTCTGCAACACAGAGTTGGACTTCACACAAGAAAAGGGACTTTGACCCTGCCAACTCGATCAAAAAGCAACACAGGAAAAGCAAGGCTAAAGTACTAGCATACTGTAGCTACAGGAAAGTAGTACTACTTGCTACAGAGTAGTAGTACTACTTGCAACAGCAAGAACTAGTACTGCTTCTCACGAAGAACACATACAACAGAGAAGCTTCTGTTCCAAATAAATTGATCGCAAGCACAGAGAATGAACTGCAGTGCACAAAAATGCTTCGCACAAGCAAAAACAGCCAGATTAAAAGCTCTCCCATACAACAAAAAGTCACTTAAAAACTTCAGGAAGAACAAGGCTTGTTGCCTGGTGACCCACGCATGAACAGGGGAGAGAGAATGCAAGAAACAAAGTGACCCAAAGGAGTAGTATTGATTTTCAGCAAAAGGGTAGTCCAAACCCTAGGGGTTGGGGTCCTATTTATAGGCAGCCCAACACTAGGAATATTCTACCTGCCCCTTAGGGTTTTTACAGACTCAAAAATAAAGGAAAAGACTCTACTGCCCTTACGTATTTTTACAGACACGACAGACTGACTGTGGGCCTAGAGTTACAGATGACTTATCCGGAAGCTAAGTTTTCGTAGCGACTACGGCTTCTCTTCTGGACAGTCGGATACAAGATCGACGGTCGTCAGTTTTGCGCCGAAACTGACAAAGCCTCCACCGACTTTGCACCAGGTACCCGGATTGGGCCGGCCCGATTCCGCAGCTCTCTCAGCCCGGCAATCACTCACCGCCCGTGTACCTGAGTCAATCCTGGTCAACAGCCCAGTGGGTCTTCTACTGCTTCTGGCCCATGCACCCGGATTGGGCCAGCCCGACTTCGCAGCCTCCTCTGCCCGACAGTCGCTCGCTGCCCGTGTACCTGAGTCACACGCGGCCCATAAAACAGCAGATCTCCTCTCTTCTTCAGTCCTCTTTGACTATCGTTGACAATGACTCATCACTTCTAGAGCCATGAGGCCCACGCTATTCAGCATGGCTCCTCAATCTCCCCCTTGATGAGTGCATTGTCAACACTCCTCAATTCACAGCTCTTCAGCACCTGCGAACAAATGTGGAAACACGAAAACAAAAAACACAAGGAAACAAAGAAGAAGAAAAATAAGGTAAAAGTTTAACCCTAATGACCAAAAGCCAACCAAAAGCAAGAAACGGTCATTATGGTTAACCAAAACGTAAAAGCTCAAAATGAGTGTGATTTCAGAACAACAAGGATATCGACAGAGTAAGAACTAACTCCCCCTTAAACTCTGATCCCAAATTTTCTCCCCCTTGTTGACAAGTAAACTCATCAAGCACTCAAAAGAGACACAGACTCCCCCTGAAAAGCAACTCCCCCTCAAAATATGCAGTGAATTCAGCTGGGGTGTAGGTGGAGTGTAGAAAGCATGCTTCTCAGATATGATTGACTGCAATTACAACATCTAACAAGTATAGCAACAGACATACTGTCTTAAGACACATGGCATGATCAGTGCAACAGATGATATCTAAAGAAAGTCATTAGCACGCATTTTTCAGTTTTTGCAAAACAAAACATCACCATATTTCCTAGTTAATAAGCAAGGTAAAGCATGAGATGCAGAAGCTAACTGATGTCTACCAAGATAAACATTGTTCAAAACAAAGTGCTTCAGCAAACTGGTTATCTTGTTAAATGTTCAGGCTTTTTCATTTTTCCTTTTTCATTTGTGCCAAGGGTTATTTGCATGTCAAACCTTATGCTAACCGACCAAGTCAAGCCTAGGCCAAAACTGGACCATCGGAAGCTTAAGACATTGGTCTTGGCATACACTACACTGTCCTAGTTCATACCAAAGTGCTATGGTAAGCAGTCCAGAACAATGCAATGCGACAAAGCAAACCCACTTGGATCTTTTCAACTCAAGCATAAAAAGGCATGGAATTTTCATTCATTTTTTGATTTTTTTTATCATTTTTATAGCATATTTTCCATGTTAAAGCATAAAGATGTCCAAGTTGCATATCTGCATCTATGTGATGAACTAGCTACAAGGCATGTAACAGATAGCAAAAGCACTCAGCCTACACATGCTAGTTACCAGAAGCAATGGTGATCATTTTTCAAGTTGAAAGCGTAAAAGCCATGCATATGACAGATATCAGACATATCAAATGAACTGAAACAAAGCATGATCATCGACGAGTAATCAAAAGCATGTACCAGCTAGAATAAGTAAAGCAGTTTAATCATATAACAGAAGCAAGCTCAAAAGTGTGATATGTGAATATGTATGATATGAACACACACAAAAAGACTCAAGAAAAGAGTAAAGAAGAAAGAAAAACTGACGCAAAATATCCTAGAAAGGATACACAACACCCAAATCCCCTCGTAAACGCTCAAAAGTAGACTGATCTAGGGGTTTGGTGAAAATGTCAGCCAACTGATGATGGGTATCAACATGAACAAGGTCAATGACACCTTTCTCATATTGATCCCGCAAAAAGTGAAAGCGCACATCAATGTGTTTGGTTTTTGAATGAAGACATGGGTTTTTCCCTACACTAATAGCACTGGTGCTGTCGCAAAACAAAGGAACTCTGGTAGGAAAGAACAACCCAAAATCTCGCAGAGTGGAAATCATCCAAACCAACTGTGAGCAGCAGCTAGCAGCAGCTACATACTCAGCCTCTGTGGTCGAAAGAGCAACTCCAGATTGCTTTCGAGAAGACCAAGAGACAAGAGAAGAACCAAGAAACTGGCAAGTACCGGAAGTCGACTTGCGATCCAACCGGCACCCACCAAAGTCAGCGTCCGAAAAGCCAGATAAATCAAGAGAAGATGATGCTGAATAGTAGAGACCAAGATCAGGCGCATAAGTGAGATACCTGAAGATGCGCTTGACAGCCTGCCGATGAGACGCGCGTGGTGAAGACTGGAAGCGCGCGCACAGTCCCACGGCGAACTGTATGTCTGGCCTAGTCACCGTCAAGTACAGCAGTGACCCGATCATCCCTCGAAATTCTCTCTCGTTGACCTTGACGCCGCTCTCGTCCTTGTCCAGACCCCCAGAAGTGCCCATCGGGGTCATCTGCGGCTTCAGCTCACCACCAAAGTCAAATTTTTTCAACATGTCACGAGTGTACTTACCTTGGTGGATGAAGGTGCCGTCCTTGGTCTGCTTGATCTGGAGCCCTAGAAAGTACTTGAGCTCACCCATGAGGCTCATCTCGAACTCACTGTGCATCTGCTCAGAAAACTTGGACACAAGAGAATCAGTAGTACCGCCAAAGATAATATCGTCCACATAAATCTGAGCAACTAAGAAATCTGAAGCATCTCTGAGCAAGAAAAGAGTTTTGTCCACAGAACCCATCACAAAACCCTTCCCCAACAAAAACTGCTTTAACCGGTCATACCAAGCCCTGGGGGCTTGTTTCAACCCGTATAAAGCTTTGTGCAATTTAAAAACATGTCGAGGAAACTTAGGGTTCTCAAAACCGGGGGGTTGCCTAACATAAACCTCCTCTTCTATGTACCCGTTCAGAAAAGCACTCTTAACGTCCATTTGAAAAAGCTTAAAACCCTTTGAAGCGGCAAATGCTAAAAGAATGCGAATGGACTCAAGACGGGCAACAGGAGCGAAGGTTTCTTCAAAGTCAATACCTTCCTTCTGGCAATAACCCTGGGCAACTAGTCGAGCCTTGTTGCGCACCACAACCCCATCTTCACCTTGTTTGTTCTTGAACACCCACTTGGTGCCTATGGGGTTGCATTCTGATGGCGGCTCAACTAATGTCCAAACCCGATTGCGGACAAAATTCTCAAGCTCTTCTTGCATAGCATTAATCCAATTTGAATCAGAAAGAGCATGAGAGACGTCTCTAGGCTCAAAAGATGCAACAAAAGCAGATTCAGCAAACACAGCGAGAGAGGCAGAAGAACGCAAAGTCCTCTCAGTCAAATCACCAATGATGAGCTCTGAGGGGTGGTCACGCTGAACTGCTCGGGTTCCCTGGTGATCTGAAGTCACCTCACCGGAGTCAGCAGCTGGCACCTCTGGACTTGACTGAAGGGGCTCGATCGAAGTGGAAGAAGTGATTAGAGGTCCGCCTTCATCATCAGTCGAAGTCACAGAGGGCGTGGGCTCTGCGGGGGAAGCAGAAGGCCCGCCCTCAACAGCAGCTGGAGTATCCTCATCTTCCTCAAAGATGGACTCTCCGAGCTCATCATCACCAGAAAGCTCAAAAGAAGGAGTCAAAGAAGGCAAGGACTCATCAAAAGAAACCTCACACGTCTCGACAAGCAGCTGGGATTCGAGGTTCCAAACACGGAAACCTCGAGAATGCAATGCATAACCAAGAAAAATACCATCCCAGCAACGAGACTCAAACTTGTCCAAATGCCCTCCCTTCTTGAGCACAAAGCACTTGCACCCAAACGCTCGCAAGTGGGTCACCTTGGGCTGTCTGCCAAACCGCAACTCATATGAAGTCTTACCAATGTAAGCTCGAAGAAAAATACGGTTGGCAAGATAGCAAGCCGTGTTCATGGCTTCAGCCCAAAAACGCCTAGGAGTCCTGTGCTCGTCGAGCATCGTCCTAGCCATCTCAACTAGCGTGCGGTTCTTTCGTTCCACAACGCCGTTCTGTGGGGGAGTGTAAGGAGAAGACAACTGATGGTCCAGACCCTGATCACCACAGAAGCTGACGAACTGAGAGTTCTTGAACTCAGAGCCGTTGTCGGAGCGAATTGCTCGCATCCGACCATTGTTCTCATTCTTCAGCTTCAAAATCAGGTCATGGACAAATTGAAAAGTTTCATCCTTAGACTCCAAAAAGAAAACCCACGAGAAACGAGAAAAGTCGTCAACAATCACAAGAGCATACCACTTCCCACCGACTGAGCGTACCCGAGCTGGACCTACAGTGTCCAAATGTAAAAGTTCGCCTGGATACGTAGTCATCACCTGAGTCACAGGTGAGTGAGAAGCGGCAACCATTTTCCCATGACGACAGGGATGACAAACTAGATCCTTCTCCATTTTAAGCTTGGGCAATCCTCGGATGAGGTCCATAGAGCTTAACCTGACTAGCAGATCAAAACTCAAATGACCTAACCTCCTATGCCACTTCCAGAGCTCAGAAGAAGATCCAGCAATCAAACAGCGAGAAGGGCCAAAAGAACTAGAGAAGTCAATTCGAAAAACTTTACCGAAGGGTAAAATCTGACAAACAAAGACCCTCTAGAATCAATCACAGAAGAATTGCCCTTCTTAAAACGCACTTCCAAACCATCCTCAAGAAGTTGCGAAACAGAGATTAAATTAAAGTTCAGATTTTTAACCAAAGCAACATTCTTTAAAGAGAAATGGTGTGAAATGCTAATTGAGCCTATTCCACTTACTTTCCCTTGACCGCTGTTCCCGAACGTGATGTACTCTTTGGAGCTCGGGGGAGTGAGACTGGAGAACCATCTGCGATGTCCCGTCATGTGGCGAGAGCATCCTGAGTCCATGATCCAAACATCCTCCAGTCCCCGGTCCTGCACAATCAATGTCTGTAAGTGGGAGCAAATGGTCCGGCACCAGGTTTAGCAAAAGAGCTAAACCAGTGTCGAGCCATCTGCTCAAAAGATGGAAAGCGAAAACCATCAAAAGAGTTTGGACCAAAACGCGGCTCAAAACGCGGTCCACGGTCCTTCCTAACCCTGCGGCCACGAGGTCCAGAACCGTAGCCAACACGGTCTGGAACTCTGCCGGAACGAACACCACCAACTGGAGCATGGGCAAGAAAGCCGTCTCCTCTACCACCACCTACACGACGCGGCCTGGCCTCCAGCCTCTCCCCGCGCCGAGGAACACGCGGTCTACCACCCTGCTGGTAGAACTGCACCTGATCACTACGAGCCCTCTCTGCTCTCTCAACCCGCTTCCTCCTGAAGCAAAACTCCGCAAGATGCCCGTCTCTCTGACAATACTCACAATGATAGGTAGGCTTCTTGGGATGTGGTTGAGGCTTGGGGTTCTTGGGCTTGGTAGTGTTTGGTGTGGTCTTCTTGGGCTGAGAGGGTCCAGGAAGAGAATCTAAAGAGGAGTGGAGGTGTTTGGGCTTAGGAACCCAGATAGGTTTCTTGGGTGGAGCTTTAGGTGGTTCATTGATCACTCCATCCTTGGGCTGACAAGCCAGGGAAGACTCAGTAGAGTGGGTCTTGGGATACCTCTGCTCTGGAGTCATTTTACTCCACTCCACTGCCCGGCTAATGGCACTCTCAAAGTCAGCCTTGGTGTAGGTATAACCTACCCCAAACCCATCCTGCCTCTTGAACTGCTGGATCATCATGCCAAGTTGTGGCTCTCTAGCACTGATCCAACTCAGGATAGACCGGAGATAAAAATTCTCATTCTGAGAATCAGCTAGCTCCTCTCTCAAGGAAGCTAGTACCTCCACCTGAGACAAGCAGGTCTCACACTCACTCTCCACTTGGACAGACTTTTCAGATTTCAGCTTGATCAACTCCATTCTAAGAGACAGACAGTTCTCACAGACAGTGGGTGGAACTGACAATGTCTCAAGCTCTAGCTTAGTCTGCGCAAGCTCAGCTCTTAACCTCTCCAAATCACCCAAATGCTCATCGCCCTTGGATTTCAGCTCAGCTAAGGCAGCTAGATGAGTTGGGCAATGAACACAGGGTGTGACGACAGTGGCTTGAGCATCTTTCAGCTCCAGCTGAGCGCTTTCAAGCTCAGTGGCCAAAGCATCCCTCTCATCAACCCTTTCTGTGTACCTAGACTTCAAAGTCGACAGGTCACACAGGAGCGCCTCACACTTCGGGCACTCACTGCTACCACCCAAGCAAGGGGAAGAAGATAGACTCTCAACTCTGCCGTTGGCTACGGCAAGCTCACTTTCTAACTCATCTATCGTTTTCTTAGCCCCCCTAAGCAGTTTTTCCCGATACTTCAACTCCTGACGATTGCTCTCAAGTAAATCAACAATTTCGCGCTCATATGATGATACCTTGCTATCGTCGTCGTCGGAGTCGTCGGAGGAGCTCTTTTCTTCCTTATCCCCAAGAGCCATTGAACAGAAGCTCTTGCGGGATCTTCGGCGCTGGTGTGAGCGGCTCTTCGGCTTGTCTCCGAAGGCCATGAAGCAGAGGCCCGCCGGATCGTCCTTGTCCTTCCCCTTCCTGATGACGATCTCCTCATCGCTTGAGCTTGATGAAGAGGAAGAAGACGTGGACTGCTTGGAGTAGCTCTTCTCCATCTCGGCGAAGAAGGCCTTGTCGCGCTTCTTGTTCTCTCGTCGGTAGTCCTTCAGGGCCTTCTTGAAGAAACGAGTCTTCGGCTTGCCCTTGTTGAAGGATGAGCTCTCATGCTTGCCGGAGTCGTGGAAGCTGCCACTGGTGCCCTTCTTGTGGCCGTTGCGCTTGGGGCAGTCGGCGATGAAGTGTCCTGGATCGCCACACTCAAAGCATCCGGATTTTGTGCCGTGTCTTTTGAACATTCTTTTGTCATAGACACGACGCACCCGGTTGTTAAACAGACACAACTCATCATCTCCCAAAGACTCAAGCTGGTCCTCAGTGATAGACATCAAAGAGAACCCAGCACAACTCACAGCAGAGGGATCAACAGAAGGTGTAGCAAGGGCCAGGGATTTTGATCCCGAACCAGTGAGATTTGATCTCAGCTGGATATCTACCTCAGTGGCCTTCAGCTTGCTAAATAACTCAGAAATGGTCAAGGTATCGTAAGAAGTGCTCTCAACGATAGAGGATACCTTGATCTCCCAGATCTTTGGGTCCAAGGTATGAAGAACCTTGAGCGCCTGCTCGTGATCTGAGACTAACTGAGCACCCTCAGCCTTGTTGTCCCGAAGCTTGTTAATGATCGACTGAAAGCGACCAAACAAAGCCTCAACAGATTCACCCGGCTTCTGTGTGAAATTCTCATATTCACGCCGGTAGGTCTGATAGAGCCGAGCCTTGACCTGTGCTGTTCCCTCATGGTGTGCCTTGAGGGTAGCCCAGATCTCTCTCGCAGTGGAGAGATGACTCACACGCTCAAACTCAGTGGGACCTAATCCAGAAAACAGAATGTTCACAGCCTTACTGTTGCTCAGATGCTGAGCAATGATACCAGCAGTACCATGCTCAGTGACTGGCAGAATGACAAATGTGGTGTGAACACAAATGTCCCATATGTCCGAGCCCTGGCTCATTAGATAAGCTCGCATGCGAGTCTTCCAATAATTATAGCCATAGGCTTCCAAGGACGGGACCTTGCCAGGAGACGTCATGGTCACTACCGGGGTTTAGAACCGGTTAAGGTATGGAAAAACCCTAACCAGGCTCTGATACCACTTGTAGGACCGAAAGTAGCGACCAGAGGGGGGGTGAATGGGCGCCTAAAAATTCTTTCGAATCAATGGCCTGCTCCCAAAACCCAACGCATTTTAAAAAGAAAAACTAAACAGCAACGCGAGAACAGATTGACTAAGTCTGCAGATTCGAAGTTTGCTGATTCTGAGGTTGCAGATTCTGAGGTTGCAGATTCTGAGGTTGCAGATTCTGAGGTTGCAGATTCGGAGGTTGCAGATTCGAAGTATGCAGATTCGAAGTATGCAGATTCGAAGTATGCAGATTCGAAGGTTGCAGATTCGAAGGTTGCAGATTCGAAGTATGCAGATTCGAAGGTTGCAGATTCGAAGTATGCAGATTCGAAGTATGCAGATTCGAAGCTTGCAGATTCGAAGTCTGCTGATTCGAAGTCTGCTGATTCGAAGTCTGCAGGTTCGAAGCTTGCAGATTCGAAGTCTGCAGATTCGAAGCTTGCAGATTCGAAGACTGCTGATTCGAAGTCTGCTGATTCGAAGCCTGCAGGTTCGAAGCTTGCAGATTCGAAGTCTGCAGATTCGAAGCTTGCAGATTCGAAGTCTGCTGATTCGAAGCCTGCTGATTCGAAGTCTGCAGGTTCGAAGCTTGCAGATTCGAAGTCTGCAGATTCGAAGCTTGCAGATTCGAAGTCTGCTGATTCGAAGTCTGCTGATTCGAAGCCTGCAGATTCGAAGCTTGCAGATTCGAAGTCTGCAACACAGAGTTGGACTTCACACAAGAAAAGGGACTTTGACCCTGCCAACTCGATCAAAAAGCAACACAGGAAAAGCAAGGCTAAAGTACTAGCATACTGTAGCTACAGGAAAGTAGTACTACTTGCTACAGAGTAGTAGTACTACTTGCAACAGCAAGAACTAGTACTGCTTCTCACGAAGAACACATACAACAGAGAAGCTTCTGTTCCAAATAAATTGATCGCAAGCACAGAGAATGAACTGCAGTGCACAAAAATGCTTCGCACAAGCAAAAACAGCCAGATTAAAAGCTCTCCCATACAACAAAAAGTCACTTAAAAACTTCAGGAAGAACAAGGCTTGTTGCCTGGTGACCCACGCATGAACAGGGGAGAGAGAATGCAAGAAACAAAGTGACCCAAAGGAGTAGTATTGATTTTCAGCAAAAGGGTAGTCCAAACCCTAGGGGTTGGGGTCCTATTTATAGGCAGCCCAACACTAGGAATATTCTACCTGCCCCTTAGGGTTTTTACAGACTCAAAAATAAAGGAAAAGACTCTACTGCCCTTACGTATTTTTACAGACACGACAGACTGACTGTGGGCCTAGAGTTACAGATGACTTATCCGGAAGCTAAGTTTTCGTAGCGACTACGGCTTCTCTTCTGGACAGTCGGATACAAGATCGACGGTCGTCAGTTTTGCGCCGAAACTGACAAAGCCTCCACCGACTTTGCACCAGGTACCCGGATTGGGCCGGCCCGATTCCGCAGCTCTCTCAGCCCGGCAATCACTCACCGCCCGTGTACCTGAGTCAATCCTGGTCAACAGCCCAGTGGGTCTTCTACTGCTTCTGGCCCATGCACCCGGATTGGGCCAGCCCGACTTCGCAGCCTCCTCTGCCCGACAGTCGCTCGCTGCCCGTGTACCTGAGTCACACGCGGCCCATAAAACAGCAGATCTCCTCTCTTCTTCAGTCCTCTTTGACTATCGTTGACAATGACTCATCACTTCTAGAGCCATGAGGCCCACGCTATTCAGCATGGCTCCTCACCGGCTGGTCCCCGAACACATGCTTGCATTGTCGTCATCCTCGTCATAGCCACTGCTACGGCAAACACCCTTCTTGCCACTACCACGGCATGCATCATCGCCACGTGCCCGATCCTTGCTGTCGCGTTGACGTCGCCGTTCCTCCCACTGCTCCTCAGTGAGCAGCAAATGCCCAGCACCCCCCGTCTCCTCATCGACGTCGCGGGACTCCTCCGCCACGCACAGCCGTCCGATGAGCTCCTCCACAGACATGGTGTCCAGATCCAGAAGCATCTCGATCGCCACCGCAACCAGCTTCATCTTCTTTGGGACCACGCATAGGATCTTCTTCACCACGCGACTGTCCATTTCCTCGCCAAGCTCACGTAGGCTGGCGATGAGCCCGTTGATGCGTATCGTGAAGTTGTCGATAGACTCCCCATCATGGAACGTGACATTCTCGAACTCCTTCAAGAGACGTTGCACATTCACAGATTTTACTCGATCATCGCCGACCCTCATCATCTTCACCGCATCCCATGCTTCTTTCGCCGATGTCTTTACAGCGAGCCCGGCCTTCATCTCTGATGGCACCGTACGCAAGATGGCGGCCAACGCCCGCCGATCCTTGGCACGCTCGGCGCTGACGGTCTCCACAACATCCCAGAGCTCTAACACCTCTAGGCTCACCTGCATGACCAATGACCACTCATGATAGTTGGTCTTGGTCGGCAGCGACAACTCAACTGCACCGGTGTTGAAGGTGACACTCTCCATCGCGACATTGGACCTTCGTTCCTCGCTTTGATACCAAATGTCAGCCGAGCTCTCAGCCGAGCTTTCTCAGTCAAGCCCTCTGGTGAGAACAGAGACACACACAAACAGATTTGTGGACGCAACTTTATTGCTCTTCTCTTGTTGTTCTCAGCATCTACACCGGGCACTTATTTATAGTGCAAATTCTAATCTAAACATGGAAGAAACTAAATTTGGAAGGAAAAACTTGAAAGGAAACCTACTTCTTAAACATATAAAATAAAAGTAGCAAGGAAAACATCTGCCATCCTAGCCACAAATCAAAGATAGGTTCGAAGGATCTCTTTTCAAACGAAGTCAACGTAATTTCTAAAAAAAAGGAAGTCAGGTTTATTTCCTAACAATCCATGCTCGAGCTTAAACAGCTATCAATCAATCCGCGTGCGTGTGACTACAGACTGAACAGTAACGACCACACAAGACTGGAGTATGCAAGATTACACAGTGATAGTCTGACGGGAAAATCCGACGGGATCCCTCATAAGAAGGTTATGCCCCCATCGCAAAATGACGGAAAATGGCACTGTGGCACTGCGTCGAACGCGTCGAATTGCGACCAGAGCAGAGCACATCATGGAACAGGGCGCCAGGTGGGCCGGCCTACCACACCGCCCGGCCCACTTATTTCCGTCCGCTCGGCTCGGCATCAGTCTGCCCCTCAATCCCCACCACTCGTCCTGCCCCCTCCTGCCAGCTTTTCAGACGGAACAGTCCCAAGATGCTAGCTACCGGCTACGGTCGCAGCCGCTGTTCACTGTCTTTGCAGTCGAGATAGAGAAAGAGAGAGTATGTACTGGGCACTTGGCTTTGTTGCGCTCTCTCGCGTTTCCCGATCCGCCCCGGCGCCTGCCGCGTAAATTCATCTAAGGTAGCTCCGCTCCGCTCAGCTGCATTGCATCGCTCTCTTTGTCGCTGTCACGGATGGGGTCGCGAAAAAAAACCGTCGTCCTAACCGGATGGCCGGCCGACCGGCCAATATTTGAGTCCTGGGCTTTCAAATCAGAAGCAACAACAGATCCGAGGCTTTCTCGAATGGGGCAGGTCCATCAAAGCATCAAATCCATCAGGAGCTAGCAGAAACCGACTCTTCACTCACGTACCAATCAAATCAAGCCGAAACCGCCTCACCTCAACCTCATCGCATCAAGGGAAATATTACCACATCGAGAGGGGGACCAAGCCGGCCCACCCATATATATACCCCTCCATCTCTTCCTCCGGTCATCTATCTCTTCGTTCCCAGCCATCTCCTTCCCTAAATTGTTTCCTCGTCGAACACCGTCAAATCACCCAGCTGAAAGGGCCAGGCCCCGCTCCCACGGGGAGAAAGCCGCAATCTTAGCAGCAGCCACGACCGCGCGCGCCGGCCAGGCAGAGGGCATTAGCTGGATAACGAGCCATGATGTCTTCCTCGCCGGAGACGTTCTCGCTGGACCACCTCGCGCAGCAGCAGCAGCCGCCACTCGCCGAGCAGGAGCAGCTCTGCTACGTGCACTGCAACTTCTGCGACACCATCCTCGTGGTACGTATGCGTGGCCCGCGCTGGCTCGCGGCCGCCGTCCGTTTTCGTTCGACCGTGTTTCAGTCTTGAATAAAGCCTCGTTCCGTCCACCTGCAGGTGGGAGTACCGTGCAGCAGCCTATTCAAGACGGTCGCCGTGCGATGCGGCCACTGCGCTAACCTGCTCTCCGTCAACCTCCGCGGCCTCCTGCTCCCGGCCGCCGCCTCCGCCGCCAACCAGCTCCCCTTCGGCCAGGCCCTCCTCTCCCCCACCTCACCGCACAGCCTCCTTGTACGCACTGTGTATCTTCCGATGCTAGCATGTTCTACTCCTATCGATTATTTTTGCTAACAACATCGGATGCTTAATCGCTATGGACGGCAGGATGACGTACCGTTCCAAGCGCCGCCGAGCTTACTCACCGAACAGGCGAGTCCCAACGTCAGCAGCATAACGAGCTGCAACACCAGCGGTGTTAATAACAACGCGCCGGCGACGTCTATGGCATCGGCGGCCAAAGCTTCGCAGCGAGAGTCGCAGCCGCCGAAGAGTGCGCCGTCAGCGAACAGGAGTAAGTGCCAATCTTTCTTTTTTTCTCTGGCAACGCTTGTATGAGTGCTCCGGCGGCTCCGCGGCTCCCCGCGGCTGCCTATGCTAGCTGCCTAGCTGTGCGTGCGATAGCTGCATTAGAGGCGTAGAGCACTCGTGGTGGCACGAAGACACCATTCTCCTCTTTGATCAACTCTTTTTAGGGTTCTTTTCGGTGGTCAATGAAGTCTTCGAAAGAGTGCAAGACGTTGAATAGTTTTCACATCAGCGCAAATAGTACCTTTTGTCCGTGGAGAATTCCTCTCAAATCCCAACGTTAAGTATGCACAGTGAAAAGATAGGATCTATAGCTAACTTAACACAGGAAGAAAAATATTAAGATGGATTTAGGAATAAGGAACAGAACATTTACAGAATACCGCTTCCAATTTCCAACTCGCAGAACGTAGCATGCAGTCCTAATTTATTCGGCAAGATCACCGGCCGGGAAGCAACATTAAAACGGTCAGGTTACACGTATATATGTACCTGATCATTCTCCTAGGCTTGATGCGCCCGTGCTACTTTGATCCGGACTGAAGCAGTCTTGCTGTGGAATTGCCTTGAAAGTACACTATTAATTAATTCTAAGATACTTATTGTTGTAATTCTGTAGCTTCAGAGAAGCGGCAGAGGGTTCCCTCGGCATACAACCGATTCATCAAGTGAGTAATCATCGGTGGTTAATCACTGTTTCGATTTCATCTTTACCATATTCTGACCAAGCTGCTCTATCGTACGTGCATGATTGGTTTTGTCATATGTAGGGACGAGATACAACGCATCAAGGCCAGCAATCCGGACATCACCCACAGGGAGGCTTTCAGTGCAGCTGCCAAAAACGTAAATATCTCTTCTGATTTCCAGATCAAATACTCATGTGATGTATACAGTGTACATACTGTGTAAACCAAATTCGTATTTACTATGTCTCCTCCTTTGTGCATATGACAGTGGGCCCATTTCCCACACATCCATTTCGGTCTGATGCCGGACCAGGGCCTGAAGAAGACCGGCATACAAAGCCAGGTAAAGATTAATTTAAGCTCTGGCTAAACCCTAATTCTATCCGTGAAGAATCCAATACAAACCCACATAAAAGCTTAACATGCAGCGCGCACTAGATTACAACGTCTTTTGTTCTTTTTAGGACGGAGCTGGGGAATGCATGCACTTCAAGGACGGTCTCTACGCAGCAGCTAGCTGCAGCCGCTGCAGCCGCCACAGCAGCATCTAGCATGGGCGTCACTCCGTTCTAACGTCTGTGATCGAGATACTTGACAGTATTCGATCTGCTTGCCTTACTTTGTTGAGGATCCCGATATGTAGTTAGGGTTCTGCAGTCTCGATCTCCAGATACCCGGTTTCTTGTTAACTGAAATGTTCCTCTCTGTGGAGGATCACGGAAGCAAGCATGACCATTTTGGCATGCAACATATCTATATGTCCTTATCTAGTGTACTGATGTGTTATAATTTTCTATCCATTTCTTCATGTCTTTCACCTTTTCCTATTTCTATTCGCCTGTACAGAGGTTGCTAGCTGCGCTGCAGCCTCTTATCTTATGGACATATATAACTCGATCTATCTGGCTTTACCCTGTCAGCATTTTTTATGAGCTCCCCTGTTTTTTTCCATAATCTTTTTGCCATGGTTTTGAATAAACTAATCCATTGCGAATTATTTTGGTAACTTTTAAGTTTGTTCCAACTTCCAAGATATATAATGCATCTATGTTTTTTAAAAATCATTATTTATATCTTTTAACTAATAATTAAGCTAAATATTAGGTTTAGGATTATTTAGGCCAGGCCATATAGTTATATTGATATTTAAAAGCTTTTTATATATTTTTATATTAATAATTTTTATATATATATATATAATAAAAGTAGAAAATTGTCAATATTTATGTTAAAGATTGTATGAAAAACTTATATGTATTATATATTAGATTAGGAATAGTATATATTATAATGATCTATAGCGAATATCACTTTGAGTTTTGAGTCCACGTATTGAAAATACACTACACTACTACAAAGCGACACTGTAGCGGTGGGCAAAAATGACCTGTAGTGGCGGGCAAGTGATGTCATCCATACTTTAGTGGCAGACATCTTAGTAGCAGCGGGCAGCACCAGCGTCCGCCACTGCTATTGGTAAAATAGTGGCGGTCCGGGATGACGTCAGCACCGACCGCCACTACTTTACCAATAGTAGTGGCGGGCGCTGGTGCTGCCATCAGCACCAGCAACTGTAGTGGCGGGCATCTAATGGCCCACCACTATAGTGTTTTTGCCCAACGCCACTACAGTGACAGTTTGTCGTAGTGCTACATTGCATATATACTTACAAAATAAATGATAAAAGGGCATATTATTTTCCAAAACATGTTTGTAACAACGAAGTTTATGGGCTTTTACACTAACAAAAACTAGCTTATCTTTTCAAAATCATACCTATATTGTCGTGTTAGACATTGTGTGTGTTCTCACTACAAGAATTCTCGTGGTTCATGACGTACAATTTTCGTTATAGATTACGAAAAATTCATCATAAAATTGTATTTCTGACAGTTTTAGATATCGTCATGTATTGAGCGTCATGGATTAACCTGTATGGCAGTTCTTTTAAACCGTCACAAATAAGCTCATTCTTTGACGTTTCTTTACCGTCGTAAAATAGCCTCAGCCCTCTTAGGTCTGGCCCAGGTCCAATTCAAGCTCACCCAAGCCTGAAGCTAAGGATGAAAATGAACTGTCATGAATTAACACCAAATCCATCATAAAAATTACATTGGGCCAGATCAATTTAGGTCTGTTTGCAAATGGGCCAGGCCCATTGTAAAAAGAGATTCTAATTTGGTCGGGCCCATTTTGCTTTAGTTTTGAGAGGGCCAAATTCAGGTTGGGCCAAATTTAAAGCCAAATTGATCTAGAAAAGTATAGCCCAAAAGCAATATCACATATTTTCAATTTCAATAACATTTTCATAGATCCATTTACAACATCACCTCAGATTTTACAGTTGCAAAAATTTAAACACTACAACATCACATATTTTACAGTTGTAACAATTTCAACAAAAGTACATTTGCAGCATCACAAATCCATAAATTGACATCATACAATAGATCACACATCTCAACTTCCATAATTTTTATACAAAACACTAGCGGTGATTAAACACATCAGCATGGTATTTCTTAGCAAGATGCTTTACAAGCTTCTTGTTCTTGTTCATCTTCTCAAGAGCTTCTCATCCTACAAACATGCCAAGCCACAACATGTTAGGAGGAGAATGACTAAAGAGAAATAGTAAACTTAGAATGATACAGTACTACAATAATAAATTTCCAAATTCCATACAACCAAGCAAAGTAGATGTTAGCAAAATTGCATACAAATTATAACATATATTGATATGTAATGCAATCAGCACTAGATAAAACCTACTATCAGGTAATACACAATCACAATTTATGTAATGGCAGTTCAAAAGTATTATAATAAGAATGTAACTTCGTTTTATCAGTTTCTTTATTGTTTAGATAAACTCAACTTGGTTTATCGGTTCTCCTAAATTGATACTACATTAGTAAGCAAAAATGTTTTATCAAAAAAAAAACAAACTAACATGACATACCCCTAACAGAGTTAAAGCACACTACAATTACTTTCAACTTTC
Source organism: Zizania palustris (assembly GCA_019279435.1). Classification (NCBI taxonomy): domain Eukaryota; kingdom Viridiplantae; phylum Streptophyta; class Magnoliopsida; order Poales; family Poaceae; genus Zizania; species Zizania palustris. The sequence continues at coordinate 72,332,067 of JAAALK010000285.1, read as the reverse complement.
AAGCTCATACAAACTGAAGCAATTTAACCTGGTCAACAACTATGGAATATAGATCTCAACTACAGAAAAATAAACTTACCATTAACCAACAAGTCTCATAAAAAATTGCATACTCAATATAAAAAAATGTCATTTCAATGTGCTTCATGTTTCAAAAAAATAACAGAAACAACTAAAATGCACACAGCCACCCGAACCAAAATTGTTATATTCTATCTTTCATACAAACAGTAGTCAAATAGATAATTGTAACACCCCAAATTTTCAATACAATAAAAATATTATTAAATTCAATTTCCTGGAATATATATTTCTGAAAATACTTTAAATACCCTTTTATACCCAATTGAACTACAGCATAGAGTAGATGGACAAATTAGGAGGTGAAACTTTTTGTATATGATCCTAAGACCAAGATATATTTTTGAGAATTTTTATAAATTTTTACCAAGCATGGAAGTAGCCCTATTATTTTAAATCGATTTCTGCAATTATTTTTAATCAGAAAATAGTTTCAAACAGTATTGGGCCCTCTCCCTCCTTTCTCTCTCTCCCGGCCAGCCCAGCCCATCACCCGCGCTCGCCTTAGGCTGACAGCCTGACCCCACCTGTCGGCGCCGAATGCTTCCCCTCGCGCGCGCGCGCCCGACGCCACGGCCCCACCCGTCAGCTGCCTCCCTCGCTCGTTCGCGCTCGCTGGCAGGTGGCCACCACCTGTCGGATTCGTCGTCCCCGCGAGATCCGCCCCCAAATCCCCCCTCGCCGGCCGAAGCCCTAACTCTGCCTAGGATCCGCCCCCGCCGGCCCCCTCCCTTTAATCCGTCGCCTGCAATGAATTCCCCTCGACGCGCCGGCCATTTCCCCCTCTTCAATTCCGACCAGAACGCTGTCCAGGTGCGTTGAACCCCTGCAACCGAGCTCGCCGGTGTTTAAAAATGCTGTTTACTCCCAGCCACCGCCAATCACGCCCCCTCTGCCCCCGCCGACGACTCTATTTAAACCCCCTGGCCGTCCGCGTTATACCCCTACGCCCAATCGCTGCGAGAACGGACAGAGCTCCTGCATTCCATGTTTTAGGGCACCACCGCCGTCCGTCCTCCAGCCGCCACTCGACGTCGCCGGAGCCCCTCTCCGTCCACGCCGACCGCACCGCCGTGACCACAAGGACCTCCCCAACGCCAGCCACCCCTCCATCGACGTCGAACCCCGCCGGATCGTCGTCGCCGCCAAGGACCCGAACGCCTTCACCGCCTCCGCTCGTCGCCGGCCTCGCTCCGTCGACCTTTCTTCGCCGCAAGGGTACCCTCGTGATCCCCGTAGCACTCTCTTTCCATTTTAGGCCTTAGACCCGACCGCCGTCGCCCGCCGTGGTCGCTGGCCCACTCGCCGTCGTCGGAGAAGACGACCGACACGGGTCGAGTACCCGTGCCGTGTCGGATCTGATCCCGATCGTGCGATCGTGATCGGATGGCACGTGTGAGCCCACGAACACGATCTAATCTGCATCGTCGGATCTGGTCAAAGCGTTACGTTTTAATCTCGCGCGTCCATTTCCATTTAAAACCCGCGATCGATCTCGTGCGTCCACGTAGTACCCTTTCGCACGTTTTAATCCTGGCCGTCCATTATAACTTAAGCGCCCCGCCTCGCCTGCACGCGTTGGATCTGGATCCGACGGTCCAGATCGACCCGGCGCACGCGCACAGTGCGCGGGTTCACCGTGGGCCTGGCTCACCGTGGACCCGAGGGGTTTAAAAATTGAAAATGAATTTCAGAAATGCTTTTAAACTTGTAAAATTCATATCTGTTGCATTTGAACTCTAAAAATTGCCATTCCAATTTCAGAAAATTCATAATATTATTCTCTACATGTTTATGCAATAAAAACAGTAGGTTTACTTTGACTTTTTCATGTTTGTCCAAACGAATATTCAAATGCCTTTAGGATTAAAATATAAATTCAAATGTTTAAACTTCAGAAAAATTTAGATTTATTTCCATTCTGTCCATTTACTGAAAACCATCAAATTAACATGAAATTTTCATTTCACATTTATTTGAGAACTTAATATGGCAATAATCACATTTAAACACCCTTTTCTAAAAAGGACAACTATTTAATTCCTTTAAAATATATTTATGAAATAAACCACAGAACTTTAACCATTGAATTTATTTTATTTATAATCAAACCAAATTTAACTTATGTGCTTATAATGTAATGTTATATTGTTTGATTGAATGTTGTGTTCTTTTTATTTTACTTTACTTTATCAAAAAGACTACGACGTCGCCGAGGAGCCGGAGTACTTCCCCGAAGTCCCTCCCTCTCCCTTTGCTGAACAAGGCAAGTCACCAAACCAATCTTTTGAGTATATTGAACCCATGTTTTATCAAACTATCGCTAAAACACATAGGTTATACATGCATTAGTCAAATGAAACCTTTACAATATATTTATTTAGGATCACCCGACCTTGATGTGCAGCCCAAGCCATGCTCTCTAGCCTAAACTCCTTGTCACCATGTGATAAATGTTATTAGCTAGTGTCCAATGTATCGACACGATCGCTATAGGATAAAAATGAGTCGTAGTACATGGTTCTACTATATGATCCCCATTGTTTCTCATCTATGGAATTCTGTCGTTGTTGGAGTTGTGGTTGTGAGTGAATGCATGGTGGGTTCCGGGTGCAAGCTAGGGCATTGGTCGATAGCACCCGGGGCACTATAAGGACCGGTCTGAGTGATCCGTTGCAATACACTTATGTACTAACCACAAGTCTAGTGGGTAAGTCCTAACTAAGGTATGGATTGTTCCAAACCGAGGCCACCATTTGGAGATGGGTCAAGTTGCACCTGCGGGTGACTTGTACCAATGTGGCGCAAAAGGGGGTGCGACGTTAGCCGGGATGCGGCCCGGCGCGTCGGCGAAACCTAGAGCGGGTGGTTATCGCTTGGAACATTTCATGTCGAGGTTTTGGAACGAGTTCCCGTGGTATGGGTCATCTCGTTTGGGATGAGTGCGTGCCTTGTGGGTACAGTAGTACATCTCTGATCAGAGTCTTAAATCTTTTCGAAAAGCCGAGCCCACGGTCAAGGGCGGGTTGCGTGACATCCCCTAGTTAGATTACTTTGGATATGTATGTGCATGATGGATTGGCATGTAAGGACTGTTGTGCGAGGAGGTAAAACGTACTCCTCGAGTTAGTTGATGTTGTTGATATTCATGTTTACTTTTCCGCATGATTAAAATGTGATTACACTAAATGCAATAACTGAAGCTGTACTTTTCCGCAATGTTAGCCATTATCCTTCCTTGTTTATTACCCTGCATTATTACTTGCATTTGCGGTGGCTTGTTGAGTACTTTTTGTACTCATACCCGTTGGACCCCACAGAGGATGCTTACTATGAAGACGGTCTGGAGTAGCGACCCAGTCGAGAAGAAAGATCCTGAAGGAGATGTTCGTCATGCCGCTTTCTAATTATTTTATTACCGTTTTTACGAAAACTTTGATGTAATAAATATGGTCTGCGTACCATGGATGTTGTCATATGTACGTTGTCGCATGATGAACCTCTTGTATTATTGTTTTTCTTCTGAAATACAATAATGTCTCGATTTGATAAATCGGGGCATTACAAGATGGTATCAGAGCCGACTCGACTGTAGGAAGCCAAACAGACCCGCCTAGCCATTATCCACAGGAAATTATTTCTCGAAAATCTACTTTATAAACTTTGTTCCTCTCCTCACTTTTATTCAACTTGCTATTTTGTAGATGCCAGTATACCAAGTGCACAGCTACTACCGCCATTACGAGGGATTTGTCCGGGAGCTCCGTATGACGCTCACCTTCCTCGGGTTCCTCTTCGAACCCGAATTCCAAGGAGTGTACCCCGACGAGTTCGCCGGGCCTTGTGACGTCTCCCTCACCGTCCACGGCTCCGGAGAACACTTACCGCCCTACACCACCGCACTTGGAGGCCCGACTTTCGACGTCGCGTGCCAACGAGTCGCCCTCCAGGCCCTCATGGAGCTGAGGATGATCTACGATGATCGTCTTCAGAACTCGTCCTTCCGGCTTGTGCCGAAGCGTACTCCCGGAGCCCACCGTAGCATCTACCTCGGAGTTCACTCCGTGCGTGATCCGGTCATGGCCCGGCAGTCGCGTCTTCTGCAGGCTATGGACGATCTCCATACCGAGGCGGTGCTCGACGCCGATGAGCATCACGAGGCGGTCGAGTTTCTTCGTGAGGAAACGAAGAACTTGATCCAACAGAACGGCGAGTTGCAGCGCAAGATCATGCAGCTGCAGAAGGACATTGCGGAGATGGTTCCTCTTCTTCCAAGGAAGAAGAAGCCCATCCGTGAGCCCCTCCCTCGCCCCAAGAGGATCCCGCCACGACCCTCCCCCGCCAGACCCTCCACCAGCGCCCCTGCACCATGCCCCGGCCTCGTCTCCGACCCCATCATCGAGAATTTTCTCGAACCCACCATCCCTCTGGAGCCGCGTACTCGTGGTTCCGAGAGCACGGAGACCGCCTCCGATGGCGAGTAGGCGTTAGGAGTCGCTACTTTAATAAAAGCTTAATTTTGTATGTGGTGCTACCCACGACAAGTGTGTTGTGGGTAGAATAAGATCTTGATTGTAATGAACATTTTACCACTTGATTTATATATGCTTAAACTATTCTTGTTAATTGTGTCGTCAACTTTTTGCTTTATAACCTTGTATATTCAGAAGATGGCCGACCACCAGAACACCGGTTCCAACAACGGAGCAGGAGGAAGCCGTGATGCGCCCGAGGGTGTTGTACCCAACTGGGGTGCAACGGGCCCGCATCAGTCTGGGTCGCCCTCCGCCAACCACCCCACCTTGGCGGAGATGATGGCGAATCAGAACCAACTGATCACCGCCCTTCTCACTCAGATGCAGAACCAACAGGCTCAGTTGGACCGTCTGCAGAACGGGGAACCTGTCCCTCACGCACCAGCACCCGCGCCCGCCCCGCAACTCTCCGAGTTCCTGCGTGTGCGCCCGCCCATTTTCTCAAGCACCACCAACCCGATGGAGGCCGGAGATTGGCTTCGCACCATCGGAAAGAAGCTCGACCTCCTCCCTTGCACCGACCGGGAGCGAGTGGCCTTCGCCACTCACCAGCTTCAGGGTCCCGCCGCTGAATGGTGGGACAACTATCGTGAGTCCCAGCCAGAGGACCACGTGGTGACTTGGGCGGAATTCACCATCGCCTTTCGTGCCGCCCACGTCCCCGCCGGTGTCATCGCAGTGAAATAGCAGGAGTTCCGCGACCTGCAGCAAGGCAACCGGACCGTCATGGAGTACCTCCATGAGTTCAATCGCCTCGCCCGCTACGCACCGGAGGAAGTGCGCACCGACGCCCTCCGCCAAGCCAAGTTCCTCCGGGGACTCAAGGATGAGCTTTCCATCCAGCTCGTCGCCACCGACTACGCCGACTTCCAACGGCTGGTAAACAAAGCGCTCATCCAAGAGACTGAGCAAAACAGGCTGGACCTCAAGAAGAGGAAGATGATCGCCTTCAAGCACCAGCAGGCGAACTCGCAGAGGCCCCGCTTCGTCCCTCCGCCACCAGCGCCCGCCTAGCATCCTCGGCCCGCCTACAGGCCACCTCACGCCACCGGTGGATCCAACGCCGGGCATCCTCGCCCCACTCCACCAGCTCCGGCTGCTCAGCCGACGCCAGCCGCCAAGGCTCCGATCTTGAAGGATCACCAAGGAAGGCCGGTCGTCTGCTTCAACTGCCGCAAGGAAGGGCACTATTTGCATTAGTGTCCTCACCCCAAGCAGACTCAAGGCGCGACACCCAACCAGGCGGTTCGTGCCCGCGTCAACCATATCAGCGCGGAGGAAGCTCAGGAGGCTCCTGAAGTTGTGCTCGGTACGTTTACTGTGAATTCCGTACCGGCCGTAATACTATTTGACTCTGGAGCAACACACTCCTTCGTCTCGGAAGATTTTGTGAAAACAAACGAACTGGACGTGCTCCCTCTACCCACCCCCATGGTGATTGCCACTCCTGGCAATAGGACCTTAGCCCGCTTATACAGCCCTAAGGTTCAAATTAGCATCCAAGGAGGACTGTTTCGGGCCGAGCCAGTCCTCATCCAATGCACCGGACTCGACCTCATACTAGGGATGGATTGGTTGATGAAGCACAAGGGAGTGATCGACTATGCCAACAAGTCCGTCACAGTGACCAACCCTAAAGGCGCAGCCATCACCTTTTGAATGACCAGTCGCAAACCACTCGGAGCATCCCTTCGCTCGATAGCTCTTGAAGAGGTACCCATAGTCAAGGAGTTTGCTGACGTCTTCCCTGAAGACCTACCCGGAATGCCTCCCAAGCGGGACATCGAATTCAGAATCGAACTTGTCCCCGGGACCACTCCAATCTCCAAGCGCCCGTACCGGATGGCCGCTAATGAACTAGCTGAAGTCAAGAGCAACATCGAAGACCTAGAGCAGAAAGGGTACATCCGACCGAGTACCTCACCCTGGGGTGCACCGGTTATATTTGCCATGAAGAAGGACAAGACCAAGAGGATGTGCGTGGACTATAGAGCCTTGAATGACGTAACCATCAAGAACAAGTACCCATTGCCTCGGATCGACGACCTGTTTGATCAGCTGAAAGGATCCTCGGTGTTTTCCAAGATTGACCTCAGGTCAGGTTATCACCAATTGAGGATTAGGGAAGAAGACATACCCAAGACTGCCTTCACCTCCCGCTATGAACTCTACGAGTACACCGTGATGTCGTTCGGACTCACGAATGCCCCGGCCTTTTTCATGAACATGATGAACAATGTATTCATGGAGTTCTTGGACAAGTTCATCGTGGTATTCATCAACGATATCCTCGTTTACTCCAAGACCAAGGAAGAACACGAAACTCACCTCCGTCTGACCCTCGGAAAGCTAAGGGAGCAGCAACTGTATGCCAAGTACAACAAATGTGAATTTTGGTCGTCAGATGTGAAGTTCCTCGGCCATGTCATATCTGCCGGAGGAATAGCAGTGGACCCAACCACCGTTGAAGTAGTAACCAACTGGCTGCAGCCCACAACCGTGACCGAGATCCGGAGTTTTCTCGAATTGGCCGGATACTACCGCCGGTTCATCGAGAAATTTTCCAAGATCGCCAAGCCTATGACCAGACTTTTGCAGAAGGAAGTAAAATTTGAATGGACCCCCGACTGCGAAGAGAGCTTCCAGACCCTCAAGAAGAAGCTAGTATCAGCTCCCATTCTGACTCTGCCAGACATCCGGAAAGACTTCCACGTCTAGTGTGATGCCTCTCGTCAAGGATTGGGATGCGTCTTAATGCAAGAAGGGAAAGTGATATCCTATGCCTCCCGGCAACTGAGACCGCATGAGCTGAACTACCCAACCCACGACCTGGAACTAGCAGCCGTGGTTCATGCCTTGAAGATATGGAGACATTACCTCGTGGGGAATCGATGTGAGGTCTTCACTGACCACAAGAGCCTCAAGTACATATTCACCCAACCATATCTGAACCTCAGGCAAAGGAGATGGTTGGAACTGATCAAGGATTATGACTTGGGCATCCATTATCATCCAGGCAAGGCCAATGTGGTGGCAGACGCCCTTAGTCGAAAAGGGTACTGCAATGCCATCATGATTCAGGACCAAGCTCCTTTACTTTACAAGGAGATGGAAAGGCTAAACCTAGGGATCACCACTCGAGCGTACCTCGCTGCCTTGGAGTCTCGGCCTGTCTTAATATACCAGATCCGAGAAAAGCAGAAGGAAGACCCGGACATCCTGGAGATCCAGCAGAACATGAGGAAGGGTAAAGCCCCCGGATTTTCCGAGGACGAGCATGGTACCATCTGGTTCGGAAACCGGATCTGCGTACCCAACAAACCTGAGTTGAAGACCCTCATCCTTCAAGAAGCCCACGATACTCTATACTCCATCCATCCCGGGAGTACAAAGATGTATCAAGACCTGAAGGAAAATATTGGTGGGTCAGCATGAAGAGAGAAATAGCTGAGTATGTGGCCAAGTGCGACACATGCCGGCGAGTCAAGGCAGAGCATCAGAGGTCTGCCGGACTCCTTCAACCTCTCAAGGTCCCTGAATGGAAGTGGGAAGAGATAGGAATGGACTTCATCACGGGACTGCCCAGGACCCAAGCTGGTCATGATTCTATCTGGGTGATCGTCGACCGACTCACCAAGGTAGCTCACTTCGTTCCGGTCAAGACAACTTACACCGTCGCCAAGTTGGCTGAGTTGTATATGACCCGGATCGTGTGCCTTCACAGAGTTCCTAAGAAGATTGTATCTGACCACGGGAGTCAGTTTACCTCCAAGTTTTGGAAGAACCTTCAAGAGGAACTCGGCACCCGACTGAACTTTAGCACCGCCTATCATCCACAGACTGACGGTCAAACCGAAAGGGTCAACCAGATACTGGAGGATATGCTTAGAGCTTGTGCTCTAGACTTTGGCGGAATGTGGGACAAGAACTTACCATATGCGGAGTTCTCCTACAACAACAGCTATCAAGCCAGCCTACAAATGTCCCCGTTCGAAGCACTCTACGGACGTAAGTGCAGAACGCCGTTGCTCTGGGATCAAATCGGAGAGTCACAACTGTTTGGGACCGATCTATTAAGAGAAGCTGAAGAGAAGGTTAAGATCATAAGAGACCGATTGAAGGCAGCCCAATCCCGTCAGAAGAGCTATGCCGACAACCGTCGAAGAGACCTAGCCTTTGAGGAGGGCGATTATGTCTATCTCCGAGTCACTCCCCTCCGTGGCACTCAAAGGTTCAACATGAAAGGCAAGCTAGCACCCCGCTACGTCGGACCTTTTCAGATCCTCCGACGACAAGGAGAAGTGGCATATCAACTCAAACTGCCCCCATCCTTGGCAGGAGTTCATGATGTGTTCCATGTCTCTCAGCTGAAGAAGTGCCTCCGTGTACCCACCGAGCAAGCTGACCTCCAGCAGCTCAATGTCCAAGGAGACTTGACCTACATAGAGAAACCCATCAAGATCTTGGAAACCAAGGAAAGGGTAACCAGAAGTCGTGTAGTTCACTTCTGCAAGGTTCAATGGAACAACCATCCCGCCGAGGAAGCTACATGGGAAAAGGAAGACGAACTAAAAGCCCAATATCCCGAGTTATTCGAGTAGCGTTCCAATCTCGAGGACAAGATTCTTTGTAAGGGGGATAGGTTTGTAACACCCCAAATTTTCAATACAATAAAAATATTATTAAATTCAATTTCCTGGAATATATATTTCTGAAAATACTTTAAATACCCTTTTATACCCAATTGAACTACAGCATAGAGTAGATGGCCAAATTAGGAGGTGAAACTTTTTGTATATGATCCTAAGACCAAGATATATTTTTGAGAATTTTTATAAATTTTTACCAAGCATGGAAGTAGCCCTATTATTTTAAATCGATTTCTGCAATTATTTTTAATCAGAAAATAGTTTCAAACAGTATTGGGCCCTCTCCCTCCTTTCTCTCTCTCCCGGCCGGCCCAGCCCATCACCCGCGCTCGCCTTAGGCTGACAGCCTGACCCCACCTGTCGGCGCCGAATGCTTCCCCTCGCGCGCGCGCCCGACGCCACGGCCCCACCCGTCAGCTGCCTCCCTCGCTCGTTCGCGCTCGCTGGCAGGTGGCCCCCACCTGTCGGATTCGTCGTCCCCGCGAGATCCGCCCCCAAATCCCCCCCCCTCGCCGGCCGAAGCCCTAACTCCGCCTAGGATCCGGCCCCGCCGGCCCCCTCCCTTTAATCCGTCGCCTGCAATGAATTCCCCTCGACGCGCCGGCCGTTTCACCCTCTTCAATTCTGACCAGAACGCGTCCAGGTGCGTTGAACCCCTGCAACCGAGCTCGCCGGCGTTTAAAAATGCGTTTACTCCCAGCCACCGCTAATCACGCCCCCTCTGCCCCCGCCGATGACCCTATTTAAACCCCCTGGCCGTCCGCGTTATACCCCAACGCCCAATCGCTGCGAGAACGGACAGAGCTCCTGCATTCCACGCTTTAGCGCACCACCGCCGTCCGTCCTCCAGCCGCCGCTCGCCGTCGCCGAAGCCCCTCTCCGTCCACGCCGACCGCACCGCCGTGACCACAAGGACCTCCCCAACGCCGGCCACCCCTCCATCGACGTCGAACCCCGCCGGATCGTCGTCGCCGCCAAGTACCCGAACGCCTTCACCGCCTCCGCTCGTCGCCGGCCTCGCTCCGTCGACCTTTCTTCGCCACAAGGGTACCCTCGTGATCCCCGTAGCACTCTCTTTCCATTTTAGGCCTTAGACCCGACCGCCGTCGCCCGCCGTGGCCGCTGGCCCGCTCGCCGTCGTCGGAGAAGATGACCGACACGGGTCGAGTACCCGTGCTATGTCAGATCTGATCCCGACCGTGCGATCGCGATCGGATGGTGCGTGTGAGCCCACGAACGCGATCTAATCCGCACCGTCTGATCTGGTCAAAGCGTTACATTTTAATCTCGCGCGTCCATTTCCATTTAAAACCCGTGATCGATCTCGTGCGTCCACGTTGTACCCTTTCGCACGTTTTAATCCTGGCCGTCCATTATAACTTAAGCGCCCCGCCTCGCCTGCACACGTTGGATCTGGATCCGACGGTCCAGATCGACCCGGCGCACGCGCACAGTGCACGGGTTCACCGTGGGCCTGGCTCACCGTGGACCCGAGGGGTTTAAAAATTGAAAATGAATTTCAGAAATGCTTTTAAACTTGTAAAATTCATATCTGTTGCATTTGAACTCTAAAAATTGCCATTCCAATTTCAGAAAATTCATAATATTATTCTCTACATGTTTATGCAATAAAAACAGTAGGTTTACTTTGACTTTTTCATGTTTGTCCAAACGAATATTCAAATGCCTTTAGGATTAAAATATAAATTCAAATGTTTAAACTTCAGAAAAATTTAGATTTATTTTCATTCTGTCCATTTACTGAAAACCATCAAATTAACATGAAATTTTCATTTCACATTTATTTGAGAACTTAATATGGCAATAATCACATTTAAACACCCTTTTCTAAAAAGGACAACTCTTTAATTCCTTTAAAATATATTTATGAAATAAACCACATAACTTTAACCATTGAATTTATTTTATTTATAATCAAACCAACTTTAACTTATGTGCTTATAATGTAATGTTATATTGTTTGATTGAATGTTGTGTTTTTTTATTTTACTTTACTTTATCAAAAAGACGACGACGTCGCCGAGGAGCCGGAGTACTTCCCCGAAGTCCCTCCCTCTCCCTTTGCTGAACAAGGCAAGTCACCAAACCAATCTTTTGAGCATATTGAACCCATGTTTTATCAAACTATCGCTAAAACACATAGGTTATACATGCATTAGTCAAATGAAACCTTTACAATATATTTATTTAGGATCCCCCGACCTTGATGTGCAGCCCAAGCCATGCTCTCTAGCCTAAACTCCTTGTCACCATGTGATAAATGTTATTAGCTAGTGTCCAATGTATCGACACGATCGCTATAGGATAAAAATGAGTCGTAGTACATGGTTCTACTATATGATCCCCATTGTTTCTCATCTATGGAATTCTGTCGTTGTTGGAGTTGTGGTTGTGAGTGAATGCATGGTTGGTTCCGGGTGCAAGCTAGGGCATTGGTTGGTAGCACCCGGGGCACTATAAGGACCGGTCTGAGGGATCCGTTGCAATACACTTACGTACTAACCACAAGTCTAGTGGGTAAGTCCTAACTAAGGTATGGATTGTTCCAAACTGAGGCCACCATTTGGAGATGGGTCAGGTTGCACCTGCGGGTGACTTGTACCAATGTGGCGCAAAAGGGGGTGCGACGTTAGCCGGGATGCGGCCCGGCGCGCCGGCGAAACCTAGAGCGGGTGGTTATCGCTTGGAACATTTCATGTCGAGGTTTTGGCACGAGTTCCCGTTGTATGGGTCATCTCGTTTGGGATGAGTGCGTGCCTTGTGGGTACAGTAGTACATCTCTAATCAGAGTCTTAAATCTTTTCGAAAAGCCGAGCCCACGGTCAAGGGCGGGTTGCGTGACATCCCCCAGTTAGATTACTTTGGATATGTATGTGCATGATGGATTGGCATGTAAGGACTGTTGTGCGAGGAGGTAAAACGTACTCCTCGAGTTAGTTGATGTTGTTCATATTCATGTTTACTTTTCCGCATGATTAAAATGTGATTACACTAAATGCAATAACTGAAGCTGTACTTTTCCACAATGTTAGCCATTATCCTTCCTTGTTTATTACCCTGCATTATTACTTGCATTTGCGGTGGCTTGTTGAGTACTTTTTGTACTCATACCTGTTGGACCCCACAGAGGATGCTTACTATGAAGACGGTCTGGAGTAGCGACCCAGTCGAGAAGAAAGATCCTGAAGGAGATGTTCGTCATGCCGCTTTCTAATTATTTTATTACCGTTTTTACGAAAACTTTGATGTAATAAATATGGTCTGCGTACCATGGATGTTGTCGTATGTACGTTGTCGCATGATGAACCTCTTGTATTATTGTTTTTCTTCTGAAATACAATAATGTCTCGATTTGATAAATCGGGGCGCTTCAATAATGCTCCTAGTGATTTCCATGTAGAACAGAAGCTTAAGACATTAAATGAGATTCTCATACCACAAATAAGCAAGCTTGCTATGCATATAAATGAAACTAGTAACTAACTTATCTTCCAAAACAAACTAGAGTAATAAACAATTTGAATTTCTCCAAAATTTTATTGTATAGATCAAATCCTACCATTACTTTATTACATAATTTCCAAGCATAGACAATTTGAATTTATCCTAAATTGATACTACATCAGTAAGCATAAATTTTTTATCCGAGTTAATCACTACAGATATACAGATTGAACCAACCTAACTCGGCCTTCTTGGCCTTGTGGTAACCCTAACCTAAAAAAATCTGAAGCAACTAAAAAATCAGAAAGGGGGATTAGGGTTAGGGTTTTGACCTAACCCTAACCTAAGAAATAAGGATGCAAGGAAGGTGACTTACCTCGCGTGCACCAAATTTGGCTTTGCCGGAGTCCGGGAAGATGACCCGGTCACCATCGCTCACCGCCGCTCATCAAGGAGCACGGATGTGCGCTCGGGTCAGGCGGACCAAACCGCCACGGGCTTCCTCGATGGTACCTCGTTCACCCTCGGGTGAGCGGAGGAGTCCGGCGAGGAGGCCAGCGAGCGGTGCTCGGCTCCGCCGTCTCAGCTCTGCCATTCGTGCTATCTGCCGTTCTCGCTTTGCTCTTTGGTGCTCGCATGAGCATGCGATGAAATGAGCCTAGGGTTTCGTCTAGGGCGCGCGACGAGCAGTTTTATTCGGGAGCCGATCGGGCGAGGCCATCGAATCATATCGGACGGTCAGCGTTGAACGGACCCAGATTTGGCCCAGGAGGGATTGCAAAAGTGCGGCCCAGGCCCAAGTTTTAGCACTATGTGGGCTGGATTTTAGTTTTTAATTTCTAGATTTTTAGAATTTATTTCCGGTTTTAATATTCTCTAGAAATTAAGAAAAATACTCAAAATTAAGATAAAATTAAGTTATACGCGAGGAAATTTTTGTATATTTCATCATGTTCAGTAGCGCCAAATTGATTTTTTTTTATAAATTTTGGATAATTATTTTAGGTACTTGGAGTTCAAATTTCACATATTTCAATTTAAATCCTAGAAACACACTTAATGATTTAAATATAGTAATCTGACCCAGAAAAATACAACAATTTTAAATTAGATAAGTTTTGTTGTATTTTGGTTTTAAAAAAGTTTCAAGTTCAAACGAGAATTTTGCCATCGATTTTCTTTCAAACCTTCCTCAATCCTTCTCTAAATCCTAATTTGTCTTGGAAAATCTCCGATTTCTTAACATCCTACATGAAAAATTTCTTGATTTTTTTTAATTTTTATCACAACATCTACGAATCATATCATAACACCATGCTAAGTTTCGTCTTTTTTAGACATCACTTGTTTTTTTAGAATGAAAAAACTATAAAGCTCCATGTTGTAGATCGAGTATCATAACCGAGATTTTTCATAATATCTTTAATTTTGCTTTATAAGAACTAAAAATAGACTCAAAAACAAGAATATTATTTTTCTATAAATGTTTTATAATTATTTCAGGCACTTGTAGTTCAAATTTCACCTATTTCAATTTAAATCCTAGAAACACACTTAATGATTTAAATATAGTAACCTGACCCAGAAAAATACAAAAAATTTAAATTACATAAGTTATGTTGTATTTTGGTTTTTAAAAAGTTTCAAGTAAAAATGAGAATGTAACTATCGATTTGCTTTCAAACCTTCCCCAATCCTTCTCTAAATCGTAATTCGTCCTAGGAGAATCTCCGATTTCTTAACATCATATATGAAAATTTTCTCTAAATTTTTATCATAGCATCTATGTATCAAATAATAACACCATGCTAACATTCATCTTTTTAGACTTCACTTGATTTATTTAGAACTAAAAAACTATAAAGCTCCATGTTGTAGATCGAGTGTCGTAACCTAGATTTTTCATAATATCTTTAAAATTATTTTATAAGAACTAAAAATGGACTCAAAAACATGAATATGATTTTTCTATAAATTTTTTGTAATTATTTCAGGCACTTGTAGTTTAAATTTCACCTATTTCAATTTAAATCCTATAAACACACTTAATGAATTAAAAATAGTAATCTGACCCAGAAGAATACCAAAATTTTAAATTAGATAAGATACGTTGTATTTTTGTTTTAAAAAAGTTTCAAGTTAAAACGAGAATTTAACCATCGATTTTCTTTCAAAATTTCCTAAGCCCTTGTCCAAATTTTTTTACGTTTTTATCACGACATCTACGTATCATATCATACAACCATGCTAAGTTTTGTCTTTTTAGACTTCACTTGATTTTTTATAATTAAAAAACTATAAAGCTCCATGCTGCAGATCGAGTGTCGTAACCTAGATTTTTCATAATATCTTTAAAATTATTTTATAAGAACTAAAAATGGACACAAAAACATGAATATGATTTTTCTATAAATTTTTGGTAATTATTTCACGCACTTGTAGTTCAAATTTAACATATTTCAATTTAAATCTTAGAAACACACTTAATGAATTAAAAATAGTAATCTGACCCAGAAAAATAACAAAATTTTAAATTAGATAATTTATGTTGTATTTTGTGTTAAAAAAGTTTCAAGTTAAAATGGGAATTTAACCATCGATTTGCTATCAAACCTTCCTCAATCCTTGTGTAAATCGTAATTCGTCTTGGGAGAATCTCTGATTTCTTAACATCCTACATGAAAATTTTCTTGAAAATTTTATACGTTTTTATCACGGTATCTATGTATCATATCATAGCACCATGCTAAGTTTTGTATTTTTTAGACTTCACTTCATTTTTTAGAATTAAAAAACTATAAAGCTCTATGTTGCAGATCGAGTGTCGTAACCTAAATTTTTCATAATATCTTTAAATTTATTTTACAATAACTAAAAATGGACTCAGAAACATGAATATGCTTTTTGTATAAATTTTGGATAATAATTTCAGGCACTTGTAGTTCAAATTTCACCTATTTCAATTTAAATCATAGAAACACACTTAATGAATTAAAAATAGTAATCTGACATAGAAAAATACCAAAATTTTAAATTAGATAAGTTATGTTGTATTTTGGTTTTAATAAGTTCCATGTTAAAACGAGAATTTAACTATCGATTTGGTTTCAAACCTTTCTCAATCCTTCTCTGAATCGTAATTCGTCTTAGGACAATCTTCGGTTTCTTTACATCCTACTTGAAACATTTCTTGACAATTTTTAAATTTTTATCACACCATCTACATATCATATCATAACACCATGCTATGTTTCGTCTTTTTAGACTTCACTTGATTTTTCTAGAATTAAAAAACTATAAATCTCCATGTTGCAGATCAAGTGTCATAACCTAGATTTTTCATAATATCTTTAAATTTATTTTATAAGAACTAAAAATAGACTAAAAAACATGAATATGATTTTTCTATATTTTTTTGGTAATTATTTCAGGCACTTGTAGTTCAAATTTAACCTATTTCAATTTAAATATTTGAAACACACTTAATGAATTAAAAATAGTAATCTGACCCCGAAAAATACCAAAATTTTAAAATAGATAAGTTACATTGTTTTTTTGTGTTAAAAAAGTTTCAAGTTAAAACAAGAATTTAACCATCGATTTGTTTTCAAATCTTCCTCAATCCTTCTCTAAATTGTTATCCGTCTTGGGAGAATCTCGAGTTTCTTAATATCCAACATTAAAAATTTCTTGAATTTTTTTTTATGTTTTTATCATATCATCTATGTATCATATCATAGCACCATGCTTAGTTTTGTATTTTTTAGATTTCACTTGTTTTTTTAGAATTAAAAAAACTATAAAGCTCTATGTTGCAGATCGAGTGTCATAACCAAGATTTTTCATAATATCTTTAAATTTATTTTATAACAACTAAAAATGGACTAAAAACATTAATACTATTTTTGTATAAATTTTGGATAATTATTTTAGGCACTTGTAGTTCAAATTTCACCTATTTCAATTTAAATCCTAGAACACACTTAATGAATTAAAAATAGTAATCTAACCCATAGAAATACCAAAATTTTAAATTAGATAATTTATGTTGTATTTTGTTTTTTTTTAAAAGTTTCAAGTTCAAACGAGAATTTAACTATCAATTTTCTTTCAAACCTTCCTCAATCCTTATCTAAATCCTAATTCGTCGTAGGAGAATCTCCGATTTCTTAACATCCTAAATGAAAATTTTCTCTATACATTTTTAAATTTTATTACAGTATCTACGTATCATATCATAACACCATGCTAAGTTTCGTCTTTTTTAGACTTCACTTGAGTTTTTTAAAATTAAAAAACTTTAAAACTCCATGTTGTTGATCGAGTGTCGCAACCTAGATTTTTATAGTATCTTTAAATTTATTGTATAATAACTAAAAATAGACTAAAAATATGAATCATAGGATCAATTTCAATACCTCTTTCATGAATCATAAACCCTAAGAACTTGCCTGCCGACACGCCGAAAGCACATTTGAGTGGGTTCATTTTTAAGCCATATTGGCGCATCATATCTAAAGCAACTCTCAAATCGGCTAAGTGGTTTCCCATAGCGTTCGATTTGACTACAACATCATCTATGTATACTTCTAACATAACTCCTAGTAAGTCATGTAAGATCAAGTTCATAGCACGTTGATATGTGGCGCCAGTATTCTTTAAACCAAAATTCATAACGACCCACTCAAACAAACCGAAAAACCAGGGCATCGAAAGGTTGTCTTGTAGACGTCCTCTTCGGCCATAAAAAATTTGATTATAACCAGCGTTGCCATCAATAAAACATAGTACCTTGTGTCCTGAAGCATCGTTGATCAACATGTCGGCTATTGGCATGGGATACTCGTCCTTCGGAGTGGCCTTGTTTAGATTCCTGAAATCAATACAAACTCGTATTTTGCCGCTCCCCTTCTTTTCTACAGGCACAATGTTAGGGAGCCATTCGACATACCTACATAGCCTAATAAACTCAGCCCTGAGTAATCGTTCTATCTCCTCTTTAACTCAGTCATACACGGCCGAATTAAAGCAACGAGGGGGCTGTTTATAAGTCCTAAACCCAGGCTTAATAGGTAGCTGATGCTCCATGAGCTCGCAGCTTAATCCAGGCATCTCACTATACTCCCATGCAAAACAATCAATGTATGATCAAAGCAACTTTATTACTTCGGTCTTCTCATCAGCCTGTAAGTTCTGGTTTACAAAAGTCGGCCTTGGGATGCTGCCATCGCCTATATTGACCTCTTCTAAAGGATCGACTAATGCAAAACCTTGTCCTAATTTTTCTACTTCGCTAAAATCTCTAATGGCCTCGGCAATACCATCTTTAGAAGACCGATATTGCTCTACGCGAGACTTTAGCCAATCAAGATTACTTTTACCAGACATGACTACTAATTTAGAAATAGCCACGCCGCATTAGCCGACTTTACAGACACGGGTACAAAATGTCCTTTTGATACGCTAACGAAGTCTTAATCCGAAGTGTCATCGATGGACACATCGGCAACCTGGGCCGAAGTGTCTGCTGGTACGACTTCTACGTCATCGCCGTCCCATTGTATCAGGCATTGGTGCAAAGTAGAAGGAATACAACAATTTGCATGAATCCAGTCATGCCCAAGCAGCACACTGTAGTTACCTTGCACGTTGACAATGAAGAATTCTGTTGGCAATGTCTTGTTACCCACTATTAACTCCATGGATAGCACACCTTTTGCTTTGGAGCTTTCGCCATTCAAGCCGTTGCGCATTAGGTTGGTTTTCTTCAAGTCTTCCTCATCTCTGCCAAGCTTCTTTAAAAGAGAGTAAGGCATTAGGTTGACAGTGGCACCACCGTCAACAAGCATTCTGGAGATCGACTTCCCGTCAATGTGTCTCCTAACATAGAGAGGCTTTAGGTGATGAGCCGAACCCTCAGGTTTCTTGAACACATCATCTCATGGGCCGAGGATAAACTGAGCGACCTCGGCCTCATCTCGTGGTAGGTCCCTCGCCTATGGTGCAGGTCCCTTGGAGATGGGTGTGTAATCATCATCGAGCATGTCGTCATCGTCGTCACTCGGAACGGGAGCCAGGTTGGTCATCTCAATCGGCTTGAGCTTCCATACCTGTTTCGCAGCTGGCCGAGGGCGAATCTCTTCAAAGATGGTATTTTGTTCATCCTCAGCCTTCTTCTCGCGCATCTCCTATGCCCGTAGGCATTGTAGACACCTTTTCTATGATTTGGACATGCTCGAAGGTTCTCAAGATGGTTGTGGCTTGGTACCAGGCGCCACCACCATGTTTGTGTGATTTTTGGCCAAAGGGGTATGTTTATAGCAAAAAATGGCATTATTGGTCAAACTAGGCAAATACTGAAAAATAGTATTTTTGACTGAAAATATGTCAAACCTGGCAAAGGCCGGACTGACCGGCTATGGTAGGCCGGTCTAACCGGCTAGGTTCGGTCAGACCGGACCCATAGGCTCAGTCAGACCGGCCAGGGTCCAGATTATGGATCCGAGTAGGATTCGAGGTATTTTCGCCCAAAACTTATCTCTACAGGGTTTTGGATGCATCTAACTCTATCTCTAGCCAGAGATAACCAGCCCACCCCCTATAAATACTAGGGGCAAGGCTAATTCAAGGGCCTCTCTCCAATACACAAATCCAAAGCCCTAGCTTTGAATCACATTTATTTTCTTCACTTTCCGCATCTCCATGGGTTTTCTTGAAAGCCCTCCGTCTACCGCGTTCGTAATCACGGTAACCCTTGCTGGTTCGCTTGTGAACCTCCCGTTAATCCACGTAACGGATTGCTATCCTTTTTATCGGTTTTTATCGCCCTACTTGATAATTTGGCCCTCCGGCCGCATTGTGTTTGATCTCTTATTGTTTTTGCAGATCAATTGCCTTCCTAAACACCTCTGGAAAATTTGGAGCTGATCGAGTCTTGTTTGCTAGGCCGTCAGGGGTCTAACAGATTGGATCTGCCGTCGCAGGTCTGACCGGAGGTGCAAGGCCGGTCTGACCAGAGCCCTCCATCAGTCTGTTGTCGACAACAGCCGGTCAGACCGAAGGTGCCCCGCCGGTCCAACCAGGATACTTCGCACTACACCGAAGCCCTTCATAGGAGCCTCACGCACCGAAGTCTGCGAACTTCGAATCCTACCTCGCCGGTCTAACCGGGAGGGCTTCGCCAGTCCGACCAGAGATCTTTGCACCGTGCCGGAGCCTACTCCGCAACTGTCTTTGGGACATGCCCGAAGTCCCTTCGCAACCTCTGGTCTGACCGAGGTTATACCTCCGGTCTGACCGGGCTTGAGGCCGAAGGTTTCCTAGGGACCCTTTGGACCAGACTCCGCTGTAACTCCGAATCGACCTCCAAATTGGCCGATTCCAGGTATTTTGGTCAGTTTGTCACTGTTTACATTATTACTAATACTTTTTGGCCAATTGGATTAAAATATTGATTATTTATCTGATTGCCTGGCGACACCAAATCCCTTGTCACTATCTAGGGTAGTCAGAACACGACGTCGGTATCGTTGCAATACTTTTGGATGTCGAACCGACCCAAGTGCAGGGTCGCATTTCTGCGTCAACACACTTTCTAGAGACTCCGCTGGGGACAACGCCAACCATGACTACTACCTCTACAGCGGCGGCGGGTACATCTACTACATCTACTTCCACTACATCGTCGATGAACATTGTGGGGAGCACGGACATCGATGACCGCAACATTATGACACTCACCATGGTGGACATATCTGAGGAAGACCGAGAAAGGATCGAAGCAAAAAAGAAGGAACTCGAAGAACTGATGCTCAAAGATTGCATAAATACGCGCTCGGGATTCGTCATGCGCGACAACCTCAACTTGACCCAGGTATGTCCGTCCTCACCCCCTTTATCTGCCTCACAAGTCGACCATAGAATAGTTGCGTCTGTTGATCAGGCGGTTAGCGCCTCGCTAGCCAATAAACTAGAACCTGCAGTTGTCTCGTAAGTGGCGGCAATGTTTAGAAGATTCGGTTTTACTGAGGCCGATTCACCAGCACCAATCAATAGTATTCCGCCAGCACAACATATTTATAGAAGAACCGACGGAAATACTGGAAAAAACCATCACGTTTCTGACTACTTCATCCACTGCCGAAACACATAACTACGCTTATGGCCAGGAAAACCCAGCTTATCAAGTACCACCGCCACCTGCGCCCATACCTGCTCTGCCACCGCTGCTCGCACTGCACACTCCCACACCACAGCATAGGCCAGAGCATGTCGATATACCGCCACGCGTCCCGCAACCACATGAAAGACGCGCGCAAGCATTAGATCACGATGATATCGAGGAGTGTATTCACACGCTATTTAGGGAGTGCACCGGCTTTACACCTCACGATAGAGCTAGGGTTTATCGAAAACCATATCCCAACCACTTTGACGCCATTCCGTACCCTCACAGTTATAGAGTCCCAGATTTCACGAAATTTATTGGTGAGGGTAGTAAATCCACATTACAACATATTAGACAATTTCAAGCACAATGTGGCAAAGCTAGCGGATCAGATGCATTAAAACTCATGTTATTTTCCCTATTGTTGTTCGGCACCGCATTCACTTGGTTTTCGGTGCTTCCACCGAACTCCGTGCAGACATGGGCTCAACTAGAGCAGAAGTTTCATGATTATTTCTACACAGGTGAGACCGAGCTTAGGCTATCACACCTCACGGCGATTAAGCAAAAATCTAGCAAAAGTATTTCTGAGTACGTTAAACGCTTTAGAGACACCAAGAATAAATGTTTTATCCTAAACATATCGGAAAGAGACCTAGTAGATCTAGCATTCAATGTCCTACGGGCAGAAATTAAGGAGACACTTTTGCTAAGGGGAAAGCAATCGCGATAGGAGACACTCGCACATGCACATTTGTACAAAAGAATCCAGATGTAGGGGTGTGGAAATAAAATATTAAATCATCATCTTCGGCCAAACATCGCAGAAGGCCGAAGGTGACTTACAAGATACTTTTGGACAAGCACCAGCGAAGGTCCAAAAGAAGAGGTATTCACCCACGGGCTCCAAGTCGGTTGAAGCTCTCTAGGAGGGCGAATCTTGTGAGTGTTGAGTTTGGACCTCAAGGTCCGAACACCCCTTCGGAGTGGATACAACCTCTAGCAAGGTTCAGACCTCAGTGGCCGAACCCCCCTCCGGGTTGGTCCCAACCTCCGGCAGGGTTCAGACCTCATTGGTCGATCCCTCCCCCAGCTTGGCCCCTATTTCCGGGAAGCTTCAAGCCTCAGTGGCCGAACCCGCCTCCTCCAGAGGGTTTCCAGCCTCCGGGTGGACTCAGGCCTCAGTAGTCTGGTCCGAGGTACCATCGACGTGGCCGGGCTCCCAACTAGCCAATGGGTTCGGCACTCAGTGGGCGAAGCCGCTAGACCGTCCGATGCCACCGCCCTACTGATGCACGATGACTCTGGCTTGGCCTCCGCCACCGGAGAACTTCGTGCAATGTCCGGCTACTAACACTTACACCCTTCTAGTGTCTCCGAGTGGCAGGTTCGGGGGCCAGCGTAGGGTGACAATATTGTTCACCGCCTGTCCGTAGTGCCTCAGAACCGGGCTCCGCGAGATGTCACCGGAAGGGATGAACGTGGAGACGCCTCGGAGGTTATAGTCATCAGGGTTGGATCCCAGGAGGTCCCAAACCTGAAGGATGCCCCGATGGGACTACGCGAAGACTCGACCAAAGCTCGGTCTGACTGGCCTACTATGGCTGGTCCAACTGGCCTTACGACCGTTTTCGGCACAGTTCGGTCTGATCGGCCCACTACGACCGATCCAACCGACCAGGAGCAAGAGACCTCTCATGGCAAACACAAGATATCCTAGGCCGCTACAAGCAAGCCCCTTCGGCCAAAAATGTTCGAAGCAAGACCGTGGCACCCGACACCCGTCCTCAGCCATCATGGGCACCCTCGGGGATGTCCAAGTCACAAAAGAGGAGGTTGCAGCGCTTGCGGGCACAGGGGATACGAGAAGAGAAGGCCGAGGAGGCACGAGACACACTTTTTGAGGAAATCCATCCTCGGCTCACCGTGAAGAAAGTCTGGAGACCCAGGCCGGTCATAGTCGATGACTCAGCTCCCGTTGTTAGCTCCGACGAAGACGATTTGCTTGATGATGACTACACTCCCATCTCCGAGGGGCTTGCTCCTCAGGCGATGGACGTCGGCATCATCATATTGCCTTTCGAGTTCGCTCCACTGTAGGAGGAGGTCGGGGTCGCTTAGCTAGACCTCGGCCTGCGGGACGCCGTATTCGAGAAGCCCAGAGACACGAACCGTCACCTGAGACCCCTCTACATAAGGGGGCACATCGACGGGAAGCCTATCTCGAGGATGCTTGTCGATGGCGGCGTCACCGTGAACCTAATGTCGTACTCCCTTCTAAGGAAGCTCGGCAAAGATGATGATGACCGGAAGAAGACCAATGTCACCCTAACAGCTTCAACGGCGACACAACGGAAGCCAAGGGGTACTGTCCCAGGAACTGACGGTGGGAAACAAGACGCTACCCACCTCTTTCTTTGTCGTCAACGTACAAGGCAATTATAATGTATTGCTTGGGCATGACTTGATCCACGCAAATCAGTGTGTACCATCCACCTTGCATCAGCACCTAATACAATGGGATGGCGGCGAAGTCGAGATAGTGTACACCGATACATCGGCCCATGTTAGTTTGGCCGATGCGTCCGGCGACGCTGCCCATGATGAGATAGAGTGCTTGTCGGGACGGGACCTCTCGGATTATGACTTTGTTAGTTTATCAGAGGGGAGGTTCGTTCCTATTTCCGTGAAGCCGGCCGGTGTAGCTCGGTTGTGTCTAAGATAGGAGAATGTCTAGCGCTAATCTTGATTGGCTAAAATCTCGCGTGGAGCAATATCGGTCTTCTCAAGATGGTATTGCCGAAGCCATTGAAGATTTTAGCGAGGTAGAAAAATTAGGTCAAGGCTTCTCGTCGGCCGACCCTTTGGAACAAGTAAACATCGGAGATGGTAGTGTTCTGAGGCCGACGTTTGTAAATCAGAATCTGAATAATGATGTAAAGGCCGAAGTAATAAAATTGCTTCGATCATATGTTGATTGGTTCGCATGGGATTACAGCGAGATGCCCGGGCTATGCCGAGAGCTTGTTGAGCATCGGCTCCCCATCAAACCCTGGTTTAGGCCTTATAAACAGCCGCCGCGCCGCTTCAATTTGGCCATCTATGACCGAGTTAAAGAGGAGGTTGAATGTCTATTAGCAGCAGGTTTTATTAGGCCATGCAGGTACGTGGAATGGGTCACTAACATTGTGCATGTCGAGAAGAAAGAGAGTGGCAAGATCCGCATCTGCGTCGACTTCAGGGATTTGAACAAGGCTACTTCGAAAGATGAATATCCCATGCCAATTGCCGACATGTTGATCAACGATGCCTCGGGACATAAGGTACTAAGTTTTCTTGACGGCAATGCTGGTTATAATCAAATCTTTATGGCCAAAGAAGACGTTTTTAAAATGACTTTTCGCTTCCCGAATTTTGTCGGCTTGTTTGAGCGAGTAGTAATGATGTTTGGTTTAAATAATGCTGGCACCACATACCAACGTGCCATGAACTTAATCTTTCATGACTTGCTAGGGGTTATGTTAGAAGTTTATATAGATGATGTTGTGGTCAAATTGGATGCTATGGAAAACCACCTCGTTGATTTGAGAGTTGCTTTCGAAAGAATGCGTCAATATGGCTTAAAAATGAACCCGCTCAAGTGTGCTTTTGGTGTGTCGGCGGGTAAGTTCTTGGGATTCATGATTCACGAAAGAGGCATTAAAATTGATCCTAAGAGGCTTGAGAAAATTAGAGGATGTGTAGCGCCGACATGTAAGAAAGATGTGCAGAAACTGCTAGGCAAGGTTAATTATTTGCGACGCTTTATATCTAACTTGTCTGGCAAAATTGATGCTTTCGTCCCAATACTCCGGCTAAAAAATGAAGCCGAGTTCACTTGGGGGGCAAGCCAGCAACGCGCGTTTGAGAAAATCAAAGAGTGCTTATCGACGCCGCTAGTGGTAAGGGCGCCGAAGGCCGGGGTTCTGTTTTGGCTTTATATTGCCACAGAGGAGAGTGTGATTGGAGTCGTGTTGACTCAAGACATCGAAGGAAGAGAGCACATCATCACCTTCTTGAGTCGTCAACTTCTAGATGCCGAGACAAGGTACGTGTTTGTGGAGCATTTGTGTTTATCCCTCTATTATGCGTGTACCAAATTACGTCACTATCTTCTCCCTAGCACATGTATTGTCACTTGCCAAACGGATGTCATAAAATACATGTTGCAGAAGCCAATTCTAAGTGGTAGAATCGGCAAGTGGGCGTATGCGTTAATCGAATTTGATTTGGCTTATGAACCGTTGAAAGCTATGAAAGGCCAAGTCGTTGCTAATTTTATAGTGGATCACCACATAGATGTCAATTGGGGCGATAAAGTCGCTTTAATTGAAGTGTTACCATGGAAACTTTACTTCGATGGTTTGGCTTGCAAAAATGGCCAAGGTGTTGGAGTGGTACTCGTATCCCCAGGTGATATGCGCTTTGAAACCTCGGCCCGTTTGGAATTTCATTCAACTAATAATCAAGACGAATACGAAGCCCCAGTGCTAGGTCTTGAGTTGTTAAACTCTATGGGTGTGAAATATGTTCATGCATATGGTGATTCTTTATTAGTCGTGCAACAAGTAGCCAAGCTTGCTCAATGTTTTAACTGTTTGTTAAATAGCTACTTGGATAAGTGTTTAGACTTGATTTTTACCTTTAATGATTTTGAGATTACTCATGTGTCTAGAGAAGCCAACTCACTTGCAAATGACTTGGCTCAACAAGCATCAGGCTATCAAATTAGGAGGGGCAAATTCTGCACACGGGAAAGGTCGATGTTTGAAGATGATGTAGCACTCGAGGGTACTACTGTCGGTTTGACCAGCTTTGTAAGCATGGTCCGACCGCCCTTGCATACCTGGTCTGACCGACCATGTCAGGACGGTCAGACCGAATTGTGCCAGACAACCGGCAACAGTCGGTTGAACTGGGCCAACATGGCCGGTCCGACCGACTGTTGTCAGGAAGGTTTAGTGCTCGGGGGTAGGTCCAAATGATAAATCTTGAGGCCAGTTCTAGTGGGAATTTGGCCATTGCTCCTTTGGTTAGTGAGGATGATTGATACTTCATTTGTTGCTAAAGAGGTGAGGGACTTTGCTTAGGAGCCATGCTGAAGAGCGTGGGCCTCATGGCTCCAGATGTGATGAGTCATTGTCAACGGAAGTCAAAGAGGACACGAAGAGAGGAGAAGACCTGCTGCATCTGGGCCGCTTGTAACTCAGGTACACGGGCAGCGAGCGACTATCGGGCAGAGGGGCCGTGAAGTCGGGCTAGCCCAATCTGGGTACATGGGCTAGGAGCAGCAGAGGATCCACTGGGCTGTTGACCAGGATTGACTCAGGTACACGGGCGGCGAGCGATTGCCGAGCTGAGAGAGTTGCGGAATCGGGCCATCCCAATCCAGGTACCTGGTGCAAAGTCGGTGGATGCTTTGTCAGTTTCAGCGCAAAACTGACGACCACTGATCTCGAATCGGACCGTTCTAGGGCGAAGCCGTAGTCTGTACGAAAGCTCCGCTTCTGGATAAGTCATCTGTAAATAGGAGTTTACTATCTTGTCCTTAGGCCCATAGTCAGTCAGTCGAGTCTGTAAAAATATCCTAAGGGCAGTTTGGTCTTTTCCATTTTATTTCAGCGTCTGTAAAAACCCTAAGGGTCTTTTGGTATATTCCTAGGCTATTGGGCTGCCTAAAAATAGGGCCCCAATCCCTAGGGTTAGGGTTACCCTTTCAGAAATTACTTTACTAATCTAAAAGGATTGGGTCACTTTTTGTGTTCTTCTGCCCGACACTCTTTCATCTCCGCCGCCGCTACTTGAATCTCCCTCACCGAGAGACAATTCAGTCATGTTTTAAATCATATTTTTCCTGTGATTGTTCTCTTCGCTGTGATCTCTGTTTGCCTTGATAAACGTGCTGGTGCTTTGATCTGTGTTTGCATCCATCTTGTTTCTCTTGTTTTATGCGCTGAGAGTTCTTTTATTCAAGGCTCTGTTCTTGCTATTGCATGGTTGGTTCACTTGTGTACGAGTGCTTACGGTGTAGAATAGCCTGGCGTACTGTCTCTAGGCCCTATGGCCTAGTGCTGCTTATCTACATCTTGGTTTCTACGTACATGATACGGACGAGGGAAATCATAATATATTTCATCTGGCTTGTTGTAGCTTCAGCCTTTCTCAGTCTGGTGCTCGTGTTTTCTTCTATGCGTTGTCAGCTGTGCATATGTTTTGTCCTCAAGGCTATCAAAGCCTGCAGACTTCTCGAAGCTGCGCTCGCTGCTGTTTTTATTTTAGTTCATGTGCGTGTTCGAAGTGTCTTGTCATTGGCCCCACAGGTTTCAGTGCAGTTCGCTAATCAGCTGTCTTTACAGTAGCTGCACACCTTGGCTATCCTGTGAACCTCGCACAGTTTGCAGCCTTCGCTCAGCTAGCTTCGGATTTTACAAGCTGTGGTTCTACGTTTTTGCCTCGTTCAAAGTCTGTCATTTAATCGAAGGCTGTCGTAGGCGGAGGTCTTTCGGGCTTCGCGGTTCCTGCAGCGAAGCCTGTCTTTTCTGCAGTGAAGCCTGTCTTATGGTAACCTCGCTTTCCTGACGGAGTGTAGGCTTCTTATTGGTTTTCATCTGCAGACTTCGTTCTTTGGGCATCTACAAATTCGAAGTGTGCTTCGACAGCTGTTCTTTTAGCACAAGTTCGAAGGTTCGGTCAGCTTTTTGCTCTGGGTTCGAAGTCCACATTTATAGTCTTCGCACGACAACTTTGGAGAAGGCTTCGGCACGTCCACCACAGGCTTCGACACTACGTTCTTCGAAGCAGGCTTCGTCAAGTACCGAACAGGAGACAACCCTGAACTGTAAGACTCCTCGTTTTACGTGCACTCAGATTAAATTTCTGAGAAGCTTGATTCGTCCATGTGTTAATGCTTTGTTAATCTGCCTATTAGCACTGTGTTGGTGTCTTTTCGATTAGGACACCAGTTGTTGTTAGGCTAGATCTTTTGAGGCTCCGTTGATCTGTTTACCTTTCTTTGCTAAGTCTGTTGAGGTGCGTTGGGTGTTGGGAGCAGGCCATTGATTCGAAAGAATTTTTTAGGCGCCCATTCAACCCCCCTCTGGTCGCTACTTTCGGTCCTACAAGTGGTGTCGGAGCCTGGTTAGGGTTTTTCCATACCTTAACCGGTTCGAAACCCCAGTAGTGATCATGACGTCTCTTGGAATGGTCCCGTCCTTGGAAGCTTATGGCTATAATTATTGGAAGACTCGCATGCGAGCCTATCTCATGAGCCAAAGCTCGGACATCTGGGACATTTGTGTTCACGCTACTTTCGCAGTGTTGCCTGTTGCTGAGCGTAATTCTCCTGATATTATCGCCCAGCATCTGAACAACAACAAAGCAGTGAACATTTTGTTTTATGGATTAGGTCCCACTGAATTTGAGCGTGTGAGCCATCTCACCACTGCGAGAGAGATCTGGGCTACCCTCCCGGCACACCATGAGGGGACAACCCAGGTTAAGGCTCGGCTCTATCAGACCTACCAGCGTGAATATGAAAATTTCACACAGAAGCCAGGTGAATCTATTGAAGCTTTGTTTGGTCGTTTTCAATCGATCATCAACAAGCTTAGGGCCAACAAGGCTGAGGGTGTTCAGTTAGTCTCAGATCATGAGCAGGCGCTCAAGGTTCTCCACACCTTGGACCCTAAGATCTGGGAGATCAAGGTATCCTCTATCATTGAGAGCACATCTTATGATACCTTGACAATCTCTGAGTTGTTTAGCAAGCTGAAGGCCACTGAGGTTGATACCCAGTTGAGATCAAATCTCACTGGCTCTGGTTCAAAAACCCTGGCCCTTGCTACACCTTCTGCTAAACCCTCTTATATGAGCTGTGCTGGGTTCTCCTTGATGTCTATCATTGAGGACCAGCTCGAGTCATTAGGAGATGATGACCTGTGTCTATTTAACAACCGGGTGCGTCATGTCTATGACAAGACAATGTTCAAAAGACACGGCACAAAATCCGGATGCTTTGAGTGTGGTGATCCAGGTCACTTCATCGCCTACTGCGCCAAGCGCAATGGTAACAAGAAGGGTGCCAGTGGTGGCTTCTACGACTCTGGCAAGCACGACAGTTGATCCTTCACAAAGGGCAAGCCAAAGACCAGATTCTTCAGAAAGGCCCTGAAGGACTACCAGCGTGAGAACAAGAAGCGCGACAAGGCCTTCTTCGCCGAGATGGAGAAAAGCTACTCCAAACGGTCTACGTCTTCTTCCTCTTCATCGAGCTCAAGCGATGAGGAGACAAGCCTCTGCTTCATGGCCTTCGGGGACAGGCCAAAGAGCCGCTCACATCAACGCCGAAGATCCCACAAGAGCTTCTGCTCAATGGCTCTTAGGGATAAGGAAGGAAAGGGCTCCTTTGATGACTCCGACGATGACTATGAAAAGGTATCCTCTTACGAACATGAAATCATTGATTTACTTGAGAGTAATCGTCAGGAGTTGAAATATCAGGAAAAACTGCTTAGAGGGGCTAAAAAGAGGATAAATGATCTTGAGAGTGAGCTTGCCGTGGCCAACGACAGAATTGAGAGTTTATCTTCTTCCCCTTGCTTGGGTGATAGCAGTGAGTGCCCAAAGTGTGAGGTGTTGCTGTGTGACCTATCGACTCTGAAGTCTAGGTACACAGAAAGGGTTTATGAGAGGGACGCTTTGGCCACTGAGCTTGAGAGCGCTTAGCTGGAGCTGAAAGATGCTCATGCCACTATCATTAGGCCATGTGTTAATTGCCCATCTCATCTAGCTAAGTTAGCTGAGCTGAAAGCCAAGGGTGATGAACAATTGGGCGATTTGGAGAGAGTTAGAGCTGAGCTGGAGTAGACTAGGCTAGAGCTCGAGACACTGTCAGTTCCACCCACTCTCTGTGAGAACTGCTTGTCTCTTCGATTGGAGTTGATCAAGCTAAAAGTCGAGAAGTCTGTCTAGGTTGATAGAGAGTGTGAGACCTGTGAGGAGCCATGCTGAATAGCATGGGCCTCATGGCTCCAGATGTAATGAGTCATTGTCAACGATAGTCAAAGGGGACAAAAGAAGAAGAGATCTGCTGTTTCATGGGCCGCGTGTGACTCAGGTACACGGGCAGCGAGCGACTGTCAGGCAGAGGAGGCTGCGAAGTCGAGCTGGCCCAATCCGGGTACATGGGCCAGGAGCAGCAGAAGACCCACTGGGCTGTTGACCAGGGTTGACTCAGGTACACGGGCGGTGAGTGATTGCCGGGCTGAGAGAGCTGCGGAATCGGGCCGGCCCAATCCGGGTACCTGGTGCAAAGTCGGTGGAGGCTTTGTCAGTTTCGGCGCAAAACTGACAACCATCGATCTTGTATCCGACTGTCCAGAAGAGAAGCCGTAGTCGCTACGAAAACTTAGCTTCCGGATAAGTCATCTGTATCTCTAGGCCCATAGTCAGTCAGTCGTGTCTGTAAAAATACCTAAGGGCAGTAGAGTCTTTTCCTTTTTTCTTGCGTCTGTAAAAACCCTAAGGGGCAGGTGGAATGTTCCTAGTGTTGGGAGCCTATAAATAGGACCCCAATCCCTAGGGTTTGGACTACCCTTTTGGCTGAATTCAATACTACTCCTTTGGGTCACTTTTTGTCTCTTGCCTTGCCTCTCTCCTCTCCTATTCTTGCTTGCGCCGCCAGGGTGTTTTTGCCCCTGTTGTTGCTGTTTTGCATTTATTGTTGAAGTGAAGTTTTCTTCCCAAATCTTGTGCAGCAACATCAGTGTTTTAATGGCTTCATTTCTTTTGCACAGCAAGTTTTCCTATGATTTTTGAGGCTTCGGAAGCTTCGGCTGGGTGTGTTCTTCACGCAAGTAGTACTAGTTCTTGCTGTTGCAAGTAGTACTGCTACTGTTGCTACTGTGCTCGCTGCCAGCTTTTTACCTTCTACTGCACAGCATTTTGATCGAAGCCGACAGGATCCAGAAACTTTTCTGGCTGTTTTCTGACGAAGCCCCCTCTCTGTTCGAAGCCCTTCAGCTCCGTGAGGCAGGCTTCGATCTAACACCTTCGTAGGCTTCGTTCAAACTTCGAACCTTGTTTTGTGTCCTGTGTTGCTAGCTTCGAAGTATTTTCTGAACGGACAGCATCGCATACTTCGAGCGACGTTGCGAAGGTACTCCGGCCCTAGCTGTTTGAAGTCCACACTTCGTCAAGTTCCGAAGTTGGCTTCGAAGCTTGTCTTTCTACTAGGCTTCGTTTTGATTTCTTTGTGACGTGTCAGTCTTCGCCTCTCTTTTCGAAGCTTGCTCCTTTCGAAGGTAGAGTGTAGGCTTCGAGTTTGGTCTCTCTGTCGTGTGACAGGCTTCGCTTCTGTGTTCGAAGGTTGTTCGTCTATTTGTTGAGTTCGAAGTTCTGTGTTCGAAGGTTTGACTTCGAAGCTATCGGTTTGAAGCTGTGTTCGAAGCTTTGTCTTCGAAGTACACACTTCGAAGCAGGCTCCGACGTGTGTCATACTTCGCTTCGAAGCATACTTCGCTTCTTGCCCCTTCGTATTATGCTAGACCAAAATACCTTCGGCATCTTCGACATGCTTCGCAACTGACCTCCGAAGCAGGCTCCGTCACCAACCTCCGAAGCAGGCTTCGACCAGCGAAGCAGTCTTCGACAATCATCTCCGAAGCAGACCTCGACGGGCGAAGCAGGCTTCGCCAAGTTCCGAACAGGAGACAAATTTGGACAGTAACTTTTCATTTCACCTTACATATACTTAGATCATTTCATTGGGAAGTTTAGGCCTGTTACACAGTGTTCATCTGCCTAGTTGCACTTCTTTAGTAGTTCTCTGTTTAACATCAGTTGCTTCTAGGTTAGATACCCTTAGACTTAGGCCTTTTGTTTATTTTCTGCTGCTTAGTCTTTTGAGGTGCGTTGGGTATTGGGAACATGCCATTGATTCGAAAGAATTTTTTAAGGCGCCCATTCACCCCCCCTCTGGTCGCTACTTTCGGTCCTACAACCAGCTAGAGTTATTGGGAGATGATGATTTGTGTCTTTTTAACAACCGGGTGCGTCGTGTCTATGATAAGAGAATGTTCAAAAGACACGGCACAAAATCCGGATGCTTTGAGTGTGGTGATCCAGGACACTTCATCGCCGACTGCCCCAAGCGCAATGGATACAAGAAGGGCACCGGTGGCAGCTTCCATGACTCCGGCAAGCACGAGAGCTCATCCTTCAACAAGGGCAAGCCGAAGACCCGATTCTTCAAGAAGGCCCTAAAGGACTACCGGCGAGAGAACAAGAAGCGCGACAAGGCCTTCTTCGCCGAGATGGAGAAGAGCTACTCCAAGCAGTCCACATCTTCTTCCTCTTCATCGAGCTCAAGCGATGAGGAGATCGCCATCAGAAAGGGGAAGGACAAGGACGATCCGGCGGGCCTCTGCGTCATGGCCTTCGGAGACAAGCCGAAGAGCCGCTCTCACCAGCGCCGAAGATCCCGTAAGAGCTTCTGTTCAATGGCTCTTGGGGATAGGGAAGAGAAGAGCTCCTCCGATGACTCCGATGACGACGACAACAAGGTATCATCCTATGAGCGCGAAATCATTGATTTACTTGAGAGCAATCGTCAGGAGTTGAAATATCGGGAAAAACTGCTTAGGGGGGCTAAGAAGAGGATAGATGAGTTAGAGAGTGAGCTTGCCGTGGCCAACGGCAGAATTGAGAGTCTATCTTCTTCCCCTTGCTTGGGTGATAGCAGTGAGTGCCCGAAGTGTGAGGTGCTTCTGTGTGACCTATCGACTCTGAAGTCCAGGTACACAGAAAGGGTTGATGAGAGGGATGCTTTGGCCACTGAGCTTGAAAGCGCTCAGCTGGAGCTGAAAGATGCTCAAGCCACTATCGTCACACCCTGTGTTCATTGCCCAACTCATCTAGCTGCCTTAGCTGATCTGAAATCCAAGGGCGATGAGCATTTGGGTGATTTGGAGAGGTTGAGAGCTGAGCTTGCCTAGACTAGGCTAGAGCTTGAGACACTGTCAGTTCCACCCACTGTCTGTGAGAACTGCCTGTCTCTTAGAATGGAGTTGATTAAGCTAAAAGCCGAAAAGTCTGTCCAAGTAGAGAGAGTGTGAGACCTGCTTGTCTCAGGTGGAGGTTCTAGCTTCCTTGAGAGAGGAGCTAGCAGACTCTCAGAATGAGAACTTTTACCTCCGTTCTATCCTGAGTTGGATCAGTGCCAGAGAGCCACAGCTTGGCATGATGATCCAGCAGTTCAAGAGGCAGGATGGGTTTGGGGTAGGTTACACCTACACCAAGGCTGACTTTGAGAGTGCCATTAGCCGGGCAGTGGAGTGGAGTAAAATGACTCCAGAGCAGAGGTATCCCAAGACTCACTCCACTGAGTCTTCCCAGGCTTGTCAGCCCAAGGATGGAGTGATCCATGAACCACCTAAAGCTCCACCCAAGAAACCTATCTGGGTTCCTAAGCCCAAACACCTCCACTCTTCTCTAGACTCTCTTCCTGGACCCTCTTAACCCAAGAAGACCACACCAAACACTACCAAGCCCAAACATCCCAAGCCTCAACCACATCCCAAGAAGCCCACCTATCATTGTGAGTACTGTCAAAGAGACGGGCATCTTGCGGAGTTCTGCTTCAGGAGGAAGCGAGTTGAGAGAGCAGAGAGGGCTCGTAGTGATCAGGAGCAGTTCTACCAGCAGGGTGGTAGACTGTGTGTTCCTCGGCGCGGGGAGAGGCTGGAGGCCAGGCCGCGTCGTGTAGGTGGTGGTAGAGGAGATGGCTTTCTTGCCCGTGCTCCAGTTGGTGGTGTCCATTCCGGCAGAGTTCCAGACCGTGTTGGCTACGGTTCTGGACCTCGTGGCCGCAGGGTTAGGCAAAACCAGGGACCGCGCTTTGAGCCGCGTTTTGGTCCAAACTCTTTTGATGGTTTTCGCTTTCCATCTTTTGAGTAGATGGCTCGACACTGGTTTAGCTCTTTTGCTAAACCCGGTGCCGGACCATTTGCTCCCACTTACAGACACTAATTGTGCAGGACCGGGGACTGGAGGATGTTTGGATCATTGACTCAGGATGCTCTCGCCACATGACGGGACATCGCAGATGGTTCTCCACTCTCACTCCCCCGAGCTCCAAAGAATACATCACGTTCGGGAACAGCGGTCAAGGGAAAGTAAGTGGCATAGGCTCAATTCGCATCTCAGATCATTTCTCTTTGAAGAATGTTGCTTTGGTTAAGAATTTGAACTTCAATTTGATTTCTGTTTCGCAACTTCTTGAGGATGGTTTGGAAGTGCGTTTTAAGAAGGGCAACTCTTCTGTGGTTGATTCTAGAGGGTCTTTGATTTGTCAGATTTTACCATTCGGCAAAGTTTTTCGAATTGACTTCTCTAGTTCTTTTGGCCCTTCTCGCTGTTTGATTGCTGGATCTTCTTCTGAGCTCTGGAAGTGGCATAGGAGGTTAGGTCACTTGAGTTTTGATCTGCTAGTCAGGTTAAGCTCTATGGACCTCATCCGAGGATTGCCCAAGCTTAAGTTGGAGAAGGATCTAGTCTGTCATCCCTGTCGTCATGGGAAAATGGTTGCCGCTTCTCACTCACCTGTGACTCAGGTGATGACTTCGTATCCGGGCGAGCTTTTACACCTAGACACTGTTGGTCCAGCTCGAGTACGTTCAGTCGGTGGGAAGTGGTACGCACTTGTCATAGTTGACGACTTTTCTCGTTTCTCGTGGGTTTTCTTTTTGGAGTCTAAGGATGAAACTTTTCATTTTGTTCATGACCTGATTTTGAAGCTGAAGAATGAGAACAATGGTCGGATGCGAGCAATTCGCTCCGACAACGGATCTGAGTTCAAGAACTCTCAGTTCGTCAGCTTCTGTAGTGATCAGGGTCTGGACCATTAGTTTTCTTCTCCTTACACTCCCCCACAGAACGGCGTTGTGGAATGAAAGAACCGCACGCTAGTCGAGATGGCCAGGACGATGCTCGATGAGCACAGGACTCCTAGGCGTTTTTGGGCTGAAGCCATGAACACGGCTTGCTATCTGGCCAACTGCATCTTTCTTAGAGCTTACCTTGGTAAGACATCATATGAACTGCGGTTTGGCAGACAACCCAAGGTGAGTCACTTGCGAGCGTTTGGCTGCAAGTGCTTTGTGCTCAAGAAGGGAGGGCATTTGGACAAGTTTGAGTCTCGTTGCTGGGATGGTGTTTTTCTTGGTTATGCTTTGCATTCACGAGGTTTTCGTGTTTGGAACCTTGAATCCCAGTTGCTTGTCGAGACTTGTGAGGTTTCATTTGATGAGTCCTTGCCTTCTTTGACCCCTTCTTTTGAGCTTTCTGGTGATGATGAGCTCGGAGAGTCCATCTTCGAGGAAGATGAGGATACTCTAGCTGCTGATGAGGGTGGGCCTTCTGCATCCCCCGCAGAGCCCACACCTTTTGAGACTTCGACTGAGGATGAGGGTGGACCTCTGATCACTTCTTCCACTTCGATCGAGCCCCCTCAGTCGAGTCTAGAGGTGCCAGCTGCTGACTCCGGTGAGGTGACTTCGGATCACCAGGGAACCCGAGTAGTTCAGCGTGATCACCCCTCAGAGCTCATCATTGGTGATTTGACTGAGAGAACTTTGTGCTCTTCTGCCTCTCTTGCTGTGTTTGCTGAATCTGCGTTTGTTGCATCTTTTGAGCCCAGAGATATTTCTCATGCTCTTTCTGACTCTAACTGGATTAACGCTATGCAAGAAGAGCTTGAGAATTTTGTCCGCAATCGGGTTTGGACACTAGTTGAGCCGCCACCTGGATGCAACCCCATAGGCACCAAGTGGGTATTCAAGAACAAACAAGGTGAAGATGGGGTTGTGGTACGCAACAAGGCTCGACTAGTTGCCCAGGGTTATTGCCAGAAGGAAGGTATTGACTTTGAAGAAACCTTCGCTCCTGTTGCCCGTCTTGAGTCCATTCGTATTCTTCTAGCTTTTGCCGTTTCGAAGGGTTTTAAGCTTTTTCAAATGGATGTTAAGAGTGCTTTTCTGAACGGGTACATAGAAGAGGAGGTTTATGTTAGGAAACCCCCCGGTTTTGAGAACCCTAAGTTTCCTCGACATGTTTTTAAGTTGCACAAAGCTTTATACGGGTTGAAGCAAGCCCCCAGGGCTTGGTATGACCGGTTAAAGCAATTTTTGTTGGGGAAGGGCTTTGTGATGGGTTCTGTGGACAAAACTCTCTTTTTGCTCAGAGTTGCTTCAGACTTCTTAGTTGCTCAGATTTACGTGGACGATATTATTTTTGGCGGTACTACTAATGATCTTGTGTCCAAGTTTTCTGAGAAGATGCACAGTGAGTTTGAGATGAGCCTCATGGGTGAGCTCAAGTACTTCTTAGGGCTCCAGATCAAGCAGACCAAGGACGGCACTTTCATCCACCAAGGTAAGTACACTCGTGATATGTTAAAGAAATTTGACGTTGGTGGTGAATTGAAGCCGCAGATGACCCCTATGGGCACTTCTGGGGGTCTGGACAAGGATGAGAGCGGCGTCAAGGTCAATGAAAGGGAGTTTCGAGGGATGATCGGTTCGCTACTGTACTTGATGGCGACAAGACCGGACATACAGTTCGCCGTGGGACTTTGTGCGCGTTTCTAGTCTTCACCACACGCGTCTCATCGGCAGGCTGTCAAGCGCATCTTTAGGTATCTCACTTATGCGCCCGATCTCGGTCTTTACTATTCTACATCATCATCTCTTGATTTATCTGGCTTTTCGGATGCCGACTTTGGTGGGTGCCGGTTGGATCGCAAGTCGACTTCCGGTACTTGCCAGTTTCTTGGTTCTTCTCTTGTCTCTTGGTCTTCTCGAAAGCAATCTGGAGTTGCTCTTTCGACCACAGAGGCTGAGTACATAGCTGCTGCTAGCTGCTGCTCACAGTTGGTTTGGATGATTTCCACTCTACGAGATTTTGGTTTGTTCTTTCCTACCAGAATTCCTTTGTTCTGCGACAGCACCAGTGCAATTAGTGTAGGGAAAAACCCATGTCTCCATTCAAAAACCAAACACATTGATGTGCGCTTTCACTTTTTGCGGGATCAATATGAGAAAGGTGTCATTGACCTTGTTCATGTTGATACCCATTATCAGTTGGCTGATATTTTCACCAAACCCCTAGATCAGTCTACATTCGAGCGTTTACGAGGGGATTTGGGTGTTGTGTATCCTTTTTAGGATATTTTGCGTCAGTTTTCTTTCTTCTTTACTTTTTTTTGAGTCTTTTTGTGTGTGTTCATATCTTGCATATTCACATATCACACTTTTGAGCTTGCTTCTGTTATATGATTGAACTGCTTTACTTATTCTAGCTGGTACATGCTTTTGATTACTTGTCGATGATCATGCTTTGCTTCAGTTCAAATGATATGTCTGATATCTGTCATATGCATGGCTTTTATGCTTTAAAATTGAAAAATGATCACCATTGCTTCTGGTAACTAGCATGCGTAGGCTGAATGTTCTTGCTATCTGTTACATGCCTTATAGCTAGTTTCTGACTTAGATGCAAATATGCAACTTGGACATCTGTATGCTTTAAACATGGAAATGTGCTATAAAAATGATGAAAATTCGAGAAAAATGAAAATTCCATGCCTTTTTGTGCATAACTTGAAAAGATCCAGGTGGGTTTGCTTTGTCGCATTACATTTGTTCTGGACTGCATACCATAGCACTTTGGTATGAACTAGGACAGTGTAGTGTATGCCAAGACCAATGTCTTAAGCTTCTGATGGTCCAGATCTGGCCTAGGCTTGACTTGGTCGGTCAGCATAAGGTTTGACATGCAAATAACCCCTGGCAAAAATGCAAAAGGAAAAATAAAAAGCTTGAAATGATAACAAGTTTGCTGAAGCACTTTGTTTTTGAACAAAGCTTATCTTGGTAGATATCAGATAGCTTTTGCATCTCAAGCTTTACCTTGCTTGTTTACTGGAAAATGTGGTGATGCTTTTTGTTTGCAAAAACTGAAAAATGCATGCTAATGACTTTCTTTAGATATCATCTGTTACACTGATCATGCCATGTGTCTTAGACAGTATCTCTTTTGCTATACTTGTTAGATGCTGTAATTGCAGTCAATCATATTTGAGAAGCATACTTTCTACACTCCTTATGCACTCCAGTTGAATTCACTGTATATTTTGAGGGGGAGTTGCATTTCAGGGGGAGTCTGTGTCTCTATTTAGTGCTTGATGAGTTCACTTGTCAACAAGGGAGAGAAAATTTGGGATCAGAGTTTAAGGGGGAGTTTTTACTCTGTTGATATCCTTGTTGTTCTGAAATCGCACTCATTTTGAGCTTTTACGTTTTGGTTAACCATAATGACCGCTTCTTGCTTTTGTTCGGCTTTTGGTCATTAGGGTTAAACTTTTTACCTTATTTTTCTTCTTCTTTGTTTTCTTGTGTTTTGTTTTCGTGTTTCCACATTTGTTCGCAGGTGCTGAAGAGCTGAAGAAGAGGAGTGTTGACAATGCACTCATCAAGGGGGAGATTGAGGAGCCATGCTGAATAGCATGGGCCTCATGGCTCCAGATGTGATGAGTCATTGTCAACGATAGTCAAAGGGGACAAAAGAAGAAGAGATCTGCTGTTTCATGGGCCGCGTGTGACTCAGGTACACGGGCAGCGAGCGACTGTCGGGCAGAGGAGGCTGCGAAGTCGAGCTAGCCCAATCCGGGTACATGGGCCAGGAGCAGCAGAAGACCCACTGGGCTGTTGACCAGGGTTGACTCAGGTACACGGGCGGTGAGTGATTGCCGGGCTGAGAGAGCTGCGGAATCGGGCCGGCCCAATCCGGGTACCTGGTGCAAAGTCGGTGGAGGCTTTGTCAGTTTTGGCGCAAAACTGACAACCGTCGATCTTGTATCCGACTGTCCAGAAGAGAAGCCGTAGTCGCTACGAAAACTTAGCTTCCGGATAAGTCATCTGTATCTCTAGGCCCACAGTCAGTCAGTCGTGTCTGTAAAAATACCTAAGGGTAGTAGAGTCTTTTCCTTTTTTCTTGCGTCTGTAAAAACCCTAAGGGGCAGGTGGAATGTTCCTAGTGTTGGGAGCCTATAAATAGGACCCCAATCCCTAGGGTTTGGACTACCCTTTTGGCTGAATTCGAATACTACTCCTTTGGGTCACTTTTTGTCTCTTGCCTTGCCTCTCTCCTCTCCTATTCTTGCTTGCGCCGCCAGGGTGTTTTTGCCCCTGTTGTTGCTGTTTTGCATTTATTGTTGAAGTGAAGTTTCTCTTCCCAAATCTTGTGCAGCAACATCAGTGTTTTAATGGCTTCATTTCTTTTGCACAGCAAGTTTTCCTATGATTTTTGAGGCTTCGGAAGCTTCGGCTGGGTGTGTTCTTCACGCAAGTAGTACTAGTTCTTGCTGTTGCAAGTAGTACTGCTACTGTTGCTACTGTGCTCGCTGCCAGCTTTTTACCTTCTACTGCACAGCTTTTTGATCGAAGCCGACAGGATCCAGAAACTTTTCTGGCTGTTTTCCGACGAAGCCCCCTCTCTGTTCGAAGCCCTTCAGCTCCGTGAAACAGGCTTCGATCTAACACCTTCGAAGGCTTCGTTCAAACTTCGAACCTTGTTTTGTGTCCTGTGTTGCTAGCTTCGAAGTATTTTCTGAACGGACAGCATCGCATACTTCGAGCGACGTTGCGAAGGTACTCCAGCCCTAGCTGTTCGAAGTCCACACTTCGTCAAGTTCCGAAGTTGGCTTCGAAGCTTGTCTTTCTGCTAGGCTTCGTTTTGATTTCTTTGTGGTGTGTCAGTCTTCGCCTCTCTTTTCGAAGCTTGCTCCTTTCGAAGGTAGAGTGTAGGCTTCGAGTTTGGTCTCTTTGTCGTGTGACAGGCTTCGCTTCTGTGTTCGAAGGTTGTTCGTCTGTTTGTTGAGTTCGAAGTTCTGTGTTCGAAGGTTGGACTTCGAAGCTATCGGTTCGAAGCTGTGTTCGAAGCTTTGTCTTCGAAGTACACACTTCGAAGCAGGCTCCGACGTGTGTCATACTTCGCTTCGAAGCATACTTCGCTTCTTGCCCCTTCGTATTAGGCTAGACCAAAATACCTTCGGCATCTTCGACATGCTTCGCAACTGACCTCCGAAGCAGGCTCCGTCACCAACCTCCGAAGCAGGCTTCGACCAGCGAAGCAGTCTTCGACAATCATCTCCGAAGCAGACCTCGACGGGCAAAGCAGGCTTCGCCAAGTTCCGAACAGGAGACAAATTTGGACAGTAACTTCTCATTTCACCTTACATATACTTAGATCATTTCATTGGGAAGTTTAGGCCTGTTACACAGTGTTCATCTGCCTAGTTGCACTTCTTTAGTAGTTCTCTGTTTAACATCAGTTGCTTCTAGGTTAGATACCCTTAGACTTAGGCCTTTTGTTTATTTTCTGCTGCTTAGTCTTTTGAGGTGCGTTGGGTATTGGGAACAGGCCATTGATTCGAAAGAATTTTTTGAGGCGCCCATTCACCCCCCCTCTGGTCGCTACTTTCGGTCCTACAACCTGCTTGTTTCAGGTGGAGGTACTAGCTTCCTTGAGAGAGGAGCTAGCTGATGTCCAAAATGAGAACTTTTACCTCTGTCAGATCCTGAGTTGGGTGAGTGCCAGAGAGCCATAGCTTGGCATGATGATCCAGCAGTTTAAGAGGAAGGATGGGTTTGGGGTAGGCTACACCTACACCAAGGCTGATTTTGAGAGTGCCATTAGCCGGGCAGTGGAGTTGAGTAAAATGACTCCTGAACAGAGATACCGCAAGACTCACTCCACTAAGTCTTTCCAGGCTAGTCAGCCCAAGGATGGAGTGTTCCAAGAATAGCCCAAAGCTCCACCGAAGAAGCCCATTTGGGTTCCAAAGCCCAAACACCTCCGCACTTCTCTAGACTCTCTTCCTGGACCCTCTCACACCAAGGAATCTACACCCAACACCACCAAGTCCAAGAACCCCAAGCCTCAACTACATCCCAAGAAGCCCACCTATCACTGTGAGTACTGTTAGAGAGACGAGCATCTTGGCTCACTTAGATTTCTTAAGCAAGATGGCTTATCGGTTGACGAATATGAGACACTTTTAAAAGATAATTTAGAAGAGGTGACCGATAAGAGGTTGAAGGCTCTAGAGGCAATAGATAAAGATAAAAGAATAGTAGCTCGGGCCTACAACAAGAAGGTCAAGGCAAAATCGTTCCAAATCGATGATTTGGTGTGGAAGACGTTTTTGCCATTAGGTACTAGGAGTTCAAAATTTGGTAAATGGTCACCTAGTTGGGAAGAACCTTTTAAGGTAGTTGGAATTGCTCTAGGCAATCCATATGTACTAGAATCTTTACACGGAGAGCGATTTCGAGAGACTTTGAATGGTAGATATTTGAAAAGGTAGTTCCCAAGTGTGTGGCAAAACTATTGAATTGTTAAAAGGCCGATATTGCAAGTATCGCCTAAGGCCCGTCATGCTTTTATCTCACGAAGTTTGCTAAAAGGCAGGGGGCATGTGTTTATAGCAAAAAATGGCATTAATGGTCAAACTAGGCAAATACTGAAAAATAGTATTTTTGACCAAAAATATGTCAAACCTGGCAAAGGCCAGTCTGACCGGCTATGGTAGGCCGGTCTAACCGGCCATGTTTGGTCAGACCGAACCCATGGGCTCGGTCAAACCGGCCAATTTCTAGATTATGGATCCGAGTAGGATTCGAGGTATTTTCGCCCAAAACTTATCTCTATAGGGTTTTGGACGCATCTAACTCTATCTCTAGCTAGGGATAACCAGCCCACCCCCCTATAAATACTAGGGGCAAGGCCGATTCAAGGGCCTATCTCCAATACACAAATCCAAAGCCCTAGCTTTGAATCGCATTTATTTTCTTTACTTTCTGCATCTTCATGGGTTTTCTTGAAAGCCCTCCGTCTGCCGTGTCCATAATCACGGTAACCCTTGCTTGTTCACTTGTGAACCTCCTGTTAATCCACGTAATGGATTGCTATCCTTTTTATCGGTTTTTATCGCCCTACTCAGTAATTCAGCCCTCCGGTCGAAATGTGTTTGATCTCTTATTGTTTTCGTAGATCAATTGACTTCCTAAACACCTCTGCTAAATATGGAGCCGATCGGGTCTCATTTGCTAGGCCGTCCAGGGTCTAACAGATTGGATCTGCCGTCGCCGGTCCGACCGGAGGTGCAAGGCTAGTCTAACCGGAGCCCTCCATCAGGCTATTGTCGACAACGGTCGGTCAGACTGAAGGTGTCCCGCCGGTTCGACTGGGATACTTCACACTGCACCGAAGCCCTTCGCCGGAGCCTCAAGCGCCGGAGTCTGTGAACTTCGAAGCCTACCTCGCGCGGTCTGACCGTGAGGGCTTCATCGGTCCGACCGGAGATCTTCGCACCATGCCAGAGCCTACTCCGCAACAGTCTTCAGGACGCACCCAAAGTCCCTTCGCAACCTCCGGTCCAACCAAGGCTGTACCCCCGGTCTAACTGGGCTTGAGGCCGAAGGTGCCCTAGGGACCCTTCGGACCAGACTCCGCTGTAACTCCGAATCGGCCTTCGAATTGGCCGATTCTAGGTATTTTGGTCAGTTTGTCACTGTTTACATTATTACTAATACTTTTCGGCCAATTGGATTAAAATATTGATTATTTATCTGATTGCCTAGCGACTCCAAATCCCTTGTCACTATCCAGGGTAGTCGAAATGTGACGTCGGTATCATTGCGATACTTTTGGATGTCAAACCGGCCCAAGTGTGGGGCACATTTTTGCGTCAATAGGGTACCGCTCAGGTCGTCCTCGTGTGTTTCACATTTGGTAGGTACTTCGCTGCGGACCCTGTTGGCCGGACCGACCTTGTTTGGCCGATCAGACTGGGCTTCGGCGTTGGCCTCGGCTGTACTAGGAGGCTTACCTCCGATGGGCTTCGGTGAGGGGGCCTTCGGGATTGGGACTTCTTGAGACCCTACCTTGACTATGATGGCTTCGGACTCCCTCTCCTTCGCCTCTTCGTGTCCATATCCCTTGGCTTCGTCCTGTGCGAGTTGATTCGGAGGTACTACAAACAGTCTGTGGAAGATGTCTCCCTTTATCGCGTCTATTTGTCCCTGCCAATTGTAATACTCCGAAGGAAAATAGGAGGAAATGTTATACTGTGAAGGGTACTCGGGGGGCAAGGTGTATAGAGCCTATGGGGTCCTTGCCCAATTGTATGGTGGGTGCATCGGTGGTTCCAGCGACTTCGCCCACTATGAGCTAAACCCATTGCCCGAAGGGGGTCCTGCTAGGCAGGAGGTATTTCGGACCATATTAGCGAAGGGTCCTGCAAGGCAGGAGGTATGTTCGGCCATTGTGGGATGAAGCCTCCCATTGGAGGGTTCACCCAGAGCAGAGTTGAGTCCGGCCATTGGGGTCCGAGCTCATTGTGCGAAGGGTTCGGCCATTGGGGGCCAAACTCGTTATGCGTAGGGTTCAACCATTGGGGTCCGAACTCGTTATGTTGATGGTTTGGCCATTGAGGTCTGAACTCACTGTGCGAAGGGTTCAACCACTAGGGTTCGAAACCACTGTGCGGAGGGTTCGGCCACTGGGGTCCGAAGCCACAGTGCAGAGGGTTCGACCACTATGGTCCGAAGCCATCCTCTGACTGCTTTGGCCCCTTCGGCTGTCTTAGATTTTTTGGACGGGGGCCTGTTTCCTTCGGTTTCTTGCGAGCCCTAGCCGAAGGAGATGTGTTGACATTCCTTTTCCACACTCCTACTTCAGGGTTCTTTGGTATGAGTGTGCGTGTGCACAATTCTCCATGATGACCGCTTTCCCCTTAGTTGACTCGGCCTGTTCTAGCCGAATCAGTATTCTCTTCTCATCGAGGTCGATGGTGTTTGTGGGAAAGGGGTCTTTGTCCAGCTTCATCTTTGGTCTGAGGTCTATTTTCAATCGTCCTTCTTCTATGGCCGATTGAACCTACCGACGAAAAACATTGCAGTCGTTAGTATAATGAGAATGTGAATCATGCCACTTATAGTAGGGGTGTTTCTTTAGCTCGTCAGTGCTCGGAATGACTTGGCCCTTAGGCAACCTGAGAATCTAGTTCTTCAAGAGGAAATCAAATATTTTATCACACTTAGTTATATCAAACAAGTATTTGACTTTGCTATGCCGACTCTTAGTGGGAGACGGTCAGAACAAGTGATGGGTTTTCTTTTAGCATTCCAAACCCATTCAGCTACATACATGTCGGCCGAATCTTCTTCTTCCTCCAACTCTTCCTTGTCGGAGTGTTGCATGATGTGGACTTCAACCCTAGGCTTGTTAAATGTTTTAATAAAATTTTTATCTTTGGCTCAGTCTTCTTGGACCAGAGCCTGCTGTAAAACTTGGCTAACTTCTAGAAAGTTCTGGTTGTCTAGTCTTTCTTTAATCTTAGAACGCAACCCATTGAAACCTAGATCCGCCAAATCCCTCTCTAAAATATTAAGACTAAAACATCGGTTCTTGGTATATCTAACGCGCTTGATGTACTCAGAGACACTCTCGCTAAATTTTTGCCTAACCGATGTCAAATGTGAAAGCCTAAGTTC
Organism: Zizania palustris; assembly: GCA_019279435.1. Classification (NCBI taxonomy): domain Eukaryota; kingdom Viridiplantae; phylum Streptophyta; class Magnoliopsida; order Poales; family Poaceae; genus Zizania; species Zizania palustris. The sequence continues at coordinate 72,287,519 of JAAALK010000285.1, read as the reverse complement.
TGTCTCGCCTATATAAAAATAGTCATGGAACTTTTGTTACAATTTGGCCCACATTTGGATAGAGTTCGGCGGGAGCTCCGAAAACCAAGTGAAAGCGGTGTCGGATAATGAGAGAGAAAATAGTCTAAGTTTTAAAGCGTCCGACCCACTAGCTTCTCCACACTGTGCTAAGAACTGGCTGACATGCTCTAGTGTGGTTTTGTTACCCTCACCATCGAACTTGGTGAATTCAGGGACTCTATAGTTGCGAGGGTATGGTATAGTGTCAAAATGGTCGGGGTATGGCTTCCGATAAACCCTAGCTCGACCCTTAGGCACAAAACCGGTGCACTCCCTAAATAGTGTGTGGATCTACTCCTCAATGTCTTCGTGGCCTCCTATCTATGCGCGCCTCTAATGTGGGGGCACGACACGTGGCGGTATGTCAGCGTGTCGGCCGCGGGGGTCTTCCTCATGTGCTGGCTCAGGGTATATGACGTGTTCGGGCCTATGCGTTTGTGCATGCGGCACGGGCAACACGGGAAAAACTGGCGCAGGCGTAGGTGGCGTGCAATAAACAGGGTTTTCTTGGTAATGGCTTGTCTCGGCCGTATATGTTTAGGACGGAGACATGATGTTCTTGCCAGTACTATCGTCAGTTTTCTATAGATATGATTTACTGGGGGTACACTAGCGATTGGGGTTGGAGGAATGACCTCGATAAAGCCGAACATTCTAAGTGTCGCCTCTACCTGAGAGCTAACTGCCTAATCTAAATGGTTGGCTATCGAAGCGCTAACAACTTGATCTACCGATGCAGATATTTTTTGCTCAATCTCTAAAGAAGATAAAGGAGGCGATACTGGAGTTACCTGGGTCAGAGCGAGGTCGGGGACGTTGATGTCACGCTTGATGAAGCCCGTGCGTGTCTTGACGTAGCTCCTAAGCATGAGGTCCTGTAGCGCTTTCATCTTTGCCTCGATCTCTGCCCAGTCTTCTTCAGGGATTTCTTCAAGGGTAGGCTTCATGATGTTGCAGTTGTCGATATCTTTGCCTCCCATGGGATCCATCGGTGATGTAGACGTAGTAGTCATCGTAGACGCACCCGCGACCGATGTAGATGTCATGTTGGCATAGCCTTCCCCAACGGAGTCGCCAAAAAGTGTGTTTACACGAAAACGTGCCCCGCACTTGGGTCTGTTCGACGATCCAAAAGTGTGCGGATACTTAGGGACAAGCCTAAGCGTAACACAACATTGACATCACGTTCCGACTACCCTTAATAGCGGCAAGGGGGATAGAGTCTCTAGGTAATTAGATCACACATAAATAATCCAATTAGCCGAAAGAAATATATAAATAAAATAAACCAGCCAGCTGAATGGAGCCTAACTAGTTCGAAGTGTACTGTGCGAAGGGGTCACCGAAGGGGGCCTTCGGCGTCTAGTGCGAAGGGTTCGACGAAGGTAGTATTCGGTGTTCGGATCGATCTGGCTGAAGGCAGGCTCCGCACAGATCTCTGACGTGAAATCACCTCTGAACGACAGGGTTCGGTGCAAAGCCTCTGACATGACAAAAACACTTCTAACGCAACGCGCTGGCACGACTTCGTCCAGTGTGAAGTGTTGGATTGACGAAGCCCGGTGCAACGAAATCTAACGCGGAGCGCTCTGGAGTGCGGGACTTGGCCATACCGACAACAGTGTGACGGGTCTGGCACGAGCAGTCGAAGCAGGGGTTCCGACGAAGGGTGTTCTGGCAGCCTCCAAAACTAGTCTCCTAGCTCCAAACACCTTTGGCAAAGGAGCTCCAAGCATGAGAACCTGCAACAAAATAGAGATCAAGTCCCAATTCGGCCTAGAGACCAAATTTACTAAGTGCTGTAGTAGGTAAACAAAGGTAGCATTCTGTTACATAGATTAATGGACACTTCACATGCGAAGTAAAAGGCGATAGCAATCTGTTACGTAGATTAACGGGTGCTTCATGAGCGAAGTAACAAGGCTTACCACTATTTCAAAGTGGCCAGTGGAGGGCTTCCAGGCAAACCCATGAAGGTTGTACAAAATGTAAAGGAAAAATAAAAGGTACGGTTCAAACTAGGGTTTGAAGTTGATTTTTGTTTTTTGGGGGAGGGGGGTTTAATGAACTGGCCTCACCCCTATATTTATAGGGGCTAGTATTCTTATCTCCAAGACTAATCTGGTAGGATTCGGCCTAATCAAGTTTAGAGATAAAAACAACCAAAATCAGACTCAAACTCTATCTCCAAAGCTGGCCCGAAGTGGGCCTTCAGTAGGCCTACCGAAGCTTCGGCGAGGCAGGCCTCTGAAGTGCCTTCGGGCCGAAGCTAACAGGCCACTAAAAGGCATCCGAAGCCCAATGTTTGATGGGTCTTCGGCCCTATAAGGCTTTGGTCTGTACAGGACTTGTGTATTTTTGGCCCAAATTACAAAACATAATATTTTGACAATATTGACCATTAATGCCATTTTTTTGCTATCAATAGGTGCCATGATCTACAAAAGATTAAATGCAAGGTTAAACACTATGCAATGTTTATCTTTTATCCAATAAAAGATGTCCCACTATCTAAAACAATAACATTCCCTCTCATGACTAATAGTGGCGCAAGATCCATGGTCACGCTCTCTCCTAGTGAGCTTTGGCATCACTGCAAGAAACTAGTTAACATAGGTAAGCAACTCCTTGCTAGTCACAACGTATGTGACTCTTGTCGTTTGAGAAGCATCCAATGCTCGACCCCAACTCCTATGCTCCAAGTCCCAAACCTATTTTGATAGCCTTGTCAAGCAAACCAATACTATGCAGAAGTCCGACTTCCACCCCAACTGGCCAAGATTAAAGATAGCACCTTGCTTTGGCAGACCCACTATCAATGATCAAAGACCTTTGTGGGTGCAGCTATTGGAAAGAGCATCAACACTTAATTTTCTAAGGAAAAACTATTCTAGCATGGTAACATCCCTAGCGCACATGAAACATGCAAGAATAGAATAACAGGAACAAAAGAAAGCATCACATGCAATTATATTAACTGTGACATAGCATGACCTTATTCACATGGTGATCTCCATCTCCCTGGCTCCCATCATTGAGTGCGTGCTCCCAGCCTCCATGAAGAGTACTAGTCTATCTCGCAAGCCATAATAAATTTTACATCAGCCTTGGGCTGTAAATAACCATGACACGCATGCCATATTTAATTTACATTCATCGCATGCATCTCATACATCAGATTTATCCAAGGCCATGCTAGTCATAACATTCTCTGCAAGACAAAGTTAGGCGAGCAATCTACAAGTGACTGGATTCTAGATATGAAAAACCCGGCTCAATAGGCCCCAAATTTCAAATTCGGGTGGGTCAGAACTTCTAATCTGGCATCGGAACTTCTGATCCACTGGAACTTCTAATCAATATCGGACTCCCGGAAAGCACCAATTGCTTTTTGTATCGAATCATTATTCGATATCAGAACATCTGATCATCATTGGAACTTCCAATCCACCATCGAAACTTCCGATCAATATTGGAACTTCCGAATTGCTGCGGACAGAAATAGATCAAATCTGTTTTTCCACCATGTATCTCCATACATGAGGGATCCAGATCGAACACTATGCACGTAGGCTCTGATACCACTGTTAGGGAATAGGGGAGATATGCTAGCTGGCAAATTAAAAATTTCCACCCTAAAACCCAAGATCCATGCGCGTGTGAGATCATAGATCGGTACCTTCTAGCACTTGATGCGCTACTTGTAGTGGAAGAATAGGTTGATGAAGCGCGTCAAGCCTATTCTCGCTTTGTCCCAGTGTTCCTCACCAGTCCAATCAGTGAAGAAGTTGCTTTCCTCATGGTGACGGCCACGAGCGTCGCTTTTGGAGCAAAACCTCCACGGAGTCCACATGTACAGGGATTGAGTTCCTCCGACGACAGTGTGCTAGTACTGCACGTGATAGATAGGAAATCGTCGACCTCAACAATTGAGATCAAGAAAGGGAGGAGAGGAGTCTATGGTGGCTAAGTCCAATCTAGGTTTATTCCTTATCCCAAGACCTCCTCATCCTATCTTTATATAGGGATAAAAGCCCCCTAGTCATGCACATCTCAGAGCCCACAAATTAGTTACCACTAATTCATATTCGTAAGAGAACCAATCTAATACCGCACATTAGAACTTATGATCTAGGATTGAAACTTCGACATGGTATTTTAGGTCTCCCAATTCAGCACGACACGTAATAGATCCAATCTGTTTTCGCCCACCTCGGAACTTCCGATACCATATCAGAACATCCGATCGGTACAAATCTCTTTGATTCCAAATCGGAACTTCTGGCTCTTCAGAACTTCCAATACCATATCGGAACTTCTGAAGCAACATTTGCTCTCTAACTCGATACCAGATAATAATCAGAACTTCCGATACTACCTATCGGAACTTCATACTAACATTTACAAAGCATTGGGTTGGTAAATAAATGCCCTACAACAATACTAATAGACAATTGTTTGGTGCGTTGATGATGGTCAAGCACTATGGGAAAATAGGAGTTCACCGAGTGCCACAGGCACTCGGCAAACCTCCAAAAACACTCGGCAAAGGGTTCACCGAGTGTTACACTTGGTAAACAATGCTCGACAAAAATCACATCGGCGACCACTTGTTTACTAAGTGTCTTTTATTGAGAACTAGACAAACATATTTGCCCAATGTCAAATGTGACACTTGGTGAAAAAAGCAATGAAATGGCACTAAAGAACTCAAACGACCATTTTTCAGTTGTTTGCCACGGCAAAGAAGGAAACAAAAAAATAGGATAGGGCACGATGCCACTTCATCAAATAGTTGGCGGGCGTGGGGATGACGTGGCGCGTGGCAGTGGGCTAGGGAGAGGTGCATCGTGGAAACGGTTCGGCACGGCATGGCAATGTGGGTCGGGGCGAGGCATGCCGTGGCACCGCGGAGCCGAGGCAGGTCGGGGCAGCACACGATGGGGAGGTACACGACGCTGAGGTGGAGCAGGGTAGCCCTTAGTGGGGCGGTGTGCGAAGGGGTGTTGCATGGCCCGACGACGATGGCATGTCATTGAGGCGGTGACATGGTGGCGACACACTATCAAGGTAGGAAGGAGGAATGGAGGAGGGAGGAGGGAGCGACGAGTTTATTTAAAGGAGTGTGAAAAATTTGAAAAAAAGTGTGCTAATTTTAAAAATTTATCGGGAAGTGAAATTAATTTTTTTTGCCAAGTGCCTCAAATTTGGCACTCGGCAAATATTTTTTTTTCAAATTTTGTCAAATTTGTTTTTCATTCTTTTCCCTGACAAAATTTGTCAAACTATAATGGGTAAGGCCTACAAAATAGACTCAAAAACATGAATATGATTTCCGCGGATAATTTATTTCATTATTTGATGCACTTGCAGTTCAAATTTGAAATGTTTCAATTTAAATACTAGAAATAGAATTAATTAAATAAAAATAGCTAACTAACCTAGAAAAATGCCAAATGTTTTCATGGGACAAGATATGTTGTATTTTGATTGTATAAAATGTGTCAAGTTCAAACGAAGATTTAATCGTCGATTTGGTTTCTAACCCATCTCATTCCTTGTTTAAATCCAAATTCGTACTTGGAGAATATTGAGTTTTTGAACATCGGACATTAAAAATTTCTCCAAATATTTTTAAACTGTATCATATTATCTACATATCATAGGTCTCGTGTTTTCCAGACTTTATTTCATTATTTGAGATTTAAAAAACCATTAGGCTACACGTTGCCGATCGAGTATCACAACTTAGATTTTTCAAATTTTCTTTTAATTTAGAACATAAGAACTTAAAATAGTCTCAAAAATATGAATATGATTTTTTAATAAATTTTGGTTCATTATTTCATCCATTTAGAGTTCAAATTTGACCTATTTCAATTTATACGGTTAAAACACATTTAATTAATTAAAAATAGTAAAATAACTCATAAAAATACCAAATTTTTGCATGAGATTAGTTATGTTGTATGTGTAATGTGGAAAAATTTAAGTACAAAAAGATAACCATCAAATTACTTTCAAACCTAACCTATTACTTCACTAAACCGATCTCTTCCTTGTATAATCTCCGATTTCTTAACATACTACATGACAACTTTCTCGAAATATTTTTAAATTTTTATCACAACATTTGTGTATCATATCACAACATCATGAAAAGTCTCATATTTTTAAGACTTCATTTGGCTTTTTTATAATTAAAAAACTATTAAGCTATATGTTGCCGATCCAGTGTCACAACCTAATTTTTTAGAATTTTATTCAATTTAGTCTATAAGAACTCAAAATAGACTAATAAATGTGAATATCATTTTGTTGATGCCAAGATTTAGTAGGGCCTAGGCCCACCAAGAATGCTGCATGGTCAACAGAAGTCAAAAAGTGGTCCGGTCAAAGGTGGTCAAAGAAGCCCATCCATATTGTTACGATATGACCGGACATGTAGGAGCCGATGAAGGTGAAGATAAAGATGATACAAAATCAGTTACAATGTAGATTACTTGGATAGCAAGTCTCGAGACTATAAATATGTATCTAATTAGCTAGGTTCAGGCACACAATTAATCCATACAAACTACTACTTTCGGTGCATCGCCATCCATTTTTTCCCAAGGTTAATACCGGCGGGGCTTGGCACTTGGATCCGAGCTGCATCATCTCGATCTCCAGCGAAGAGATTAATCCTGCCACCCCGACGGTCACACCAATTAAGGTTTGTTCTTCAAGTCTGCATCGTATCGATCTCTTGAGGTATTGGCCCGATCGGTGTGATTGTCGGGATTAACTTGGTATGTTTGGCTAGGTCTAAGGCTGTATCAACTTTGATCTCTTAGATTGATGTGAATTAGGAGTTATAGTTTGAGGCTTCATTGATTAAATCCGTCATCTTGATCTATTGTATCTTGTTCATGCTATATACCATTCATCTAAATAAAGTATGCTTGATGCGTTGAAGTGTTATTGATTTATTGTGATTAGTGGCTGTCTCAGTTAGGTCCGATCTTGCAGTTACGGTAATTTAATGATATGAATATGTTGTTTGGCATGCTTGCTTTAGTTTTTTTGGAGTACAAGACGATATGTTATCTTGGTTTCCACGCTATGTTTCATCCCCATCTCAGAGGCATTCATCAGCCCTATTGCACAAGGACGTTATTCTATTGGTCAATAGAGTATTCAGTCTGATAGCGTGGGCGTGGTCATTAGCCCCATGACCGATAGGTACGTTTATTCCTTCTTACTTTATTCTTGCCACAACCATTGCCTTGACAACCGATAGGCAATGCTACAAACATTGATCTTTCATGATTTCTTATTAGTTGTAATGTCAAACTGATTGACATGCTCATATCCTTTCTTTTTTCTTCTAAGATTATAGGACCTGTACTGGAGTTAAGAAGATCTCTCAGGCCACGTGTTTGCCCAAAAAATACACCAACACGCTTTTTGGCACGCCCGATGTTAATCTTCGAGATCACTCATCCATGGCGGGCGAAATCAATGACAACAACATCATCCCAGTCACCATGGATGCTTTGACCGACGAACAATGAGGAGAGGTACTGGACCACGTGGAGAACTACAAGAAAATGTGCCTCGATGCCTTTGGCATGACTCGAGCTGGCCCTATCTAGAGGAGTTAGTTGCTGGGACTGGCCGTGACTGGTGATATCCTTCCATGGGCTGAGAGTCCATGGGTTACTTTTCAGGAAGCCGTCGACAACACTCTGCACCATGCCCTCATCAATCAATATGATGTATTGGTTAATACCTTGCACGGGTTGATCAATAAAACTATTGATGGGATAATTGCTCAAGAACTGACAAAAGGCCCGATATACTTTTCGACCAATCCTCCGCGCCTTCTGCAAAAACCTTAGCACAATCGGCCAATGTCAACACCACAAAGGCCGATAAGACAAGGTCCACAAAAACATCATTCGGCAAGGAAACTGACATGATGGCTCCATTACCTACACCCACGCTCTAAGGGACGGGTAGACAGGATCTGCCCCAGAACACGCACCTCTTTTGTAGAGGTACGCTACAACCCTAGCCTTCGGCCACGCCACAAGGGTCGATCAGGTAAGAGGTACCCTAGCCCATATACGGAATTGCCAGGAACATGCTACCAGATCTTGTCCCACCAAGGGGCACCAAATGAGATTCCTCAGGGGTACCACTAGACCGCGTACTATGGAGTACCGCCCTACTCTAATGAATAACAAAGATACAATGTTGTTTGGCCAGATCAGTATCAGCAGCCCCCAATGACTAACAGATATCTCACGATGACCCAACAAGAAGATGATTGGGTTAACCAAATTACCTAGTTCACCAAGTTCTCGGGGCAGGACTCGGTCTCCACGATCGAGAATATTCGCCACTTTCTTGCTCAGTGTGGCAAGGCCTCGGTTGAAGAAGCACTGAAGGTCAGGTTTTTCCTACTGTCATTATCAGGATCGACCTTTGTTTGATTCTCGTCACTACTGAAGAACTCCGTCAGAGGATTGACAGATTTGGAGAAGAAGTTTCATAAATATTTCTTCGTCGGCATACACAAGATTAAGCTCACCAATTTGACAGAAGTAAAGTAGAAGATGGACGAGTCAATCAAAGATTATGTAGAAAGGTTTCGTGACATGGGGAGTAGGTGTTATAGGTTGAACCTCAGCGATGCGCAACTGGCCGAGCTGGCATTCTAGGGGCTCCTGAACCCAATAAAAGATAGGTTTTCTTCGCAGGAGTTTGAGAGCCTATCACATCTAGTATAGTAGGCATCGGCCCATGAGAGCCGATTCCAGGAGGCAAAAAGAGACAAGTATCAGAAGAAGGTGGCATACGCCCATGCGTCCCATTCGGACTCCCATGAGGACAACGGGTCCAACGTGGAGGTCGGTCTGGTTGAATGGGCTAGGAATAAGAAATAGATCGTGTTTCCGTGGGTGAATCCGACCAACAATAAAGAGAAGTATGACTTCGATGTCAACAAGGTTGACAAGATATTTTATCTATTGCTCAAAGAGAAGCAAATCTAGGGCCTGTTTGGTTCCTTTAGGGATGAAACTAAACTTTAGCTCCTTTTTTTATAGGACTAAACTTTAGTCCCTTCTGTTTGGTTCTAAGGACTAAAGGACTAAAGGAGAGTGATGCATGTGAGGTAAGTAGTACTTTTAGTCCCTTTTAGCAAGGTTTTGTGGACTAAAGGGCTAAAGTTTAGGGACTAAACTTTAGTCCCTTTTAGTCCCCATGTTTGGCAATTTAGGGACTAAAGTTTAGTCCCTAAACTTTAGCAACGCCAAACCAAACACCCCCTAGTTGCCACCTAACCATGTGGTACCACCCATCGAAGAATTGAAGAAAAGGAAATATTGTAAGTGGCACAACTCCCCGTCTCACCACACTAACGAGTGCAAAGTGTTTAGACAACAGATCCAATCGATCGAGGAGCAAGACCAAATCAATTTCAATGACGGGAAAAAGGCGATGAACATTGACGGTCACCCCTTCCGGGTCAACATGGTGCACGCACACCACGTTGATGAACGACATTTGAAGAAAAGCAGGCAGACTAGCAATGGCGTCACCTCCTTGGGTTTAATCAGAAAATATGAGAAGAAATCAAGAGAGAGGATGGATGGCGAGGACAATCACGAGTACTCGCGATTCAAACCCCATTGGAATTGTAAGTTCTTTAGATTCTACTGGAACAAAGGGCTCCGACTGCCATCGATGGATAACTGCCCTGAATGCGACAAAAAAGACAGGTGGTAGGGCGGTTGCGATTCGAGCACTGGCATGGCGGGGCCACGTAGTCAAGAAAGGTTGGCCATCCATCAGGGGTCATCACCGCTAAGGGTGTCGATACTTGAAAGGCTGGGACCCATCAACACCAAGGAAAGCGGTCAATCGACCGATGGCGGTACCATCGTAGGAGAGCCACAGTGGTGTCCTAGTGGATATTCACAAAGAGTCAGAAAAGGAGAGTACTGTGGCTGTGGCAGAAAGAGTTGAAGGCACAAAGCCCCAATAATGAGACCGATCGGCCTCAAAGAGTATAAAGTGAAGGGCGAGTGAAGGACAAGGCGATCACCATGATAAGAAGGATGCGGGGGTAAACATGGTGTTCTTCCTCCTTATGGAGTATTGGGCCACCCTTGAGGCCGACGCCGAGTAGGCCGATGCCATGGCGCAACTGGTATTGACCCCACAACCAGCAGTATTTGACAAGCCAGAATATTACGAGCATCGGCACCTAAGACCCCTTGTAGCGCCCGGATTTAATAAAACCCAGAATTTATTGAAATTCCATAGAAAATCAATAACCACAAGATGTTCATCACACGACGACGCACATACGTCAAACATTTGTGGCTCGTAGACCACATTATTACACATGTGTTAAAATAAAAGAAACTATGAAAATAATAAACTTGATGAACATCTTCTCCAGGGTCTCTTTCTTCACTAGGTCGCTACTCCAGACCATCCTCTTCGTAGTACGCCTATGAAGAGGTTTTTCCAATGGGTGAGTACAAACGTACTCAACAAGCCAGCGAGAAATGCAATAATAATGCAACGTAATAACAAAGGGAGGTAATGGCTTAAAATGCAGAAAAGTACATTTTTGTCTTGTAGCCTTTAATATGAGTCAGGTTTAATCATACAAAATATTTAAATCATAGATGATGCAACATCTTCTAACTCAAGAAATACAGTCAGCCGTCCTCGCTCGACATTCCTTACATGCCCAATCAATCATGCAACACTTCTCAAACATACACTAACTGTGGGATGTCACCCCACTCATCCTTGATAGTGGGCTCAACTTTTCGAAAATATTTAACTCTGATCAGAGGTGTACCACTGTACCCACAAGGCACTCATTCGCACACACCGTAGTGTGTCCAATGACCCAAGTCATAAGAACTCATGCCAAAACCATTAGGATGAATCGCTCCAACTCAATGACACACACTATAGGTTTGCCAGCGTGCCGGCGCACCGGGCCAACATTGCGCCCCCTTTTGTGTCACATGGCCCAAGCCACCCGCAGGTGCTGCTTGCCCCTCTCCACATAGTGCCTCGGGTTGGAACGACCCATATCTCTAGTTAAGACTTATCCACTAGACTTGTGGTTGGTACGAAAGTGCTTTGCGATGAATCCCGTAGACCGGTCCTTATAGTGCCCCAGGTGCGACTAACTAATGCCCTCGCTTGCGCTCGGAACCCACCATGCTAACTTATCAAACCAATTCCAAGACCAACTGAATACCAGAAGTGAGAGACATAGGGGATCACATATTAGAATCCAAGTACCTACGACTCATTTTTAAGCCTCTAGCGGTTGTGTCGATACTGGTGACAAAGGAATTCAGGCTCGATAGCATGGCTTGGGTTTGGACATCAAGGTCGGGGATCTGATAAATATAATGTAGGGTTATTCATTTGACTAATGCAAATATAACCTATGAGTTTTAGCGATATTTAATTAAAATATGGGTTCAATATGCTCAAAATAGGGTTGGTGACTTGCCTTGTTCAGCAAAGGCGATAGGGAAAACTTCGGGAAAATACTCCTACTCCTCTATGATGTCGCAATCTCCTCGGTACGTAAAACGAGAATAACATTCTATTAAAACAATACAAAATCACAATACAAGCATATGGATTTTATTGGTAAAATTTGAAGAGAATAAAGATATAAAGCCTCTGAAATTAAAATGGTAATTTTTAGAGTTAATCTAATGAAGTTATGAATTTTTGAAGTTATAAAATGATTTCTTCAATTTTATTTTAATCATAATTAAATAATATAAAATGTCCATGGTAAACATATATATTTTATTGGATTAACATGAAGAGAATAAAAATATAAATTTTCTGAAATTTGAATCGCAAAATTTGGAGTTAATTTTGAAGTTAATTTTTGAAGTTTAAATCATTTTCTTGAATTTATTTTAAATCCTAGTTTAGCCTTCGGTCCACGGTACACTGGGTTCACCATGAACCATCACACTGTGCTGTGAGCCAGAGCGTAGATCACCGTTGGATCAAGATCTAGTGGCCACAGAACGCGCAGGGGTTTTAAATAGAAATTAACGGCTGAGATTACACGATACCCCTTCGCTTGGATTAGGCGGCCTAGATAAAATCCTGAGATGATATAATCATAGCCGTCCAATCGAGATTGTGTGGCTGAGATTAGATCCGACATGGCACAGTATAACTACTGTGTCGGTCGTTTTCTCCTGTGACAGTCGAGAACGGCGAGAGCCCTAGTGACGGCGACAGTGGCCTAGGGTCCAATCTAATAACATAAATGTGATGAGAATAAGGAGGGGATCCTGATGGTACCATCGGTGAGGCTCGGGTTCGATTGGGTGAGGCCGGAGATGTGCGGGGCAGTGACGAACTCTCGGGTCCTCGTCGGCGACAATGTTCTGGCGGCGATGAGCTCGAGTGAAGTGGTGGCCGATGTCTATGGGGCGATGGGGATCACTCTGGTGGCGTCGGCAGGGCTAGGGGAGTACTCTGATGACGGTGAGCGGCAACTGGAGGCAGGAAAGAGGGGTGGCGCTAGAAAGAGCTAATAGCGCTTGGCTTTGGGGCGAGAGAGGGCAATTGAACGGTGTGGTGAACGCAGTGTGGCTCCGGTGAGGTTAACAATGGCGAGAAAGGGGGAAACCGAGGATTAAACCTCATTACTCCGGTGAGGTCTTAATCCTGTTAATTGCGGCGCTCTGGAGCATAACGGCGAGGGGATCCGAGGGCATTCAAGCGCGGGTATAACAGCGATTTAATTCTAGTGATTAATAAGAGCTTGGGTCCATGACGGAGGTGATCGGATCTCACAACGGTGGCTGGGGATCTTGGGCGCTCGAGGTTGAAGATGACTGATGGGTGGGGTCCACTAGTCATCGAGTGTGAGAAGTTAACGGTTGGCGCCGATAGGTGGGCCATAGCGCGTGAGCTGTGAGGGGAGGGTGCTGACAGGTGGGCCAGGGTTCGGGTGAGACTGAGCGCGCTGACAGGAGGGGCCCGCTTGTCAATGAGATGGTTGCGTGGTGGATGGGTTGGGCCGGCCTAGGAGAGAGAAATGAGGGGAGCGGCCCATTAGCATTTAAATTGATTTTCTTAATAAAAATAATTACATAAATTGATTCTTAAATTATGGACTAGCATCCAAGGTTGGAAACATTTATAAAAATTCCCAAAATTGTATCTTGGTCTTAGGAACATAATATAAATTTTTCAGACCATGATTTGAATTATTTCTCTAGATTGTATTTATTTAGGCATTTATGACTTTATGAGAATTAAAATAAATCTTTTCTGAAAATTCTGAGTTTTTCTGAATTTATTTTATTGCTCTAAAATTTGGGGTGTTACAAACCTATTTCCCTTACAGAGAATCTCGTCCCGAGATTCAAAAGGTTCCTAGAATAGCTCGGGGTATTGGGCTTTCACGTCATCTTCTATTTCCCACGTGGCTTCCTCGATAGGGTGGTTACTCCACTGAACCTTGCGCAAACAGACCACTCAATTTCTGGTCACTCTTTCCTTGACCTCTAGGATCTGGACGGGCTTCTCAATATAGGTCAGGTCTCCTTGGATATGGAGCTGCTGAAGGTCCGCTCATTCGGTGGGTACTCGAAGACATTTCTTCAGCTAGGAGACGTGGAACTTGTCGTGCACTCCCGCTAAAGAGGGCGGTAATTCCAACTAGTATGCTACTTCCCCTTATCGTCGGATGATCCAAAATGGACCAACATAACGGGGAGCAAACTTCCCTTTCATGTTGAACCTTTGAGTTCCTTAGAGGGGAGTGACGCGAAGATAGACATAGTCACCCTCTCAAAGACCAAGTCTTTGCGTCGATTGTCGGCATAGTTCTTCTAGCGGGACTGTGCTATCTTTAGCCGATCTCTGATAATTTTGACCTTTTCTTCAGCATCACGCATAATGTCTATCCCGAAAAATTGAGACTCGCCAGTTTGATCCCACAGTAGCGGTGTTCGGCACTTACGTCCATATAACGCCTCGAACGGTGATATCTACAGGATGACTTGATAGCTGTTGTTGTAGGAGAACTCTTCATAGGGCAAACTCTTGTGCCACATTCCACAAAAGTATATGGCACAAGCCCAAAGTATATCTTCCAATACTTGGTTCACCCTTTCAGTCTGGCCATCGGTCTATGGATGATACAATGTGCTGAAGTTCAGCTTGGTGCCGAGCTCTTCCTGAAGACTCTTCCAAAACTTGGAGGTGAACTAACTACCTCGGTCGGACACAATCTTCTTTGGAACCCCGTGTCGGCACACGATCCGGGTCATGTATAGCTCAGCTAGCTTTGAACAACTGTACATCGTCTTGACGGGGATGAAATGAGCCACCTTGGTGAGTCGATCGATGATCACCCAGATGGAATCATACCCAGCCTAGGTCCTGGGCAGTCCAGTGATGAAGTCCATTCCTACTTCTTCCCACTTCCATTCGGGAACCTTGAGGGGCTGCAATAATCTGGCAGGTCTCTGGTGCTCTGCCTTGACTCGTTGATAAGTGTCACACCTTGCCACATATTCAGCTATCTCTCTCCTCATGATGACCCACCAATATTTGTCTTTCAGCTCCTAGTACATCTTAGTACTTCCGAGATGTATGGAGTACAAGGTCTCATGGGCTTCTTTGAGAATGTGAACCTTCAGTTCGGGCATGTTGGGCACGGATATCCTGTTTTCGAACCATACGGTGCCAACCTCATCTTCGGAGAACCCTGGGGCTTTACCCCTCCTCATATTCTTCTGGATCTCTGTTATGTCGCGGTCTTCCTTCTGTGTCTCACGGATCTAGTCCATCAAGACATGCCTTGCTTCAAGTGCAGCGAGATACTCCCTGGTGGTAATTCCAAAGTTCAATATTTCCATCTCTTTATATATCAGAGGGGCCTGATCTCGTACCATGATGGCCTTACAGTATCCCTTCTAGCTTAGAGCATCTACCACTACATTTTTCTTGTCGGGATGGTAATGGATGCCTAAGTCATAATCCTTGATCAGTTCCAACCATCTTCTCTGCTAGAGGTTCAGATCTGGTTGGGTGAATATGTACTTGAGACTCTTATGGTCGGTGAAGACTTCACACCTGCTACCCACAAGGTAATGCCTCCATATATTCAGTGCATGAACCACTACTGCTAACTCCATGTCATGAGTTGGGTAGTTTAGCTCATGGGGTCTCAATTGCCAAGAGGCATAAGATATCACCTTCCCGTCTTGCATTAGAACACACCCCAATCCTTCACGAGAGACATCGCAGTAGACGTAGAAGTCCTTCCTGATGTCCGGCAGTGTCAACACTAGGGCTAATACGAGCCTCTTCTTGAGGGTCTGGAAGCTTTCCTCATAGGCTGGAGTCTATTCAAACTTTACTTCCTTCTGTAAAAATTTGGTCAAGGGCTTGGCGATCTTGGAAAATTTTTCGATGAAGCATCAGTAATACCCGTCCAATCCTAGAAAACTCCGGATCTCTGATACATTCTTGGGTTGTAACTAGTTTGTTACTGCTTCCACGGTGGTCGGGTCCACGACTATCCCTCCGACAGATATGACATGCCCTAGGAACTTCACCTCGGATGACCAGAATTCACACTTTCTATACTTGGCATACAAATGATGCTCCTGTAACTTTCCCAAGGTCAGACGGAGTTGAGCTTCATGCTCTTCCTTGTTCTTGGAGTAGATGACTATATCGTCTATGAACACCATAATGAAATTGTCCAAGAACTCCATTAAGACATTGTTCATCATGTTCATGAATAATGTGAGGGCATTCATGAGTATGAAAGACATCACAGTATACTCGTATAGTCCATAATGGGACGTGAAGGCAGTCTTGGGGATGTCCTCTTCTCTGATCTTGAGCTGATGGTAGCCCGATTGGAGGTCAACCTTATAAAAGACCGAGGATCCCTTGAGCTGATCGAATAGGTTGTTGATCCGTGGTAAAGGGTACTTGTTCTTGATGGTTACATCATTCAAGGCCCTATAGTCCACACACCTCCTCTTCGTCTTATCCTTCTTCATGGAGAATATGACGGGTAGTCCCTAAGGTGATGTACTCGGTCGAATGTAACCTTTCTATTTGAGCTCTTCAATGTTACTCTTCCCTTCTGCTAGTTCATTTGCGGCCATCCGATATGGTCGTTTGGAAATGGGGGTGGTTCCGGGGACGAGCTCGATCCTGAACTCAAGGTCCCTCTTGGATGACATTCCTCGCAGTTCTTCTAGGAAAATGTCCACATATTCTCGGACTATAGATCCTTCTTCTACGACCATCTGGTGGAGAGAAGTCCTTCTCAAACCCTAGGTGTCCATCTCAAAGGTGATGGTGATTCCATCCTCGTTGGTTACGGTGACGGACTTGCTGGCGCAGTCTATCACTCCCTTCTTCTTCATCAACCAGTCCATACCGAGGATGAGGTCTAGGCCCTTGCAATTTATAAGGATCGGGTCTGCCCAAAATAATACCCCTTGGATTTCTATCCTTATCCTTGGGCTAAATGGGGTGGCTAGATTTTGTTTGCTGGGGGTGGCAATTACCAAAGGCTTAGGTAGTTGGAGTACATCTACTCCATTATTCATCACAAAGGTGTTGAATATGAAAGAGTGGGTTTCTCCCGAGTCGAATAAGATTACCGTGGGTATGGAGTTTGCAGTAAACATACCGAGGATGACCTCCGGAGCCTCCTGGGCTTCTTCGGTGGTGACGTGGTTGACGCGGGTGCGAATTGCTAGGTTGGGAGTGGCTCCTTGGGGTTGCTTGGAGTAAGGACACTGATGGGAGTAGTGTCCTTCATTCCAGTAGTTGAAGCACATGACTAGCTTGACGTTCTGGTCTCTTAGGGTGTTGGTCTTGACGGCCGGTGCTGATTGGGCCGATGGAGCTAGTGGAGCAGGCGAAGCTAGGTGGGGGTTCCTAGTTCTTGGACCATCAGAGTTGTACTATAGCCTGAAGGCGGGACGAGGATGATGACTTGGTGCATGGGCTGGAGGAGTGAAGCGGGGCCTCTGAAGGATCCCCTAGTTGTGCTTAAAGGCTATCATTTTCCTCTTCTTAAGGTCCAGCCGGTTCTGCTCGGTTTCCTGGATGATAGCCTTATTCACCAACTATTGAAAGTTGGTGTAGTCCACTATGACAAGCTAGACGGACAACTTGTCTTTCAGTCCCTAGAGGAACTTGGCTTGGCAGTTGGCGTCGGTGCGGACTTCCTCTGGTGCATAACGGGCCAGACGGTTGAACTATTTGAGGTATTCCATGACCGACTTGCCTCCCTGCTGCAAGTCACGGAATTCTTGCTGTTTCTAGGCCACGATTCAAGCTGGTGCATGGGCGGCACGGAAGGCGGTGGAGAATTCCGCCCAAGTGACCTTTGGGCTGGGACTACCGGTAGTTATGCCACCATTATGCCACCAGGCCCTAGAGTCGATGGGTGGTGAAGGCCACTCGCTCCGAGTCAGAGCACGGGAGGAGGTCCAACTTCTTCCCGATCGTCCTCAACCAATACCCTGCCTCCACTGGGTTGGTCGCGCTTGAGAACGTGGGAGGTCGCACACATAGGAATTCTGATAGTTGGGTGGTGGGGGCCGGTTAGGGTGCTTGAGGGCGTAGAGGTAGCTCCAGGTGGTGTTGCTTCTACAAATGATTCATTTAGGCCTGCTGCTCATGCATGTGGGCCTGCTGATGCATCTGAGCCAACAGCGCAGTGATGAGTTGATTTTGGTTGGCCATCATCTCGGCCAAGGTAGGGATGTTGGCAACGAGTGCTCTGGTCTTGCATTTCCAGAGAACTTCTCCATTGGGTACTGCATGGCTTGGTAGGTTGGGGGTGGATAACGGGTTTTGATCGTTGGCCATTCTGAAGATGGGAATACCCCAAGATCATAAGAGAATGTTTAGAAAATTATACCCAAAATAGTTCACAGATTCTTTATTAAATGTGATATGAAATAGTTCATTACAATTCAGCTCTTATTTTCTACCTCACCCATAGCACAAGTCGCTATGGATGGTATCACAAACAAGAAAAACAAACATCCGGTGTTTAGCGTCTAGCACAACCATCTAGTGGCTTTCCGGGGC
Organism: Zizania palustris; assembly: GCA_019279435.1. Lineage (NCBI taxonomy): Eukaryota > Viridiplantae > Streptophyta > Magnoliopsida > Poales > Poaceae > Zizania > Zizania palustris. The sequence goes on along the minus strand of JAAALK010000285.1, from coordinate 72,269,312 downwards.
ATCATCGCGGGGGTTTTCAAACCCCTTGGACAGGTCCTACTGTGGTGCTAGGGTCGGCCCCGGACGTTCCATCCTCACTTGGACTGGGTAGGGTCGTGCTTCGCCTGGTCAACTTCTTAGGGCGGAGAAGGGCCTTCCGAAGGGTCTTCCTCCTAGGGGGTACCGAGGGTACTAGTTCTGCAATATCCTTCTGGAGCTCCTAGTTATGGCTAAGGAGTTGGGTATTTCATTGCCAAAGTTCATCGGCATCCTAACGGTAGTAGTCAACCCAAGCTTGTGTCTCATCGTCGAGTAGGAGAGCCTCGGTGTGGAGGGTGTCCATAGCCGATAAGAGACAGGTCTGTCGGTCTACCAACGGGTTGTAGTCGTCGAGATGGATGACATAGTTGCTGCGATCTGACCCTGGCTCCCGAGATGGCAGATGGTGAAAGGTGGTGCCAGTCCAGGCGGTTGTCATAGATTTGACGAAGTTCTCGAAGTGCTTGAAGAGTTGTTTCCTGACAACCAATTTCAAAGCTTGTAACTCTGACTGAGGTGGTGAAGGAGGTCAGCTCCGGGTCTGAGGCAATGAATGTCAGGGTTACATGGCATGGGCCACTCTCTCTGATCTGATAGATGCCACGGTATTCTTGCTCATGGGTGTATAGTAGAAATGCTGCCAACACCCGGAGTTCCTGGACGAACCCGATAGCCTCCCGACAGAAACTGCGGATGTGGGTTGGCATCTACAACGAAAACAATGTTTAAAGATTAAGGGAGAGAAGAAAAATTATGGAGTAGATTTTTACAAAATGGTTTTGTAAAACTAAGTATGAGGTGGGTCCGTTTGGCTCTGATACCATCTTGTAGCACCAGGATTTAATAAAACCCAGACTTTATTGAAATTCCATGGCAAATCAATAACCACAAGATGTTCATCACACGACGACACACATACAGCAAACATTCGTGGCTTGCAAACCACATTATTACACAAGTGTTAAAATAAAAGAAACTATGAAAATAATAAACTCGATGAACATCTTCTCTAGGGTCACTTTCTTGACTAGGTCACTACTCCAGACCATCCTCATCATAGTACACCTCTGAAGTGGTTTTTCCAATGGGTGAGTACAAAAGTACTCAACAAGCCACCAAGAAATGCAATAATAATGCAAGGTAATAACAAAGTTAGGTAATGGCTTAAAATGTGGAAAAGTACATTTTTGTCTTTTATCCTTTAATGTCAGTCAGGTTTATTCATACAAAATATTTAAATCATGGATGATGCAACATCTTCTAACTCGAGGAGTATAGTCAGCCCTCCTCGCTCGACAGTCCTTACATGGCCAATCAATCATGCAACACTTCTCAAACATACACTAACTGTGGGATGTCACTCCACTCGCTCTTGACCGTGGGCTCGACTTTTTAAAAATATTTAACTCTGATCAGAGGTGTACCACTGTACCTACAAGACACTCATTCCCGCGCACCGTAGTGTATCCAATGACCCAAGTCACAGGAACTCATTCCGAAACCGTTAGCATGAATCGCTCCAACTCAATGACACACACTATAGGTTTTGCCAGGGTGCTGGCACACCAGACCAACGTCACGCACCATTTTGTACCACATAGCCCAAGCCATCCGCAGGTGCTGCTTGCCTCTCTCCACATAGTGGCTCGGGTTGGAATGACCCATACCTCACGTTAAGACTTACCCACTAGATTTGTGGTTGGTACGGAAGTGCTTTGCGACGAATCCGGCAGACCGATCCTTATAGTCCCCCGGGTGCGGCTAACCAATGCCCTCGCTTGCACCTGAAACCCACCATACCAGTGTTGAAGCATCGTCCTTAGAAATAAAAAATGGTTGGATAAATACTAAAAGTCCACACTTAAGATAGTCGATACCGTTGGTATCGCCTTTAGAAGGCTGATGCTGAAGCATCACCCTTATACACAAAAGGCTTAAGATCAATTCAAGATATCATTGGAAAATATATTGTAGAAGCATATCGTTCAAGGTACACGATGAAGGCCCAACACAAAACTAATCGAGAGTACGATGGATGGCCTTAATTGCCCGTAGCCAGATCATATCGACACTCCTGAGGACGGCCATTCTTCATCATCCGACCCTGGGATATCTTGAAGGATGTGATGCCAACACTGTGCATGGCAGACAAAAAATGTGAGCCGACATTTCTAGGCCTCGATCCGAGCCGAGAAGGAGGCCAGATCACCTTCCTTCTCGGTGATCTTCGTCCGAACCCCATCCAGCTTCGACACAAGATCGACCTCTTCTGCCCATAGTTGATCGAGTGCCAATGAAGTCACCGTCGACTTGTCCTGGATACCCTCCAGAAGGGTGCCCTCGGTGAGCACCGCCTTGTCATTAACCTTGATTGCCTCCTGCTTTAACGCATGGCTGATGCGATCGACCATCTACTTCACTGCCCGCTGCACGTCTAGCTAGTGGAACTCCAGATATGTAGTCAGTGTAAGAATGTCGACCAGCTCAAGTGAAAGGAGGTCCAAGACGTCATTGAAGCGACCTCGTATCGGCCCCGGAAGTCTGATAGTATGCTCTTCACCTCTGGGGGTAGTCGAGTTATGGCCAATGAAGGGGCCGTGGTGGCATCCTCATCCTCTAGATATGGCCCGATGTCTAGGGGGAATTGCTAGGCGAAGGACTGAAAGAAGGAATAAAGTCAAACAGAAGCTAACCGCATTGAGAAAACAAATGTGAAGTACTCACATCAGTAGGCCTGGCAGGAGTGGTCGATCGTAGAATGCTATATGCAGAAGAAGTGGCAGCATCGTCCTTAGTTGCCGGAAGAGTGTGATACCCCTCTTCTCCAAGACTACCTTGGGGAGTAGATGACCCTGCGGCACCCATCATTGGCTACATTTGGGACCGATGTTAGCTACAGAGAAGGAAACAAAGTAAGCAAAGTACCTAATTAGGGTTCAGAGCAGGAGGAACCCTAGCATCAACCGCTGCGCCTTCCGATGCATTGACTCCCATTGATGCGGCCGCACCAACCACATTGGCCAATATACTAGGATCAGAAGGGATAGCTATCGGAGTATTTGCCTCGGCGTTGGTTTCCGCTAGAGCACCTCTAGTGGGCAGGGTCTGTTGGACACTGACCCAATCATTGGCCACCTGGTCAGAAGCTACGTGGGGAAGGCACAACGATGGGGGATGAAGGTTGAACAAGGAAAAGAATTAGGCATCAAGAACACAAGACAAGTATACATCACAAAGATGCAAACATACCCGAGCTGATGGAGGCATATCGGTGGCAGCCGTGGCATGCTTACCCAGAGGAGTAAGTGGCGTCGACTGAAGAGAAAAATAAGATGCATGTTACAAAAAGAGGATGAAGATTCACCAATCACAGCAAAGACAAGCCCAAAAGATTCTTGGCTGAATCGGGCTCTCGTGGATCGATGTGTTCCTGCATCTGACACCTTGCGCTTACGTGCTGGGGCCTTGACTCGCTTCTTGGTGAGTAGTTGCACCGGGGTAGGGCCCCACTATCCAAGGTGCTGGTGGCCTATTGTAGTGCATATTCAATTGGCCGACCACTTCGGCTTACCGATGGAGCATCCACACCGTCCTCCTGCACAATACAAGGATAACTAAGGGACAAAGAAACAATGCAAAACAAGCAAAGGGTCAAGTTATATGTGTTTACCAATGAAGAGTTATTGACGTAGCCAGGATGCAGACTCTTGAAGTACGTCCTCAAGTGCTGATTGAACAAGTGCATCGCCCACTCACCCCACCACTCGACAAAGCTAACGGATCTAATGGTACAGGATGACCAAGGGGCAAGATCACCGTAAGGCACTTGGTTGACAACTCAAGATAAATGGTCATACTCTGTGACTTCCTAATGAACTTGAATGATGAAGGTGAAGATAAAGATGATCCATAATCGGTTACAATGTATATTACTTAGACGACAAGTCTCCGGACTATAAATATGTATCTAATTAGTTAGGTGGTGACACAAAATCAATCCCTACAAACTACTACTTTCGGTGCATTACCATCCTTGGATTCCCAAGGTGAATCCTGGTGGGGCTTGCCACTTGGAACCGGACTGCATCGTCTCAATCTCTGATGAAGAGGTGAGTCCCACCACCTCGACGGTCACACCAATTAAGGTTTGTTCTTCAAGGCTGCATTGTATCGATCTCTTGTGGTATCGGCCCGATCGGTGTGATTGCCGAGTTTATCTTGGTATGTTTGGCTAGGTCTAAGGCTGTATCAGTTTTGATCTATTAGATTGATGTGAAAGACATTTAATGCTCCGAAACTGGGGGGCATGTGTTGACGCCAAGATTTAGTAGGGCCTAGGCCCACCAAGAATGTCGCATAGTCAATAGAAGTGAAAAAGGGGTCCGGTCAAAGGTGGTCAAAGAAGATCGTCCATATTGTTACGATATGAGCGGACATGCAGGGGACGATGAAGGTGAAGATAAAGATGATCCAAAATCGGTTACAATGTAGATTACTTGGACAACAAGTCTCCGGACTATAAATATGTATCTAATTAGTTCAGTTTGGATAGACAATCAATCCCTACAAACTACTACTTTCGGAGCATTGCCATCCTTGGATTCCCAAGGTTAATCCTGGTGGGGCTTGCCACTTGAAACCGGGCTGCATCGTCTCAATCTCCGGTGAAGAGGTGAGTCCCGCCACCTCGACGGTCACACCAATTAAGGTTTGTTCTTCAAGGCTGCATTGTATTGATCTCTTGAGGTATCGGCCCAATTGGTGTGATTGTCAGGTTTATCTTGGTATGTTTGGCTAGTCTAAGGCTATATCATCTTTGATCTATTAGATTGATGTGAATTAGGAGTTATAGTTTGAGGCTTCATCAGTTAAGTCTGACATCTTGATCTAATATATCATGTTCATGCTATATACCATTCATCTAAATAAAGTATGCTTCATGCGTTGAAGTGTTATTGATTTATCGTGATTACCGACTGTCTCGGTTAGGTCTGATATTGTAGTTACAATAATTTAATGATATGAATATGTTGTTTCACATGCTTGCTTTCGTTTCTATTGGAGTACAAGCCGATAGGTTATCTTGGTTTCCACGCTATGTTTCATCCCCATCTAGGGAGGCATTCATCGACTCTATTGCACAAGGATGTTGTTCTATCGGTCGATAGATTATTCAGCCCAATAGCATCGATGTGGTCATCAGCCCCATGATCTATAGGCACGTTTATTCATGCTTACTTTATTCTTGCCTTAGCCATCAACTTGACAGCCGATAGGCATTGCTACTAACATTGATATTTTATGATTTCTTATCAGTTGTAGGGTCAAACTGATTGGCACATTCAGAACCTTTTTTCTTATAAGATTGTAGGACCTATACTGGAGTTAAACAGATCTCCAAGGCCACGCATGTGCCCAAAAAATACACCAACAAATGTATTTTATGTGAAACATTGTTTCGAGCCTTTGTTGAGTTCACATCAAGGAGGACAAAGCACAACTCAGAGAAGCAGGATCAGTAGAAGATGTTGCAAGGCCCAGGGATTTTGACCCAGAACCAGTGAGATTTGATCTCAACTATATATCAACGTCTGAGGTCTTGAGCTTACTGAAAAGCTCTACGACAGTCAAGGTATCATAGGAAACACTCTCAACAATGGAGGATACCTTGATCTCCAAAATCTTAGGGTCCAAGGTATGAAGAACCTTGAGCGCTTGTTCATGATGTGAGACTAGTTGATCTCGATCGGCCTTGTTGGCCCAAAACTTGTTGATGATCGACTAAAAGTGACCAAACAAAGCATCAACAGTCTCACCCGACTTCTGTGAGAAATTTTCATATTCTCGTCGGTAGGTTTGATAGAGCCTAGCCTTGACCTGAGTTGTCCCCTCATGGTGTGCCTAGAGAGTAGCCCAGATCTCTCGAGCAGTTTTGAGATGGCTAACGTGCTCAAACTCACTGGGACCTAAACTAGAAAACAATATGTGGACTGCCTTGTTGTTTAGGTCATGCAGAGTGACTATCTCAGGGGTAGTACGCACTATAGCCGGAAGCACAGTGAAAATGGCATGAACACACATGTCCCATATTCCTGAGCTCTGCCTCAATAGATAGGTTCGATTGCGAGTCTTCCAACAATTATAGCCAAAGACCTCAAGACACGCGACCTCTCCAGAAGAAGTCATGATCGCTACTTTGTATTAGAACCGGTTAATGTATGGAAAAACCCTAACCTCGCTCTTATACCACTTGTAGGACCGTGAGTAGCGACCAGAGGGGGGGTGAATGGGCTCCTCAAAACTTCTTTCGAATCAATGGCCTTCTCCCAAGATAACCAGAAACTCTGACCAAAAACAAAGATGGAAATAGTGCTATCAGTCTCTTGTAAAATATGATGTGATGCGATAGTATGAAAGATCATAAGTACTAAAAATAATTTAGACTAAAAACAATCGATGCCCAAATCGAAAAGATACCACCAAAGTGCTTAAAGGCAGATCAACCAACATTTACTGACTAAAACAGTAAATAGAAGTTGATACCACCAAAACAGTTCAAACTTTCATCTATTCAACAACTTCAGTGCAAAGTAACTCAAGACAGCTAGATTAAACTCAGACTCCAACCTGTAGCTAACTGAACCAGTAACACCAAAAATTCAGATTAAAATTTCAGAACACTCAATTCTGAATCAACAAATTTCAAACTGGACTGAATTACTTTTAAACAAATCAGAATACAAATGACACAGATCAATTCATATCAGCCACAACTAACACACTTCAACTAGTTTATGTTGAAACAAACTCAGACAAGCTGCTGCAGTTTTTCAGAAAAATCAAAACAGAGATCAGAGATTGAATTTGATTTTAGACAAAACTGATCTGAAATAGTTCAGTTCAAAACAGAATACACTTCTCTGAAAATCAGTTCAATCAATCAGATAACACACAAATAGTTCACAACATATCCAATGCAAGATAGTATACAGATCTTAATCACTAAAATTGATGATGTGAATTTAGAAGGAAACCACTTAGCTATGACATATCAATTGATCCATGTAGAATCATTTTCAGACATGTGGCTTCAAAATTCAAAGAGACAAATATGAGTAGACCCACTAATCAGAACCCTGACCAATAGTAATCATGATGAAATCACAAAAGATTAGTACCAGTAGACAAAATAACATAATCCATTCTAAATTACTTTGAAGAACTTCACTAGTTAAATCAGAGAATAGAAGTGAAGATTAAAATGAGATCCAACAAGTGAAACTACTGAAAACACTGTTTTAGTTCATCAACTAGACACCCAAAAAAGTTCAGAACTGAACAACCAAGATTTGTTCTGATCTCTAACTGTTTAAATCAGAAGAACAATTCAAAAATAATTCAGATGAACTTTCAATTCCTTAGCTTCACAACTGGATAGATTTAGAATACTCAGAGCACTACTTCAGATAACAACACAAGCACTTTGGATGAACAACACTTTTAAAACAGAGAATCTAAAAAATCCTAGCCACAAACTTTCTTGATAGATCAGCTAATCAAATCAGAAGTCTGAAGATGTCTACAACCGTCTTTAGACATAGGAAATTTCTACTAGACAATGGTCAAAGCAACAAATCACAATAATAATTGATAAAGAACTAAACCAACTATTCTATTGAAACTTGGCCAAACAAACTCAGTACATAGATCATGACTCTCATACGAAGATCAGTACTTATTCAAGAATCACCCATATTCAGCATATATTTCAAATAATTCTAGATGAAATTTCATGGGAAATCACTTAGGTGAGGAGCCATGCTGAATAGCGTGGGCCTCGTGGCTTCAGATGTGATGAGTCATTGTCAACGATAGTCAAAGAGGACTAAAGAAGAAAGGAGATCTGCTGTGTCTGGGCCGCTTTTGACTCAGGTACACGGGCAGCGAGCGACGGTCGGGCTGAGGGAGCTGCGAAGTCGGGCTGGCCCAATCCGGGTACATGGGCCTAGAAGCAGCAGAAGACCCACTGGGCTGTTGACCAGGATTGACTCAGGTACATGGGCGGTGAGCAATTGCCGGGCTAAGAAAGCTGTGGAGTCGGGCCGGCCCAATCCGGGTACCTGGTGCAAAGTCGGTGGAGGCTTTGTCAGTTTCGGCGCAAAACTGACGACCGCTGATCTTGTATCGGACTGTCCAGGAGAGAAGTTGTAGTCGCTACGAAAGCTTAGCTTCTGGATAAGTCATCTGTATCTCTAGGCCCACAGTCAGTCAGTAGTGTCTGTAAAAAACCCTAAGGGGCTGGTGGAATATTCCTAAGTGTTGGGCAGCCTATAAATAGGGCCCCAATCCCTAGGGTTAGGTCACCCTTTTGCTGAAATCACTTTTCAATCAATTCCTTGGGTCATTCCTCTTTGTTCCCTACGTTCTTCTCTTTCCTGTTTGTGCGCCGCCAGGTTTCTGCTCATGGCATTTTGTCTTGCATTTATTTCGGTTCTTCTTGATGCAGTGAGTTTCTATTCTCTGTTCGTGTGCAGCAAATTTGCAGCAATTTATATGGCTTCGTTTCACGTGCACAGCTATTTTTGTTGAGAAGATGTGTCTATGTTGCTTCTGTTCTTCATGTGAGGAGTACTAGTTCTTGCTGGTTGCAAGTAGTACTACTTCTCTGTAGCAATAGTACACTAGTACTCTAGCTTACTTTTTCTGCGTAGCTTTTTGATCGAAGTAGACAGGGCTGAGTGCCTTTTCTGGCTGTTTTCTAGCAAAGACCCCTTCTCTGTTCGAAGCCCCTCAGCTCCGTGAGGCAGGCTTCGATCTGACATCCTCGAGGGCTTCGCTTGAACTTCGACTTCATTTTGTGTACTGTGTTTCTAGCTTCGAAGTATGTTTTGTGCTCTGTCAGCTTGACATACTTCGACGATATTTGCGAAGGTGATCTCTGTCTTGAGCTGTTCGAAGTCAATACTTCGACAGGCTTCAAAGTTAGCTTCGAAGCTTGTCTCTATGATAGACTTCGCTCGTTGTGAGTTCCTTCTTGCTGTCATTTTCGAAGGTCACAGTGTGTAAGTTCGAAGCTTGTCTTTTGAAGTTAACCCTTGGTTTGAAGGTCTCAACTTCGGTTGTCTTACCTCGACCAAGCTAGCTTCGAAGGTTGAGTATAGGCTTCGATTTCGTCTTGCTGCCATGTGCTAGGCTTCCCTTATCTCTCGAAGGTTGATTCTCTGTGTATCGTGTTCGAAGTTGTCTGTTCGAAGTTTAGGCTTCGAAGTACATTGTTTGAAGCAAGCTTCGACACTGTCATACTCCGCTCCAAAGCATACTTCGCACTTTGACACACTCGAGCTAGGCTAGACCAAACAAATCTTCGGCACATCAACGACAACCTTCGCTCAACTTCGACAAGAAACTCCGAAGCAGGCTTCGACACAGCGAAGCAGGCTTTGCCAAGTTTCGAACAGGAGACAAATTTGAACAGTAACTTCTCATCTCACTTTATATTCACTTAGATCATTCATTGAGAAGTTTTTGACCTGCCATGTCTTGAATATTTATTTATCTGCCTATTAGCATTGTTCTTGGTGTTTCTCTGATTTTGACACCTGTTGTTTCTAGGCTAGATATTTTTAGACTTAGGCTTTTTGTTCACAATCTGCTGCTTAGTCTTTTGAGGTGCGTTGGGTATTGGGAGCAGGCTATTGATTCGAAAGAATTTTAGGCACCCATTCACCCCCTCTCTGGTCGCTACTTTCGGTCCTACAAGTGGTATCAGAGCTTGGTTAGGGTTTTTCCATACCTTAACCGGTTCTAAACCCAAGTAGTGATCATGACTTCTCCTGGCAAGGTCCCGTCCTTGGAAGCTTATGGCTATAATTATTGGAAGACTCGCATGCGAGCCTATCTTATGAGCCAAGGCTCAGACATCTGGGACATTTGCGTTCATGATACGTTTGTTATATTGCCAGTTGCTGAGCATGGAACTCCTGGTATCATTGCCCAGCATTTGAGCAATAGTAAAGCCGTGAACATTCTGTTTTCTGGTTTAGGTCCCACTAAGTTTGAGCGTGTGAGCCATCTTTCCACTACGAGAGAGATCTGGGCTACCCTCAAGGCACACCATGAGGGGACAGCCCAGGTCAAGGCTCGGCTCTATCAGACCTACCGGCGTGAATATGAGAACTTCACATAAAAGCCAGGTGAATCTGTTGAAGCGTTGTTTGGTCATTTCAATCGATCATAAACAAGCTTCGGGACAACAAGGTTGAGGGTGCTCAGTTAGTCTCAGATCATGAGCAGGCGCTCAACGGTTCTCCATACCTTGGACCCAAAGATCTGGGAGATCAAGGTATCCTCTATCGTTGAGAGTACTTCTTACTGATACCTTGACCATTTCTGAGTTGTTTAGCAAGCTGAAGGCCACTGAGGCTTGACATCCAACTGAGATCAAATCTCACTGGCTCTGGATCAAAGTCCCTGGCCCTTGCTACACCTTCTGTTGATCCTTCTTCTGTGAGCTGTGCTGGGCTCTCTTTGATGTCTATCACTGAGGACCAGCTTGATTCTTTGGGAGATGATGATTTGTGTCTTTTTAACAACCGGGTGCGTCGTGTTTATGACAAGAGAATGTTCAAAAGACACGGCACAAAATCCATGTGCTTTGAGTGTGGTGATCCAGGACACTTCATCGCCGACTGCCCCAAGCGCGATGGACACAAGAAGGGCACCAGTGGTGGCTTCCATGACTCCGGCAAGCACGACAGCTCTTCCTTCAACAAGGGCCCTGAAGGTCTACCGGCGAGAGAACAAGAAGGGCGACAAGGCCTTCTTCGCTGAGATGGAGAAGAGCTACTCCAAGCAGTCCACGTCTTCTTCCTCTTCATCGAGCTCAAGCTGATGAAGAGATCATCATCAGGAAGGGGAAGGACAAGGATGATCTGGCGGGCCTCTGCTTCATGGCTTTCGGGGATAGACCGAAGAGCTGCTCAGACCAGCGCCGAAGATCCCGCAAGAGCTTCTGCTCAATGGCTCTTGGGGATAAGGAAGAGAAGAGCTCCTCCGATGACTCCGACGATGACGACAACGAAAAGGTAACATCTTATGAGCGCGAAATCGTCGATTTACTTGAAAGCAATCGTCCAGGAGTTAAAATATCGGGAAAAACTGCTTAGGGGGCCAAGAAGAGGATAAATGAGTTAGAGAGTGAGCTTGCCGTAGCCAACTGGCAGAATTGAGAGTCTATCTTCTTCCCCCTGCTTGGGTGATAGCAGTGAGTGCCCGAAGTGTGAGGTGCTTCTGTGTGACCTGTCGACTCTGAAGTCCAGGTACACAGAAAGGGTTGATGAGAGGGACGCTTTGGCCACTGAGCTTGAAAGGGCTCAGCTGGAGCTGATAGATGCTCAAGCCACTGTCGTCGCACCCTGTGTTGATTGCCCATCTCATCTAGCTGTTTTAGCTGAGCTGAAAGCCAAGGGCGATGAGCATTTGGGGGATTTGGAGAGAGTGAGAGTTGATCTTGCACAGACTAGGCTAGAGCTTGAGACATTGTCAGTTCCACTCACTTTCTGTGAGAACTGCCTGTGTCTTAGACTTGAGTTGATCAAGCTGAAAGCCGAGAAGTCTGTCCAGGTAGATAGCGAGTGTGAGACCTGCTTGTCTCAGGTGGAGGTTCTAGCTTCCTTGAGAGAGTAGCTAGATGATTCTCAGAATGAGAACTTTTACCTCTCTTCTATCCTGAGTTGGATCAGTGCCAGAGAGCCATAGCTCGGCATGATGATCCAGCAGTTCAAGAGGCAGGATGGGTTTGGGGTAGGTTACACCTACACAAGGCTGACTTTGAGAGTGGCATTAGCCGGGCAGTGGAGTGGAGTAAAATGACTCCTGAGCAGAGATACCCTAAGACTCACTCCACTGAGTTCTCCCAGGCTTGTCAGCCCAAGGATGGAGTGATCCATGAACCACCCAAAGCTCCACCCAAGAAACCTATCTGGGTTCCAAAGCCCAAACACCTCCACACTTCTCTAGACTCTCTTCTTGGACCCTTTCAGCCCAAGAAGACAACCCCAATCACCACTAGGCCCAAGAACCCTAAGCCTCAACCACATCCCAAGAAGCCCACCTATCATTGTGAGTACTGTCAGAGATACGGGCATCTTGCGGAGTTTTGCTTCAGGAGGAAGCGGGTTGAGAGAGCAGAGAGAGCTCGAGGTGGTCAGGAGCAATTCTACCAGTAGGGTGGTAGACTGCGTGTTCCTCAACGCGGGGAGAGGCTGGAGGCCATGCCGCGTCGTGTAGGTGGTGGTAGAGGAGACGGCTTTCATGACCGTGCTCCAGTTGGTGGTGTTCATTCCGGCAGAGCTCCAGGCTATTTTGGCTACGGTCCTGGATCTCGTGGCCGAGGTTTTAGGTAGAACAGAGGACCGCGCTTTGAGCTGCGCTTTGGTCCAAATTCTTTTGATGGTTTTGTTTTCCATCTTTTGAGCAGATGGCTCGACATTGGTTTAGCTCTTTTGCTAAACCTGGTGCCGGACCATTTGCTCCCCCTTACGACCACTGATTGTGCAGGATCGGAGACTGGAGGACGTTTGGATCATGGACTCAGGATGCTTCCGCCACATGACTGGGCATCGCAGATGGTTCTCCAGTCTCACTCCCCCGAGCTCCAAAGAGTACATCACATTTGGGAACAGTGGTCAAGGGAAGGTAAGTGGCATAGGCTCAATTCGCATTTCAGACCATTTCTCTTTGAAGAATGCTGCCTTGGTTAAAAATTTGAACTTTAACTTGATATCTGTTTCACAACTTCTTGAGGATGGTTTGGAAGTGCGTTTTAAGAAGGGCAATTCTTCTGTGTTTGATTCTAGAGGGTCTTTGATTTGCCAGATCTTACCATTTGGTAAAGTTTTTTGAATTGACTTCTCTAGTTCTTTTGGCCCTTATCGTTGTTTGATTGCTGGATCTTCTTTTGAGCTCTGGATGTGGCATAGGAGGTTAGGTCATTTGAGTTTTGATCTGCTAGTCAGGTTAAGCTCTATGGACCTCATCCGAGGATTGCCCAAGCTTAAAATGGAGAAAGATCTAGTTTGTCATCCTTGTCGTCATGGGAAAATGGTTGCCACGTCTCACTCACCTGTGACTCAGGTGTTGACTTTGTATTCAGGCGCGTTGTTACATTTGGACACTGTTGGCCCAGCTCGGGTACGTTCAGTCGGTGGGAAGTGGTACGCGCTTGTCATTGTTGATGACTTTTCTCGATTCTCGTGGGTTTTCTTCTTGGAGTCTAAGGACGAGACTTTTCATTTTGTTCATGACCTGATTTTGAAGCTAAAGAATGAGAACAATGGTCGGATGCGAGCAATTCGCTACAACAACGGCTCTGAGTTCAAAAATTCTCAGTTCGTCAGTTTCTGTAGTGATCAGGGTCTTGACCATCAGTTTTCTTCTCCTTACACTCCGCCACAGAACGGCGTTTTGGAATGAAAGAACCGCACACTAGTCGAGATGGCCAGGACGATGCTCGATGAGCACAGGACTCCTAGGCGTTTTTGGGCTGAAGCCATGAACACGGCTTGCTAGCTGGCCAACCGCATTTTTCTTAGAGCTTACCTAGGTAAGACCTCGTATGAATTGCGGTTTGGCAGACAGCCCAAGGTGAGCCACTTGCGAGCGTTTGGCTGCAAGTGCTTTGTGCTCAAGAAGGGAGGGCATTTAGACAAATTTGAGTCTCATTGCTGGGATGGAGTCTTTCTTGGTTATGCATTGCATTCTCGAGGCTTCCGTGTTTGGAACCTCGACTCCCAGCAGTTTGTCGAGACTTGTGAGGTTTCGTTTGATGAATCCTTGCCTTCTTGGACCTCTTCTTTTGAGCTTTCGGGTGATGATGAGCTCGGAGAGTCCATCTTTGAGGAAGATGAGGATACTCCAGCTACTGATGAGGGTGGGCCTTCTGCACCTCCTGCAGAGCCCACACCTTCTGAGACTTCGACTGAGGACGAGGGTGGACCTCTGATCACTTCTTCCAGTTCGATCGAGCCCCCTCAATCAAGTCTAGAGGTGCCAGCTGCTGACTCCGGTGAGGTGACTTCAGATCACCAGGGATCCCGAGCAGTTCAGCGTGATTACCCCTCAGAGCTCATCATTGGTGATTTGACTGAAAGAACCTTGCGTTCATCTGGTAACTCTCTTGCTGTCTTTACTGAATCTGCTTTTGTTGCATCTTTTGAGCCCAGAGATGTTTCTCATGCTCTTTCTGATTCTAATTGGATTAATGTTATGCAAGAAGAGCTTGAGAATTTTATCCGTAATCGAGTTTGGACACTAGTTGAGCCACCACCAGGATGCAACCCCATAGGAACCAAGTGGGTGTTCAAGAACAAACAAGGTGAAGATGGGGTTGTGGTGCGTAACAAATATCGGCTAGTTGCCCAGGGTTTTTGCCAGAAGGAAGGTATTGATTTTGAAGAAACTTTCACCCCTGTTGCCTGTCTTGAGTCCATTCGCATTCTCTTAGCTTTTTCTGCTTCGAAGGGTTTTAAGCTTTTTCAAATGGACGTTAAAAGTGCTTTTCTGAACGGGTTTATAGAGGAGGAAGTTTATGTTAGGCAGCCCCCCGGTTTTGAGAATCCTAAGTTTCCTCGACATGTCTTTAAGTTGCAAAAAGCATTATACGGGTTGAAGGAAGCCCCCATGGCTTGGTATGACCGGTTAAAGCAATTTTTGTTGGGGAAGGGCTTTGTGATGGGTTCTGTGGATAAGACTCTCTTCCTGCTCAGAGTTGCTTCAGATTTTTTAGTCGCTCAGATTTACGTGGACGATATTATTTTTGGCGGTACTACTAATGATCTTGTGTCCATGTTTTCTGAGCAGATGCACAGCGAGTTTGAGATGAGCCTCATGGGTGAGCTCAAGTATATCTTAGGGCTCCAGATCAAGCAGACCAAGGACGGCACTTTCATCCACCAAGGTAAGTACACTCGTGACATGCTTAAGAAATTTGACTTTGGTGGGGAGTTGAAGCCGCAGATGACCCCGATGGGCACATCTGGGGGTCTGGACAAGGACGAGAGCGGCGTCAAGGTCAACGAGAGAGAGTTTCGAGGGATGATTGGTTCGCTATTGTACTTAACGGCGACAAGACAGACATTCAGTTCGCTGTGGGACTTTGCGCGTGTTTCCAGTCTTCGCCACGCGTGTCTCATCGGCAGGTTGTCAAGCGCATCTTCAGTATCTCACTTATGCGCCTGATCTTGGTCTTTACTATTCAGCATCATCATCTCTTGATTTATCTGGCTTTCCGGATGCCGATTTTGGTGGGTGCTGGTTGGATCGCAAGTCGACTTCCAGTACCTGTCAGTTTCTTGGTTCTTCTCTTGTCTCTTGGTCTTCTCGAAAGCAATCTGGAGTTGCTCTTTCGACCACTGAGGCTGAGTATGTAGCTGCTGCTCACAGTTAGTTTGGATGATTTCCACATTGCGAGATTTTGGGTTGTTCTTTCCTACTAGGGTTCCATTGTTTTGCGATAGCACCAGTGCTATTAGTGTAGGGAAAAACCCCTGTCTCCATTAAAAAACCAAACACATTGATGTGCACTTTCACTTTCTGCGGGATCAATATGAGAAAGGTGTCATTGACCTTGTTCATGTTGATACCCATCATCAGTTGGCTGACATTTTCACCAAACCCCTAGATCATTCTACCTTTGAGCGTTTACGAGGGGATTTGGGTGTTGTGTATCCTTTCTAGGATATTTTGCGTCAGTTTCCTTCTTCTTTACTCTTTTCTTGAGTCTTTTTGTGTGTGTTCATATCTTGCATATTCACATATCACACTTTGAGCCTGTTTCTGTTATATGATTGCACTGTTTTACTTATTCTAGCTGGTACATGCTTTTGATTACTTGTCAATGATCATGCCTTGTTTCAGTTCGCTTGATATGTCTGATATCTGTCATATGCATGGCTTTTACGCTTTAAAACTTGAAAAATGATCACCATTGCTTCTGGTAACTAGCATGCGTAGGCTGAATGTTCTTGCTATCTGTTACATGCCATGTAGCTAGTTCCTGACTTAGATGCAAACATGCAACTTGGACATCTTTCTGCTTTTAAACATGGACATGTGCTATAAAAATGATGAAAAATCAAGAAAAATGAAAATTCCATGCCTTTTTATGCATAACTTGAAAAGATCCAGGTGGGTTTGCTTTGTCGCATTGCATTGTTCTGGACTGCGTACCATAGCACTTTGGTATGAATTGGGACAGTGTAGTGTATGCCAAGACCAATGTCTTAAGCTTCTGATGGTCCAGTTTTGGCCTAGGCTTGACTTGCTCGGTCAGCATAAGGTTTGACATGCAAATAACCCTTGGCGAAAACGAAAAAGGAAAAAGATAAAGCCTGAAAATTGAATTGATAACAAGTTTGCTGAAGCACTTTATTTTGGATAATGCTTATCTTGGTAGATATCAGTTAGCTTCTACATCTCATGCTTTACCTTGCTTGTTAACTGGAAAATGTGGTGATGCTTTTGTTTGCAAAAATTGAAAATGCGTGCTAATGACTTTCTTTAGATATCATCTGTTGTACTGATCATGCCATGAGTCTCAGACAGTATGTCTTTCGCTATACCTGTTAGATGTTTGTAATTGCAGTCAATCATATCTGAGAAGCATGCTTTCTACACTCCACATGCACCCCAGTTGCATTCCTTGCATATTTTGAGGGGTAGTTGCATTTCAGGGGGAGTCTGTGTCTCTTTTGAGTGTTTGATGAGTTCATTTGTGAACAAAGGGGAGAAATCTTGGGATATGAGTTTAAGGGGGAGTTTTTTTTGTCCCAGTTGTCCTTACTCTTTTGATATCCTTGTTGATGTTTCTGAGATTGCACTCTTTTTGAGCTTTTACCTTTGGTTAACCATAATGAACGTTTCTTGCTTTTGTTCAGCTTTTGGTCATTAGGGTTAAACTTTTACTTTCTTTTCTTCTCCTTTGTTTTCTTGTGTTTTGTTTTCATGTTTCCACAGTTGTTCGCAGGTACTGAAGAGCTGAAGAAGTGAAGTGTTGACAATGCACTCATCAAGGGGGAGATTGAGGAGCCATGTTGAATAGCGTGAGCCTCATGGCTCCAGATGTGATGAGTCATTGTCAACGATAGTCAAAGAGTACTGAAGAAGAAAGGAGATCTGCTGTGTCTAGGCCGCGTGTGACTCAGGTACATGGGCAGCGAGCGACGGTCGGGCTGAGGGAGCTGCAAAGTCGGGCTGGCCCAATCCGGGTACATGGGCCAGAAGCAGCAGAAGACCCACTAGGCTATTGACCAGGATTGACTCAGGTACACGGGTGGTGAGAGATTGTCGGGCTGAGAAAGCTGCGGAGTCAGACCGGCCCAATCCGGGTACCTGGTGCAAAGTCGGTGGAGACTTTGTCAGTTTCGGTGCAAAACTGACGACCGCTGATCTTGTATTGGACTGTCCAGGAGAGAAGCCGTAGTCGCTACGAAAGCTTAGCTTTCGGATAAGTCATCTGTATCTCTAGGCCCACAGTCAGTCAGTAGAGTCTGTAAAAAATCCTAAGGGCAGTTTAGTCTTTTCCTTTATTTCAGCGTTTGTAAAAAACCCTAAGGGGCTGGTGGAATATTCCTAAGTGTTGGGCAGCCTATAAATAGGGCCCCAATCCCTAGGGTTAGGTCACCCTTTTGCTGAAATCACTTTTCAATCAATTCCTTGGGTCATTCCTCTTTGTTCCCTGCGTTCTTCTCTTTCCTGTTTGTGCACCGCCAGGTTTCTGCTCATGGCATTTTGTCTTGCATTTATTCGGTTCTTCTTGATGTAGTGAGTTTCTATTCTCTGTTCGTGTGCAGCAAATCTGCAGCAATTTATATGGCTTTGTTTCGCGTGCACAGCTATTTTTCTTGAGAAGATGTGTCTCTGTTGCTTCTGTTCTTCATGTGAGGAGTACTAGTTCTTGCTGGTTGCAAGTAGTACTACTTCTCTGTAGCAACAGTACACTAGTACTCTAGCTTACTTTTTCTGCGTACCTTTTTGATCGAAGTAGACAGGGCTGAGTGCCTTTTCTGGCTGTTTTCTGGCAAATCCCCTTCTCTGTTCGAAGCCCCTCAGCTCCATGAGGCAGGCTTCAATCTGACATCCTCGAGGGCTTCACTTGAACTTCGACTTCATTTTGTGTACTGTGTTTCTAGCTTCGAAGTACGTTTTGTGCTCTGTCAGCTTGACATACTTCGATGATATTTGCGAAGGTGATCTCTGTCTTGAGCTGTTCGAAGTCAATACTTCGAGAGGCTTCAAAGTTAGCTTCGAAGCATGTCTCTCTGATAGACTTTGCTCGACATGAATCCTTCTTGCTGTCATTTTCGAAGGTCACAGTGTGTAAGTTCGAAGCTTGTCTTTTGAAGTTAAACCTTGGTTCGAAGGTCTCAACTTCGGTTGTCTTACCTCGACCAAGCTAGCTTCAAAGGTTGAGTATAGGCTTCGATTTCGTCTTGCTGCAGTGTGCTAGGCTTCACTTATCTTTCGAAGGTTGATTCTCTGTGTATCGTGTTCGAAGCTGTCTGTTCGAAGTTTAGGCTTCGAAGTACACAGTTTGAAGCAAGCTTCGACACTGTCATACTTCGCTCCGAAGTATACTTCGCACTTTGACACACTCGAGCTAGTCTAGACCAAACAAATCTTCGGCACGTCAACGACAACCTTTGCTCAACTTCGACAAGAGACTCCGAAGCAGGCTTCGACACAGCGAAGCAGGCTTTGACACTGTGAGGCAAACTTTGACACAGCGAAGCAGGCTTCGCCAAGTTTCAAACAGGAGACAAATTTGAACAGTAGCTTCTCATCTTACTTTATATTCACTTAGATCATTCATTGAGAAGTTTTTGACCTGCCATGTCTTGAATATTTGTTTATCTGCCTATTAGCACTATTCTTGGTGTTTCTCTGATTTTGACACCTGTTGTTTCTAGGCTAGATATTTTTAGACTTAGACTTTTTGTTCACACTCTGCTGCTTAGTCTTTTGAGGTGTGTTGGGTATTGGGAGCAGGCCATTGATTCGAAAGAACTTTAGGCGCCCATTCACCCCCCCTCTGGTCGCTACTTTCGGTCCTACAAGTGGTATAAGAGCCTGGTTAGGGTTTTTCCATACCTTAACCGGTTCTAAACCCAAGTAGTGATCATGACTTCTCCTGGCAAGGTCCCGTCCTTGGAAGCTTATGGCTATAATTATTGGAAGACTCTCATGCGAGCCTATCTTATGAGCCAAGGCTCGGACATCTCGGACATTTGCGTTCATGATACGTTTGCTATATTGCCAGTTGCTGAGCATGGAACTCCTGGTATCATTGCCCAGCATTTGAGCAATAGTAAAGCCGTGAACATTCTGTTTTCTGGTTTAGGTCCCACTAAGTTTGAGCGTGTGAGCCATCTTTCCACTACGAGAGAGATCTGGGCTACCCTCAAGGCACACCATGAGGGGACAGCCCAGGTCAAGGCTCGGCTCTATCAGACCTACCGGCGTGAATATGAGAACTTCACATAAAAGCCAGGTGAATCTGTTGAAGCGTTGTTTGGTCATTTTCAATCGATCATAAACAAGCTTCGGGACAACAAGGTTGAGGGTGCTCAGTTAGTCTCAGATCATGAGCAGGCGCTCAAGGTTCTCCATACCTTGGACCCAAAGATCTGGGAGATCAAGGTATCCTCTATCGTTGAGAGTACTTCTTATGATACCTTGACCATTTCTGAGTTGTTTAGCAAGCTGAAGGCCACTGAGCTTGACATCCAACTGAGATCAAATCTCACTGGCTCTGGATCAAAGTCCCTGGCCCTTGCTACACCTTCTGTTGATCCTTCTTCTGTGAGCTGTGCTGGGCTCTCTTTGATGTCTATCACTGAGGACCAGCTTGAGTCTTTGGGAGATGATGATTTGTGTCTTTTTAACAACCGGGTGCGTCGTGTTTATGACAAGAGAATGTTCAAAAGACACGGCACAAAATACGGGTTCTTTGAGTGTGGTGATCCATGACGCTTCATCGCCGACTGCCCCAAGCGCAATGGACACAAGAAGGGCACCGGTGGTGGCTTCCACGACTCCAGCAAGCACGATAGCTCTTCCTTCAACAAGGGCCCTGAAGGACAACCGACGAGAGAACAAGAAGCGCGACAAGGCCTTCTTCGCTGAGATGGAGAAGAGCTACTCCAAGCAGTCCACATCTTCTTCCTCTTCATCGAGCTCAAGCGATGAAGAGATCATCATCAGGAAGAGGAAGGACAAGGATGATCCGGCGTGTCTCTGCTTCATGGCTTTCGGGGACACACCGAAGAGCTGCTCACACCAGCGCCGAAGATCCTGCAAGAGCTTCTGCTCAATGGCTCTTGGGGATAAGGAAGATAGAGATCCTCCGATGACTCCGACGACGACGACAATGAAAAGGTAACATCTTATGAGTGAGAAATCGTCGATTTACTTGAAAGCAATCGTCAGGAGTTAAAATATCGGGAAAAACTGCTTAGGGGGGCCAAGAAGAGGATAGATGAGTTAGAGAGTGAGCTTGCCGTAGCCAATGGCAGAATTGAGAGTCTATCTTCTTCCCCCTGCTTGGGTGATAGCAGTGAGTGCCCGATGTGTGAGGTGCTTCTGTGTGACCTATCGACTCTGAAGTCCAAGTACATAGAAAGGGTTGATGAGAGGGATGCTTTGGCCACTGAGCTTGAAAGGGCTCAGCTGGAGCTGAAAGATGCTCAAGCCTCTGTCATCGCACCCTGTGTTGATTGCCCATCTCATCTAGCTGTTTTAGCTGAGCTGAAAGCCAAGGACGATGAGCATTTGGGGGATTTGGAGAGAGTGAGAGTTGAGCTTGCACAGACTAGGCTAGAGCTTGAGACATTATCAGTTCCACTCACTGTCTGTGAGAACTGCCTGTGTCTTAGACTTGTGTTGATCAAGCTGAAAGCCGAGAAGTCTGTCCAGGTAGATAGCGAGTGTGAGACCTGCTTGTCTCAGGTGGAGGTTCTAGCTTCCTTGAGAGAGTAGCTAGATGATTCTCAGAATGAGAACTTTTACCTCCGTTCTATCCTGAGTTGGATCAGTGCCAGAGAGCAACAGCTCGGCATGATGATCCAGCAGTTCAAGAGGCAGGATGGGTTTGGGGTAGGTTACACCTACACCAAGGCTGACTTCGAGAGTGCCATTAGTCGGGCAGTGGAGTGGAGTAAAATGACTCCTGAGCAGAGATACCCTAAGACTCACTCCACTGAGTCCTCCCAGGCTTGTCAGCCCAAGGATGGAGTGATCCATGAACCACCCAAAGCTCCACCCAAGAAACCTATTTGGGTTCCAAAGCCCAAACACCTCCACACTTCTCTAGACTCTCTTCCTGGACCCTCTCAGCCCAAGAAGACAACACCAATCACCACTAGGCCCAAGAACCCTAAGCCTCAACCACATCCCCAGAAGCCCACCTATCATTGTGAGTACTGTCAGATAGATGGGCATCTTGCGGAGTTTTTCTTTAGGAGGAAGCAGGTTGAGAGAGCAGAGAGAGCTCGAGGTGGTCAGGAGCAATTCTACCAGCAGGGTGGTAGACTGCGTGTTCCTCGACGCGGGGAGAGGCTGGAGGCCAGGCCGCGTCGTGTAGGTGGTGGTAGAGGAGACGGCTTTCATGCCCGTGCTCCAGTTGGTGGTGTTCATTCCGGCAGAGCTCCAGGCCGTTTTGGCTACGGTCCTAGACCTCGTGGCCGAGGTTTTAGGCAGAACAGAGGACCGCGCTTTAAGCTGCGCTTTGGTCCAAATTCTTTTGATGGTTTTCATTTTTCGTCTTTTGAGCAGATGGCTCGACATTGGTTTAGCTCTTTTGCTAAAGCTGGTGCCGGACCATTTGCTCCCCCTTACGACCACTGATTTTGCAGGATCGGGGACTGGAGGACGTTTGGATCATGGACTCAGGATGCTCCCGCCACATGACTGGGCATCGCATATGGTTATCTAGTCTCACTCCCCCGAGCTCCAAAGAGTACATCACATTCGGGAACAGTGGTCAAGGGAAGGTAAGTGGCATAGGCTCAATTCGCATTTCAGACCATTTCTCTTTGAAGAATGTTGCCTTGGTTAAAAATTTGAACTTTAACTTGATATCTGTTTCGCAACTTCTTGAGGATGGTTTGGAAGTGCGTTTTAAGAAGGGCAATTCTTCTGTGTTTGATTCTAGAGGGTCTTTGATTTGCCAGATCTTACCATTTGGTAAAGTTTTTTGAATTGACTTCTCTAGTTCTTTTGGCCCTTCTCGTTGTTTGATTGCTGGATCTTCTTCTGAGCTCTAGAAGTGGCATAGGAGGTTAGGTCATTTGAGTTTTGATCTGCTAGTCAGGTTAAGCTCTATGGACCTCATCCGAGGATTGCCCAAGCTTCAAATGGAGAAAGATCTAGTTCGTCATCCCTGTCGCCAAGTTTCGAACAGGAGACAAATTTGAACAGTAACTTCTCATCTCACTTTATATTCACTTAATCATTCATTGAGAAGTTTTTGACCTGCCATGTCTTGAATATTTGTTTATCTTCCTATTAGCACTGTTCTTGGTGTTTCTCTGATTTTGACACCTGTTGTTTCTAGGCTAGATATTTTTAGACTTAGTCTTTTTGTTCACACTCTGCTGCTTAGTCTTTTGAGGTGTGTTGGGTATTGGGAGCAGGCCATTAATTCGAAAGAATTTTAGGCGCCCATTCACCCACCCTCTGGTCACTACTTTCGGTCCTACATTAGGATCATTAGAAAATTCCAACAAAAACTTGAGGAACACTTAGTGATTCTGTCGCTGGAAGGGGAAAAAGTTTGTCGCAGAACAGAGAATGCTTTACGCAATACAGTTCCTGTTGAAATCGTTGTAGCACGTCCGAAAATCAGCAAAATACTGTATCAGATCAAGAACATCTCTCACAGGGTTTTTCTCTGGTCTTGATTGAAAAGCTAAGCAAAGTTTTGTTTCACCGGATCTGTTCGGCTACAGGACATGGGGGATAATATCCTACTAGCCCTCATGTTCTAGAAAATTACCAAAAGGACTCTCCTTTTAATATATTTTATAGTAGACCCACTCTAAAAAATATACCAAAAGGATACACTATGAAACTGAAAATTTAAACTAATACAAGACACCTATTTATTGAATTAACAAAAACATTTAAAATTTCGACGGTTTGCAGCAAAAACCGACAAAGCCTCTCCTGATCGCCGACGACCGTCGTCAGTCCACGAACTCGACCGCCAGCAAGTCTCTCCCGCTCTCAATCCCTCGAGCCACCTTGTCACTTGAACTAGCTTCCCTTTTACTGACTCGATCGATGCTTCGTCTTGATCAATCTTCAACTCACGTCCTGTTCGATCACCATGCGTACATCAGAGTCCACTCTCGACTTCAACTGACACCCTCGACCATCTGGCATTAGACTGCCGGTCTAACCCTGATCTCATGCCATCGATAGTTGATGAGTAACTCATGTCTGCACACACGAGACAAACACAGACACACACCATATCCAGAGCATCTAGACACAACCCATGATTTCACCCTGTCAATCACTCATCATTACCTTGAACTATAGTGACAAACCTCACTATGTTCCTCAATCTCCCCCTTGATGAGTGCATTCACTACACAAGATCAAAAGAAGTATAAAGCAAAGATTTAGCACACAAGTGACCATGAAAGCTCTAAAGAGAGCAAAGGGAAAAAACATGTCACTTGCCAAATGATAAAGCAAAAACTACCTCAAAATCTCAAAAGATGCTCAAAAGAAGCTCAAAATCAATCTCAAGTACTCCCCCCCTTTGGCAATGCAGACATCAAGATAACCCCATGAGTTGAGAGAGTAAAGTGACCATGCAATGCTTCTAGAATATGATTAAGTCCAATTATAGTACAAGCACTTCTTGTGCCTCACAAGCTGTCCTAGCAAAACTGTATGGTAAGCTTTGAATAAACACAATCTAAATATCCATATGAGCAAGCATTTTGAAGTTTAAGCAAATAAAAGCATCACTACCGAGACTAGTGTACTAGACATGGCAAGGTAAGAGATACAAAAGCTAGTCACAAACAAACTCGAAAAGCACATCCCACTACAAGGAGCTGCAACAAACTTGATATGCGAGAAAAATATACTTTGTATTTTAATAATTTTTTTTATTAATTCCAGGGGTTATTTGCAAGTCAACCTTATGCTAACCGATCAAGCCAATCCTAGGATAAACCATCAGAAGCTTAAGGCATTGATCTTGGTATACACTCAATGTCTCAGTTCAAACCAAAGTGCAATGGTATGCAGTCTAGAACAAAGTAGTGCGACTATGCAAACCCACCTAGATCTTTTCAATTTTATCACCACTTTAGCATTTTTGTTTCATTTTCATTTTTCAATTTTTCATTTTTTTTTATTTTTATTTTTGAGAAAAACATGATGAAGTAGCATATGAGCATCCAAGTGAAAAGGACAAAGCTATCAAGTAAGAAATGAATAGCAAAAGCACCCTAGCCTATTCATGCTAGAAACTAGACTTGGTAGTTACCATTTTAAAATTTTTGCAAAGAAAAGCCATGCTCAAACCATATAGATAGATGAGTTCATTCTAAGCAGAATCAAACAGTGAATATAGAACAGTATCGTAAAGTGCACACACAAGAATATACATGTAAAAGCATTTAATGATATTTCAGAAGCATATGCAAAAGTACACAACTCCCCCTCACATGATGTCATAAGGATGACAAATGCCAAGATCTCCCCTCAAAAATGCAAAGTGAGAAGCATCGAGAGGCTTGGTGAAAATATTTGCAAGCTGATTCTGAGTATTGACAAAATGCAATTCAATATCGCCTTTTTCATTGTGATCTCTTAAAAAGTGATAACGCACATCAATGTGTTTGGTCCTAGAATGTTGTACTAGGTTGTTTGCTAAACTGATTGCACTTGTGTTATCGCAAAATAATGGAACATGTGAAAACTCCAACCCAAAGTCCCGCAAAGTGGAAACCATCCACAAAATCTGTGCGCAACAGCTAGCGGCAGCTACATATTCAACCTCGGCTGTAGACTGTGCAACGCTAGACTATTTGCGTGAAGACCAACACACAAGAGATGACCCCAGAAAATGACACGTCCCAGAAGTACTCTTACGATCAATCCGACAACCAGAAAAGTCAGCGTCATAAAAACCTCTCAAGGATAATGAAGATAATGCAGAATACCAAATACCGAATTCAAGAGTATGCTTGAGGTACCTTAAGATGCGTTTGACAGCTTTACAATGTGACACCCTCGGAGAAGCCTGAACATGAGCACACAGACACACATCAAAGTGTATGTCCAGCCTCATAGCCATCAAGTACAGAAGGGAGTCGATCATGCTGCGATACTCCTTCTGGTCCACTTCTTCTCCGTCTTCATCTGGATCAAGAGCAATAGAAGTACCCATTTGGGTAGCAAGAGGTTTAGCATCAGACATGTCAAAACATTTAAGCAAATCTCTATTGTATTTTGTTTGATGAACAAAAGTTCCTTGTTTGCTTTGTTTGATCTGCAAACCCAGGAAGAAGGTCAGCTCTCCCATCATCGACATCTCAAATTCCCTACTCATTGATTCTACAAACTCGGCAACAAGTGTATGAGATGAACCACCAAATATTATATCATCGACATATATCTAAATGAGTAGGAAGTCTTTGCCATGCATGAGAGTGAACAAAGTTTTGTCAACAGACCCTATTTTGTACCCGTGCTCAATCAAGAACGTCCTAAGGCGGCCGTACCAGGCCCTCGATGCTTGTTTGAGCCCATATAGTGCTTTGTGAGTTTTAAAGACTTTATGGGGGTACTTGGGATCCTCAAAGCCAGGAGGTTGTTTGACATACACGTCCTCTCCTATGAAACCATTTAGAAACACACTTTTTACATCCATTTGAAAATGTTTAAAGCCGGGCGAAGAGGCAAAAGCAAGCAAGATCCTAATGGCCTTAAGTCGAGCTAACGGTGCAAAAGTTTCTCCAAATCAACCCCCTTGACTTGAGAATACCCTTGAGCCACTAGCCTAGCTTTTTTTCTCACTATCGTCCCATCCTCCCCTATTTGTTTTTGAAAATCCATTTCGTACCAATTATGTGAATGTTAGTGGGTGGATCAACGAGAATCCAAATCTGATTTCTATCAAAATTTTCAAGTTCCTCATGCATGGCATTGATCCAACTCGCATCAGACAAAGCATGACTAACATCTAATGGTTCAAAATTTGCAACAAAAGCAGAATCAATGAAATGAGCGTGAGATCGGGTTACTCGTTGATTTAGCTCGCCTTTGATCTACTAAGGGGGATGCATTCTTTGAATACGAAGCGGTGCTTCTCTCTGCGATAGAATCTCCCCCTCAACTCTTGCTGAAGTTTGCTCCACACTCTCAGAAGTAGAATCTTCAGGTCCTCTTGTCAACGTAGTCGAAGCTTCTGGAGTTTCCATAGAGGGAGGTAGTCGTAAAGCCTCAGGATCTTCATCATCTGATGGGTCTTCTTCCTCAAAAAGTGTTTCACTCATATCGTGCTCATTCGCAAATTCAAGGTTAGTGCTAACACATGGCGATGTTTCATAAAAAGTTACATCACAAGATTCAACCAATGTGTTAGTTTCAATATTGAAAACACGATAAGAGTAACCATGCAAAGAATAGCCCAAAAAGATCCCATTAGATGCACGCGATTCAAATTTGTCCAAATTACCTTACTTTAGGATGAAGCCATGACATCCAAACACTCTGAAGTGAGTGACCTTAGGATTCCTCCCAAAGTGAAGTTCATAAGACGTCACATTCAGCAAAGAACGCAAAAATATCCTGTTGGAGATGTAGCATGTTGTACTCATGGCTTCAGCCCAAAATTTTCTAGGAGTCCTGTGCTCATTCAGCATCGTCCTAGCCATATCCACAAGTGTGCAATTTTTCCTCTCAACCACACCATTTTGTTGAGGGACTCTTGGTGCAGAAAACTAATGTTCAATCCCATGTTCAAGGCAAAACTCTGCAAAAGAGCTATTTTTGAACTCGGTGCCATTGTCGCTTCGAATAGCTTTCATTGCACCAGGGAGTTCATTGAATAGCCTTAGTGCTAAGCTCCGAAGGTGTATGAACACTTCATCCTTGCTTATGAGAAAGAAAACCCAAGAGTAACGAGAATAGTCGTCAACACAACAAGTACGTACCATTTGCCGCCTAAAGAGCTAACCCGAGATGGACCAACTGTGTCCATATGAAGAAGCTCACCGGGTCGCTCAGTCATCACCATGTTTATGGGGTAATGCGAGGCAGCAACCATTTTTCTAAGACGACATGGAGCACAAATGAGGTTCTTCTCAAATTTTAGCTCGAGCAATCCTCGGGTGAGTCCAAGGGCACTCAATCTCACAAGAAGATCAAAGCTCATGTGCCCTAGTCTCCTATGCAACATCAAAGCTTAGAAGACGGTTCACATAAAAGACAATGAGAAGATCCAAAGGACTCAGTGAAATCAACTCCAAAAATTCTCCCTACTCTTATGATTTTGCAAATAAAAATACCAGAAGAATCAAACACATAAGAAGCATCACGACTAAAATGAACCTCAAAACCCTCATCGAGTAATTGTGAAACATAAAGAAAATTGTACCCTAAGTCCTCAACCAAAGCAACATTTGTGAGAGTGAAATTTTCATTAATTTTGATCATTCCTTTGCCCTTCACTCTGCTTTTGTGATTGTTTCTAAATGTGATGTTTTCTCGATGCCTGCTAAGGTGAAACTGGAGAACCATGAAGACTTCCCGGTCATGTGACGTGAACACCCAGAATCAATGATCCACTTGTCCTCTAGCCTCCCATGACTCCCCTAAGTACAGACAGGAGATCTCGAGTACTCAGCGCTGGGTTTAGAGATAAGATGCCTAGGTATCCAGCACTGAACTACCTGAGAGGTGGGTATAGCAAGAGGCCGTGTGTGATGAGAATCATATTGCACATGGGGTCTCCTTGCAAATTTTTGAGGTCTCCTAAAATAATTTTGACCAAAACGCCTCGTGGTCTATCATCATACAAAGTATGATATACACCACGATGGGCATAGCCATTCATATAGCTGTATGGAGCCTCATAATTAGTATAAGTATTATAACCATAGTCATGCATATCAAATGAAGAATAATCATGAAAATGTAAAGCATGAGCACGACGTTCATCTTTCATGCGTCTATAGCAAAACCAATCAAATGACCTACACGATGACAATAAGTGCAATGAAAAACTTTCTTGGGTGTAGGTTTATAGATTTCTAGTGCAAACCTCATAGTTTTCCTAAGTTTTTGCTTGGAGCCTATCTTGAGTGATGGAATGATTATCTTTTTGGGTTGGGTAGGATTTTTGGCTTTTTGAGATGTGTCTAACTGGGCTCTCTCTTTCTCAAGGGTAGTAAGTAAAGTGAACATAGTTTGGCTTGGAGTATTAGATGAAGTTCTCTCATAACCTAACCCAAGAGCTAACCCTGCCCTGTCAGCGCACATTTTTGTTTTATCCAAAAGCAATCCATTTTCCCTTTCCCTTCAGTGCATTTGTCTACCATGGAAAGCAGATAATCATTCTCACACTTTAGTTTTTCTACTTGCTCTCTAGCAAAACTGAGTTGGTCCTTAAGGGTGATCCGGGTGGGACACTCCGACTGCACATCCTTAGAACACTCAGCACTCTCCAATCTAGCCTTGAGCTCATTAATATGCTTATCTCTCAGACTAATGCTTTCAATCAGTAAAGTGCAATTTAAGCAATCATCGATGGCATAAGGACTAGACTCCACCACTAAGAGTTGCTTCTGAAGATTTTCAAGTTTTTCAATGTTTTGAGCATGAATCAGATGCAACTGAGCAAGTTCATCCATTACTACAAGACATGACTCACATTCAGCAATTTCATATTTAGACTTCAACAAAGCAAGTTCAATAGAAAGTGATTCAATTTTAAGATTTTGTTCTTTTCGTTCTTTAGCAGCAAGTTTAAGCAGTCTATCTTGTGAAATAATTGCATCATGTAATTCATCATTTTGAACAAGTAATTGATCAAGATATAGACTAACCTTAGATGAGTCAAGCTCATCGCTGCTTTGCTTGCCGTTGGCCATGAAGGAGAGGCCGTTGAAGTCCTTCATCTTTTCCTTCTTTTCTTAATTCTTGCCTGGTTCATCTTCATCATAACTTGGTTCTTCACTCGAGGTGTTGTCGATGTCACTGAGTGCTTCCACGAAAGCTCTAGCCATCCTTTTTGCCACTTTTCCTCTTTTCCCTTTGTAAAACGGTTTTTTATCTCTTTTCTGATATTTGTGTTCATGTTAATTTTTGGCTTTCAGTTTTGGGCAATTGGCTTTAATGTGATTAAGGTCCCCGCACTCAAAATACCGTCGAGAGCCTCCTCTCCTCTGATCTCTTCTATCAATGTAGAACCTAGTGAACTTTTTGACTATAAGAGCAAGCTCTTCATCGTCCAATATCTCGACTTGTTCCTTTGTGATAGAGACCAAAGAAGATAAGGAAAAACCCCCAGACAAGCACAAACACCAGACACACTACCTCCCGATGAGGTGCCACTATCGGAACCGGAAACTAGTGCCATGGATTGTGGCAAAGAGTTCCTAATCCCAGAACAAGATGCCTTGGTTATCTCGGTGGACTTAAGCTTACTGAAGAGTTCATCGCATGTCAAAGTATCAAAACTCACAGACTCTTCAATACTTGAGATCTTTACTTCCCATATGCTACGATCTAGAGCATAAATAAGTTTGATCGCTCGGTCATGATCAGAGTAAGCTAGCGTCCCAGTGGAGCGCAAGTTGCTAACAATTCCATCAAAGCTTGCAAATAAGGCATCTACAGATTCGCTGGGGCCTTGTACGAACATTTGGTATTCTTGATTTTACGTGCTCTGCCTCCTAGCCTTAATTTGAGAAGTGCCCTCATGAAAAGTACTCAAGGTCGTCCAGATTTCTCGTGCAGTTCGGAGGTGTTGGACCCTGTCAAACTCATTGCGACTCAAACTGATAAAAAGAATGTTTCTAGCCTTGCTATTACATTCATACTGTGACTTCTCAGTCTCTGAGGTATGAGTGTCAGGAATCACATATTGGGATGCAACAATGTCCCAAATAACACTTCCTTGGCTAAGAAAATAAGCCTCCATGTGCACCTTCCAATAAGCATAATCTCGACAATCAAACATCGAAATCTTGGTGTTCTTATCCATGTTGCCACAAGGATCACAAACCGGTTAAGGTTAACTGGTGATCTAACCGACTTTGATACCAATTGTGGGATTGGAATGGCGACTAGAGGGGGTGAATAGGCGCCTAAACAAATTCTCGCGAATATGATGGCCTGTTCAAATCACCCAACGCAGCTCTACAATTCAGGTTTCAAAATTTGATGATCAATTGAAACAGGGTTTAACAATCAAACGGATTTTCAAATCTGACCACAAACTCAGGTTATCAGTTCAATTTCAGTTCTGATAATTCCATCATAACAACACAATCAATCCTAGAACAAGATTCAGCTTAAACAAGATTTGAATGAAAAGTCAACATGTCACAATTTAATTCCAAGGCAATCTCAACTCATCTAAAACTTCCAGGACAATGAATAGTAGAAACAAATTTCAGTATGGTTAAGAATTCAGGAGTTGATTCAATTTGCAAAATTCATTTTCAGAACAATTTTGATTCTAAACTTTCACACTACAAACAATTAATACAATAAATCAGATTGGCAATTATATACTCTGAATTCAATTCAGCACTCTTCTACTTTCTTTCATAACACAACAACTCAAACACAACTGAGAGGGTTTTAACTCAAACTCATAGATGCACTTCTGAACTTGTGCAAAAACTAGATTAAACTCAGACTCCAACCTGTAGCTAACTGAACCAGTAACACAAAAATTCAGATTAAAATTTCAGAACAACTCAATTCTGAATCAACAAATTTGAAACTGGACTGAATTACTTTTAAACAAATCAGAATACAAATGACATAGATCAATTCATATCAGCCACAGCTAACACACTTCAACTAGTTTCTGTTGAAACAAACTCAAACAAGCTGCTGCAGTTTTTCAGAAAAATCAAAACAGAGATCAGAGATTGAATTTGATTTCAGACAAAACTGATCTGAAATAGTTCAGTTCAAAACTGAATACACTTCTCTGAAAATCAGTCAATCAATCTGATAACACACAAACAGTTCAGAGCATGTTCAATGCAAGACAATATTAAGATCTTAATCACTAAAATTGATGATGTGAATTTTGAAGGAAACCACTTAGCTATCACATATCAATTGATCCATGTAGAATCATTTTTCAGACATGTGGCTTCAAAATTCAAAGAGACAAATCTGAGTAGACCCACTAATCAGAACCCTGACCAACAATAATCATGATAAATCACAACAGATTAGTACCAGTAGACGAAAGAACATAATCCATTCTGAATTACTTTGAAGAACTTCACTAGTTAAATCATAGAATAGAAGGGAAGATTAAAATGAGATCCAACAAGTGAAACTACCAAAAACACTGTTTCAGTTCATCAACTAGACACCCAAAAAAGTTCAGAACTGAACAACCGAGATTTGTTCGGATCTCTAACTGTTTAAATCAGAAGAACAATTCTAAAATAATTCAGCTGAACTTTCAATTCCTTAGCTTAACAACTGGACAGATTTAGAATACTCAGAAGTCTAAAGATGTCTACAACCATCTTTAGACACAAGAAATTTCTACTAGACAATGGACAAAGCAACAAATAACATCAACAATTGATAAAGAACTAAACCAACTATTCTGCTAAAACTTGGCCAAACAAACTCAATTCATAGATCATGACTATCATATGAAGATCAGTACCAATTCAAGAATCACCCATATTCAGCATAGATTTCAGTTAATTCTAGATGAAATTTCACAGGAAATCACTTAGGATCATCAGAAAATTCCAACAAAAACTTGAGGAACACTTACTGATTCTGTCGCTGGAAAGGGGAAAAGTTTGACGCAGAACAGAGAATGCTTTACGCGATACAGTTCCTGTCGAAATCGCTGTAGCACGTCCAAAAATCAGCAAAATACTGTATCAGATCAAGAACATCTCTCACAAGGTTTTTCTCTGGTTTTTGATTGAAAACCTGAGAAAAATTTTGTTTCACCGGATCTGTTCGGCTACAGGACATGGGAGATAATATCCTACCAGCCCTCATGTTCTAGAAGCCCCCTATTACATAAAGCCCCTTATTAATTTCAGAAATAACAATTCTGAAAATTACCCTTTAAGACCTAAAGTAAAAATAACAAAAAGACTCTCCTATTAATATATTTTCAGAGTAGACCCACTCTAAAAAATATACCAAAAGGATACACTATGAAACTGAAAAATTTAAACTAATACAAGACACCTATTTATTGAATTAACAAAAACATTTAAAATTTCCATGGTTTTCAGCAAAAACCGAAAAAGCCTCTCCTGATCATCGATGTCCGTCGTGAGTCACGAACCCGACCACCAGCAAGTCTCTCCCGCTCTCAATCCCTAGAGCTTCCTTGTCACTTGAACTAGCTTCCCTTTCGCTGACTCGATCGACGCTTCGTCTTGATCAATCTTCAACTCACGTCCTGTTCGACCTCCATGTGTACGTCAGAGTCCACTCTCGACTTCGACTGACACCCTCGACCATCTGGCATTAGACTCCCCGTCTAACCCTGATCCCATGCCATCGATAGTTGACGAGTAACTCATGCCTGCACACACGAGACAAACACAGACACACACACCATATGTAGAGCATCCAGACACAACCCAAGATTTCACCCTGTCAATCACTTATCATTACCTTGAACTATAGTGACAAACCTCACTATGTTCCTCATGTGCTTTGTCTCTTCTAGCGGCGCAAGAACAGGACTCATAGGAGAAAAATTTCTAGATAGAGGAACTCTGATTTTCTGATTTCAAGTGAGCTAAGGAAATCCTAGGGGATTGGGGCCTAATTTATAGGCAGCCCAATAAATCAGGAAAAACCTAATAAACCTTAGGGTTTTTTATAGACACAGAAACAAACTAAAAAACACTAAAATGCCCTTGGGATTTTTACACACTCGACTAACATAGATTGTGGGCCTAAATGGCAAAATAGTAAAATCCTAACTAAAGGTAACTTGTCCTGATGCAGAGCTTTTGTACCTACTACGGCTTCACTTAAGGACCATCGGATCTCCGATGAACAGTCTGGATAGGTGCGTCGGTTTTACGCTGAAACAGGCAAAGCATCCACTATCTTCGCACCGGGTATCCAGATAAGGCCAGCCCGATTCTGCGGCTCCCTTAGATTAGCAATCACTCGCCGCTCATTTACTTGGGTCAAACTCGGTCAACAGACCCACGGAAGTCTTCGCCATGATGCACGAAGCCAGCTGCCAACCGAAGAAGCGGTTCGGGATTAATGGCTCGACGATGCTTCTGGCCTTCAAAGCATCAACTTCCAACTCTGTAAGGAGTACCATAACAACTTCCCAGTGAAGGCTACCAATGATCGATGTTACTCCGATTGGATCCTTTGCTGGTTCTATGTTGAGGTAGGGGTAGGCTCTAGGCTGGCAGGACCCATCCGGGAAATCTTATACCGAAGGGAACCGGAGGTCTCGGCGGAGGTGAGTGCCATTTGGGTCCGCCTTCACCTCATGGATGTCGTCTCTCACCACGTGAGCATGTGGGATTTAGCGGAGGAGTTTATCTCCTTACGCATTCCTCCCCTCAAGGCTAGCTGGCCTATATCCTTCCGATGGTCCAAGGAAGGGGACCTTCGGGAAATTCCCTCCAAGTCCATAGGTATACTTCTTGACTTTTTTTTGCAACTTTAGATATTTTGCACCAGGGATTTATTTATATCTTTTTAGTAAAATTATACCTTGGTTTACATAGGCTCGCGAGTGATGATGACTCCAGAGCGATAGTCCAGGCGGCCGAAAAAGTAGTCGGAGCATCTACTCCTGTGGAGAAGAAGCGGAGGATCAAGCTAGTGGGCTCCTGGGAGAGGTTCAATAGAGTATGAGGCATGATCGAAGGTGACCCTAAACACTAAACCCTAAACCCTAAACCCTAAACCCTAAGCCCCCTACTCTTCCCGACATGGACGTACCTGACCCCATCCCAAGGAAAAGAAAGGTGGATTTGGGGCCTGCCAACACCCCGAAGCCGTCTTTGAAGAGGACAACTCGCATGATGAAGAGCCCAGCTAGGAGAGGGTCTCCTCTACCTCCCTCGGCTTCAGAACCACTTTCGGTGCCAACTATAGAGGAATAGATGGCTGAAGAAGTCCTAGCGGTGGCCCTAGGGGCCTCGGAGCTAGAGGGGCTTGAAGGGGCCGAAGAGGTCCATGCGACGGAGTTGGATGACCTTAAGAAGGAAGATGCCAAAGGGGCCTAGACGGTGGAGCTCGCGGACCCCGGGCATGCGGATGCCTAAGGGGTCCAAGCGGCGGAGTCGGAGGCTCTCTGCCAGGAAGATGTCGAGGGGCTCGGGCAACAGACCTTGGGACCTTGGTGCCCACGAGGGCAAAGGCAATCACGGCGGAAGAAACGGAGCCCCAAGTGGCTAGTTTGCCACTCAGGACATCGGAGGATTCTAGCGCGGACTTCCTCTAGATGTTTGAGCAAACGAACAATACGGATAAGTCTCCGATTGGCGGTGGAAGAGGTATTTTCTTTTCCTGACTCAGCTCCGTACCTATTATTCTTGGACAAATTACTTTAATTAAGCATTCGTACATATTTAATCTTGCCTTTGTTGTACCAGCAAAGGGCCCCTCTAAGGTCTCTTCTCCCATGGTGAAGGGAGTGGACCCGAAGGGTAAAACTA
Organism: Zizania palustris; assembly: GCA_019279435.1. Lineage (NCBI taxonomy): Eukaryota > Viridiplantae > Streptophyta > Magnoliopsida > Poales > Poaceae > Zizania > Zizania palustris. The sequence continues at coordinate 72,234,339 of JAAALK010000285.1, read as the reverse complement.
CTGCGGTGGTGGTAACCTTGTCTGATTCAAATGACGAGGACATGTTAGAGGAGGCTTCGGAGGGGACTTCCCATCGTTCGGAGCCCTCTCCTTTTGCAGACGATCGGAGGGCGTTGGCAAGCTCTCTCTACTGGCTCCCTTTTTGGCTCGAAGAACAGGGCTTCATGGAATGCTAGAGCCTTTGGCTCGGGTTTGCCGGGAGGTAGGTGACACCGAGCTGGTAGCTGAAGTGAGTCAAGCCGAGGGGGAAGACCTGGGCATTACTCTCGAGTGGGTGAGGAGCCATGCTGAATAGCGTGGGCCTCATGGCTCCAGAAGTGATGAGTCATTGTCAACGATAGTCAATGAGGACAGAAGAAGAAGAGATCTGCTGTTTCATGGGCCGCGTGTGACTCAGGTACACGGGCAGCGAGCGACTGTCGGGCAGAGGAGGCTGCGAAGTCGGGCTGGCCCAATCCGGGTGCATGGGCCAGAAGCAGTAGAAGATCCACTGGGCTGTTGACCAGGACTGACTCAGGTACACGGGCGGTGAGTGATTGCCGGGCAGAGAGAGCTGCGGAGTCGGGCCGGACCAATCCGGGTACCTGGTGCAAAGCCGGTGGAGGCTTTGTCAGTTTCGGCGTAAAACTGACAACCGTTGATTCTGTATCCGACTGTCCAGAAGAGAAGCCGTAGTCGCTACGAAAGCTGAGCTTCCGGATAAGTCATCTGTAACTCTAGGCCCACAGTCAGTCAGTCGTGTCTGTAAAAATTCCTAAGGGCAGTAGAGTCTTTTTCTTTATTTTTGAGTCTGTAAAAACCCTAAGGGGCTGGTAGAATATTCCTAGTGTTGGGAGCCTATAAATAGGACCCCAATCCCTAGGGTTTGGACTACCCTTTTGGCTGAAATCAAATCCACTCTATTGGGTCATTTTGTCTCTCACGCTCTCTCTCCTCTCCTGTTCCCTGCTTGCGCCGCCAGGAAGTTCTTGCTTCTGTGTTTATTGCCTTGCATTTAATGTTGCAGTAAATGCCCTATTTCTTTGTGTGCTGCATCTGCAAAGGTTTTAAATGGCTTCATTTCATTAGCATAGCAAGTTTTTCCCATGATTTTTGAGGCTTTGGAGGCTTCGGCTGGGTGTGTTCTTCACTCTAGTAGTACTAGTTCTTGCTGTTGCAAGTAGTACTACTTCCCTGCAGCTATAGTGTTCTGTGCAGCTTTTCACCTTCTACTGCACAGCTTTTTGATCGAAGCTGACAGGCTCTGTCACCTTTTGGCTGTGTTTCGGGCAAAGCCCTTCTCTGTTCGAAGCCACTCAGCTCCGTGAGGCAGGCTTCGATCTAATATCTTTGAAGGCTTCGCTCGATCTTCGATCTTTGGTGTGCGTTCTGTGTTGCTTAGCTTCGAAGTATTTTTCAGAACGGACAGCATCGCTTACTTCGAACGACAGTGCGAAGGGGCTTCGGCTCTAGCTGTTCGAAGTCCATACCTCGATAGATTTCGATGTTGGGTTCGAAGCTTATAGTTCCGCTAGGCCTCGCACTGACTTTTGTGTGGCGTGTCACCCTTCGTTTCTCTTTTCGAAGCTTGCTCTTTTCGGAGGTAGAGTCTAGGCTTCGGACTTGGTTTTCTGTCGTGTGACAGGCTTCGCTTCTTTGTTCGAAGGTTGCCCGTGTGTGCGTGTTGTGTTCGAAGCTTTCTGTTCGAAGGTTTTGCTTCGAAGCATTTGGTTCGAAGCTGTGTTCGAAGTTTTGTCTTCGAAGTGCACACTTCGAAGCAGGCTCCGACATTTGTCATACTTCGCTTCGAAGCATACTTCGCTTCTTGCCACTTCGAACTAGACTAGAACCAAATACCTTCGTCATCTTCGACATGCTTCGCAACTGACCTCCGAAGCAGGCTCCGTCACCAGCCTCCGAAGCAGACCTCGACGTGCGAAGGAGGCTTCGCCCAGTTCCGAACAGGAGACAAATTTGGACAGTAACTTCTCTTTTCATCTTACACATACTTAGATCATTTCATTGAGAAGTTTAGGCCTGTTACACCATGTTCATCTGCCTAGTTGCACTTATTTAATAATTCTCAGTTATAATCATTTGCTTCTAGGTTAGAAACCTTTAGACTTAGGCCTTTTGTCTATTTTCTGCTGCGTAGTCTTTTTGAACTGCGTTGGGTATTGGGAACAGGCCATTGATTCGAAAGAATTTTTTAGGCGCCCATTCACCCCCCCTCTGGTCGCTATTTTCGGTCCTACAAGTGGTATCAGAGCTTGGTTAGGTTTTTCTTCCATACCTTAACCGGTTCTAAACCCCGGTAGTGACCATGACGTCTCCTGGCAAGGTCCCGTCCTTGGAAGCCTATGGCTATAATTATTGGAAGACTCGCATGCGAGCCTATATTATGAGCCAGGGTTCGGACATTTGGGATATTTGCATTCACACCACGTTTGTCATACTGCCAGTTACTGAGCAGGGTACTGCTGGTATCATTGCTCAGCATCTGAGCAACAGTAAGGCTGTGAACATTCTGTTTTCTGGCTTAGGTCCCACAGAGTTTGAGCGTGTGAGCCATCTCTCCACTGCGAGAGAGATCTGGGCTACCCTCAAGGCACACCATGAGGGAACAGCACAGGTCAAGGCTCGGCTCTATCAGACCTACCGGCGTGAATATGAGAATTTCACACAGAAGCTGGGTGAATCTGTTGAGGCTTTGTTTGGTCGCTTTCAGTCGATCATTAACAAGCTTCGGGACAACAAGGCTGAGGGTGCTCAGTTAGTCTCAGATCATGAGCACGCGCTCAAGGTTCTCCATACCTTGGACCCAAAGATCTGGGAGATCAAGGTATCCTCTATCGTTGAGAGTACTTCTTATGATACCTTGACCATTTCTGAGTTGTTTAGCAAGCTGAAGGCCACTGAGGTAGATATCCAGCTGAGATCAAATCTCACTGGTTCTGGATCAAAATATCTGGCCCTTGCTACACCTTCTGTTGATCCCTCTTCTGTGAGTTGTGCTGGGTTCTCTTTGATGTCTATCATTGAGGACCAGCTAGAGTTATTGGGAGATGAGGATTTGTGTCTTTTTAACAACCGAGTGCGTCGTGTCTATGATAAAAGAATGTTCAAAAGACACGGCACAAAATCCGGATGCTTAGAATGTGGTGATCCAGGACAATTCATCGCCGACTGCCCCAAGCGCAATGGCCACAAGAAGGGCATCGGTGCTAGCTTCCACGACTCCGGCAAGCACGATAGCTCCTCCTTCAACAAGGGCAAGCCAAAGACCAGATTCTTCAGAAAGGCCCTGAAGGACTACCGGCGAGAGAACAAGAAGCGTGACAAGGCCTTCTTCGCTGAGATGGAGAAAAGCTACTCCAAGCGGTCCACGTCTTCTTCCTCTTCATCGAGCTCAAGCGATGAGGAGATCGCCATCAGGAAGGGGAAGGACAAGGACGATCTGGCAGGCCTCTGCTTCATGGCCTTCGGGGACAAGCCGAAGAGCCGCTCGCACCAGCGCTGAAGATCCCGCAAGAGTTTCTGCTCAATGGCTCTTGGGGATAAGGAAGAAAAGAGCTCCTCTGACGACTCCGACGACGACAACAAGGTATCATCCTACGAGCGTGAAATAGTTGATTTACTTGAGAGCAATCGTCAGGAGTTGAGATATCGGGAAAAACTGCTTAGGGGGGCTAAGAAGAGGATAGATGAGTTAGAGAGTGAGCTTGCCGTGGCGAACGGCAGAATCGAGAGTCTATCTTCTTCCCCTTGCTTGGGTGATAGCAGTGAGTGCCCGAAGTGTGAGGTGCTTCTGTGTGACCTGTCGACTCTGAAGTCCAGGTACACAGAAAGGGTTGATGAGAGGGACGCTTTGGCCACTGAGCTTGAAAGCGCTCAGCTAGAGCTGAAAGATGCTCAAGCCACTGTCGTCGCACCCTGTGTTGATTGCCCATCTCATTTAGCTGCCTTAGCTGAGCTGAAATCCAAGGGTAATGAACATTTGGGTGATTTGGAGAGGTTGAGAGCTGAGCTTGCCCAGACTAGGCTAGAGCTTGAGACACTGTCAGTTCCACCCACTGTCTGTGAGAACTGTCTATCTCTTAGAATGGAGTTGATCAAGCTAAAAGCCGGGAAGTCTGTCCAAGTAGAGAGTGAGTGTGAGACCTGCTTGTCTCAGGTGGAGGTTCTAGCTTCCTTGAGAGAGGAGCTAGCAGATTCTCAGAATGAGAACTTTTACCTCCGTTCTATCCTGAGTTGGATCAGTGCCAGAGAGCCACAGCTTGGCATGATGATCCAGCAGTTCAAGAGGCAGGATGGGTTTGGGGTAGGTTACACCTACACCAAGGCTGACTTTGAGAGTGCCATCAGCCGGGCAGTGGAGTGGAGTAAAATGACTCCAGAGCAGAGGTATCCCAAGACTCACTCCACTGAGTCTTCCCAGGCTTGTCAGCCCAAGAATGGAGTGATCCATGAACCACCTAAAGCTCCACCCAGGAAACCTATCTGGGTTCCAAAGCCCAAAAATCTCCACACTTCTCTTGACTCTCTTCCTGGACCCTCTCAACCCAAGAAGACAACACCAAACACCACTAAGCCCAAACATCCCAAGCCACAACCACATCCCAAGAAGCCCACCTATCATTGTGAGTACTGTCAGAGAGACGGGCATCTTGCGGAGTTCTGCTTCAGGAGGAAGCGGGTTGAGAGAGCAGAGAGGGCTCGTAGTGATCAGGAGCAGTTCTACCAGTAGGGTGGTAGACTGAGTGTTCCTCGGGGCGGGGAGAGGCTGGAGGCCAGGCCGCGTCGTGTAGGTGGTGGTAGAGGAGACGGTTTTCTTGCCCGTGCTCCAGTTGGTGGTGTCCGTTCCGGCAGAGTTCCAGACCGTGTTGGCTACGGTTGTGGACATCGTGGCCGCAGGGTTAGGCAAAACCTAGGACCGCACTTTGAGCCGCATTTTGGTCCGAACTCTTTTGATGGTTTTCGCTTTCCATCTTTTGAGCAGATGGCTCGACACTGGTTTAGCTCTTTTGCTAAACCTGGTGCCGAACCATTTGCTCCCACTTACAGACACTGATTGTGCAGGACCGGGGACTGGAGGATGTTTGGATCATGGACTCAGGATGCTCTCGCCACATGACGGGACATCGCAGATGGTTCTCCAGTCTCACTCCCCCGAGCTCCAAAGAATACATCACGTTCGGGAACAGCGGTCAAGGGAAAGTAAGTGGCATAGGCTCAATTTGCATTTCAGATCATTTCTCTTTGAAGAATGTTGCTTTGGTTAAAAATTTGAACTTCAACTTGATTTCTGTTTCGCAACTTCTTGAGGATGGTTTGGAAGTGCGTTTTAAGAAGGGCAATTCTTCTGTGGTTGATTCTAGAGGGTCTTTGATTTGCCAGATTTTACCTTTCGGTAAAGTTTTTCGAATTGACTTCTCTAGTTCTTTTGGCCCTTCTCACTGTTTGATTGCTGGATCTTCTTCTGAGCTCTGGAAGTGGCATAGGAGGTTAGGTCACTTGAGTTTTGATCTGCTAGTCAGGTTAAGCTCTATGGACCTCATCCGAGGATTGCCCAAGCTTAAGATGGAGAAGGATCTAGTTTGTCATCCCTGTCATCATGGGAAAATGGTTGCCGCTTCTCACTCACCTGTGACTCAGGTGATGACTTCATATCCGGGCGAGCTTTTACATTTGGACACTGTAGGTCTAGCTCGGGTACGCTCAGTCGGTGGGAAGTGGTATGCACTTGTGATTGTTGACGACTTTTCTCGATTCTCGTGGGTTTTCTTTTTGGAGTCTAAGGATGAAACGTTTCAGTTTGTTCATGACCTGATTTTGAAGCTAGAGAATGAGAACAATGGTCGGATGCGAGCAATTCGCTCCGACAACTGCTCTGAGTTCAAGAACTCTCAGTTCGTCAGCTTCTGTAGTGATCAGGGTCTGGACCACCAGTTTTCTTCTCCTTACACTCCCCCACAGAACGGCGTTGTGGAACGAAAGAACCGCACGCTAGTCGAGATGGCCAGGACGATGCTCGATGAGCACAGGACTCCTAGGCGCTTTTGGGCTGAATCCATGAACACGGCATGCTATCTGGCCAACCGCATTTTTCTTAGAGCTTACCTTGGTAAGACATCATATGAATTGCGGTTTGGCAGACAGCCCAAGGTGAGCCACTTGCGAGCGTTTGGCTGCAAGTGCTTTGTGCTCAAGAAGGGAGGGCACTTGGACAAGTTTGAGTCTCGTTGCTGGGATGGTGTTTTTCTTGGCTACGCTTTGCATTCTCGAGGTTTTCGTGTTTGGAACCTCGAATCCCAGCTGCTTGTCGAGACGTGTGAGGTTTCATTTGATGAGTCCTTGCCTTCTTTGACTCCTTCTTTTGAGCTGTCTGGTGATGATGAGCTCGGAGAATCCATCTTCGAGGAAGATGAGGATACTCCAGCTGCTGATGAGGGTGGGCCTTCTGCATCCCCCGCAGAGACCACACCTTCTGAGACTTCGACTGAGGATGAGGGCGGACCTCTGATCACTTCTTCCACTTCGATCGAGCCCCCTCAATCGAGTCTAGAGGTGCCTGCTGCTGACTCCGGTGAGGTGACTTCAGATCACCAGGGAACCCGAGCAGTTCAGCGTGACCATCCCTCAGAGCTCATCATTGGTGATTTGACTGAGAGAACTTTGCGTTCTTCTGCCTCTCTCGCTGTGTTTGCTGAATCTGCGTTTGTTGCATCTTTTGAGCCCAGAGACATTTCTCACGCTCTTTCTGATTCTAATTGGATTAATGCTATGCAAGAAGAGCTTGAGAATTTTGTCCATAATCGGGTTTGGACACTAGTTGAGTCGCCACCAGGATGCAACCCCATAGGCACCAAGTGGGTATTCAAGAACAAACAAGGTGAAGATGGGGTTGTGGTGCGCAACAAAGCTCGACTAGTTGCCCAGGGTTATTGCCAGAAGGAAGGTATTGACTTTGAAGAAACATTCGCTCCTGTCGCCCGTGTTGAGTCCATTCGTATTCTTCTAGCTTTTGCCGTTTCGAAGGGTTTTAAGCTTTTTCAAATGGATGTTAAGAGTGCTTTTCTGAACGGGTACATAGAAGAGGAGGTTTATGTTAGGCAACCCCCCGGTTTTGAGAACCCGAAGTTTCCTCGACATGTTTTTAAATTGCATAAAGCTTTATACGGGTTGAAGCAAGCCCCCAGGGCTTGGTATGACCGGTTAAAACAATTTTTGTTGGGGAAGGGCTTTGTGATGGGTTCTGTGGACAAAACTCTTTTCTTGCTCAGAGATGCTTCAGATTTTTTAGTTGCTCAGATTTACGTGGACGATATTATCTTTGGCGGTACTACTGATTCTCTTGTGTCCAAGTTTTCTGAGCAGATGCACAATGAGTTTGAGATGAGCCTCATGGGTCAGCTCAAGTACTTCTTAGGGCTCCAGATCAAGCAGACCAAGGACGACACCTTCATCCACCAAGGTAAGTACACTCGCGATATGTTAAAGAAATTTGACTTTGGTGGTGAATTGAAGCCGCAGATGACCCCGATGGGCACTTCTGGGGGTCTGGACAAGGATGAGAGCGGTGTCAAGGTCAATGAAAGGGAATTTCGAGGGATGATCGGTTCGCTGCTGTACTTGACGGCAACAAGACCAGACATTCAGTTCGCCGTAGGACTTTGCGCGCGTTTCCAGTCTTCACCACGCGTGTCTCACCGGCAAGCTGTCAAGCGCATTTTCAGGTATCTCACTTATGCGCCCGATCTCGGTCTTTACTATTCAGCATCATCATCTCTTGATTTATCTGGCTTTTCGGATGCCGACTTTGGTGGGTGCCGGTTGGATCGCAAGTCGACTTCCGGTACTTGCCAGTTTCTTGGTTCTTCCCTTGTATCTTGGTCTTCTCGAAAGCAATCTGGAGTTGCTCTTTCGACCACAGAGGCTGAGTATGTAGCTGCTGCTAGCTGCTGCTCACAGTTGGTTTGGATGATTTCCACTCTGCGAGATTTTGGGTTGTTCTTTCCTACCAGGATTCCATTGTTTTGCGACAACACTAGTGCCATTAGTGTAGGGAAAAACCCATGTCTTCATTCAAAAACCAAACACATTGATGTGCGCTTTCACTTTCTGCGGGATCAATATGAGAAAGGTATCATTGACCTTGTTCATGTTGATACCCATCATCAGTTGGCTGACATTTTCACCAAACCCCTAGATCAGTCTACCTTTGAGCGTTTACGAGGGGATTTGGGTGTTGTGTATCCTTTTTAGGATATTTTGCGTCAGTTTTCCTTCTTCTTTACTCTTTTCTTGAGTCTTTCTGTGTGTGTTCATATCTTGCATACTCACATATCACACTTTTGAGCCTGCTTCTATTATATGATTGAACTGCTTTACTTAGTCTAGCTGGTACATGCTTTTGATTACTTGTCAATGATCATGCTTTGGTTCAGTTCACTTGATATATCTGATATCTGTCATATGCATGGCTTTTATGCTTTAAACCTGAAAAATGATCACCATTGCTTCTGGTAACTAGCATGCGTAGGCTGAGTGTTTTTGCTATCTGTTACATGCCTTGTAACTAGTTCATCACATAGATGCAGATATGCAACTTGAACATCTTTATGCTTTAACATGGAAAATGAGCTATAAAAATCAAAAATGAATGAAAATTCCATGCCTTTTATGCTTGAGTTGAAAAGATCCAAGTGGGTTTGCCTTGTCGCATTGCATTGTTCTGGACTGCTTACCATAGCACTTTGGTATGAACTAGGACAGTGTAGTGTATGCCAAGATCAATGTCTTAAGCCTCTGATGGTCCAGTTCTGGCCTAGGCTTGACTTGGTCGATTAGCATAAGGTTTGACATGCAAATAACCCTTGGCAGAAATGAAAAAGGAAAATTGAAAAAGCTTGAACTTTTAAAAGATAACAAGTTCGCTGAAGCACGTTTGTTTTGGATTGCTTATCTTGGTAGATATTAGTTAGCTTCTGCATCTCATGCTTTACCTTGCTTGTTAACTAGAAAATGTGGTGATGCCTTTGTTTGCCAAAACTGAAAAATGCGTGCTACTGACTTTCTTTAGATATCATCTATTGCACTGATCATGCCATGTGTCTTAGACAGTATCTCTTTTGCTGTATCTGTTAGATGTTGTAATTGCAGTCAATCATATCTGAGAAGCATGTTTTCTACACTCCTTCTGCACTCCAGTTGAATTCACTGCATATTTTGAGGGGGAGTCTGTGTCTCTTTTGAGTGCTTGATGAGTCCACTTGTCAACAAGGGGGAGAAAATTTGGGATCAGAGTTTAAGGGGGAGTTCTTACTCTGTTAATATCCTTGTTGTTCTGAACTCACACTCATTTTGAGCTTTTACGTTTTGGGTAACCATAATGACAGTTTCTTGCTTTTGTTTGGCTTTTGGTCATTAGGGTTAAACTTTTACCTTATTTTTCTTCTTCTTTGTTTTCTTGTGTTTTGTTTTCGTGTTTCCACATTTGTTCACAGGTGCTGAAGACCGAGAAAAGAGGAGTGTTGACAATGCACTCATCAAGGGGGAGATTGAGGAGCCATGCTGAATAGCGTGGGCCTCATGGCTCCAGAAGTGATGAGTCATTGTCAACGATAGTCAATGAGGACAGAAGAAGAAGAGATCTGCTGTTTCATGGGCCGCGTGTGACTCAGGTACACGGGCAGCGAGCGACTGTCGGGCAGAGGAGGCTGCGAAGTCGGGCTGGCCCAATCCGGGTGCATGGGCCAGAAGCAGTAGAAGATCCACTAGGCTGTTGACCAGGACTGACTCAGGTACACGGGCGGTGAGCGATTGCCGGGCAGAGAGAGCTGCGGAGTCGGGCCGGCCCAATCTGGGTACCTGGTGCAAAGCCGGTGGAGGCTTTGTCAGTTTCGGCGTAAAACTGACAACCGTTGATTCTGTATCCGACTGTCCAGAAGAGAAGCCGTAGTCGCTACGAAAGCTGAGCTTCCGGATAAGTCATCTGTAACTCTAGGCCCACAGTCAGTCAGTCGTGTCTGTAAAAATTCCTAAGGGCAGTAGAGTCTTTTTCTTTATTTTTGAGCTTGTAAAAACCCTAAGGGGCTGGTAGAATATTCCTAGTGTTGGGAGCCTATAAATAGGACCCCAATCCCTAGGGTTTGGACTACCATTTGGCTGAAATCAAATCCACTCTATTGGGTCATTTTGTCTCTCACGCTCTCTCTCCTCTCCTGTTCCCTGCTTGCGCCGCCAGGAAGTTCTTGCTTCTGTGTTTATTGCCTTGCATTTAATGTTGCAGTAAATGCCCTATTTCTTTGTGTGCTGCATCTGCAAAGGTTTTAAATGGCTTCATTTCATTAGCATAGCAAGTTTTTCCCGTGATTTTTGAGGCTTTGGAGGCTTCGGCTGGGTGTGTTCTTCACTCTAGTAGTACTAGTTCTTGCTATTGCAAGTAGTACTACTTCCCTGCAGCTACAGCGTTCTGTGCAGCTTTTCACCTTCTACTGCACAGCTTTTTGATCGAAGCTGACAGGCTCTGTCACCTTTTGGCTGTGTTTCGGGCGAAGCCCTTCTCTGTTCGAAGCCACTCAGCTCCGTGAGGCAGGCTTCGATCTAATATCTTTGAAGGCTTCGCTCGATCTTCGATCTTCGGTGTGCGTTCTGTGTTGCTTAGCTTCGAAGTATTTTTCAGAACGGACATCATCGCTTACTTCGAACGACAGTGCGAAGGGGCTTCGGCTCTAGCTGTTCGAAGTCCATACCTCGATAGATTTCAAAGTTGGGTTCGAAGCTTATAGTTCCGCTAGGCCTCGCACTGACTTTTGTGTGGCGTGTCACCCTTCGTTTCTCTTTTCGAAGCTTGCTCTTTTCGGAGGTAGAGTCTAGGCTTCGGACTTGGTTTTCTGTCGTGTGACAGGCTTCGCTTCTTTGTTCGAAGGTTGCTCGTGTGTGCGTGTTGTGTTCGAAGCTTTCTGTTCGAAGGTTTTGCTTCGAAGCATTTGGTTCGAAGCTGTGTTCGAAGTTTTGTTTTCGAAGTGCACACTTCGAAGCAGGCTCCGACATTTGTCATACTTCGCTTCGAAGCATACTTCGCTTCTTGCCACTTCGAACTAGACTAGAACCAAACACCTTCGTCATCTTCGACATGCTTCGCAACTGACCTCCGAAGCAGGCTCCGTCACCAGCCTTCGAAGCAGACCTCGACGTGCGAAGGAGGCTTCGCCCAGTTCCGAACAGGAGACAAATTTGGACAGTAACTTCTCTTTTCATCTTACACATACTTAGATCATTTCATTGAGAAGTTTAGGCCTGTTACACCATGTTCATCTGCCTAGTTGCACTTATTTAATAATTCTCAGTTATAATCATTTGCTTCTAGGTTAGAAACCTTTAGACTTTGGCCTTTTGTCTATTTTCTGCTGCGTAGTCTTTCTGAAGTGCGTTGGGTATTGGGAACAAGCCATTGATTCGAAAGAATTTTTTAGGCGCCCATTCACCCCCCCTCTGGTCGCTATTTTCGGTCCTACAGTGGGCCGCGTATCAGGTATGATGGCCTTCATTGCGTTAACTTCTATTTTTGTTTATTAAGGTTATGTTCCATACTTACCCCCTTTTTTGTAGTCCATTATCTTGGCTCACTCAGCCACGAGTTCTTATGGCAACGAGTGCGGCCAGCTCTAAGGGGAAGCTGCAACCCTTCGAGATCGTCTTGTCGATGAGGAGGAGTGGGCTTCGACCTTGGAGGACACACTCCAAGAGGATTAGCGGAAGAGGGCAGTCTTCGAGGTCGAAGTCAAAAACCTATGAGCCAAATGGGTAAACTACAAGGCCGACAATGTGAAGATTTAGGCCGAGCAAAGTGCCTTAGCGACTGAGGTGGACCGGCTAAGGGCTCAGAGGACCATCCTCGAAACGAGGGCCTCTAAGCTAACCACTTCAGCCATCAGGCTGAGGACTTCGGTTGTGGCCTTGCGTGTGGAGCAGGCGAAGTGCGACGAGGGTGGCAGCCGAGACTATGGATGTCCTTCGGGGCATCTTGGAGTGTTTTGGCACTTCGTGCCATCCATCTTCCATCACCACCAATGAGACCTTGGCTCATCGAATGAATCTTATCCAAGTGGCGGCGATGATGGTGCAGACTACTGTAGCTAGGTACAGAGAGATCTCCGGGAGGGTGGCACTGTTTCTTCAGCAACGGAGGTAGCGCCCACCAGCTTCGGAGATGAGCGCTTGCTATCTCCTTCACCTGGCACTGCTGCTGCCTGAAAGGCCTTCCAAGCAGCCTGGAAAGCCAAAGGCCATGAGGCGACGAATGCTTGGATCGACGAGGCCCATCGCCAGAAGCATGGGCGGACGCAGCCTCCGCGGATGACTTCTCCGGGCCTTCCTCCATCGGACCCGAAGGTGTAGTCTCCTGAGGGTTCCGCATGTAAAAGTCCTCTAAAAATTTCTTGGTTAATGAATAAAAGGACTTCTTTTTTGGAATGTTTGCATTCAGGGCCTAGCCTTCTCTTCGACTTGTGATCTCGAAGTACTCAACACTACCGAAGAGCTTTGGGATTAGTGGGCCATTTTCTAAGCCCTAAGACCTAATAGATGTCCCAGCTTTTCTATTCCTCGTGATGACTTAGGAAAAATTGTGCCTGACGTGCTTAATGAGGTGCTTTCCTTTATAAAAGAGGAGAAGAGGGAGAAATAATAGAGGTATCCTCTTCGTCGTTGGAGTACGTAGACTGGTTTGACGCAGACTGGTCCGACGACGAACAAAGTCCAGTAGCTGTGGAGCTGAGCCCCAAAAGGCTTCGTACTTGGGCAGAGCTTCAAGAGGAGCATAGGGCCTAGAGGGCTTCCAAGAAGGGGAAACGGTCGAAGACCAGATCTACGAGGAGGTCAAAGAAGCCTTCGACTACTCTGGGTGCTTTGACGTCTACAAGGAACCAGCCTAGCCTTCATGATCGAAGGGGTCTTCGGTTCCTTCTCAGGTTTGATACATATTTTTCGTAGTATCCAAATTTATTAATCATTGATCTATAATTGTAAGACATTTGTTTTCGAAGCAATAAATTTGCAAGGCATTTGATTAGTCAATTTTATGAGACGTTGTTCGATTGTACTTGTACCCTTCGCCCCCTTTGCGGGGGGTTGCCATCCTTCTTTCCTTTGTAAGTAGGTGTGGAACACGCGCAATGCTTAGTACTGCTTGTATTACGTCTTGTAAATTGCAAAGGGTTTATCTCCGAATGAGGTTGTGTAGTAGTTGCTAGGATGCTTCAGTCCGGTGGCCCGGAATTCCGTAGGACTCTTGTAGGATGCGTTGGAGCAGTGGTCTAGAATACTATTATTTAGTCACTTTGGACTATTTTAGGACGCTTCGGACCAGTGGTCTAGAATCCTGTCACTTAGTCGCTTTGGACTCTTGTAGGATGCTTCGTACCGGAGGTACAGAGTCCTATTATTTAGTCACTTTAGATTATTTTTAGGATGCTTCGGACCAGTGGTCCGGCATCCTGTCACTTAGTCGCTTTGTACTCTTGTACGACGCTTCGGACCGGTGGTCCAGATTCCTATTGTTTGGTCGCTTTGGACTCTTTTTAGGACACTTCGGACCGGTGGTCTAGAGTCCTATTGTTTGGTCTCTTCGGACTCTTTTTAGGATGCTTCAGAACGGTGGTCCAAAGTCCTATTGTTGGAAGATGCCATACCTCACAAAACTCCTCTCATACCTTGGTGCGTACACCGTGGTAGGATCTTGTTGTGGGGTGTGCATGAGCTGAAGCAAAGCCTTTTTTAAAAAAAGAATGGACTCTTGTTTTACAATTTCCATTATGCTAAGTAGCGTTTAAGGTGCTCCGCATGCCTGCCATGTTTCAACTCTTTCCCTTCTAAATTGGCTAATTTAAACGATCCTGGTTGCCCTGATCGAAGTATAATGTACGGGCCTTCCCACTTGTTAGCTAACTCCCTAGAGCAATGACACTTCGATGAACAAGGTTTCTAGGTATTAGTTCTTTAAGCGTCACCTTGGGATTGTACCAAGCCTTCGTATAGTCTTGATACTTCGTCAGGTTTGCCATAGACCGAAGCCTCATCTCTTTAGATAAATCTAGTGAAGTGCGTCTTTTGTTTTCATCTTCGGGTGCCATAATTCACAATGATCCCCCCTTTAACTTTGTCGAAGTCATGGATTTAACTCTGAACAGTAATCGAAATGGAGTGAATCTTGTTGCCCTAGCTTGAGTGGTCCTAATATACCATAGAATTTTTGGCAATTCTTCACTCCAAAGCCCCTTTGCGAGGCCTACTATGTGGCAATTTAAGCCGGATAAGATATTCCCATTGTCTCTTTCAATAGCTACATTGGACTTGGGGTGTCTTACAACCGAAAAACATAGCTGAATGCCAAGGCCTTCACAAAATCTTCTGAAGGGCTCAGCGTCAAATTGCGTGCCGTTATCTATTGTTAGCTTCCTGGGTACTCGGAACCTGCAAATAATATTTTGCTAGAAGAATTTCTGGACATTATTCGAAGTGATTGATGTAAGGGGTTCGGCTTCAACCCACTTTGAGAAGTACTTTATTGCTACTACTATGAACTTCAAACTTCCTTTTTCTTTTGGGAAGGGTCCGATTAGGTTCATTCCCCATCTAGCTAGGGGCTATGACCTGCAAGGATATTAGGGGACGATGGCTTTGCCTTCTCATCCACTAGCACCCTTGGCAAGTGCGAACAAGGTCTTCGGTATCAGCCGTGATTGTAGGACAGTATAACCCTTGATGAAGTGCTTTACCTGCAAGGGCCTGAGGCACCAAATGGCTACCACACAACCCTTCTTGGATATCACAAAGTATTTCTTGACCTTCGGGCTGGGTGATGCATCGTAAAAGCGGCGAGCACACTCCATACTTGTAGAGGAAGCAGTTGATAATGTGGTAGCATCAAATTCTTGATTGCAATTATGCTAGGTTAGGGCTTTTGGGCAAAATGGCTTTGTATCATAGCATGCTCATGATGGGACTTCACCAGTCATGGTTAGGCATGCAGAGGACTTCAGTCGGGGTCCTGCTTTAGCTAATGTGTCGGCTTCTTGGTTGTCCCCCTCAGAATGCTTCAGATAGTTATTCCTTTGAACGCTGCTTCGGTCTTTCAGATCTCGACCAAGTATGCTGCGAGGTTAGGATGTCAAGCTTGAAAGCTTTTATCCACATGTCCCGCAACAACTTGGGAGTCCATCTTGACAGTAACCCGAGTAGCGCCAAGTTCTCACATTTCGAAGGCCCAGCAGAACTCCTTCGTATTCTGCTATATTATTGGTGGCTTTAAATTTGAGCCTCGCAGAGTACATTGCCTTCTGGCCTGAAGGCGAAATGATCAGAGCTTTGGCACCTGCTCTAGAATCATGGTATGCACCATTAGAGTAAATGGTCCACACTCATTCGCTCGGTCCATCCAGAGCCCAAATGGCAGGTAGAGTCCACTTCGCCATGAAATCAACAATCACTTGTGATTTAATTATCATCCGTACGGTGAAAGATATGCCAAAGGGTGCTAGCTCGACAGCCCATTTCCCTATCCTCCTGGTGGAGTCCTTGTTGTGGAGCATATCTCTAAGGGGGTAAGATGTTGGGACAATTACATTATGGGCTAAAAAATAATGCCACAGCTTCCTCGAATCCATTACAAGTGCATACACAATTTTTTTTCAAGCTCGGAGTACCTCGTCTTTGCCCCTGATAGTGCTTTCGAACACGAAATATACCAGATTTTGAACCAGTTTCCCATCTGCTTTTGCTTCCTAGACAAGTACTACACTTACGTTGAAGCTTGTCGCCACAATATACAACAGCAGGGTCTCATCGACGAGGGGGGTTGTTAGTGTTGATAGATTGGTGAGGTAGTATTTGATGTCTTCAAAACTCTTCTGGCATTCTGGAGACTTCGTTCTGCGAACTTGGAAAGAAACCTGCTCAAGGCAGCGAGGAACCCTGCTAGCTTCTAAACTTGTTTTAAATTCTTCGGGGGATCCATTCTTCAGAGCGCGCTTATTTGCATGGGGCTATCTTCGATGCCTTGACTCAAAACTAAATATCATAGCAGCTTCCTTGCTTGTTCCACGAACACACATTTTTTGGGGTTTAAACAGATTTGACACTCTCGGAGGCTCTTGAAGGTCTCCGCTAGATCAAAGTTATGCTAGCCTTTCTTCATGCTTTTTATTACAATGTCATCCATATAGGCCTTGACATTTCGGCCTATTTGGTGACCTAGAGCCTTAGCAATTAACCTAGAGAATGTTGCTCCGACATTTCTCAAGCCGAAGGGCATTCTTACATAACAAAAGACCCCGAAGGGTGTGTTTATAGCAAAAATGGCATTAATGGTCAAACAAGGCAAATACTGAAAAATGGTATTTTTGACCAAAAATATGTCAAACCTGGCAAAGGCCGGTCTGACCGGCAATGGTAGGTTGTCCAACCGGCCAGGTCCGGTCAGACCGGACCCATGGGCTCGGTGAGACCGGCCAGGGTCCAGAATATGGATCCGAGGAGGATTCGAGGTATTTTTGCCCAAATCTTATCTTAACAGGGTTTTGTCCGCATCTAACTCTATCTCTACCCAGGGATAACGAGCCCACCCCCTATAAATATTAGGGGCAAGGCCGATTCAATCTCTCTCTCCAATCCAAAATCCAAAGCCCTAGCTTTGAATCACATTTATTTTCTTTACTTTCGGTGTCTTTGTGGGTTGCTTGAAAGCCCTACATCTTCCGCATCCGTAATCACGGTAACCCTTGCTGGTTCGCTTGTGAACATCCCATTAATCCACGTAACGGAGTGCTATCCTTTTTATCGGTTTTTATCGCCGTACTCGGCAATTCGGCCCTCTGGCCGAATTGTGTTTGATCTCTTATTATCTTTGTATAATAATTGTCTCCTTGAACACCTCTGCAAAATTTGGAGGCAATTGGATCTTGTTTGCAAGGCCGTCCGGGTTCTAACAGATTGGATCTGCCATCACCGGTCCGACCGGGGACACAGGGCCGGTCTGACTGGAGCCCCTTCATAAGGTCATTTTCGGAAACAGCTGGTCAGACCGACTGCACCCCGCCAGTTTGACCGAAGTCCTCCGCACCGCGCCAAAGTCTTTCGCCGAAGCCCTTTGTTGGAGTCCTACGCGTCGGAGCCCATACACTTCGAAGCCTGCCTCGTCGGTCCGACCGGGAGGGCTTCGCTGGCCCGACTAGAACCTTCCGCACCACGCTGGAGCCTACGTCACAGCGACCTTGGGGACTTTGTCAGGAGCTCCTTCACAACCCCCGGTCTGACCGAGGTTGTACCTCCGGTCTTACCGAGCCTGAGGCCGAAGGTGCCCTAAGGTCCCTTCGGACCAGTATCCGCTGTAACTCCAAATCAGCCTTCAAATTTGCCGATTCTAGGTATTTTGATCATTTTGTTACTATTTAAATTATTACTAGTACTTTTTGGCCAATTGGATTGAAATATCAATTATTTATCTGATTGCTTGGTGACTCCAAATCCCTTGTCACTATCCAGGGTAGTGAGAACGCGACGTCGGTATCGTTGCGATACTTTTGGACGTCGAACCGGCCCAAGTGCAGGGGCGCATTTCTTTGTCAACACACTTTCTGGCGACTCCACTAGGGATAACGCCAACCATGACTACTATCTCTACATCAGCAGCGGGTACCTCCACTATGTCTACATCCACTACATCGCCGATGAACACTATGGGGAGCACGAACATCGACGACCGCAACATTATGACGCCCACCATGGCGGACATATTTGAGGAAGACCGAGCAAAGATCGAAGCGAAAAAGAAGGAACTCGAAGAACTGATGCTTAGAGATTGCATAAAGACACGCTCGGGCTTCGTCATGCGTGACAACCTCAACTTAACCTAGGTACGTCCGTCATCACCTCCTTTATCTGCCTCACAAGTCACCGTAGAATAGCTGCGTCTATTGATCAGGCGGTTAGCGCCTCGCTAGACAACAAACTAGAACCCGCAGTTGTCTCGCAAGTGGCGACAGTGTTTAGAAGATTCGGTTTTACTGAGGCCGATTCACCAACACCAATCACTATTATTCCGCCAGCACAACATATTTATAGTAGAACCAACGCTAATAGTGGAAAAACCATCACATTTCCAGCTACATCATCCACAGCCGAAACACATAGCTACGCTTATGGCCAGGCAAACCCAGCTTATCAAACACCACCGCCGCCTGCACCCATACCAGCTCTGCTGCCGCCGCTCACACTGCACACTCCCACACCACAGCATAGGCCAGAGCATGCCAATATACCGCCACACATCCCACCAACACATGAAAGATGCGCGCAAGCATTAGATCACGACGATATTGAGGAACGTATTCACGCGCTATTTAGGGAATGCACCAGCTTTGCACCTTGGGATAGAGCTAAGGTTTATCGAAAACCATATCCCGACCACTTTGACACCATTCCGTACCCTCGCGGTTATAGAGTCCCAGATTTCACGAAATTTGACGGTGAGGGTAGTAAATACACATTAGAACACATTAGCCAATTTCTAGCACAATGTGGCGAAGCTAGCGGATTGGATGCATTAAAACTCATGTATTTTCCCTATCATTGTCCGGCACCCTATTCACTTGGTTTTTGGCGCTTCCGCCGAACTTTGTCCATACATGGGCTCAACTAGTGTAGAAGTTTCATGATTATTTCTACACAGGTGAGACCGAGCTTAGAGACACTAGGAATAAATATTTTAGCCTAATCATATCAAAAAGGGACCTAGAAGACCTCGCATTTAATGGCCTATGGACAGAAATTAGGGAACAAATGGATAATCAGAATCTGCTAGATGTTAGCCAAGTCTTGCAACAAGCTCTTGTCTAGGAAGGCCGGGCAGAAGATAGAAAATTTATTAAAACTTTGGAGCACTTTGGAGCACTCTGACGAAGGCGAATCCGAAGAGCAATAAGATCCGGCCGATACGGACACGACCGAATGGACTTGGAGCGCGAAGTCTAAGCCCATCACCTTCTTCGAATTGCGGCAGTCTCCCTCTAAGAGTCGGCCTAATGAAATTAGATATTCATTCGACGTAACTAAGTGTGATAAGATATTTGATTTCCTATTAAAAATCAACTCATACGGCTGCCTAAAGGGCAAGTCATGCCATCTGCCAACGAATTGAAAAAGAGTCCCTACTGCAAGTGGCATGATTCACATTCTCACTACACTAACGATTGCAATGTTTTTCATCAGCAGGTACAATCAGCCATAGAGGAAGGACGATTGAAAATAGAGGCGAATCCAAAGATGAAATTAGATAGAGACCCTTTTCCCATGAACAACGTTGAGCTAGAAGGGAAGAAGGTATTGATTCGGCCAGAGCAGGCCGAGTTGGCTAAAGGGAAAGCGGTCGTCATAGGAGACACCCACACACGCACACTCGTACCAAAGAATCCAGAGGCAGGAGTGTGGAAAGAAAATGTTAAGCCCTCATCTTCGGCCAGGCATCATAGAAGGCCGAAGGTGACTTACAAGATCCTTTTGGACAAGCACCAATGAAGGTCCGAGAGGAGAGGTGTTCGCCCACGGGCTTTGGGATGGTCGAAACCCCCTGGGAGAACGAGCCCCGTGAGGGTTGAGTTCGGACCTCAGGGCCCAAATCCCTATTCATAGTGGATACAACCTCTGCAGGGTTTGGAACTCAGTGGCCGAAACCCCCTCCGGGTTGGTCCCAGCCTCGGGCAAGGTTCAAACCTCAGTGGTTGAACCCCACTCCGGCTTGGCCCAAATTTCCGGGAAGCTTCGGACCCTAGTGGCCGAACCCACCTCCTCTAGATGAGTTACAACCTCCAGGGGGATTCGGACCTGAGTGGCCGGACACAACTACTCCGAGTATGCTGTAGCTTCCGGATGGATTCAGTCTCCTGTGGCCGGGCCCATCTCTGCCATGGGCTAGTTTACCCCCGGCTTGGCAGGACCCTTCACTAGTCTGGTCTGAGGTATCGTCGACGTGGCCGAGCTTCCAACAGGCCAACGGGTTCGGCACTCAGTGGGCGAGGCCGCTAGAGCCTCCGATGCCACCACCCTACTGCTAGACGATGGCTCCAACTTGGCCTCCACCGTCGGAGAACTCCGGGCAGTGTCCAGCTGTTGACACTCACATTCCTTCTAGTGTCTCCGAGTGGCAGGTTCGGGGACACACATAGGATCGTAATGTTATTCACCGCCTGTCCGTAGTACCTCAGAACTGGGCTCGGCAAGATGTCACCGAAAGGGATGAACGTGAAGACGCCTCAGAGGTTATAGTCATCAGGGTGGGATCCCAGGAGGTCCCAATCCTGAAGGGTGCCCCAATGGGATAGCATGAAGACCCGACTGAAGCCCGGTCTGACCGGCCTATGGTGGCCGGTTCGACCAACCTTACAATGGTTTTTGGCACAAACTGGTCTGACCGGCCTGCTATTGCCGATCCGACCGACCAGGAGCAGTGGATCTCTCATGGCAAGTGCAAGACATTCAAGGGTGATTCAGACAAGTCCCCTTCGGCCAAAACTATTAAAGTCAAGACCGTGGCACCCGGCACCCATCCCCAACCATCATGGGCACCCTCGAGGATGTCCAAGTCACAAAAAAGGAGGTTGCAGCACTTGCGAGCACAAGAGATACGAGAAGAGAAGGCCGAGGAGGCGCGGGACACACTTTTTGAAGAAATCCGTCCTCGACACACCGTGAAGAAAGTCTGGAGACCTAGGCCAGTCAAGATCGATGACTCGACCCCCGTGGTTATCTCCTAGTATGATTACTTGCTCGACGAAGACTACACTCCCGTCTCTGAGGGGCCCACTCCTTAGGCGATGGACATCGATGTCATCATGTTGCCTTTCGAGTTTGCTCCACTGTAGGAGGAGATCGGGGTCGCTCAGCTAGACCTTGGCCCGCGGGACACCGTATTCGAGAAGCCCGGAGACATGAGCCGTCGTGAGACCTCTCTACATAAGGGGGAACATCGACGGGAAGCCTATCTCGAGGATGCTCATCGATTGCAGCGCCCCCACGAACCTAATGTCATACTCCCTTCTAAGGAAGCTCAGCAAGGATGATGATGACCTGAAGAAGACCAACTTCACCCTCAACAGCATCAACGGCGACACGACGGAAGCTAAAGGAGTGCTATCTCGAGAATGGACAGTGGGGAATAAGATGCTACCCACTGCTTTCTTCATCATCGACGTACAAGGTAATTATAATGTATTGCTTGGGCGTGATTGGATCCATGCAAACCAGTGTGTGTCGTCCACCCTGCACCAGCACCTAATACAATGGGATGGCGAAGAAGTCGAGATAGTGTATGCCGATACATCAGCCCATGTTAGTTTGGCCAATGCGTCCGGCGACGCCACACATCAGAGGGGAGGTTCGTTCCTATTTCCGTGAAGCCAGCCGGTGTGGCTCGGTTGTGTCTAAGATAGTAGAATGTCTAGCGCTAATCTTGATTGGCTAAAATCTCGCGTGGAGCAATATCGGTCTTCTCAAGACAGTATCGTCGAAGCCATTGAAGATTTTAGCAAGGTAGAAAAATTAGGTCAAGGCTTCTCATCGGCCGACCCTTTGGAACAAGTAGACATAG
Source organism: Zizania palustris (assembly GCA_019279435.1). Classification (NCBI taxonomy): domain Eukaryota; kingdom Viridiplantae; phylum Streptophyta; class Magnoliopsida; order Poales; family Poaceae; genus Zizania; species Zizania palustris. The sequence goes on along the minus strand of JAAALK010000285.1, from coordinate 72,212,717 downwards.
GAGATGGTAGTGTTCCAAAGCCGATGTTTGTAAATCAGAATTTGAATGATGATGTAAAGGCCGAAGTAATAAAATTGCTTTGATTGTATGTTGATTGCTTCGCATGGGACTACAGCGAGATGCCCGTGTTAAGTCATGAGCTTGTTGAGCATCGGCTCACCATCAAACCTGGGTTTAGGCCTTATAAGTAGCCGCCGCGTCGCTTCAATTCAGCCATCTATGACCGAGTTATAGAGGAGGTTGAACTTCTACTAGCGACAGGTTTTATTAGGACATGCAAATATGTGGAATGGGTCGCTAACATCGTGCTTGTCGAGAAGAAAGAGAGTGGCAAGATCCGCATCTCCGTCAACTTCATGGATTTGAACAAAGCCACTCCGAAAGACGAGTATCCCATGCCAATAGCCGACATGTTGATCAACGATGCCTCGAGACACAAGGTACTAAGTTTTCTTGATGGCAACACTGGTAATAATCAAATCTTTATCGCCGAAGAGGACGTTTTTAGAACGGCCTTTCGCTGCCCGGGTTTTGTCGGCTTGTTTGAGTGGGTAGTAATTACGTTTGGTTTAAATAATGATGGTGCCACATACCAGCGTGCCATGAACTTAATCTTTCATGACTTGCTAGGAGTTATGTTAGCGGTTTATATAGATGATTTTGTGGTAAAATCGGACGCTATGGAGAACCACCTCGCCGATTTAAGAGTTGCTTTCAAAAGAATGTGCTAGTATGGCTTAAAAATGAACCCGCTCAAGTGTGGTTTCGGCGTGTCAGCGGGTAAGTTCTTGGGATTTATGATTCATGAAAGAGGCATTGAAATTGATCCTAAGAGGCTTGATAAAATTAGAGGATGTGTTGCGCCGACATGTAAGAAAGATCTACAGAAACTACTAGGCAAGGTTAATTATTTGCGACGCTTTATATCTAACTTGTCTAGCAAAATTGATGCTTTCGTCCTGATACTCCGGCTAAAAAATGAAGCTGAATTTTCTTGGGAGGCAAGCCAGCAACACGCCTTTAAGAAAATCAAAGAGTGCTTATCAACGCCGCCAGTAGTAAGGGTGCCGAAGGCCGGAATTCCATTTCAGCTTTATATTGTCGTGGATGAGAGTGTGATTGGAGCCGTATTGACTCAAGACATTGAAGGAAGAGAGTACATCATCACCTTCTTGAGTCGTCGACTTCTGGATGCCGAGACAAGATACGTGTTTGTGGAGCATTTGTGTTTATCCCTCTATTATGCGTGTACCAAATTGCATCACTATCTTCTCCCTAGCACATGTGTTGTCACTTGCCAAACGGATGTCATAAGTACATGTTGCAAAAGCCGCATCTAAGTGGTAGAATCGGCAAGTGGGCATATGCGTTAATTGAATATGATTTGGTTTATGAACCGTTGAAAGCTATGAAAGGCCAAGTCGTTGCTAATTTTATAGTAGATCACCATGTAGATGTCAATTGGGGTGATAAAGTTGCTTTGATTGAAGTATTACCATGGAAACTTTATTTCCATGGTTCGGTTTGCAAAAATGGCCAAGGTGTTGGAGTGGTGCTCGTATCATCAAGTGGTATGCACTTTGAAACCTCGGCCCGTTTAGAATTTCATTCAACCAATAATCAAGACGAATATGAAGCCCTATTGCTAGGTCTTTAGTTGTTAAACTCCATGGGTATGAAATATGTTCATGCATATGTTGATTATTTATTAGTTATGCAACAAGTAGCCAAGCTTGCTTAGTGTTTTAACGGTTTACTAAATAGCTACTTGGATAAGTGTTTAGACTTAATTTCTACCTTTAATGATTTTGAGATCACACATGTATCTAGAGAGGCCAACTCACTTGCAAATAACTTGGCTCAACAAGCATCAGGCTATCAATTAGGAGAGGTAAATTCTGCACACAGAAAAAGTCGGTGTTTGAAGACGATGTAGAACCCAAGGGTACTGATGTCGGTCTGACCGTCCTTGTAAGCACGGTCATACCGCCCTTGTGTTCCCGATCCGACCGACCATGTCAGGACGGTCAAACTGAACCGTGCCAAACGACCGGCAATAGTCGGTTGAACTGGGCCAACATGGCTGGTTCGACCGACTGTTGTCAGGAAGGTGTTGACATGAAAACGTGCCCCCACACTTGGGTCAGTCCGATGATCCAAAAGTGTGCAGATACTTAGGGACAAGCCTAAGTGTAACACAACATCGACATCACGTTCTTACTACCCTTAGCCATGGTAAGGGGGTGGAGTCGCCAGGCAATCAGATCACACAAAATAATCCAATTAGCCGAAAGAAATATATTAAACAGAATAAATCAGTGAACCGGTCGGAGCCTGTCTGCTTCGAAGTATGGTGCAAAGGGGTCGCCAAAGTGTACCTTCGGCATCTAGTGCGAAGTGTCCCGCCGAAGGGTACCTTTGGCGTTCGGACTGATATGGCCGAAGATGAACTCCGAACAGATCTGGACGTGACAATCACCTCCGATCAGTGGGGTTCAGCGCAAGTATCTGATACAGTAAGATACACGATAATGGCTCAAATGCAATGCGTGAATGTGACTTCGTCTGAAGCAGGGTGCGAGCGTAGCGAAGCCTGTCGTGACGAAGTCTGCTGACGGAGCGCGCCGTCAAAGCAAAAGTCTCGCCGTAGGGTGTTCTTGCAACCTCTGAAACCAATCTCTTAGCTCCGGGCACCTCCAACGAAGTAGCTCCAAACGTAGGTAACCTGCAACAGATAGGATTCGAAGTACTAATTCAGCCAGAGGACCGAATTCTGCCAAGTGTTGCAATAGTAGCGAAGGTAACAATCTGTTACGCAGATTAGCGGATACTTCACAGGTGATGTAACAAGGAGATAGCAATCTATTACGTAGATTAACGGATACTTCACAAGCGAAATAACAAGGATTACCACTATTCCAAAGTGGCCGTCAGAGGGCTTCTAGGCAAACCCACGAAGAGGTACAAAAGTAAAGATAAAGTAAATGCGATAAAAGCTAGGGCTTTGTGTTTGATTTGTATTGGGGGGCCCTCTGAACTAGCTTCGCCTCTCTATTTATAGGGGCTAAACCTCTGATCTAATCTGCTATAATTCTGTTGGATAGAGATAAAAACTTAGCCCGAGTCGTGCCCAACTCTATCTCTACCGAAGTGGGCCTTCGGCCTGGCCCATCGAAGCCTGCTCCTCGGGCTGAAGATTCGGCGACATGGGCCCCCGAAGGCTTCCTGGCCGAAGGCCGTGGGCTGGCTGGAAGATTTTGGAGCCCATAGCCCAATGGTCCTTCGGCCATATAGGGCTTCGGCCTGACCCGAGACATGTGTATTTTTGGCCCAAATTGCCAAAATTGCTATTTTGACAATCTCAGCCATTGATGCCATTTTTTACTATCAACACATGCCCCCTGCCTTTTAGTGAACTAAGTGAACCAAAAGCACAACGAGCTAAAGACGATACCTTCCGTATCGACCTTTCGACACCTTTTACATTGTTGCCACACACTTGGGAAATACCTTTTCAAGTATCTACCATTCAGAGCTCTTCGAAACCACTCTCCTTGCAGAGATTCTAACATGTATGCATTGCTAGGAGTGATTTGGCTATTTTGAAAGGGCCTTCCCACTAGGTGACCATTTACCAAACTTGGGACTATTAGTGCCTAAGGGTAAAATCGTCTTCCAAACCAAGTCTCCCACTTGAAATGATTTTGGTTTAACCTTCTTATTGTAGGATTTAGCTACCCTCCTCTTGTCTACTTCTATGGCTTCTAAAGCCTTCAATATCTTATCGGTCACTTCCTCTAGGTTATCTTTCAAAAGAGTTTCATACTCGCCGACCGATAAGCCATCTTGCCTTAACACTCTTAAAGAGCCAAGATCTACTTCTGCATGTAGAACGGCTTCTTGTCCATATACCAACTCATATGGACTGACTTTGGTAGCATCGTGCTTTGCAATTCTACAAGCCCATAGTGCCTCGGAAAGCACTTCATGCCACCTTATAGGGCATTCTTCAGTTTTCTTCTTAATGAGCTTAATCACAATTTTATTACTAGACTTGGCCTGACCATTGGCCTGAGCATAGTAAGGTGAAGAGCTTATCAACTTAATACCATAATATTCGGCGAAGTCCCTCATCTCTTTAGAAACAAACGAGCTACCAGTGACTTTAGGCAAGAGCACCCTCTGGGTCGGACCCCTCTCGCTGCCAAAGGCTACCACACGCCGAGGACCCAGGACCGGAGGGTGCTCTTGCCTGAAGTCACTGGTAGATCGTTTGTTTCTAACAAGCTACCTTGATCTGCCGGAGGGTGCTCTTGCCCGAAGTCACTAGCTTCGACAGTGAGACCAAACATCGGCTTCTCCTGTATAGAAAATTTTCCTCTCCTGACTTGGTAACCAGATGCTTGCTGAGCCAAATCATTTGCAACCAAATTGGCCTCTCTCGACACATGAGAAATTTTGAAGTCATCAAAAGTAGCAACTATGTCCAGGCACCTATCCAAGTAGTTGTTTAGCAAGCCATTAAGACATTGAGAACTCTTAGCCACTTGTTGTACCACCAACAGGGAATCACCATGCCCATGGACATGTTTAACACCCATGGAGGTTAACAATTCAAGCCCTAGCAGTAAAGCCTTGTATTCAGCTCGGTTATTAGTAGAAGGGAACTCTAAACGAGCCGAGGTCTCAAAATGCATTCCGCTAGGTGATATGAGAACCACTCCAATACCTTGGCCATTTTTGCAAGCTGAACCATCAAAGTAAAGTTTCCACGGTATTACCTCAATCAAAGCAACATCGTCTTTCCAACTGACGTCTATATGGTGATCAACTATAAAGTTGGCTAGGATCTAGCCTTTCATAGCTCTTAGGGGTTCATAGGCGAAATCATACTCGATCAAAGCCTAAGCCCATTTTTCGATTCTTCCACCTAGACTCGTCTTTTGCAACATGTGTTTTATAACATCGGTTTGGCAAACGACAACACATGTGGTAGGAAGAAGATAGTGGTGCAATTTGGTGCACGCGTAGTAAAGTGATAAACACAAATGTTCCACAAACGCGTACCTGGTCTTGGCATCCAGCAGGCAGCGGCTCAAGAACGTGATGATGTACTCTTTTCCTTCTACCTCCTGGGTTAGCACGTCCCCGATCACGCCATCTTTAGCAGCGATATATAGCAGAAACGGAATCCCAGCTTTGGGTGCTCTCACCACGGGCGGTGACGACAAGCACTCCTTGATCTTCTCGAAGGCGCTTTGCTGGCTTGCCCCCCAAGTGAAGTCGGCTTCATTCTTTAGCCGGAGTATGGGGACAAAGGCATCAATCTTGCCGTACAAGTTGGATATAAAGCGACGCAAATAATTCATCTTGCCTAGCAACTTCTGCACATATTTTTTACATGTCATCGCCGTAATGTTTCTAATCTTCTCAAACCTCTTAGGATCAATCTCTATGCCTCTTTCATGAATCATGAAACCTAAGAACTTACCCACCGATACGCCAATAGTCGGTTGAACCATACTGCCACATCCTATCAAAAGCAACTTTCAAATCGGCTAAATGGTTTCCCATAGCGTCCGTTTTGACTACAACATCATCAATGTAGACTTCTAACATAACTCCTAGCAAGTCATGGAAGATTAAGTTCATAGCGCGCTGATACGTGGCACCAGCATTCTTCAAACCAAAAGTCATAACTACCCACTCGAACAAACCGACAAAACCAGGGCATCGAAAGGCAGTCTTGTACACGTCCTCTTTGGCCATAAAGATTTTTTATAACCAGCATTGCCATCAAGAAAACTTAGTACCTTGTGTCCTGAAGCATTGTTGATTAGCATGTCGTCTATCGGCATTGGATACTCGTCCTTCGGAGTGGCTCTGTTCAGATCTCTGAAATCAATACACACTCGTAATTTTCCGCTCTCTTTCTTCTCTAAAGGAACAATGTTAGCGACCCATTCTGCGTACCTGCATGGCCTAATAAATCTAGCTTTGAGCAGTCGCTCTACTTCTTCTTTAACTCGGTCATAGACGGCCGAGTTAAAGCGACGAGGAGGATGTTTTTAAGGCCTAAATCTAGACTTGATAGGTAGCCGATGCTCCACGAGCTCGCGACTTAGTCCCGGCATCTCGCTATACTCCCATGCGAGATAATCAACATACGACCGAAGCAACTTTATTACTTCGGCCTTTTCATCAGGCTGTAAATGTTGGTTCACAAAAGTCAGCCTCGGGATGCTACCATCACCTATGTCTACTTCCTATAAGGGATCGGCCGACGTAAAACCTTGTCCTAATTTCTGTACTTCGCTAAAGTCTTCGATGGCCTTGACAATATCGTCTTTATTAGACCGATACTGCTCTACACGAGACTTTAGCCAATCCAGATTGCTCATGCTAGACATGACTACTAATACAAAAACAGTCGTGCTACACCAGCCGGCTTTACATACACTGGTACAAAACATCCTCCGGATACGCTAACAAAATCGTAATCCAAAAGATCTTTACTTGACAGACACTCTACTTTGTTGTGGATGGCGTCGACTGATACATCGGCCGATGCCAGTTGGCCCGAAGTATCCACGGGAATGACCTCTACTTCATCGCCGTCCCACTGAATCAGGAACTGGTGTAGAGTAGAAGGAATGCACCAATTTGCATGAATCCAGTCGTGCCCAAGCAGTACGCTATAGTTACCTTGTACGTCGATGACGAAGATTGTTGTCAGTAACGTCTCGTTGCCCACTATCAACTCCATGGAGAGTATGTCATTAGCCTCGGAACTATCGCCTTTGAAGCTGTTGAGCATCAAGTTGGTCTTCTTCAAATCATCCTCGTCCCTGCCAAGTTTCTTCAATAACGAGTAAGGCATTAAGTTAATGATAGCGCCGTCGTCAACAAGCATCTAGGAAATCGGCTTCCCATCAATGTGACCTCTGATGTAGAGAGGCTTCAGATGACGAGCCGAGTCCTCAGGCTTCTCAAAAATAGCATTGCATGGGCCGAGGTTCAATTGAGTGACCTCGGCGGGCAGCGTGACGACGTTGATGTCCATTGCTTGGGGTGCGGGCCCCTCGCAGACGGGCGAGTAGTCGTCGTCGAGCATGTCATTGTCATCTTCGCTCGGACTAGGAGTCGGGTTGGTCATCTCAACCGGCTTTATCCTCCATACCTGTTTTGTGGTTGGCTGAGGTCGGATTTCTTCAAAGATAGCATCGCGCTCGTCGTCGGCTTTTTCTCGCGCATCTCCTGTGCCCATAGTCATTGCATACGTCTCTTTTGTGATTTGGACATGCCTGGAGGTGCCCAAGATGGTTGTGGCTTGGTGCCAGGTGCTACTGCCTGGTTCCTACCAACTCTTGCCAAAGTATTACTGCCCACCTCGGCCTTGCGCACTCTGTATTTGGAGGGTCCTTCGCTGCGGACCCCGGCAGTCGGACCGGCCTCGTTCTGTCGATCGGACTAGGATTCGGCACGGGCTTCGGCCGAAGCATGGGACTCACCTCCATCGGGCTTAGGCGACAAGGCCCTCAGGATTGGGACTTCCTGTGACCCCACTCTGACTATGATAGCTTCGGACTCCCTGTCCTCGGCCTCTTCATGCCTATATCCTCTGACTTCGCTCTACGTGGGCCAAGTCGGAGGTACCACGGACAGCCCGTGGACGATGCCTCCCTCCGCTGCATCTGTTTGTTCCTGCCATCCATAATACTTCGAAGGAAAACATGGCATAGTGTTAGGTTGCGGAGGGTACTCTGGCTGTGATACATACGGAGCCCATGGAGTTCCTGCCGAGTTGTATGGCGGAGGCATCGGCGGCTCTAGTGGCCTCACCCACTGTGAGCCGAACTCGTTACCCGAAGGGGCATTCGGCAGAGTCAACGGTGTCTCGGACCATATAAGTGAGGGATCCTGCAAGGGCGGAGGTACGTTCGGCCAGTGCGGTGCGGGGTTCGGCCATTGGGGGCCGAAGTTGCTGTACGAGAGGTTCGGCCATTGAGGTCCGAAGCCACCGTACGGAGTGTCAGGCCACTGTGGCCCGAAGTCTCTGTGCAGAGGGTTCGGCCACTGCGGTCCGAAGCCACCCTCCGGAAGTCTTGGGCCCTTCGGTTAACTTAGTCTTTTAGCACGGGGACCTGCTTCCTTGGCTTTTCTTTGATGCTTATTCAACAACATCTTGTATGTTACCTTTGGCCTCTTGTGAGCCTTAGTCTTTTAGCGTGGGGACCTATTTCCACACTACCACCTCGGGGTTCTTTGGTATGAGTGTGCGAGTGTGCGGCTCTCCAACAATTACATCCTTCCCTTTAGTCGACTCGGCCTGTTCTGGACAAACCAATACCTTCTTCTCGCCGAGGTCGACGGCGTCGACGGGAAAAGGATCTTTGTCCAGCTTCATCTTCGGATTGTGGTATATTTTCATTCGTCCTTCTTCTATGGACGATTGAACCTGCCATCGAAAAACATTGCAATCGTTAGTATTATGTGAATGCGAGTCATGCCACTTATAGTATGGATGTTTCTTAAACTCATCGGCAGACGGAATGACTTGACCTTTAGGCAACCTGAGAAGCCAGTTCTTTAAGAGAAAATCAAATATTTTATCACACTTAGTTATATCGAATGAGTACTTGACCTCACTAGGCCGATTATTTGTGGGAGACGGCCGTAATTCGGAGCAAGTGATAGGTTTGCTCTTAGCGTTCCAAACACATTTGGCCGCGTACATGTCAGTCGAATCCTCTTCTTCTGATTCCTCCTCGTCGGAGCATTCCATGATGTGGATTTCAGCCCTAGGCTTGTTAAACGTCTTAATGAACTTTTTATCTTTGGTTCGGACTTCTTGGACCAGAGCCTGCTGTAAAACTTGGCCAACTTCTAAAAAGCACTGGTTGTCTAATCTTTCTTTAATCTCAGAACGCAACCCATTAAAAGCTAGTTCCGCCAAGTCCCTTTCTGAAATGTTAAGGCTAAAACATCGGTTTCTAGTATCCCTAAAACGCTTGATGTACTCAGAGGCGTTCTCGTTAGATTTCTGCCTAATCGATGTCAAGTGTGAAAGCCTAAGTTCTGTCTCCCCTATGTAAAAGTAATCATGGAATTTCCATTCTAAATCATCCCACGTCTGAACGGAGTTCGGCGGGAGCGCCGAAAACCAAGTGAAAGCGGTGCCGGATAGTGAGAGAGAAAATAGTCTAACCTTTATAGCGTCTATCCCGCTAGCCTCTCCACACTATGCTAAAAATTGACTAACGTGCTCTATTGTGGTTTTGCTACACTCGCCGTCGAATTTAGTGAATTCAGGGATTCTATAGCCGCGGGGGTAGGGTATTCTATCGAGATGATCGGGATATGTCTTACGGTAAAACCTAACTCGACCCTTAGGCACGAAGCCGGTGCACACCCTGAATAATGCGCGGATCCGCTCCTCTAGGTCATCTTGGCCTGCTGCCTGCACACGTCTCTCATGCGGGGGCGCGACACGCGGCGGGATGTCGGCGTGTCAGCCGTAGGCCTCTTCCCTACGCGCTAGTTGTATGACGTGCTCGAGCCTAGGTGCCTGTGCATGTGGTGCGGGCAGGGCTGGTACCGGCGCAGGTGGTGGTGGTGCGTTGTACGTAGTGCTAGTTGGATGTAAGCACAATGATTAGTCTCGGCCATAAGTGTTGAGGATGGAGACGTAATGTTCATGCCAGTGTTACCGTCAGTTCTACTGTACACATGATTCACCAGAGGTACACTAGCAATAAGGACTGGGGATACGGCCTCAGTAAAGCCAAACCTTCTAAGAGTCACCTCTACTTGGGAGCTAACTGCTGAATCTAAACGGTTGGCTAGTGAAGTGCTAACGGCCTGATCTACTGATGCGGCTATTTTTTGCTCAATTTCTAAAGAAGACATCACTCTTGATGAAGCCTGCGCATGTCTTGACATAGCCTCCAAGCATCATGTCATGGAGCGCCTTCAACTTTGCCTCGATCTCGGCTCGGTCTTCTGCGGGAATATCTTCAAGAGTAGGTGTTAAGATGTTGCGGTTGTCGATATCCGCGCCTTTTATGGTGTCCATCCGTGGTGTAGACGTAGTAGTCGTTGTAGATGTACCAGTGGCCGTTGTAGACATACCCGTCATGTTGGCGTAACTTATCCCCAGCGGAGTCGCCAAAAAGTGTGTTGACACGAAAACGTGCCCCCACACTTGGGTCAGTCCGATGATCCAAAAGTGTGTGGATACTTACGGACAAGCCTAAGCGTAACACAACACCAACGTCGCATTCCAACTACCCTTAGCCGTGGTAAGGGGGTGGAGTCGCCAGGCAATCAGATCACACAAAATAATCCAATTAGCCAAAAGAAATATATTAAACAGAATAAATCAGCAAACCGGTCGGAGCCTGTCTGCTTCGAAGTATGGTGCGAAGGGGATGCCGAAGTGTACCTTCGGCGTCTAGTCCGAAGTGTCCCACTGAAGGGTACCTTCGGCGTACGGACTGATCTGGCCAAAGATGAACTCCGAACGGATCTAGATGCGACAATAACCTCCGGAGCGGGGTGCGAGCATAGCGAAGCCTGTCGTGATGAAGTCTGCCGACGGAGCGCGCTATCAAAGCAAAAGTCTCGCCATAGGGTGTTCTGGCAACCTCCGAAACCAATCTCTTAGCTCCGGACACCTCCAACGAGGTAGCTCCAAACGTAGGTAACCTGCAACAGATAGGATTCGAAGTACTAATTCGGCCTGAGGACCGAATTCTGCCAAGTGTTTCACTAGTAGCGAAGGTAACAATCTGTTACGCAGATTAGCGGATACATCACAGGCGAAGTAACATGGCGATAGCAATCTATTACGTAGATTAATGGATACTTCATAAGCGAAGTAACAAGGATTACCACTATTCTGAAGTGGTCGTCGGAGGGCTTCTAGGCAAACCCACAAAGAAAAACAGAAAGTAAAGATAAATTAAATGCGATCAAAGCTAGGGCTTTGTGTTTGATTTGTGTTGGGGGCCTCTGAACTGGCTTTGCCTCTCTATTTATATGGGCTAAACCTCTGATCTAATCTGCTATAATTCGGGTGGATAGAGATAAAAACATAGTCGGAGTCGTGCCCAACTCTATCTCTACCGAAGTGGGCCTTCGGCTAGGCCCGTCGAAGCTCGCTCCTCGGGCCCAAGCTTCGGCGGTATGGGCCCCCGAAGGCTTCCTGGCAAAAGGCCGTGGGCTGGCTTGATGCTTTCGGAGCCCGTAGCCTAATGGCCCTTCGGCCCTATAGGGCTTCGGCCTAAACCGGGACATGTGTATTTTTGGCCCAAATTGCCAAAATTGCTATTTTGACAATCTCTGCCGTTGATGCCAGTTTTTGCTATCAACATAACGTTTAGCGCTCGGGGGGCAGATCCAAACGAGAAACCTCGAGGCCAGTTCTAGTAGGAATTTGGCCATTGCTCCTTTGATCAGTAAGGACAATTGGAGGATCCCAATCGTCTAATATTTGAGAAGTCCAAGCCAAAATGTTGATCAGAAGGTTCGGCGATAGGCTTTCAAATTTGGTTTGCTCGAAGATGTGTTGTATCGCCGGACTATTGATGGAGTACTTTTGAAGTATTTTGACCTCGATCAAGCTAGAGTTGCTGCAGGCGAAGTACATGAAGGGCTTTGCGGTACTCATCAGTTAGCCCCGAAGATGAGTTGGATGCTCAAAAGGGCGGGTTTTTACTGGCTGACTATGACTGAAGACTATTATAGATACTATAGAGGATGTGAAGCTTGTCAAAAGTTTGGCCATATTCAGCTAGCAACTACGTCGATGCTTAATCCTATTATCAAACCATGGCCGTTCCGAGGTTGGAGTTTAGTCTTCATCCGCCAAATTCATCCTCCATCTTCGAAAGGGCATCGATTCGTGTTGATGGCAATAGATTACTTCACCAAATGGACCGAGGTCGTGCCACTTAAGAACATGACTCACAACGAGGTAATTGATTTCGTCTTGAAACACATTGTACACAGATTCAGCATTCCCTAAACTCTCACTATAGACCAAGGTACTTCGTTTGTTGCTAAGAGGTGAGGGACTTTGCCGAATATTATGGGGTCAAATTGGTAAACTCTTCCCCATATTATGCTAAGGCCAATAGTCAGGCCGAGTCTAGTAACAAAACCGTGATTAAACTAATCAAGAAAAAGATTGAAGAGTTTCCAAAAAGGTGGCATGAGGTACTTTCTGAAGCTCTATGGGCTAGTAGAGTTGAAAGGCACGGTGCCACTAAAGTCAGTCCATGTGAGTTTGTATATGGACAAGAAGTCGTTCTACAGTAGAGGTGGATCTTGGCTCGCTTAGATTTCTTAAGCAAGATGGATTATCAGTCGACGAATATGAGACACTTCTAAAGCATAATTTAGAAGAGGTGACCGATAAGAGGTTGAAGGCTCTAGAGGCAATAGAGAAAGATAAAAGAAGAGTAGCTAGGGGCTACAACAAGAAGGTCAAGGCAAAATTGTTTCAAATCAACGATTTGGTGTGGAAGACAATTTTGCCATTAGGCACTAGGAGTTCAAAATTTGGTAAATGGTCACTGTTGGGGGAAAATACTTCATCCTCAGGACTTTAGAGATCAACAGTCAAAGATAATTCACCAGCATCGAAGTTTGCGTTTATCTCCGGAGATGATGAAGTTTCTAAGCCGAAGGATACTTCGGATTCATGGTCCGAAGGTATCAGCCGAAGGATCTGAAGCTACAGTGGAAAATAGCAAGACTGATAAGACGTCTGCCTTATCTACCTTCTCCAGATAGATTTTACTATTTTAACCCTATTCGGGGTACCGAATAGTTTCCACTATGTCGGTTGTAATTGAGGGGTAAATAGGTCTTTTCCTTAGAGTTTTTACCTATAAATAGCCCCCATTCTTACCCTGTAATAGGCATCGAATACTCAGCTATTCAATACACAACCTCGAACTACTTTGAGCTATTATCCTTTTCGGAGGCTTGAAATAGTCCGCATTACAAACTCTTCATTTGTTAGTTCTTAATCTTCAAGAACCTATTAGTGTAAATTTTTACGCCAACAGTCACCTAGTTGGGAAGGACCTTTTAAGGTAGTCGGAATCGCTCCAGGCAATGCATATGTCCTAGAGTCTTTACAAGGAGAGCAATTTCGAAGGGCTTTGAATGGTAGATATTTGAAAAAAGTACTTCCCAAGTGTGTGGCAAAATGCTTGAAGTGTTAAAAGGCCGATATTTCAAGTATCGCCAAGGCTTGTCAAGCTTTTAGCTCACTAAGTTTGCTAAAAGGCAGGGGGCATGTGCTTATATTAAAAAATGGCATTAATGGTCAAACTAGGCAAATACTGAAAATGGTATTTTTGACCGAAAATATGTCAAACTTGGCAAAGGCCGGTCTGACCGGCGATGGTTGGCTGGACCAACCGGCCAGTTCTGGTCAGACCGGACCCATGGGCTTGGTCAGACCGGCCAAGGTCCAGAATATGGGTCCGAGGAGGATTCGAGGTATTTTTGCCCAAATCTTCTCTTAACAGAGTTTTGGCCGCATTTAACTCTATATCTAGCCAGGGATAATGTGGCGCCCCGATTTAACAAATCGGAACATTATTGAATTTCCATAGTAAAACAATAATAACAAGAGGTTTATCATGCGACAACGTACATACGGGCAAACATTCATGGTGCGCAGACCATATTATTACATAAGAGTTAAATAAAAACAATAATAAAATAAGCTGCATGACGAACATCTTCTTCAGGATCTTTCTTCTCGACTGGGTCGCTACTCCAGACCATCCTCGTAGTAGGCATCCTCTGAATTGTGTGTCCAACGGGTATGAGTACAAAGAGTACTCAACAAGCCACCGCAAATGCAAGTAGTAGTGCAAGGTAATAACAAAGGAAGGATAATGGCTAAAAGTGCGGGAAAGTACATTTTTCAGTTATTGCATTTAGTGTAGTCAAATTTAATCATGCGGAATAATAAACATGAACATCATAATACCATCTAACTCGAGGAGTACATTTTCCCTCCTCGCACAACAGTCCTTACATGTCACGCAACCCGCCCTTGACCGTGGGTTTGGCTTTTCGAAAAGATTTATGACTCTGATCAGAGATGCACTACTGTACCCACAAGGCACGCACTCATCCCAAACACCAAAGTGCAATGAGATGACCCATACCACGGGAACTCGTGCCAAAACCTCATCATGAAATGCTCCAAGCGATAACCACCCGGCTAACGTCGCACCCCCTTTTGCGCCACGTCGGTACAAGCCACCTGCAGGTGCTGCTTGACCCATCTCCAAGTGGTGGCCTCGGTTTGGAACACTCCATACCTTAGTTGGGACTTACCCATTAGACTTGTGTTAGTATGGAAGTGTATTGCAACGGATCCCGCAAATCGGTCCTTATAGTGCCCCGGGTGCTACTGACCAATGCCCTAGCTTGCACCCGGAACCCACCATGCATTCACACACAATCACGACTCCATCCCCGAAATAATCCAAGGATAAGAGTAGTGGGGATCATATAGTAGAACCAAGTTGCTACGACTCATTTTTAATCCTATAGCAATCGTGTCGATACATTAGACACTAGCTAATAATATTAATCATATGGTGACAAGGAGTTTAGGCTAGATAGCATGCTTGGGTTGCACATCAAGGTCGGGGGATCCTAAATAATATATTACAAGGGTTTCATTTGACTAATGCATGTATATCCTATGTGTTTTAGCAATAGTTTAATAAAACAGGGGTTTAATATGCTCAAAAGATTGGTTTGGTGACTTGCCTTGTTCAGCGAAAGGCGATGGGGGAACTTCCGGGTCCTCGGCGGCGTCGTAGTCTTCCCAATATAAATAAAATAAAATAAATACAACATTCAATTAAACAATCTAAAACCACACAACAAGCATATAGGTTTTGATTAGGTCAATTTATAGAAAACCAAGTTGTTAAGTTTCTAAAATTCATTTTATGAATAATTTAAAATGAACTATAATGAAATATTGTCCTTTAATAAAAGAGATAAGAGTGTGAACAATTTTATATTAAGTTTTCTAACCAATTCAAAATAAGTGGTTCAGAGAAAACTTAGTGGTTCTATTCTATTAACAGGAAAAGAATAAAGATAAATTTTGCTGAAACTTAAATAATTAAATTTGAAACTTTCCTTAAAGAGCATTTGGGTACTTTATTAATAAACATGAAATGGTATTAACATGTAGAGGATAAAATTATAAATTTTCTGGAATTGAAATGGTAATTTTTGGAGTTCAAATGCGCAAGATATGAATTTTAGAAGTTTAAAACCATTTCTGGAATTTAAATTAAATCCAAAACAACCTCGGGTCCACGGTGAGCCGGGCTCAAGGTGAACCCGCGCACTGTGCGCGTGGTCCGGCCCAATCTAGACCGTTGGATCCAGATCCAACACGCGAGGGCGAGGCAGGGTGTTAAGTTGCGATCAACGGCCCACAGCGCTCGATACCCCTTTGACCAGATGGATGCGCGAGATTAAACGGTGAAAAGGCTCTAATCTACGCCGTCGGATTGAGATCGTGCGGCCAGGATGGAATCCGGCACGACACGCGCCGGGAGGGGTAAAGTACCGGTCTTCCCCGACTCCGGTGACACGACGGCGAGCGATTCCGGCGACGGCGAGGGTTATCCAGCCTAACTAAGGCTAAAAACATAAGAGGGAACTACGGGGAACATGAGGGTACCCTTGCGGTGGTCCGAGGTCGACGGGGTGTGGCCGGCGACGAGCAGAGGCGGCAAAGACGTTCGGGTCCTTGTCAGCGGTGACGTTCCGGCGGGGTTCGTCGTTGACGGAGGGATGGCCGAGGTCGAAGAGCCTCTGGCGGTCACAGAGGTGCGGTCGCCGAGGATGGAGGTGGTCACCGGTGACGGTGAGCAGTGGCTGGAGCGAAGGCGGCGGTGAGGTGTTAAAAAGTGAAATGTGGCGCTCTGGTTCATTCTCAGTGCATTCGGTCATGCGGGCTGGACGAGACGGAGGCCAATGGCTTAAATAGAGGTGCCGGCGGGGGATAACGGGCGACGTACACAAGGAAAGCCGAGAGGGGGGTCTTCAATGGCGCCGGCGAGGTCTGCCATGCATGCGAGCACTGATCCCGTGGCTTAAATGTGTGGGTTAACGAGGGGAAACGGCCGGCGTGGCACGGGGGACCGATTGATGGCGCCGATTTAATGTGGGAGGGGGTCGGCGAGGTGGATCCGAGGGCGAAGTCATCGGCCGGTGAGATTTGGGGGCGATGGCGCGAGGTGGATGATGGTCCTGATAGGCGGGGGCCACAGGCCAGCAGGCGCGAGCGAACGGGCGTAGGGACTAACGGGTGGGGTCGAGCGGTAGGGCGCGAGGGGTTCGATTGGCGCCGACAGGTGGGGCCGAGGCGTCTGGCGCGCGCGCGAAGAGAGAGGGGCTCGCTGACAAGCGGGGCCCAGGTGTCAGTCCGAGGCACGGGAAGGGAGCGGGCTGGGCTGGCCGGAGAGAGAGAAAGGGAGGGGGAGGGCCCGTTACTGTTTGAATGCTTTTCTGAATAAAAATAATTACAGAAATTGATTTAAAATATTTGGGCTACTTCCAAGGGTGATAAAATTTTGTAAAAATTCTCAAAAATATATTTTGGTCTTAGGAACTCATACAAAATTTTATAGCCTCTGGTTTGGCCATTTCTTCTAGGTTCTAGTTCAATAAGTTTAAGGAGGGCATTAAAGGTATTTCTAAAATAAATAATCCCACGGAAAAAGATTAAATAATATTTTTATTTCTTTGAAAATTTGGGGTGTTAGAAACCTATCCCCCTTACAAAGAATCTCATCCTCGAGATTGGAACGCTACTCAAATAGTTCAGGGTATTGGGCTTTTATCTCGTCTTCCTTTTCCCATGTGGCCTCTTTGACGGGGTGGTTGTTCAACTAAACCTTGCAGAAGCGAACTACACTGCTCCTGGTTACTCTTTCTTTAGTTTCCAAGATCTTGATGGGTTTCTCGATGTAGGTCAAATCCTCTTGGATGTTGAGCTGTTGGAGATCGGCTTGCTCGGTGGGTACACGAAGACACTTCTTCAGCTGGGAGACGTGGAATGCATCATGAACTCCTGCTAAGGATGGAGGCAGTTCTAGTTGATATGCCACCTCCCCTTGCCGTCGGAGGATCTAAAAAGGTCCGACGTAGCGGGGTGCTACCTTGCCTTTCATGTTGAACCTTTGAGTGCCACGGAGGGGAGTGACTCGGAGATAGACATAATTGTAGGACCGAAAGTAGCGACCAGAGGGGGGTGAATGGGCGCCTTAAAAATTCTTTCGAATCAATGGCCTGTTCCCAATACCCAACGCACCTCAAAAGACTACGCAGCAGAAAATAAATAGAAGGCCTAAGTCTAAAGGTATCTAACCTAGAAGCAACTGATGATAAACAAAGAACTATTAAAGTAGTGCAACTAGGCAGCATGAACACGGTGTAACAGGCCTAAACTTCCCAAAGAAATAATCTAAGTATATGTAAGATGAAATGAGAAGTTACTGTCCCAGATTTGTCTCCTGTTCGGAACTTGGCGAAGCCTGCTTCGCCCGTCGAGGTCTGCTTCGGAGATGGTGACGAAGCCTGCTTCGGAGGTCAGTTGCGAAGCTTGTCCGAGATGCCGAACGGTTTTTCGGTCTAACCTAGTTCGAAGTAGCAGGAAGCGAAGTAAGCTTCGGAGCGAAGTGACAGAGTCGGAGCCTGCTTCGAAGTGTGCACTTCAAAGACAAAACTTCGAACACAGCTCCGAACCGAATGCTTCGAAGCAAAAACCTCGAACAGAAAGCTTCGAACACAACACACAAACGGACAACCTTCGAACAAAGAAGCGAAGCCTGTCACACGACTGAAAAACCAAGCCCGAAGCCTATATTCTACTCCGAAAAGAGCAAGCTTCGAAAGAGAAGCGAAGGTGACACGCCACACACAAAGTCCCTGCGAGGCCTAGTGGGAACTACAAGCTTCGAACCCAACTCGAATCCCATCGAGGTATGGACTTCGAACAGCTAGAGTCGAAGCCCCTTCGCACTGCCGATCGAGTATGCGATGCTGTCCGTTCAGAAAATACTTCGAAGCTTAGCACACAGGACGCAAACCGAGATAGAAGATCGACGAAGCCTTCGAAGATGATAGATCGAAGCCTACCTCACGGAGCTGAGGGCTTCGAACAGAGAAGGGCTTCGCCAGAAACACAGCCAGAAAAGGTGATAGAGCCTGTCAGCTTCGATCAAAAAGCTGTGCAGTAGTAGAAGGTAAAAAGCTGCAAGAGCACTGTAGCTGC